>OZ010749.1:3466666-4160000 GCA_963932245.1 Tachinus rufipes
TTTAAACCATGTTATAGTACAAAAATATAAAATTTTGTTTTTGATTAATACTTAGCAACATAATAAGCTGCTAAATAATAAGTTTCATTAAAATCGCCATATAGGTTTTTGGTTTACGACTGATTACGTAACATTTTTACCGTTTTTTAGACTTTTAAGCTTTCTCAAACCATGTTATTGTTCAAAAATGTTGAATTTTATTTTTGCTAAATATTTAGTAACATGTTGCACTGCTACATAACAAATTTCATTAAAATTGCTTCATTAGTTTTTGATTTATGACTAATTACGTAACATTTTTACCGTTTTTTGAAGTTTTATTGTTACTTTGTATCTATTATAGAAACCTGTGGAAAACTTGTAACGTATAATAGATGCTCTTATTTTATATAACCCACCCAAGTGTTTGTGATCCAATTTATTAAACACAAACACTTGGGTGGGTGGGCGAGAACTAAGTTTACATAATGTGGGCGTGTGGTTTAAACTAGTGTTGCCCACCCATTTACTCAAGTGTTTGTGATCCAATTTCTTGAACCTAAACATTTGGGTGGGTGGTCGGGAACTAAATTTAAATTATGTGGGTACGTGGTTTGTATTGGAGTTGCTCATCCACATACCCAAGTGTTTTTGATACTATTTCTTAAATACACACACTTCTTTAGGTAGGGGAGAACTAAGTATAAATGTTGTGGACATGTGGTTTGGATGAGAGTTGCCCACCCAAGTGTTGATGATCCAATTTCTTGCACACAAACACTTGGGTGGGTGGGTGGAAATCAAGTTTAAATAATATGAGCGTATGATTTGGATTGGTGTTACCCACCCACCCGCCCGAGTGTTTTTGTTCAAGAAATTGGATTACAATCACTTGGGCGGGTGGGCGGGAACTAAGTTTAAATGATGTGGACATGTGATTTGGATTGGAGTTGCCCACCCACCCTATCAAGTGTTTGTGATCCAATCTTTTGATTACAAACACTTGGGTGGGCGGGCGGGAACTAAGTTTAAGTAATATGGGCATGTAGTTTGAATTGTAGTTGTCCGTCCACCCAACCAACTGTTTGTGATCTAAATTTTTGCTTACTCACTTTTGGGTGGGTGGGCGGGAATTAAGTTCAAATGATGTGGACATGTGATTTGGATTGGAGTTGACCACCCACCCACCCAAGTGTTTGTGATCTAATCTTTTGATTACAAACACTTGGGTGGGTGGGCGGGAACTAAATTTAAATGATGTGGACATGTAATTTGGATTAGAGTTGCCCACCCACCCACTCAAGTGTTAATGATTCAATTTTTTGCACACAAACACTTTGGAGGGTGGGTGGAAACTAAGTTTAAATGATGTGGACATGTGATTTGGATTGGAATTGCCCACCCACCCACCCAAGTGTTTGTGATCAACTCTTTTCATTACGCATGTTTAAATTGGAGTTACCTACCTACCCACCTAAGTGTTGAAACATAAATTGTAAGTTAGATATTGGATTTATACTAATAATAGAACCCTGTGGGAAACTTAAAACGTATCAGAAATTACCGTAAGTTTGTAACTAAAGTTGAGATTGTCTAAATATATTTTCAAACTTCAAGTTTTAATTTTAGCATTTTGATAAAAGAAGGTATTATTTTTTAATTTTGTATTAATTGTGGAACCTTGTGGGAGACCTTACAATGTATAATAAATGGCTTAAATCTATATCATAAATTTACAATAATTGGGGCTCAGCAAAAGTGACAAAAAAAATTTTAGAACCTTGTGGAACACCTCACAACCTAACCTAACAATTTTGAGGAATATTTGCGCAATTTTTAGCATTTGGCAAACAAAGTGGAAAACATAATTCTAGAACCTTGTGAAACACCTCACAATCTAATCCAAAATATTTAAAACTTTAGAGGAAAATTTATGATTTTTTGTTCTGTATCCTTAAATATGGGATACTTCAAGGTTAGGTTATTAATTCAAATCAAATAGCATTAGTGAGTCGCAATTGTTTTCAACTTGGATATCGTGTGTTTGGTACTTTTGGCAATTTTTTTCATAATGTTTGAATTTAATTTAACAGTAATAGATCCTTGTGGGATACCATAACTAGTATGATTTAGATTGATTTGAAATTCGTGAGAAAGTGAGCAGTGTTTTCGCGAAAACGATTGCGTTTATTTGTTTATATTCGGCTGACCAGTCGATAATTCATTTGAGGCACCAGCGCTGTTAAATTACTGTAAAACCGTATTGAAACGTAAAATGTCAATAATATATTTTACATTAATCGGTTTCGAATTTATTGGCGCAGTAAAAAAAATTGCATTCTCAAGTGGCGCGCAGGTCCGTACCCGAAATGAAGAACGTGAATAATGAGATTTCAGTGGTCTCGAACGCGGAGATGAAGAAAGAAGGAAAAAAAAAACGCCCCGCCGTTCAAGTCCGATGCTGCGAGCAACTTTTAACATAGCATGTAATTGATATATGAAGAAGTATAAGTGTAACCATTAACTACGCGCTGTAACCAGTTAACGTGCTTAATGTACATTCTCCATTTCAAATAAAGCTCAGTCTAATAAGGATCGCGATTTTACTGCTTTACACCTGGAAACCTTTTATGAAACAATACCACTGCCTCATTTTTATTATTATTATTATTATTGAAAATAAATAATTATTCCCACCACCCACTGCAACATTCACATCATTAGCATTTTACATAAATTATCCGTAAGGAAATTATACGCTTTAAGAAGAAAGGTATTCGGTGGAGATTACATCGGTAGATTGTAAAGTGTTTAATATTAAAACAGATCCTCGCCTTTTAAAATTTCGCTTTATTATTTATTATAATATTGTTTGTATCTGATACTTATCATAGTTAACAATGGCCGTGTACTGCATAACAAACACGAAAATAATTTTCTCGAATTGCCAATACGGCTTAAATACAATGGGCTCTTGTCATATGTAAATGTGTGTACATGCCATTACACGGGTATAATAATTTGATTACAGGAAACATATTTATGGGATAAATTTCTAATGGGCTTTATTAATGCGCCGGCTGTAAAATTTATCTCTTTCTCTCTTTCTACTACTGCTGGCTGGCTGGCTAGCTGGCTTCATCGACTACTCCCACTTTTATTATGGAATCGCATAATATTTAATAAATTCTACAATTAATTTATATACAATTGCTGTGGCTATAAACTCAAGTATTTACAGTTAGATTGTACTTTCGAATCTTATCAAATTTCATATGTGAATAGGATGTACACGATTTACTTTATTACTAATAGGAGCGAATTAAAATTAAAATATGAGAATGTATGTGTTTAGGTAGTAATGAACAAGATCATCTTTTACAGTCTTTGAAAGGTGAAGAAAAAATTTGATTTGTGCTTTTGGCTTTATTTAGTTTCTATTAAACACAAAAATGGTTTGGAACTAAGGATTGGTGTCTCAAGAATCAAGAATTCTGTAGTTTTTCAAGAATTAAACATTTTTTGGTTTCTCAAGGATCAAATAAATTTGTAGTTTTTTAAGGATAACAACTTTTGAAGTTCAGGGATCAGAAATTCTGTAGTTCCTCAAAGATCAAGTTTTCTGTAATTCTTCAAGGATCAAAAATTCTGTGTTTCCTCAAGGATCAAAAATGTTGTAGCTTTGCAAAAATCAATAATGCTGGAGTTCCTCAAAAATCAAAAAATCTTTGATTCTTTAAGGATAAAAAAATCCGTAGCTCTTCAAAGATGAAAAATGATCATAATGGCTAAACAGCCTTTATTGACTACGGTAGGTAATGGGGCGATTGAGTTTTGGGAAATTTTGTAAGGATTGTGAACTTAACTATGAGCAAATAGTTTTAATTGGAGTGCTCCGTTTATTCACCTAAGTTTAAATTGTGAGCAGGTAGCTTCTTCTACTATGGCCCACCTACCCACCCAAGTGTTGGTTATCAAAAGATTCAATGTTTCTTCTATCTCTTGTGTTCTTGTAGCAATTATACACAAAACAATGAATGTCAAATGTCACTTGAACATCAGAGAATGGTTCACCAAGTTCAAATTGTAGGCGCGTACCTTCTTTTACTATGAACCACCCACCCACCCAAGTGTTGGTCATCAAAGAATCTAATGTTAAACCCACTTTTTATGTTATTGCAGCTTCTTTATACAAAAAACAATAAATGTCAAATGTCATTTGGACATCAAAGAATAGTTCAACCATAAATCACTTGATGACAAACGCTTGGGTGGGTGGGCGGGAACCAAGTTCAAATTGTGGGCGCGCAATTTTTTTTATTATTGCCTACCCATCTACCCAAGTGTTGGTAATAAAAGGATCCAATGTTTCTCTCACTTCTTATGTTACTGCAGTTTTTATACAACAACAATAAATCACTTAATAACTAACGCTTGGGCGGTTGGGCGGGAATAAAGTTCAAACTGTAGACGCGTAGCTTCTTCTATTATGGCTCACCCGCTCACCCTAGTGTTGGTCATTAAGGTATCCAATGTTTCTACCACTTCTTATGTTAATGCATATTTTATACACAAATCAATGAATGTCAGATGTCACTTTTACACCACAAAATTGTTTAACAATAAATCTCTTGATAACTAACGCTTGGGTGGGTGGGCGGGCACCAAGTTTAAATTGTAGGCCTGTAGCTTCTTCTACTATGGCCCACCTGCCCAGCCAAGTGTTAATCATCAAAGTACCCAATGTTTCTCCAACCTCTGGTGTTCTTGTAGCAATTATACAAAAAGCAGTGAATGTCAAATGTCACTTAGATATTAGAGAATTGCTCAACTATGAATCACTTGATTACTAACGCTGGGGCGGGTGGGTGGGCAATCAGTTTTAGTTGTGGGCGCGTAGCTTCTTCTACTATGACCCACCCACCCACCCAAGTGTTGGTCATTAAAGAATCTAATGTTTCTCCCACCTCTTATGTTATTGCAGCTTTTATACGTCAAATAATGAATGTCAGATGTCACTTAGGCATAATTTAAATTGTATAACTTTAAATTACTTGATGGCTGACGCTTGAGTGGGTGGGTGGGACCCAAGTTTAACTTGTGAGCGGGTAGTAACCAATGTTTCTTTTACCGTTTGTGTTCTTGTGGCTATTTGACTTAAAATTAATTGAATCAAAAATTGGATTATTTGCTCTCTGCAAATGTTTTTGATCTTTAAATTGAAGAAAGAAGGTGGCAGATGGAACTTTTTGATAACAAACAGTCGGGTGGGTAGGCGGGGCACTTAGTTGGTTTAATGTTGGCAATTATATTTAATTGGAGTGCCCCGCCCACCCGTGCCTAAGCGTTGGTGATCCTGAAATTTACTTATTTGTTTCTAAGTTGAAGAAAGAAGGTGACAGATCCAACTTCCTAATAAAAAATAGTTGGGTGAGTAGTTTGACACTTAGTTCATTGAATGTGTGCAAATAGTTTTAATTGGAGTGCCGCGCCCACCCGCCTAAGCGTTTGTGATCCAGAAATTTAATTATTTTCTCTCTTCGAATGTTATTTGTCTTTAAATTAAAGAAAAAAAATTACAAATCTAACTTTCTAATAATAAAAGTTGGGTGGGTATTTGGGGCACTTAGTCGATTGAATGTTGACAAGTAGTTTTAAATGGAGTGCCTCGCCCACCTACCCAATCGTTAGTGATCCAAAAATTGGTTTATTTGCTTTCTGCGCATAGTATTTGTTTTTAAATTGAAAAAAGAAGGTGACAGATCCAATTTTTGGATAACAAACAGTTGGATTGGTAAATTGGGCATTTAGTTTATTGAATGTAGGTAATAATTTTAATCGGGGTGCCTCACCCACCTCCCAAGCGTTAATGATTCAAAAATTGGATTATTTGCTTTCTGCGCATGGTATTTGTCTTTAAATTGAAGAAAGAGGATGATAGATCCAACTTTCTGATAATAAACAGTTGGGTGGATAAATGGGGCATTTAGTTTATTGAATTTTGAAAATAATTTTAATCTGAGTACCCCGCTCACCCACCCAAGCGTTTGTGAACCAGAAATTGGACTATTTGCTTTCTGCCCATTGTATTTGTCTTTAAATTGAAGAAATAAAGTTACAGATCTAACTTTCTGATAGTAAACAGCTGGGTGAGTGATGGGCATTTAGTTTATTGAATGTTGGAAAGTAATTTTAATTGAAGTGCCCCGCCCACCCACCTAAGCGTTAGTGATCCAGAAATTAGATTATTTACTCTGTGCAAATGTTATTTGTTTTTAAATTGAAGAAATTTGATGATAGATCCAACTTTTTTTATAAAAAAAAAGTTGGAAGGGTGGATGAGGTAAGGTGAGGTTGGCAAGTAATTTTAATTGAAGTGCCCCGCCCATCCACCCAATCGTTAGTGATCCAGAATTTGGTTTAATTGCTTTTTGCGCATGGTATTTGTCTTTAAATTAAAAGAGGGTGACAGATCCAACTTTCTGATAACAAACAGTTGGGTGGGTAGGCGGGGCTTTTAGTTCATTGAATGGTGGTAAGTGATTTAAATTGGAGTGCCCCGCCCACCCACCCAAGCGCTGGTAATCTTTAAAATGGATTATTGGCTCTTTGATAATGTTGTTTGTCTTTAAATTGAAGAAAGAGTGAGTCAAATCTAATTTCTTGATAATAAACTGTTGGGAGTGTGTTGGGGCACTCAGTTAATTGAATGTTGGAAAGTAATTTTGATGCAGAAATTAAATTATTTGTTATCTATAAATGTTATGTCTTTAAATTTAAGAAAGATAGTGACGGACCCAATGGTTTGATAATTGAACGATGAAAAGTAAGTTTGATTGAAGTGCCCCGCCCGCCCACCAAAGCGTTAATGATCCAGAAATTGGATTATTTATTTTCTGCAAATATTAACTATTTTATAATTAATTATTTTATTCTAATTATAAACCTTGTGGGATACCATACATGCATTTAGATTAACTTATTTACTTATTCTAAGACAATAAAATTATTTTCTGAGTATAATATGTAATTTGGTCCCGATTTGGTACCTTGTGGTATATCATATGAACTAAATAAACAATCTAAAAGAATATTTGGATAAACAGTAAACAAATTTTTTGAGCAAAATTTGTATTTACTCCTAATTTGAAATCCTGTGGGACTTCAGCCAAGTTTTGGAATAATTAATTTGTTCATAATTTTGCATTTTGCTGGTATACCATATATTATTATATAACAAACATTTTTAAATTTATTTTAGTTTTTTATGCTTTCTAAAGCATATTCAAGTTATCACCAATTTGGAACCTTGTGGTATCCCCATTATTTTTAATGATAAAAACAAAAAATACCCAATAATTTAATTTATTAAATTTGCACTAATTTGAAAACCTGTGGTATACCATTTTTAATAATAAACATTTAGTTACAATAAAATTTAAAGATTAGAATCAATTTCAAACCATGTATTATGCAAACTTTGTAAAATAATTGATTTGAGTACTTAAAATCTTGTAAAATTGTAATCCACTGCTTGTTCCCATCATAAAACCCTGTGGAATCTCTATTTAATTGCGCATACTCTTAAAAAAATAATAATTTTATTTATAAAATTTGATGAAAACAATTAATTAGATATAAAATGCAAATTATAAACACAATTTTCTATTATAGAACCCTGTGGAATACCTATTTAATTACTCGATTATGCAAAATCTTAAAAAAATAATCATTCCATACCATTCTATTATACAAGATTAATTTAATTTTAGCAAACATAATTATGATAATATAATATTTGATATTTTCAGTTTGCATTTGGTATTTTATATAATAAATTCTAAAAGTTTCTATAAAATTTCCTTTCTCAATAAAACGATGGGTTATGCATTTAATTTTGGCTTGCGACATGTGTATTGGAATCGATTAGAGAAAATCAAAGAAGATTTCTAAAAGACGCGATAAATGCCAACGCACATCAATGTAAGGCGTGAGAAACATTAATACAAACATTCGCATGTTTGTTTTGAGAACACTTCATCCTTTTCTAACGAGACAAACCGTATTTACATTGAATTTAAATAAAAATAAAACAATGATTATAATTTTTATCTATTTATAAATAGAATTGTTTTGAAAAAGTAATCTCAAGTGGGTCCTCGATTTCTATTACGTGATCAGATCAATTTAATTAAAAATTAATACAATCTTGGCGATTTGTTTTTTTTTTAACTGTAATTGTAACTCGGGCATCCGTTTCCAAACAATCGTTCCCACGAGTATCTCGCGCGCCGCATTTTTTCAGTAAGGCTTCTTCTTTCCCGGACACCTTCTCGTACAATGCCAAACCAAAATATCACTACATTGACTTCCTAATTTATAATGACCTTTAACTAAAAGCCCATATACTTTACTATAGTCTAATAAAGACTAATCAAGAAGCCGGGCTGTAAAATCGTCCACTTAAGTAAGCTAATTCTAATTAAAAGGCGGTGATTAAAATTGAAATATTAGGGGGGTGCTGTAAAATGTCGGCTTTATTTTATTGTGTGAGTGTGTGTAGATGGAAATTTGAAATATTTGTTTTTTTAACTACCTCATACATTGTTATATCATTAACTTAATTTTATTTATGGCCAAGAAGATGCTGTTAAAGTTTACGAAATGTTTAGTGAGAAAAATGTTTAGCTAAATATAGATTTCTGGGAAGCGTCGCTTGGTTAACATTACTCAATAAATGTTAAATGATTGATGCTGATTTTAAGTTATTTATTTTGGTCCTAATTATAGAATTTTGTTAGAATTATTTTGTAATTTTATGGAATAATTAAGTTTAAACACAAAGCTTTGAGATGTGGTAGAATTCAAGAAAAATGCAAAATTAAAATTATAATACGAGGTCCCAAGTGCGGAGTTTGCGTAGAACTCCACGGTTGCTGTGCCAAAAATTGTGAGTTCAAATCTTACAAAAAAACTTTTCAGCGTGTATTTTCTTCTGTGTTTATCGCAAAAATGTTGTTTAAAGTAAATTTTATGCACTCAGGACGTTGATTTATATCAAGGTTTAAACTTTCTATTTTTGGAATAGCGGCCTCCAAGATTTAAAATCAAAATTTATTTATGGAAAGTTTGTTGCATAAGCTAACAAAAAATGAATTTAATGCACTTAGGATTTTGCCTATATTTGATAGGTTAGGTTCAAACTTACAATTTTTAGCACAGCGGCCGTTGTGAGTACATATCTTACAAAAATAATTCAGCGTTTATTTGTTTGGTTTATTTAAAATGATTTATTTTTTGGTATTTAATGCTTTATAACTTATAACGTTCCGCAAGGTTCAAAATTAGTCTTTTTTAGTTTTAAAAAAATTTGCTAAAGGCTTGAATTACACACGCTTTGAGACGGCATTGTTTTCTATTGCAATTCAAAATATTGCATTTTATGGCTTAAAATGAATTTGGTAATAAATTCAGATATGTAGGTATCCCACAAGGTGGCGAATTGGTACAAAATATTTGAAAGAATGCTCTTTTAAAAGCTCCAAAAAGTTTGATTTATTTGAAATTATTTAATTTTTTGAGGTTTAATGCTTCATAACGTTCCGCGAGGATCAAAAATAGTCCAATATTTGTTTATAAACTAATAAATTAGGTTATAAAGTATAGATAAATAAATTTTAGGCAATTGTTGCTTAGGGCATTTATAATAGGTATCCCACAAGAGTTTATAATTAGTAATATTTTATAAACTTTAATTTAAATTGAAATATAATGCAAAATTGGATATCTTTTAGAGCTTACATGTAAATAATAGGTGTCCCACAAGCTTTTATAATTAGAAATATTAATAAACTTCATAAAAGGATTACTACAATATTGGATTCTTTCTTAATAACAAACACATGGGCGGGTGGGCGGGAACACTGTATAAACCACCGGCCCAATAATTATAAACTGTGTTCCCGCCCACCCGCCCAAGTGTTTGTTATCAAGAAATTTATTATTGTGCCCACCTCTGACGTATTAGTGAAAACTGTCATTCAATCTATCACATTAAAAACATTAGAAACGCTACAAGTGTGAGAATAAGCAAATTTTTTGATAACAAACACTTGGGCGAGTGGGCGGGAACACTGTATCAAACCACCGGCCCAATAATTATAAACTGTGTTTTTGCCCACCCGCCCAATTGTTAGTTATCAACAAAATTGATATTGTACTCACCTCTGACGTATTAGCAACAACTGTCATTTAATCTGTCACATTAAAAACAGCAGAAACGCAACCAGTGCGAGAATTAGCTAATTTTTTGATAACAAACACTCTGGCGGGTGGGCGGGAACACTGTATTAAACCACCGACACAATATTTGTAAACTGTGTTCCCGCCCACCCGCCCAAGTGTTAGTTATTAAGAAATTTGTTATTGTGCCCACCTCTGACGTATAAGTGTCAACTGTCATCTAATCTGTCATAATAAAAACAGCAGAAACGCAACAAGTATGAGAATAAGCAAATTTCTTGACAACAAACATTTGGGCGGGTGGGCGAGAACACTATATTAAACCACCGACACAATATTTGTCAACTGTGTTCCCGCCCACCCGCCCAAGTGTTAGTTATCAAGAAATTTGTTATTGTGCCCACCTCTGACGTATAAGTGTCAACTGTCATCTAATCTGTTACATTAAAAACATTAGAAACGCAACTAGTGTGAGAATAAGCAAATTTGTTGATAACAAACACTTGGGCGGGTGGGCGGGAACACTGTATAAACCACCAGCCCAATATTTTTCAACTGTGTACCCGCCCACCCGCCCAAGTGTTAGTTATCAAGAAATTTGATATTATACCCATTTCTGTCGTATTAGTGACAATTGTCGCTCAATCTGTCACATTAAAAACTCTAGAAACGCAACCAGTGCAAGAATTAGCTAATTTTTTGATAACAAACACTTGGGCGGGTGGGCGGGAACACTGTATTAAACCACCGACACAATATTTGTGAACTGTGTTCCCGCCCACCCGCCCAAGTGTTACTTATTAAGAAATTTGTTATTGTGCCCACCTCTGACGTATAAGTGTCAACTGTCATCTAATCTGTCATAATAAAAACAGCAGAAACGCAACAAGTATGAGAATAAGCAAATTTCTTGACAACAAACATTTGGGCGGGTGGGCGGGAACACTGTATCAAACCACCGGCCCAATAACTATAAACTGTGTTTTTGCCCACCCGCCTAATTGTTAGTTATCGACAAAATTGACATTGTACCCACCTCTGACGTATTAGCAACAACTGTCATTTAATCTGTCACATTAAAAACAGCAGAAACGCAACTAGTGTGAGAACAAGCAAATTTTTTGATAACAAACACTTGGGCGGGTGGGCGGGAACACTGTATCAAATCACCGACCCAATATTTATCATTTCTGTTCCCGCCCACCCGCCCAAGTGATTGTTATCAAGAAATTTGTTATCGAACACACCTCTGACGTGTATTAGTGACAACTGTCATTCAATCTGTCACATTAAAAACAGTAGAAACGTAACAAGTGTGAAAATAAACAATTTTGTTAAATATAAGAGGTATCCCACAATTTTTTTTTTTGTAAATAAAATCATTATTACAATATAAGATATCCTTAAGGGCGTAGAATGTAAATAATAGGTACTCCACAAGGTTTTCTAATTAGTTACATTAATTTTTGTAAACTTTACAGAATCAAATTTTTGAATTTATGTAAAAAAAAAATGTAAAACGAAGCAAATAATAGGTTTTCCACAATTGATTACAAAATTGGATATTCTTAAGGGTTTAAATGTAAATAATAGGGATCCCACTTGGTTCAATAATTTATTTGAATCAAATTTAGTATTTACAAAACACGAAAACGCACACAAAACACGTTGAGACTGGTTCGTTCTTGCCGCATCCTCAATATATCCTTGAAAGCATTTATAGTAATTACTTAAAAAAATATTGGTTTAATAATAATAGATCAGAAGTTTTTTCATAGAAAGCGATACTATTTTAAAGTTTTGGATATAAAGCACAAAAAAAGGAAAAGCTTTTAATTTTTTTTAAATGGTTTGCAGGAATTATTGGTTTTTAGTTAAAATTGCACTAAAAACAAAGCATAAATCTGAACAAACAGAGCTTTTAGCATATTTTTTTGAAAATGATTTGAATTATGAAATTGGTTTTTAGGCAAAACATTTAATCAAACAAAGCTTTTTTAATAATAAATTACCTAAATATCAATAGTTTAATGCAGGAGTTGCACTGAATCGATTATTTAGTTATTTTTATGAAAATTTTAAAATAAAAAAGCTTTTGAAAATGATTATAAAATTGGGCTTTAGGTCAAAAATTTAAACAAAACAAAGCTTTTGAAATAAATTATTTAAAGTTTGTTGCAAGAATTGCGTTGAATTGATTATTTTGTGAATTTTAAAAGTGGAGCTTTTTTGAAAACATAAAAAAAATTATAAAATTGTTTTTGGAATAGTTAAGAGCTTTTTTGGAAAGCTTCTTTAATAAAAAAAATGTTGCAAATAATTAAAATATTGCAGCTTTTACGTTCAAATTGAAAAGAAGAGCTTTTGTATGATAAAATAATTTCTTGAATTGCGTTATTGTGTTGGAAGTTTACAGTAAATATTTGATGGCGGAGCTATCATGAAAAGCACAAATGAAACTTTTTTTCTTAATAGTTTTGGAATAGTTTAGATATAAAGAGCTTTTATATTAAAAAATAAATTGTAAATAATTGAAATAGAGCAGAATTAACTTATTTAACTTAATTTACATTATAAAAGATTGCTATAATTGATTTTCAATGAAAGAAGAGCTTTTGTATAAAGCGTTTACATTAACTATTGATCGCAAATATATATTTGATGGAAGAGCTTTTATGAAAAGCACAAAATATAATGTGCGATTAAATAAAACAATTTTTGTATTGTTTTTGCATTAGTTTAGAGCTTTTACATTAAAAAAATGATTCAAAATAATTAAAATAGAGCAGAATTAAGCTTTTAAACTTATTATTTGTTTCTATAAAAGCTTTTAAATTAAAAACGAATGCAAAAAATGAAAAACTTATGTATAAAGCTTGAACAAATGATTGCAAACAAAGAAATAGTTGCCTGAATTGCTTCATTGAAGTTTACAATAAATTTATTTGAGAGCTTTTATGAAAATTGAAATATTTTACATTAAAATTTGTTTAACAATTTACTATACTACAAAGACTGAGCTTTTGAGTTTAAAATAATTTGTAAATATAAAAGTTAATTGTAGAAATGCATTGAAAAAGCTCAAAATGTTTGTATTAAATCAATTTTTAATAAAAATAACAATTTGTAAATAAATTTTATTATTTTTAAAGACTTTTGTTCTGTCATAATCCAGAAATTTGTTACATAAAATGTAGGTATCCCACAAGGATCAAAATTAGAATAAAATTGCATGAAACTAATTCAAAATTGATTGAAATATTTTATAAATTAAAATTTGATTCATAATTTACTAAATATTGAGCTTTTAAGCAAAGCTTTTATAGTGAAAATAAGATATATAATATTTTTATAAAAAAGCTCAAATTTTTTGCAATCGATTGAAACAAATTAAAATTGAGTTTACGTTAATTTTAATAATTTTGATTTGAATATATTAACAAAAAGAGTTTTTATGGAAAGCTTTGTTGTTAATAAATTGTTGAAAAAGTTTCATTGCAGCTCAAAGCTATTATAAAAAGCCTAAAACAAATTTAAATTGATTATTTTTTATTTGATTTGAAATTTATTGATTAATGGAGCTTTTATGAAAGCTTTTTTATTATGTTTGCAAATTTAATAGTTAAAAGAGAGCTTTTGCGTTGGATTTATTGATGGAAAAGCAAAGTTTTTGTAAAAAGTTCAAAATAATTGTATTAAATGAATCAAATTTTAATTTAATTGATGGTTTTTTAACTTATTACATCTGTAGAAGACTCTAGTAAAGCCGAAACTAGTAAAAACATAATAAAATGTTTTATTATTGTTTAAAATTTGCATGTTTGGAAATAAAAAAGCTTTATTGTGTTGGATTTGTATAATAAAGATATTTTAAAGAGGAAATTATGTAAAAAGCTCAAAATATTTGCAATCAAAAGAAAAAATTATATTTAAGTTGATTCTCTTTAATTTAATCTACTAACAAGCTTATTAAAAGCTTTTTTATAACAAAAATATTTTGTAAATAGAATAATTTGTTGAAAGAAATGAAATATAAATACTTGAAAGCGGAGCTTTTATGAAAATTGCAAAATATACGTAATAAATTTTAAAAAAACTGAGTTAAACATTAAAATTGTTGCAGAAATTTTATTAAATTGATTTTTTGTATTAAACATTTTTTAAAAGCACAAAAATTGCATTCAAATTAAATCTAATTTGCTTCTATTTGATTTGCAAGTGGAGCTTTCATAAAAAAACTTGTGAACTTTGTGCTACATTAATTTTTTATGACAAATATATTTAAAAGCGGAGCTTTTTAAAAAGCTCAATAAAATAAATTTTTAAAAAGTGAGCTTAAACTTTAATTTTTTTAAAGAAATTGTATTGAATCAATTTTTTGTAATAATCACATTAAAGCTTTGAATGAAAAGCTCAAAATATTTGATTGAAATTATTTTAATAAATAGAACTTTTATAAAAAGCTCATATTGGAAACTGATTGATACAAATCACAATTTTAACAGAAATTTAATGCATAATAAGAGCTTTTTTGAAAAACTTTATATGAATTTGCTGCCATTGCGAAAAATCCTTTTAGATTTGTTTTATAACAAAATAACCTTTAAATTTGTATAATTTAATGCATCACTTATCCTTTAAGGACTAAATTCTAAATATTTGGTATCCGACATAGATCGATTATTAGTAATATTAATTAAATTCTTGCAATAAAAAGCTTTTTTATTGTTTTAACTAATGTTTTCAGTAATCATGAAGCTTTACAAAGATTATTTAATTTATTTTATAACTTACAGAAAAGCTTTTTTATCCAATTAAGTATAAATTATTTAGTTTGCGCTAAAAAGCTTTGAAATATGCAAACAAAAGTTTTGATTCTTTTAAAAACTAAATGAATTTAGCTTGCAATAAAAAGCTTTTTTATTATTATAATATTTTCAATATTTATGAAGCTTTGCAACGATTATTTAAAAGTTAAAAAAGCTTTACTTGCAATTAAACTCAAATTATTCAGTTTGCACTAAAAAACATTTGAAATATGCAATCAAAAGCTTTGTTTCTTTTAAAAACTAAATGAATTTAGCTTTTTTATTATCGTTTTTAATATTTATTAAGCTCTGCAATGATTATTTAATTATTTTTGAAATTAAAATGCTTTGCTTACAATTAAACACAAATGAAATTGAAATATGCAAACAAAAACGTTTGTTTCTTTTAAAACGTAAATGAATTTAGTTCGATATAAAGCTTTTCTATTATATTAATGTTTTCAACAGATTATTTAATTAATTTAACAAAAAGTTTTCCGATTAAATCAAAACCAATTCAGAATTAAACTTTACAAAATTTCAACATACACATTTTAGATAGAGCTTTTAATTAAATTGCTGCTCGGAGAGATTGAAAGCAGATTTGATTTACTTTACAAATTGTAAAAATGCTCAAAATAATATTTTACTGATTTTACTTTATTTGAGCTTTTAATGCATGAAAGCTTTTTTATTAAAAAATCACTTTTTGAATAAAATAAAAATTGAGCTTTTTTCAAAAAATTTGTGCTTTTTTGAAATTGTCAAAAATATGCTCAAAAACTCTGATTTTTGGACGTGGATAAGCGGGATTCCACAGGTGGTTATCGATCCGACTTACCTGGGTCATGAGCCTGTCCGCGCCGGTGCCTTCTTCATCCTTGAATATAATATCCTGGTTGTAGTTGGGTACCAGGTCCCTGAACCTCTTGTCATTCCTATCGATGCGACCCTCTGTAAGTCCACTGGCCGCAAGGGTGTTCTCGCTCACGTTCGGCACGTGCTGCTTGAAAACTAGCGGAGTCAATTTGCGCGGTCCCCTGCGACGGCCGGCACCTCTACCCGGTCCGCAGCCCTCAACCCCTAGGACAAGGGCGAGCAAGAGCGCTCCAAAGGCACACCACCTCATCTCCTGATCGCACTCATCCCGTGTCACACTCATGCACTCGGATCATTCGCACTCGATGCAGGTAAGTACTTGCACTTGTCATAGGTAAAACACCGACTGATGGCCCCACTCTACGGCCTGGCCATCTTCCTGAGTTGGTCGTTCGCCTATTGGCTAACGGGCGGGGCTCGGACAGGTGAAGGCAGATGTACCTGGGGCTCGCAAATCATTCAATACTTTGACGTCACGGGCAATAATCAAAAAAATAATTAATAAACTAACCCAAATTTCCCAAAAAATACACTTCCGCACGCAATTAATTAATATTTGATTAAATTTGTGCCAAAAACATTGTTTACACTTATCACATTGTTTATCTTCAGCCACTCACTCGACAGATCCTTTTGATCCCGTGCGACTTTGGTTAGCATCCTCCTGCACATATAATTAACAAACACGCTCCTTTCTGTCCGTTAGCGTTTAATTAACACCTTTTATAGAAATAGTTTATCCCGTGTACTCTTCTTCTTCTACTACTTCTTCTTCTTCTTCTTCTTTAAACCAGTTAAATCACTAAAAAATGCGGCTCTCGCCACGACTTCTAAACGTGTGTATTGTTAACTCGTAACTGAAATCACTACCAAGTGCCGTACGCATTTTATCAATTATTTATCGGCCACACTAAATAAATATTTCGTTCGCATCTTATCGTGCGGCATTTTAGTCATTCTATCGCTGGCGCCCACATCGCCGTTTATTAACACCCCGACTCCTTCAACTTTATTTATTTATTTAATCCGAGATTTAATAAGATTTTATGAGCGCATCAATATACAATTAGTTAACTGGCCCCCAATAATCGTCAAACTTCCGCTCAACGCGATCACTATTGAGTGAGCAACAGGTGCTTAACGACAATTTGAATATTGTGTTTTTAATCGTTAAAACAATTGTAGAGTAAATAGCTTAAAGCTCGAAATCATTAAAAATTCATTTTAGTAAACAAATGTTGTTTACATTCATTTAATTCTCGCTTGTAGCAATATAGAAGTTATGCGATTTTTATAATATTGTTATGAACTTTTATTTGATCGCTCAAGCTAAACCATCAGCGAAATTACCATATTTACTATACAAAAATTGATGACATGTTTTCAAAATGATTTTATTTCTTTATTTCATTTTGGATAAATATGAATTAAGTTTTTTAATTTGTTTTAAGTTTATAATCAAAGTTTTATATAAAGCAACACCGGAGTACTCAGTGGACTTCTTGTAATTTGCTTTAAAGTGACGTTTTTGTCATCCAAACCATGGAAACTTATTTTTTTTGGTATTTTTTAATTCAAATAAAAAACAGTTTTATTCAAAATTTTAAAAAATTAAGATTTGGTTAACAAAGCAATACATTTTGAGTGTGGTCTAATCTAAAAAAATATTTTGTTTTTAGTTCAAAAAACAGTAATTGGTTATAAAACAAATATTATATGGGCGATTTTAATCAAATTTGCTAATAAGTAACACAGGATCTAACTAAAGCTAATTTTAGTACAAAAATTGTAATTATTTGACAGTAAAATGGTTTTTTTAAGTTTTTAATTCCAAAAAAATGGTAAAATTTTTCCGTAATTGGTTATAAAACAGAAATTAGTTGAGCGATTTTGATCAAATTTGCTAATAAGTAGCACAAAATGTAACTAAAAATAATTTTATTACAAAAATTGTAATAATTTGATAATGATATGGTTTTTGTAAGTTTGTAGTTTAAAAAAACGGTAAAATTTTTCCGTAATTGGTTATAAAACAGAAACTAGTTGAGCGATTTTGATCAAATTTGCTAATAAGTAGCACAGAATGTAACTAAAGATAAATTTATTACAATTTTTTTAATAATTTGGCTTTAAATTGGTTTTTGTTAGTTTTCAGTTTAAAAAACGGTAAAATTTTACCGTAATCGGTTATAAATCTGAAACCTGTTGGGCGATTTTAATCAAATTTGCTAATTACTAGCACAGGATGAAACTTAAGATAATATTATTACAAAAATTGTAATATTTTGAACATGATATGGCTTTTGTTAATTTTTAATTCAAAATACGGAAAAAATTTCACGTAATCAGTTATAAAATAGAAACCAATTTAACAATTTTAACAAAATTTGTTAATTAGAGGCTTAGAATGTTGCTAAAGAGAATTTAATTACATAATTTTTATATTATTGTATGTTTTTTTAGTTTTTAGTTTAAAAAAACGGTAAAATTTTAACGTAATTGGTTATAAAACAAAATTGAGTTGGGCGATTTTAATCAAATTTGCTAATTAGTAGCAAAAGATGTTGCTAAACATAATGTAATTGCTAAAATTGTAATTTTTTAATAATTTAATGGTTTTTATTAGTTTTTTGTTCAAGAAAACGGTAAAATTCTTGCGTAATCAGTTATAAAATAGAAACCAGTCTAACGACTTTAACAAAATTTGTTAATTAGAGGCTCAGAATGTTGCTAAAGAGAATTTAATTACAAAAATTATAATATTTTTATATTTTTGTGTATTTTTTTAATTTTTAGTTCAAAAAAACAGTAAAATTTTAACGTAATTGGTTATAAAACAAAATTGAGTTGGGCGATTTTAATCAAATTTGCTAATTAGTAGCAAAAGATGTTGCTAAACATAATGTAATTGCTAAAATTGTAATTTTTTTATAATTTAATGGTTTTTATTAATTAATTTTACCGTTTTCTTGAACAGGAGTTCAAGAAAACGGTAAAATTGTTGCGTAGTTGGTTATAAAACGGAAACTAGTTGAACAATTTTAATTAAATTTGCTTATTAGAAGCTCAGGATGTTGCTTAATATAATCTAATTACAAAGATTGTGATATTTTGATAATTTAGGTTTTTATAAATTTTCAATTTAAAAAAATGGCAATTTTGGGTAACTTTAAATAATAAATAAAATGTTTGTTGGGCAATTATTGATAAATTTTGTGTGCTAAACAAGTTTTATGCGCAATTGCAGCTATATCAAGTTTTATAAGCTATAATAGAATGTATCTATTATAGCTTATAAAACTTTTGGAATAAATTAATTTTTTGAGCGATTTTTGATCAATTTTGTACAATTGCGGTTTTTGAATTTTATGCACTTTTTTATGTTGTGCTATAATCAAATTTTCTGAGCTATTTAAGATTAGTTTTTGGAATAAATTGGTTTTTTTGAACAATGTAAGATACATTTTATGCACAATTTCTTATTAGTTTTGTGCTATAATAAGGTTTTTTGAGCTATTTAGATCAATTTTATTGAACGATTGAGATTTATCAGCAATATTTAAAAATTGTGTGCAACAATTGCGTTTTTTGAACAATTTTAGCTACATTTTATGTAATAAACGAGTTTTTTGCATAATTACTTATAAATTTTGTGCGTTAATTAAGTTTTCTAGGCCATTTTAAATAATTTGTTTAAAGAATTGAATTTTTGATTAATTTTGGGCAAAAATAATATTTTTTGAACAATGTTTTATAAGTTTTATGTACATTTATGTTTTTTGTACAATTTTTGTGCTAAAATATGTTTTCTGAGATTTTTAGATACATTTTTTAGAACAATTGGATTTTTTGAGCAATTTTTGTGCAAAAATTTTGTTTTCTGAACAATGTTAGATAAATTTTATGCAACAAATGAGTTTATTGCACAATTTTTTATTTATTTTTTTGGTATAATCAGGTTTTTGAGCTATTTTAGATCAATTTTTTGGAACAAATTTGTATTTTGGGTGTTTTTTTATCAGTTTTGTGCAACAATTGCGATTTCTAAACAATGGTAGATAAATGTTACGTAATAAATAAGTTTTTTGCATAACTCCTTATAAATTTTGTGCTATAATTAGGTTTTATGAGCTTTAGACACATTTTTTAGAAGAATTGGGTATTCTAAACATTTTATCAGTTTATACAACAATTGGGTTTTCTGAGAAAGTTTAGATTTATTTCAGGTAATCAATTAGTTTTCTACACAGTTTTGTGCAATAATCAGTTTTTTGTAGCTATTTTAATAAATTTTTTTTGGATTTTTTCTTAGCCATTTCTTTTTAATTTTGTGCAATAATTATGTTTTCTAAACAATGTCAGTACATTTTATATAATGAATGAGTTTTTTGCAATTTTTTATAAGTTTTGTGCTATATTCATGTTTTATGAGCTATTTTAGATCAATTTTTTGAAAGAAATTAGTTTTTTGAGTGATTTTTTAACAATTTTGTGCAGCAAATGCGTTATCTGAACAATGTTAGACACATTTTAGGTAATAAATGAGTATTCTGAACAATTTATAATCAATTTTGAGCTATAATTAGGGTTTTTGAGCTGTTTTGGATCAATTTTTTAGAATAATTTAGTTTTTTGAGCAATTTTTGACCAATTTTGAGCAACAATTGCATTTTTTAACAATGTTAGATACATTTCATGTAATGAATGAGTTTTTGGCACAAATTCTTTTGTCATGCTTAATCGAGTTTTCTGAGCTATTTTAAATCAATTTGTTCTAACAAATTAGTTTTTTGAGCAAAAATTGCTCAAAAAACTTATTTGTTGTTTTATGAACAGTGTTAGATACATTTTATGTAATGAACAAGTTTTGTGCATAATTTCTCACAATGTTTGTACTATAATCAAGTTTTTAGGCCATTTTAGATAATTTTTTTAAAATAGTTGGGTTTTTGAGAGCAATTTTTAATAAATTTTGGAGCAAAATAGCGTTTTTTTGAACAATGTTGAATAAATTTTAAGTAATAAATGAGTTTTTTACACAATTTTTCATAAACTTTATCTTATAAATATAGGATATATTCCTGAGATATGTTAGATAAATTTTTGGAAACAATTGGGTTTTTTGGTAAATTTTTGAAAAGTGCAACAATTGGGTTTTTTAAAAAATGTTAAATTAATTTTATGTATTAATGAGTTCTTTTTGCACAATTTCTTATAACTTTTTTTGAAAAATTGGGGTTTTTGAAATTTTTTTGATAAATTTTGTGCTATAATTGCGTTTTATAAGCAATGTGAAATAATTTTTTTGCAACAATTGAATTTATTGCACAATTTTTCTTATTTTTTTTGCTATAATCAGGTTTTTGAGCTATTTTAGATTTATTTTTAAAACAATTGAGGGCTCATAAACAATTTTTGATAATTTTTGTGCAATAATTGCGTTTTTTGAGCTTTATTAAATACATTTTATGTAATTAATGAGTTTTTTGCACAATTTTTTATAATTTTGTGCTATAAATGGTTTTTTGAGCTATTATAAATCAATTTTTTTAAGCAATTAAGTTTTTTTAGCGAGTTTTGATAAATTTTGTACGATAATTGCGTTTTCTGAACGATTTTTAATAGTTTTTGTGAAATAATTGCGTTTTCTGAGCAATGTTAGATCAATTTCATGTAATAAATGAGTTTTTTGCAAATTTTTTCTTACATTTTGTGTTATAATTGGATATTTTTGAAATATTTTAGATTTTTTTTTTTAGAAAAATTAGGTTTCTTGAGACATTTTTTTTACAACAATTGCGTTTTTGGAACAATTTCTCTTCAAATTTGTGCAAAAATTAAATTTTTTAAGCTATTTTAGGTTAATTTTTGTTAAATTTGTACTAAAACCAGTTTTTTTGAGCTACTTTTATCATTTTTTTGAAACAATTTAGTTTACAGAGAATTTTGTTTAATTTTTTTGCAAGAATTGCGTCTTTTGCGTAGTTTTTCTTAAATTTTTTGCTGTAATCAAGTTTATTTATTTATTTTAAATTAATTTATTGAAACAATTGGGTTTTTTTGATAAATGCCGTGCAACAATTCTTTTTTTAAACAATGTTAGATACATTTTATGAAATATATGAGTTTGATGCACAGTTTTTCAAAAATGTTGTGCTATAATCAGGTTTTTTGAGCTATTTTAGATTAAATTAGTTTTTTGAGCAATATTTGATCAATTTTGTAGAAAAATTACGTTTTCTGAGCAATGTTAGATACATTTTATGTAATAAATGAGTTATTTGCACAGTTTTTTTTTAATTTTTGTAAATTTTGCGTTATAATTAGGTTTTCTGCGCTATTTTATATCAATTTTTTAGAACTATTAGGTTTTTTGGGCATTTTTGATACAAATTATTTTAACAATGCTAGATACATTTTAAGTAATGATTGAGTTATTTTGCTTAATTTTTTTTAATTTTGTGTTCAAGGTTTTTTTTAAACGAGCGATTTTTAATTAATTTTTTGCGACAATTACGTTTCTTGAACAATGTTAAATTTTTTTTTTATGCAATGAATGAACTTTTTGCATAATTTTTCATATATTTCGTGCTATAGTTTGGTTTTCTAGTTTATTTTACATAATATTTTTGTAAGAATTGCATTTTTTGAATAATTTTTGATAAACTTTGTTCAACAGTTGCGTTTTCTAAATAATGTTATATACAATTAAGGTAATGAATGAGTTTTTTGCAAAATTTTTCATAATTTTTGTGCATTTTTAAACCAAGTTTTTGAAACAATTGGGTTTTTTTAGCAATTTTTTATTACTTTTGTACAACAATTGCGTTTTCTGAACAATGTTAAGTACATTTTAGGTAATAAATGCACAATTTCTTATAAGTTTTGTACTATAATCAGGATTTGAGCAATTTTTGATCATTTTTTTAGAACAAATTAGTTTTTTGAGCGATTTTGTTCAATTTTGTGCTACAAATAAAATTTTTGTACAGTTTATCTTAATTTGTTTGCTATAGTTAGAATTTCTGAGCTATTTTGGATCAATTTTTTTAAAGAAATTAGCTGTTTCAGTGATTTTTTAATCTTCAGCAGCAAATTTGTTATCTGAACAATGCTAGACACATTTTAGGTATAAAATAAGTTTTTTGCACAATTTTTGATCAATTTTGTGCTAAAATCAGGGTTTTTGAGCTATTTTTGATCAATTTGTCAGAACAATTCGGTTTTTAAGCAATTTTTGAATAATTTTGAGCAACAATTGCATTTTTTGAACAATGCTAGATACATTTCATGTAATGAATGAGTTTTTTTGCACAAATTCTTATAACTTTTGTGCTATAATCAAGTTTTCTGAGCTATTTTAGATTAATTTTTTAGAAAAATTGAGTTTTTTGAGCAATTTTTGATTAATTTTGTGCATCAAAAACTATGTTAGTAACATTTTAGGTAATAAATGAGTTTTTTGCATAATTTTTTATAAAATATGTGCTATAATTAGGTTTTCTAAGCTAATTTCTATCAATTTTTGGAAACAATTGGGTTTTTTTAGCTATTTTTTATAAATTTTGTGCAACAATTAGGTTTTCTGAACAATGTTCGACACATTTTATGTAATGAATAAAATTTTTGCACAATTTTTTATAAATTTTGTGCTGTAATTTAGTTTTTTGAGCAATTTCTAATCAGTTTTTTGAAATATTTGGGTTCTTTGAGCAATTTTTGATAATTTTTGTGCAACAATTGCGTTTTACATTTTATGTTTTTTGCACATTTTTTTTAATTGGGTTTTTTGTGCTACTTAAGATCAATTAAAAACAAATTAGATATCTGAGCGATTTTTAATCAACTTTGTGGATTGTTTGAACAAATGGATTTTTTGAACAATGTTTGATCAATTTTTGAGCAACAATTGCGTTTTATGAGCAATGTTAAATAAATTTTATGTAACAAATGAGTTTTTTGAACTATTTTTTATTAGTTTTTTGAACAAATTAGTTTTCTGAGCAATTTTTGATCAATTTTGTGCAACATTTGCGTTTTCTCAGCAATTTTAGATAAATTTTGTGTAACAAATGAGTTTTTTGCACAATTTCTTTGTGCTTTAATTAAGGTTCTTGAGTTATTTTTTATTAGCTTTTGGAACAAATTATTTTTTTGAGCAATTTTTGATCAATTTTGTGCAACAGTTACGTTTTTTGAACAATGTTAGATACATTTTATACAATAATTAAGTTTTCTGCACAATTTTTCATAAATTTTGCACTATAATTAGGTTTTCTAAATCATTTCAGATCAATTTCTTAGAACGACTAGTTTTTCTGGTAAATTTTTGATAAATTGTTTGCAACAATTGCGTTATCTTAATAATGCTAGATACATTTTGAGTAATGAATGAGTTATTTTGCATAATTTCTTATAATTTTTGTGCTTAAGAATTTTTAGCTTTTTTGTTTTTTTCTGAGAAACTTTTGATTATTTTTTACAATTGAGTTTTTTGAACAATGTTAGATATATTTTATGTAATGAACAAGTTTTTTGCATAATTTATCACAAATTTTGTCCTATAATTAGGTTTTTTGGGTCATTTTAGATCATTCTTTTGGATGAATTGGTTTTTTTGAGCAATTTTTGTTAAATATTGGAGCAAAATAGCGTTTTTTAAACAATGTTGGATAAATTTTATGTAATAAATAAGTTTTTTTGCACAATGTGTCATAAATTTTGTGCTAAAATCAGGTTTTCTGAGCTATTTTGGATACATTTTTTATTCTAGTTCAATTTTTGGAACAAATTAATTTTCTCAGCAATATTTAATAAAGTTTAGATACATTTTATGTAAGGAATGAGTTTTCTGCATAATTTCTAATCAACTTTTTGCTATTATCAGATTTTTTGAGCTATTTTAAATCAATTTTTTTGAGCAATTGGGTTTTCTAAGCGATATTTTATCAATTTTTTGCAACAATTTTGTTTTGTGAGCAGTTTTATATAAAATTTATGTATGAAATGAGTTTTTGCACAATTTTTCTTAAATTTTGTAACTATAATAAGGTTCTTGAGCTATTTTAGGTCAATTTTTCAAAAGAATTGGGTTTTCTGAACAAATATTGATAAAAATCGTGCAATAATTGCATTTAATGAGCAATGTTTGATAAATTTTATGCAACAAATGAGTTTTTTGCTCGTTTTTTTTTTTCATTTTTTGTTATAATTACGTTTTCTAGGCTATTTTAGATCAACTTTTGGAACAAGTTAGTTTTCTGCGCGATTTTTGATTAGTTTTGTACAAAATTGAGTTTTCTAAATAATGTTAGATAAATATTATGCTATAATCAAGTTTTCTGATTTATTTTAGATACTTTTTTTGTAACAATTTGGTTTTCGGAGCAATTTTTTATAAATTTTGTGCAAAAACTGTGTTTTTTAAACGAAGTTAGATAGTTTTACGTAATATATAAGTTTTTTGCACAATTTTCCTTAAATTTGTTGCTATAATTATGGTTTTTGAGTTGTTTTGAATTAATTTTTTGGAACCAATTAGTTTTCTGAGCGATATTTGTTAATTTTGTGCAACAATTGCGTTTTCTGAACAATGTTAGATACATTTTATATAATTTAAAATTTTTGAGATCTAATCTTTTGATCACAAACACTTAGGTGGGTGGGTGATTGGGAACTAAGTTTAAATGATGTGGGCATGTGGTTTGGATTGGTGTTGCCCACTCACCCACCCAAGTGTTTGTGATCCAATTTTTTGATCACAAACACTTGGGTGGGTGGGCTGGAACTAAGTTTAAATTATGTGCACGTGTTGTTTTGGATTGGAGTTGCTCACTCAAGTGTTTGTGATCCAATATTTTGATCACAGTCGCTTGGGTGGGTGTGCGGGAACTAAGTTTAAATGATGTTGGCATGTTGTTTAGATTGGAGTAGCCTACCCACCCATTCAAGCGTTTGTGATCCAATTGTTTTGAACATAAACACTTGGGTGGGTGGGCGGGAATTAAGTTTAAATATTGTAGGAATGTAGTTTAAATTGAAGTTGCCCACCCACCTACCCAAGTGTTTGTGATCCAGTTTTTTTATTACAAAAACTTGGGTGGGTGGGCGAGAACTTAGTTTAAGTAATGTGGGCATGTGATTTAGATTGGTGTTGCCCGCCCACCCACCCAAGTGTTTGTGATCCAAATGTTTCATCACAAACACTTGGGTGTGTTGGCGGAAACTAAGTTTATATGATGTGGGCGTGTGATTTGGATTAGTGTTGCCCACCCACCCGCCCGAGTATTTGTGTTTAAAAAATTGGATCACAAACACTTGGGTGGGTAGGCGGGAACTAAGTTTAAATGATGTTGGCGTGTGATTTGGATTGGTGTTGCCCACCCACCCGCCCGAGTGTTTGTGTTTAAGAAACTGGACCACAAACACTTGGGTGGGTGGGCGGGAACTAAGTTTAAATGATGTTGGCATGTTGTTTAGATTGGAGTAGCCCACCCACCCATTCAAGTGTTTGTGATTCAATATTTTGATCACAGTCGCCTGGGTGGGTGGGCGGGAACTAAGTTTAAATGATGTTGGCATGTTGTTTAGATTGGAGTAGCCCACACACCCATTCAAGCGTTTGTGATCCAATTGTTTGATCACAAACACTTGGGTGGGTGGGCGAAAACTAAATGATGTGGGCATGTTGTTTGAATTGGAGTTGCCTACCCACACACCCAAGTGTTTGTGTACCAATTTCTTGAACACAAACATTTTGGTGGGTGGGCGGGAACTAAGTTTAAATAATGTATGCATGTGGTTTGGATTGGTGTTGCCTACTACCCACCCAAGTGTTTGTGGTCTAATTGTTTTGAACATAAACATTTGGGTGGGTGGGCGGGAATTAAGTTTAAATAATGTAGGAATGTAGTTTAAATTGAAGTTGCCCACCCACCCACCCAAGTGTTTGTGATCCAATTTTTTGATCACAAACACTTGGGTGGGTGGGCGGAAACTTAGTTTAAATAATGTGGGCATGTGGTTTAGATTGGTGTTGCCCGCCCACCCACCCAACTGTTTGTGATCCAATTGTTTCATCACAAACACTTGGGTGTGTTGGCGGAAACTAAGTTTAAATGATGTGGGCGTGTGATTTGGATTGATGTTGCCCACCCACCCGCCCGAGTGTTTGTGTTTAAGAAATTAGATCAGAAACACTTGGGTGGCTGGGCGGAAACTAAGTTTAATTGATGTTGGCATGTGGTTTAGAATGGAGTTGCCCACCCACCCACCCAAGTGTTTGTGATCCAATTGTTTTATCACAAACACTTGGGGGTGTTGGCGGGACTAAGTTTATATAATGTGGGCGTGTGATTTGGATTGGTGTTGCCCACCCACCCGCCTGAGTATTTGTGTTTAAGAAATTAAACCACAAACACTTAGGTGGGTGGACGGGAACTAAGTTTAAATGATGGGCATGTAGTTTGGATTTGAGTTCCCTGCCCACCCGCCATCCGCTTAGTTTTGTGCAACATTTGCGTTTTTTAAACAATGTAATTTATGTAATAAATGAATCTTATGTTCAATTTTTCATAAATTTTGTGCTTTAATCAGGTTTCTTTAAATTTTAGCAATTTTTGATAAATTGTTTGCAACAATTGCGTTATCTTAATAATGCTAGATCCATTTTGAGTAACGAATGACTTATTTTGCATAAATTTTATAATTTTTGAGTTTTTTTCTTCTGAAAAATTTTTAATTAATTTTTTGCAACAATTGTGTTTTTTGAACAATGTTAGATACTTTTTATGCAATGAATGAACTTTTTGCATAATTTCTTATAAATTTTGTGCTACATTCAGGTTTTCTTGACCATTTTAGATAATTTTTTGGAAAAATTGGGTCTTCTGAGCAATTTTTGATAAATTTTGGAAAAAAATTGCGTTTTTTGAACAATGTTGGATAAATTTTATGTAATAAATGAGCTTTTTGTACAATTTTTCATAAATTTTGTCTTATAATCAAGTTTTCTGAGGTATGTTAAATCAGTTTGGGTTTTTGGGCAATTTTTGAAAAATTTGGTGCAACAATTGCGTTTTCTGAACAATGTTAGATACATTTTATGTAATAAAATGAGTTATTGCACAATTTTTCTTAAATTTTGTGCTATAGTTAAATTTTCTGAGCTATTTTAGATTAAATTTTTGGAATAATTGAGTTTTCTGAGCAATTTTTGATAAATTTTGTACAACAATTAGGTTTTTTGAACATTGTTAAATACATTTTAGGTAATGAGTAAATTTTCTACACAAGTTTTGTGCTATAATTTGGTTTTGTAAGCTATTTTAGATCAAGTTTTTGGAAGAGTTAGGTTTTTTGAGCAAAACTTTTGACACATTTTGGGCAACAATTGCAATTTTTGAACAATGTTAATACATTTTAGATAATGAGTAAGTTTTTTGTACAATTTTTTATAAATTTTGTTGTTACATCACAAAATTTATAAAAAAATTTGAATAAATTTTTTGGAAGAATTGAATTTTTGAGCAACTTTTGATATATTTTGGAACAAGCTTAATTTATGTTGAATTTTGAGCAACAATTAGGTTTTTTGGGCAATTTTTGATCAATTTTATCTAATAATTGAGTTTTTGTGCAAATTCTGATGTATTATATGAGGTAAATAGTTTTTTGTGCAATTTTTACGTTTTTTACTTTAATTTTATGATTTTTAGCAACTTTTAGCTTTAGATTATTTTGAGCCGAATTTGGTTAGTTTTAATTATATTTTAGTCATTTAAGATAGGTTTATGTATTTTTTGGACGGATTTGTTTAGTTTTGTGCTAAATAGTATTAGTTTTAGTTGGAAAATAGCAAGATTTGGCCAAAAGATATAAAAATAATTTTTGAAAAATTACTAAATTTTGAAATTTTATTTATTTGCTTCAATTGCAGTTTTTGTGAAAAGAAAAAATTAAACAATTTTGAAAATTCAAAACTTATGTTTGGAATTTTTGTAAAATTACTAAATTTTAAAAATTGATTAAACTGACAACAAATTTGAATCAAAATTTTGAAAATTGTTGCTATAATTGCAATTTTTGAAAAAGAAAAAAGAAAACAATTTTGAAAATGCCAAAAATATGTCTGAAATTTTTGAAAAATTACTACATTTTAGAAATTGATTAAGAAACGTACTTAAAATAAGTGTAACAAAATTAGAATCAAAATTTTAAAAATTGATGCTTGCACTTTTTGTAAAAAGAAAAATAAAAAAACAATTTATCTCTTTCTATAAAACCGTTTTTTTTTAAGAAAAATTACTTTATCTATTTATAACAATTATCTTATACAATTTTCAAAAAAATAGATTTATGTTGTATCATTGGTAGAAATTTAGAGGCTCAAAAGGATAATTGGTCTTATGCATGAAACACCGGTTGGTTTAAAAAGCGACCATCTACAAAAAAATAATGGCCACTATAAATATAATTACATGGAATGGTTAAAAATTTCAACAATCAATATTTTATTTGCAAAATGAAAATAAAAAAACAGGAGGATGCTGAGCATTAATTAAAGAACATGATTAGTCTTGCTAAATTTGCAACTAATTTTTCGAAAACTATTCAAATTCAAATTTATTATATTAAAAAAAGGTATTTCCTGTGGTTGAAACTTGAAAAGAAAGAAAAAAATACGGAGATAAATAACAATAAAAGTGAATTACCATAATAATTGTTTCTAACGCCGTCTATGAAAAAGCACGTCCCTGGCATTGTGTAAAATGCGGCCTTAAAATCTCATTAAGTGGCATACTGCTGTGATCACCTTAAAGGCTCCTTCCATAACCATAAAACAAAAGGCCATTCATATGGGCCCATCCATCTAGGGCCTCTTTCTCCGATGTCACTAGATATAGCGCTAGCTGAGCGAGCTGTTGGGCACACAGCGTGGGAATTTTGGCGCCCCCTGACCTCGACAGGTAGTTCCTATATTTAAGGGACATTAGAATCGAATTATTCACTCCTTTATTGTACCGACACATTTTTACATCCCGGATGATAATTTTTTTTTGTTGGTGTTGATGCTATCGATGTCGTTTGTAAAACATCATTAATTTTAATCAAAATATTTGAACTAAATTATAAATATTGCTTAAAACAAGCTGTACTAATTAAATAATGATTATTATTGTACGTTCCCATTTTTTTTACAGTCATTGTTTTTCTAAAATCAATCATTATTACTAAACAATACTAAGCCGTGTAATATCATAATCTTTCATGAATAAACGTTTTTTTTTTCTGAGTCAAATTGATTCTTATCATTTTTATTGTTATAATGCAATGAATTATCAAATTTAAACTTCCTGTTACATGCATTTGCATGTGTTTGTACGTTTGAAGCAAACTACACTTGTTCCGAGAATTGTAAAAAAAAATATTGTAAATTGTCAATAATTTTTCCAAACATTCAAAAATATTATAAAACGTTATTAATCTGTTTTAAATGTTTCTGAGCTTATCATAAACGTTAATAAATAATTCTGAGCTACCAAAAACTGTCGAAAAAAGTTAATTATAAATTAATAATAATTTGTCATAAATGTTTCTGAGCTTATCATAAATGTAAAATTTTAAATTTTTTTTGTAAACTGTCAATAATAAACATTCTAAACATTTATAAACGCTCTAATTTGTAACTTTTGTCATAAATGTTTTTGAGCTTATTATAATAAATGTCAATAGATACTCTTTAGTACTTTAAGAAACATTGGATTAAATTCTAGAACTTTTTAAAGTGTTCTAAAAATCTTTGGCCAACTCTTAAATTTTTTTACAAAGTTTTAAAATCTTTTGAGAAGATGTAGAAACCTTTGAGAAACTCGAGAAACTTAAAAAAAAAATTGAAAATACTTGAAAATACTTGATACAGTTTTAAGAAATTCTAACGTGTTCTAGAAACCTTTGACTGATTCTAAAAACTTTAGAAACTTGTGTAAAATTTTTATGAAAATTTTAGAAATTTTCGAGCAACTCTAGTAATTTTAGAAATTTTTGTGTTCAGGATTTTTTAGCTATTTCTAGAAAAACTTTTGAATAGTTTTAAAAACTTTTGACTGACTTTGACTCTAGAAATACCCTAAAAAATTTTCATCAAATTTTTAAAAGTTCTAAAACTTTTTAACTAACTAGAAAATCTATTGATAATTTGATGTAAAAAATTGCATTATATTTTTTCGAAATTGTGGAATCAGTTAACAAAACTTTAAATTAAACCTTTCAACTTTTTTAAAAAATAAAAAAAAATATTATTAAAATTCTAAATTGCATTTAAAAAATTTAGAAACTTTTGCGAATAAAAAAAATGATTAAACTTTTGACCAACTCTTTTTAGTTTTTGTAAGTTTATTTTCTAGTTTTTACATTTGTTCTAAAGTTTCTAAGTTTTTTTAGAAGTTTTTGCTGCATTTTTTAATTTTTGCAAGTTTTTTTATTTTTTTGAAGAGTTTTTTTAAAGCTTCTTGAAGTTTTAACAGTTTTTTTTAGAGTGTTTAGATTTGTTTTAAAGTTTTTGAATTTTTTGACATTTTTTCAATCTTCCTGAAGTTGTAGCAGTTTTTCTAAAGTTTATGTAGTTTTTAGATTTAATAAAATTTTCTGAAATACTGCAGTTTTTTCTTGAGTTTTTTAGATTTATGCAGACACCAATTTTTTTTGTTTAGTTTAGTTTGATTGATGTTTTTTTTTCTTTCTTAACTTTCGTATTTTTTTGAACTTTCTGAATTTGTTTAAACTTTTTGATTAATATTGAGGTAACTTGGCAGATTTTCAATAATTGCTGAATTTGTTTTGCTTTTGAAGTATCTTGAAGTTTTTTGACAGTTTTTTTTTTGAAGTTTTTGAAGTGTTTAGTTTTTTTATTTTTTTGGCAGTTTTTTTAAACGGTTTTTGGATTTGTTTTGATGAAGTTTTTAAATTTTTTTTCTTAAAGTTTCTGTTAAGTTTTTTTTAAATTTTTCTAAAGTTTTGTTTGTCTTCTTCTTTCTTTCTTTAAGTTTTTCAATATTTTGCAAAGTTTTTAGATTTGTTTTGTAGTTTTTGATTTTTTGGCAACTTCTCTGATGTATCTGAAGTTTCTGTAAAAGATTTGTGTTTTTTAATTTTTTTTAAATCTTTTATAGGTTATATTTAAGTTTTTTAATTGATTTGTTTTTGCTTTTTTAGCACTTTCTTTAAAGTTTCTAAAGTTTTAATTAAGTTTTTTATTTCAAATTTTTAGGTTTGGTTATCAGTTTCTTAAAGTTTTTGAAGTTTTTGAATTGTTTTTATTTCATTTTTTTTTAAGTTGGATTTGTTCCGAATTAAGTTTTTTAATTTTTTGTTGTTGCTTTTACAGCTTTTTTAAGTTTTTCTAAAGTTTTTTAATCTTTTTTGAAGTTTCTTGATTGGTTTGTTCTAAAGTTTTTGATTTTCTTGCAGTTTCTTTAAAGTTTCCTAAAGTTTTTGAAGTTTTTGGATCATTTTATCATTTTGAAGTTTGAAATTTTTGATTTCTTCTGGATTTTTTGAAGTTTTTGTTGTTTTTCTGATGGTTATGCGCCGAATTTCTATTTAAATTTTTTTTTAAGTTTCTAGTTTTGTTCTGCATTTTTTTATAGTTTTTTTAATGTTTCTGGAATTTTCTTAAAGTTTTGGGTTTTATTTTATCTCTTAAAGTTTATGAAACTTTTGCAGCCTTACCGTTTGTGAAGATTTTTTTAATTTTTTGATAGTATTTTAAGGTTGTTGAAATTTTTTGATTTGTAATGAAATTTTATTTTTTTACAATTTTTTCAAAATTTCTTTTTTGACAAAGTCTTAAAGTTTTTGTTAAGTTTTTGCAAAAAAATTTTTAAAGTTTTTTTTATTTTGAAGTTTTTGCTGTTTTTTGTAGCTTTTGCAGCGTATATTAATTTTTTTAAAGTTTTTCAATATTTTTTTAAGTTTTCAGATTTTTTCTGCAGTTTTATATTTTTTGGCATTTTTTTATGTTTTTGAAGTTTCCTTAAAGTTATTAAAGTTTTAATTATGTGTTTTTGTTTGGAGTTTCTAAGATTTGTTATCAATGCAGTTTTTTGATTTTTTCTTTAAAATTTTTAAAAGTTTTTGAATAATTCTTTTAATTTTCTTAAAGTTTCTGCTACTGTCTTTTAAAAGCTTTTGACAGTCTAGTTTCTAAATTTTTTTAAGTTTTTGCTGTATTTCTGATGCAGCTTTCTTTAAGTTTTTGTTGTTGAAGCTTTTGGCTATTTTGAAATTTTTGCAAAGTTTTTAGATTTTCTTGAAGTTTTTGCATTTTCTAGATTTTCTGTTGGTGTGGGTTTTTTATTTTATCTTCTTGAAATTTCTGTAGCTTTTGCAGTCTTAAAGTGTCTGAAGTTTTTGTTTTTAAATTTGTTTTGAAGTTTTTAAATTTTTGAATTTTTTCTTTTAATCTTGATGTTTTTGAAGCTTTGCAGGTTTTAAAGTTATTTTTTATAATTTGATTGTTCTGAAGTTTTTGATTTTTTGGAAGTTTCTTTAAAGCTCTTGGTTTTTTTTTATATTGTAGTCTTTTTAAAGTGTCTTGAAGTTTTTGATATTTTTATAAGTTTTTATATTTGTTCTCAAGTTTTTATATTTTTTGTTAGTATCAAAGCTGCTAAATTTTTAAAGTTTTTGGAAGTTTTTGCAGTTTTTCTAAAGTTTTTTAGATTTATTGGCAGTTTTTTCAGTTATTTTTAAGGTTTTGATGTTATTAGATTTGTTTTGAAGAGAAACCGAATTCTAAAAAGGATTCTGAAAAGTTCTAGAAACCTCTAACTAACTTTATACACTTCTGAAAAATTTCTGAAATTTTTGAGGTATTAGAAACATATGATCAAATTTTTCTTCTAGAAACCTTTAGCCAACAATTTCTAATAAGTTTTGTGCAAAAATTAATCTTTTTGCGCAATTTCTGATAATTTTTTTTTTTTTGTAGTTTTTGATAAATTTTCCAAGTGGTTTTAAATCAAATTAAAAAAAAAAAAAAATAAAGATCTATAAAAATTAAAAAAATCAACACGTTTGTCGCATTATAATTACGTGCATAATCCCTAAAGTTTATGAACTACATTAAAAAAAAAATGTTTTATGAACCTTATTTATATCGCAAACTTTTTATCCACAAAATTAACTAATATTGGACTTCTAAAGTTATGTAACTTTTTCATAAAATCTGAAACAAAAAGAAAACTATTTTAGAAATAATGCAACATCAACATTTTAAAATAATGTAGAAAACACTAAAGAAGCATCATATTTATTTGCCATGTTTACAAAAAAACTTTATAAACAATTATAAATTAGATCTTGTAAAGTGTTTTTTATTTATAATATGCTTGAAATTTTATTGTATCATAATTGAACAAAATTGTTTATAAAATATTGTTATCTAAATTATTTCCAAATTGCTTATCAAACAACTATGTGATTTATTAATCTATTAATAAATTATCCGTCACGCTGTTTGATCACAGATACAATAATAGATTAATATTCCGGGTTTATTTATTATCATTTTTTTCTATCAAAACAATGAGAATCGTGTAATCCGTATTTAAAATTTTATCAAACTACTAACAATCATTCATTCATGTTCAATTCATATCTAAGTCATTAGATCTAATTAATTGTAATTATTATTATCTAAATCAATTTTAATTTACTTAACCTAATTTCGGTGATACACAGAAGGCACTTTTATCCAATCAATTTGTTAAACACTCTGAAATGGTTGTTTTTCAACTGTTGCAAAAGTAATATAATGTGTCGCCGTGTGTCTCTACTCGAAAAATGTAATTAGGTAAAGTGCGTGAGGCAATGAGTAAATATTTACTATCTCCCAAAATTGGCTACTTCATCCATTTAGTGTCAAGGCCTCTATTTTTATGATAAGCAATGCAAATAGTGATTGGATTCTACGACTTAAATAAATTTTTGTTATTGTATGCAATTTTTCGACGTAATAAGTTAGTAATTTCGTTATCTGTTTCGTGACAATGCATGTAAAATATAAATTGATGTAATCAATGGATTGATAGAAATTTAAGGAATTTTATTTAATGCTTTTTTTTGTTAGTGCTAGTTAATTTTCTTGACAAAAATTGAAATTATAGCAACAATTTTTAAAATTTTAATTCAAATTTTTTCAAAAATGTTGTCTATAAGTACCTTATTTAAATTCCAAAATTTGGTAATTTTCTAAAAATTCTTATTTAAGGCACTTAAACTTAAAAATCCCAATATCAATCACTGCGCAAAACCAAATGTTACATAATAAAGTCGATAAACTCAAACTATTCACAAATGTCAACAGAATACTATACAAGTTATATATTATTCTGTTGACATTGTATACAATCTAAAACTACTTCTTCAAATATATGATTTAAAATTGTAACAAATGCAACATATCAAAGTTACTTTCACTGAAAATAATCACATAAACCATTGTTATTAAATTTTACGTAATTGCAAACATTATTAAATAGGTAACGGCCGAGTGAATAAAACAAAACGCATAAATCAATGCAATACAATGAGTGCCAATGTTATTAAATTTTGTATGCGATAATTAGAACAAATTTATTATTATTGTGCACGTGTTCCATATTAGAAGTGATATAAAAGCTCGCCACAACATTAGAAAATAAAGATGCACCTTATTAATAATTTAAAAAAACCCGTTTATGATATATTAAGGATAATAAAAGATGTAAAGCACTACAAAATATTTATGTATCTCCTGGATGACTTCGAACCACACCTTCTAATGGGGTTGCTCATGTTGACATAACTCACGGTGCTTGTGTAGAGGTAGCATTCTCTCGCGCGGTCAAGAAGAATGAGAAGAAGAAACTATCTCAAAAGTATTTGATTTCATTCATGCATTAGTATCTCTCGACTACTTGTAAGACAGCACAAAGTAGGTGTATGCCACTTCAACATTCAAGAGTTTATTATGTGTATACAATTAATGAATTATTATTTATTAAAAATTATCATTATTCTAATTGCCTCGATTTTAATTATAAATTATCGAATTGGATTCTGCCTGAATGACTCGACAATTATTTGGAAAATATATAAATATTTACCTATATTTCACAAATACATACACAATCAATTGGAAAAGGTCTTTTGTGTACGCTTCCAGGATTTGGGTTTCGAGTCAAAAACGGTTCTTTTTTAAATGTTTATTTTTACGGATTAGTAGTTTGCGAATTTTCTAGGGGGCCGGATAATAGGATAAACTTTTAAAGCATTTTAAGCGCAAACGTTGGAATATTATTATTTCGGACTTAAAATATTTTGCTATCATAACGAAACGTGAAGAAACGCCCTCCGTGAAAATGTTTGCAATTTTTAATCCTTTTAACATTAAAATGTTTTCGGGAAAAGGCGTTAATTGATCACAACAAATATTTAAGTAGAATTTTAACAAAACGTTTCATTTTAAAAATAATAAGAATCTATTAAATTTGTTAATAATTAAAATAATATTGGGAATTTATTCTTTAATGTTTGTTGGTAAAAAGAATATTTTATATATTTTTTGTAGTCTAAAATTAATTAAAATAATATTACGTTAATAATGCAGACTGTATATTGTCTCCAAATTTAAAATTTGAAAAATTTGAAAAAAAAAATGATAAAACTATAAAAAATTAAAAATAACAATCTACCAGAAATAGCTCAGAATAGAATATCAGACAAGTTAATTTAGTGGGTTTTTTGAGCAATTTTAGATGATTTTTGTGTAATAAAAAAACGTCTGCACAAGTTTTGATAAATTTTGTGCAAAAATACAAAAAATACAATCTGCAAAAATTTAGGTTTTTTGTGAAATTTGTAACTAAATATTTGTTTATTTTGTTTTTTGTTGCAATTTTTGATGAATTTTGTAAGTTTAGGTTTAAAATTAGACCATTTTTTGAACAAATTAGTTTTCAGCATAATTTTTGAATTATTTTGTGCACCAATTGAAATTTTTAAATTTTTTGTTAAAATTTTGAATGGGTTTTATAAGTTTTAGATTGATATTTTGGAATAAATGAGTTTTTTACGCAATTTTTAATTAGTTTTGTTCAATTTATAAAATTTTTGCACAATTTTGTGCATCACTTGAGTTTTTTTAGTGTGTTCTAATTTATTTTGTGTGATAAACAAGTTTTTAACGCAATTTCTGATTAATTTTGTGCGACTATTGTATTTTTAGAGCAATTATTGATAAAATTTTAACTTTTGTTGCAATTTGTGATAACTTTTTTGCAACATTTTATATTAATTTTGTGTAAAAACCAAGTTTTTGGTACAATTTTTGGTTTATTTTGTAAACGAGTTGTGTTATTTGAGCAAATGCAGACTAATTTTTAGGAACAATTAAATTTTTTGGGCAATTTTTGATTAATTTGGTGTACTCATTGAGTTTTCTGAGCGATTTTCAATCAGTTTTTACGCATTTTTTTGTAAAAATTAAATTGTGTGCAAAAAAAAGGCCCTCTGAGCTTGTATCAATTTTATTATGAATCAGTACTCTAAGGGACTTTTTTGGAATACATTTATTTACATTAATAAATTTTATAATAACCATACTCAGATTTTTATAGATTATATGATTTTTGCAATTATTCTTTTAATAAATGGACTTTTTTGATAAATGTTTGATTCATTTTGTGCAACAAATAAGTTTTATGCGCGATTTTTGACTAATTTTGTGTAATAATTAGTTTTTTATGCAAGAGTAGTTAAGTTTTGTGTGCTAAATGAAGTTTTTTTAGAGAGATTTTTTAAAAATGTTGTATGAAAAACATGTTTTTGATTAATTTTTGGCAAAAATTGGATTTTCTAAACAATTTTTGATAAATTTTTTGTATAAAATTAGTGTTTTGTACAATTTTTAAGTTTTTTGGGCGGTCTTAACTTAATTTTATGTAAAATAATATATACGATTTTAAATTAATTTTCTGCAATAATTGAGTTTACTAAACAATTTTTGATGAATTATTTCTAGAAATTTAGTTAGTTTTTTGTTGCACTTTTTGATTAATTTTGTGTTTTAGATAAGTTTTTTTAAAGTTTTTTGTGCAATTTTTGATTTATTTTGAGTGTTAATTGGGTTTTTTGAGCAATTTTAAATAAATTTTGGGCAATAAATTAAATTTATGCACAGTTTTTGTTGACTTTAGTGCAATAGTTGAGTTTTCATAACAATTTAGAATTATTTTTTTTGTAAAAATATTGTTTATGTGCATTTTTTGAATAATTTTGTGTAATAAATTGGTTTTCTAAACAATATATCTTGAGCAATAAATAAAATGTTTGCATAATTTCTGAAGAATTTTAAGTAAGCATTGAATCATTTGACAGATTTTTTTGTTTGTTTTGTGTGAGAATAAAGTCTTAAACGGTACTTCTGATTAATTTTGTGCAACTCTTAACTTTTCTGAGCAATTTTAAATCAATTTATGTAAAAATAGTGTTTTTTGTGCGGTTCTTAATTAGTTGAGATTTTTGAGCAATTTTAGATAAATTTTGTGTAATAAACCAACTTTTTGCACAAGTTTTGATAAATTTTGTTCAATAATTGAGTTTTCTGAGCGATTTTAGATAAATTCTGCAAAAATTTAGGTTGTTTGTGAAATTTGTAATTAAATATGTGTGATAAGCAAGTTCTCAATTCATTTTCTGATTAATTTTATTAATCGATTGGGTTTTCTGGGCGATTTTTGATAAATTTTCTTTAAAAATCTTTATTTTTGTAGCAATTTTTGATGAATTTTGTAGGTTTTTAAGCCTAAAATTAGATCTTTTTTTTAACAAATTAGTTTTTTGCACAATTTTTAAATTATTTTGTGTTTTCAATTAGTTTTTTCAATTTATAACATTTTTGTGCACCACTTGGGTTTTCCGTATGTTCTGATTTTTTTTGTGTGATAAACAAGTTTTTAACTCAATTTTTGATTGATTTTGTGGAACTATTGTATTTTCTGAGCAATTATTAATAATAATTTAAGTTTTGTTGCAATTTGTGATAACTTTTTTGCAAATAATTTAAATTAATTTTGTGCAAAAACCAAGTTTTTGGTACAATTTTTGGTTTATTTTGTGAAACAGTTGTGTTTTTGAGCTAATGCAAACCAATTAGGTATTCTGAACGGTTTTCAATATTTTTTTTAAGAAATGTCATTTAACAGTTGTTGATTAGCTAATTTTTGGATCACCGACACTTGGGTGGGTGGGCGGGACAAAATATTTCAACAATAAAGCAAGACTCTGTTTAGACTTGTGACCCACCCACCCGCCCAAGTGTTTGTGATCAAGAAAATTATAATTTCTTCAACCTTGCTCGTATTTTTAACATATATCAATCAACAATTGTAGATTAGCTATTTTCTGGATTACCAACACTTGGGTGGGTGGGCGGAACAAAGTATTTCAACAATAAAGCGTGACTCAGTTTAAACTTGTGACCCACCCACCCGCCCAAGTATTTGTGATCAAGAAAATTATAATTTCTTCAACCTTGCTCGTATTTTTAACATATATCAATCAACAATTGTTGATTAGCTATTTTCTGGATTACCAATACTCGGGTGGGTGGGCGGAACAAAGTATTTCAACAATTAAGCGTGACTCAGTTTAAACTTGTGACCCACCCATCCGCCCAAGTGTTTGGGATTAAAAAAAATATAATTTCTTCAACCTTGCTTGTGTTTTTAACAAATATCAATCAACAATTGTTGATTAGCTATTTTCTGGATTACCAACTCTCGGGTGGGTGGCCGGGACAAAGTATTTTAACAATAATGCGTGACTCAGTTTAAACATGTGACCCACCCACCCGCCCATGTGTTTGTGATCAAGAAAATTATAATTTCTTTAATCTTGCTCGTATTTTTAACATATATCAATCAACAATTGTTGATTAGCTATTTTCTGGGTTATCAACACTTGGGTGGGTGGCCGGGACAAAGTATTTCAACAATAAAGCGTGACTCATTTTAAACTTGTGACCCACCCACCCGCCCAAGTGTTTGTGATTACGAAAATTATAATTTCTTCAACCTTGCTCGTATTTTTAACATATATCAATCAACAATTGTTGATTAGCTATTTGCTGGATTACCAACACTCGGGTGGGTGGGCGGAACAAAGTATTTCAACAATTAAGCGTGACTCAGTTTAAACTTGTGACCCACCCATCCGCCCAAGTATTTGGGATTAAAAAAAATATAATTTCTTCAATCTTGCTTGTGTTTTTAACAAATATCAATCAACAATTGTTGATTAGCTATTTTCTGGATTACCAACTCTCGGGTGGGTGGCCGGGACAAAGTATTTTAACAATAATGCGTGACTCAGTTTAATCATGTGACCCACCCACCCGCCCATGTGTTTGTGATCAAGAAAATTATAATTTCTTTAATCTTGCTCGTATTTTTAACATATATCAATCAACAATTGTTGATTAGCTATTTTCTGGATTACCAACACTTGGGTGGGTGGCCGGGACAAAGTATTTCAACAATAAAGCGTGACTCAGTTTAAACTTGTGACCTACCCACCCGCCCAAGTGTTTGTGATAAAAAAAATTATAATTTTTTTAACCTTGCTTGTATTTTTAACAAATATGAATTAACAATTGTTGATTAGTTATTTTCTGGATCATCAACACTTGGATGGGTGGGCGGGACAAAGTATTTCAACAATAAAACGTGATTCAGTTTATACGTTTTGATTAATATTTAGCAACATAATAAGCTGCTAAATAATAAGTTTCATTAAAACCGCTTTACAGATTTTTGGTTTACGACTGATTACGTAACATTTTTACCGTTTTTTGGGCTTTAAAGCTTTTTTACACCATGTTATTGTACAAAAATATTAAAATTTGTTTTTGATTAATCTTGAGCAACATAATAAGCTACTAAATAACAAGTTTCATTAAAATTACTTTATAGATTTCTGGTTTACGACTGATTACGTAACATTTTTACCGTTTTTTTGGGCCTTAAGCTTTTTTAAACCATTCTATTGTACCAAAATAGTGAATTTTGTTTTTGTTTAATATTTAGCAACATAATTAGCTGCTAAATAACAAGTTTCATTAAAATTGTTAAACAGATTTTTGGTTTACGACTGATTACGTAACATTTTTACCGTTTTTTGGGCTTAAAAGCTTTTTTAAACTATATTATTGTACAAAAATATTGAATTTTGTTTTTGATTAATATTTAGCAACATATTAAGCTGCTAAATAACAAGTTTCATTGAAATCGCTTTACAGATTTTTGGTTTGCGGCGGACTACGTAACATTTTTACCGTTTTTTGGGCTATAAAGCTTTTTTAAACCATGTAATTCTGCAACAATAATAAAATTTCTTTTTGTTTAATATTTAGCAACATATTAAGCTGCTAAATAACAAGTTTCATTAAAATCGCTTTACAGATTTTTGGTTTACGACTAATTACGTAACATTTTTACCGTTTTTTAGGCTTTAAAGCCTTTTTAAACCATTTTATTATGCAAAAATATTGAATTTTGATTTTGATTAATATTTAGCAACATAATAAGCTGCTAAATAACAAGTTTCATTAAAATGGCGTTACAGATTTTTGGTTTAGGACTGATTACGTAACATTTTAACCGTTTTTTGGGCTTTAAAGCCTTTTTAAACCATGTTATTGTACAAAAATATTAAAAATTGTTTTTGTTCAATATTTAGCAACATATTAAGCTGCTAAATGACAAGTTTCATTAAAATCGCTTTACAGATGTTTGGTTTACGACGGATTACGTAACATTTTCACCGTTTTTGGGCTTTAAAGCTTTTTTAAACCATGTTATTGTACAAAAATATTAGAAATTGTTTTTGTTCAATATTTAGCAACATATTAAGCTGCTAAATGACAAGTTTCATTGAAATCGCTTGAAAGATTTTTGGTTTACGACTGATTACGCAACATTTTTACCGTTTTTTGAGCTTTAAAGCTTTTTTAAACCATGTTATTGTACAAAAATATTGAATTTTGTTTTTGATTAATATTTAGCAACATATTAAGCTACTAAATAACAAGTTTTATTAAAATCGCTTTACAAATTTTTGGTTTACGACTGATTACGTAATATTTTTACCGTTTTTTGAGCTTTAAAGCTTTTTTAAACCATGTTATTATACAAAATTATTGAAATTTGTTTTTGTTCAATATTTAGCAACATATTAAAATGCTAAATAAAAAGTTTCATTAAAATCGGTTTACAGATTTTTGGTTTACGACTGATTAAGTAACATTTTTACCGTTTATTGGGCTTTAAAGTTTCTTTAAACCATGTTATTGTACAAAAATATTAAAAATTGTTTTTGTTCAATATTTAGCAACATATTAAGCTGCTAAATAACAAGTTTCATTCAAATCGCTTTACAGATTTTTGGTTTACGACTAATTACGTAACATTTTTACCGTTTTTTGGGCTTTAAAGCTTTTTTAAACTATGTAATTATACAAAAATAATAAAATTTGTTTTTGTTTAATTTTTAGCAGCATATTAAGCTGCTGAATAATAAGTTTCATTAAAATCGCTTTACAGATTTTTGGTTTACGACTGATTACGCAACATTTTTGCCGTTTTTTAAGCTTTAAATCTTTTTTTAAACAATGTTATTGTACAAAAATATTAAATTTTAATTTTTGATTAATATTAAGCAACATAATAAGCTACTAAATAACAAGTTTCATTAAAATGGCGTTACAGATTTTTGGTTTACGACGGATTACGTAACATTTATACCGTTTTTGAGCTTTAAAGTTTTTTTAATCCATTCTATTGTACAAAAATAGTGAATTTTGTTTTTGTTTAATATTTAGCAACATAATTAGCTGCTAAATAACAAGTTTCATTAAAATCGTTAAACAGATTTTTGGTTTACGACTGATTACGTAACATTTTTATCGTTTTTTCGGATTTACAGCCTTTTTAAATCATGTTATTGTGCAAAAATATTAAAATTTGTTTTTGTTCAATATTAAGCAACATATTAAGCTGCTAAATAACAAGTTTCATTAAAATAGCGTTACAGATTTTTGGTTTACGACTGATTACGTAACATTTTTACCGTTTTTTGGGCTTTAAAGCTTTTTTACACCATGTTATTGTACAAACATATTGAATTTTGTTTTTTATTAATATTTAGCAACATATCAAGCTGCAAAATGACAAGTTTCATTAAAATCGCTTTACAGATTTTTGGTTTACGACTGATTACGTAACATTTTTACCGTTTTTGGGGCTTTAAATCTTCTTTAAACTATGTTATTGTACAAAAATATTGAATTTTGTTTTTGATTAATATTTAGCAACATATTAAGTTGCTAAATAACAAGTTTTATTAAAATCGCTTTACAAATTTTTGGTTTACGACTGATTACGTAACATTTTTGCCGTTTTTTGGGCTTTAAAGCTTCTTTAAACTATGTTATTAAACAAAAATATTGAATTTTGTTTTTGATTAGTTTTTAGCAACATATTAAGCTGCTAAATAACAAGTTTTATTAAAATCGCTTTTAAGATTTTTGGTTTACGACTGATCACGTAACATTGTTGCCGTTTTTTGGGCTTTAAAATTTCTTTAAACTATGTTATTGTACAAAAATATTGAATTTTGTTTTTGATTAATTTTTAGCAACATATTAAGCTGCTAAATAACAAGTTTTATTAAAATCGCTTTACAAATTTTTGGTTTACGACTGATTACGTATCATTTTTACCGTTTTTTGAGCTTTAAAGCTTCTTTAAACTATGTTATTGTACAAAAATATTAAATTTTGTTTTTGATTAATATTAAGCAACATATATTAAGCTGCTAAATAACAAGTTTCATTAAAATCGCTTTACAATTTTTGGTTTACGACTGATTACGTAACATTTTTGCCGTTTTTTGGGCTTTAAAGCTTCTTTAAACTATGTTATTAAACAAAAATACTGAATTTTGTTAAAAACTATTTTGCCGCATATTTTTGATACCGGACGTAACTTGTCCTAATTTAACCATAACTTAACTCAATATAACCTATCTAGATTTGTTGTAATTTTGAATAATGTGTATAGAGTATACATATTTTTATAAACCGATTTATAGCGACACATTTTTAATAATAATTGTTATAAAAGTATTATAATTTTTTATTTGCTATTGCCTGAGGTTTAGTTGGTTTATTGGGTCGATAGATTTGTTTTTGCTGAGATTGTCTTAAAAAAACAATAATCGTCATCCAGTTCTAATCTGTGTGAGGTCACGACCTATCCAAACCCGAAACTGTTCATTTCCAGTTGCAATCATTAATCAATTAAGCTGAGCCGAACGTGCTGGAATTAATAATATATTCATGATCTTTATATTGTATCACATTTTATGACAAGATGGAATTCAATGAGGCATTATTATAAAAAATGTAATTGCACCATTATGTTTTATGTAACAGTAGTTTTATGGTGGCCGTTGTAAAAATGTATTGATGGATTTAGTAAATAAATGAATATAAATTTATATAATCGTCGAATCCAGTTTGTAATAAATGTGATGCATGTTTGTTGCATTTTACTGTTTACTGGCTCCAGCTAGGTGATTTGTGATATTTTTAATGAAATAAATCAATGTTTTTCATTGGACTATATATTACATAGGATTTATAGGGGTCTGAAGAAAATTAGTTGTAGAGTGTAAGTGGTTGAAAGAATTTTTATGTATTGTCTTGACAAATTGTGGCTAGCTCGCTCGCTAGCAAAGCAAAGAGAAAAATCCGGCAAGAAGAAATGCCGTTAAGGGCGCACCGATACAAAGTGAATAGATCACCATCACCGGACTCTTTCAGTGCATTGACAAGGGGGCTATCAATCAGACAAAAATACAGCAGGTAATTTAAACTGGAAGAAACGAAGACCATGTTTACAGATTCTAATCAAAACAAGGCGACCGCCTGGTCAGTTTAACATCCAAGGTATTTAGAAAGGTAAAATCACACAAAGTGTGTTTAGTCGGCAAAGGTGTACTGGAACCACCTCACCTGCCCGTCGCGCTGCTCTTCTTGACTTTGCTTTTTAGGCAGGCGGCTTCAGTCCAAACACTACAAACTCGGTAAGATTTAGTGGGGCCTCTTTGCCGACACGGTTGCTCCTTTATCAGGTGACAGTTCTTGTACTAATGAATGTTTTCAGGACCTTGTTCACTTGTTTAGTCTGATGTGGGTTTTAGATTCAGGCCGTTTATTTCTACACTTTTACACTATGCCCCCACCGCATTCAACTATTGTATTTCAGTTATTTTATCAATAGATATTTAACAAGCCACACACAGAGAATTGAGGCTCCGTACACCCAAATGGCTCTTCACTTCCTCACTGCAACAATATATCAAAAAACACTTTATGCTTTTGCCGACACTCCCCTCCATCCGTCCATATTAAAATCAACAACCATTCAATCCGATCATATCATATAATTAAAGAGTTAACAACCTTCTTACATTGTTCAATTTCATTTCTTCAACAAAAAATTAAAATTTATTACAACTACATAAATCACACCTAATTTATACAGCATGAATCATTTTACATAACACTTAGCATCTATTAGCATAATTATTAGAGAGAATTTGTATCAATAGATTCTCTTGCTTAGTTAATTCAATTACCATTTCCCTATTTCGATTCGAAAGCTTTAAGACGACGACCTCTTGTAGTTTCAAATCATTTAAAACCCTTAATTTTAAAATTAATTATTAATAATCTATTAATATAACTTTTCAATTCCATGAAACGAGAAGTGAGTGTAAGTGATATTATAACGCATTTTATTTAAACAATGACTCAGTACTTGAAATGCCGCAAACTTTACTAACAACAGTATTGATTAGAAGGTTAACTAAACATTCGAGCAAGTATGTATCATTCTAAAAATATTTTTTTCAAAAACAATGCAATCTCGATTGTTGCTGATTCAGCGAATTTGCATGATTAGTGAAAGTAAACATGAAATTATCGATAAGAATTTTTCATTGGAAAATTATTAATATTTATAATAATGATTCAATTAAATTGATTTTATTGAATTCCAGATTTATGAGAGCATTAAAGTTTAAGCATAGAATTTATATTATGTTTGATTTTATATAAACCAAAATTTTTCTACGGATTTATCAATATTGTAATTGTTATTGGACTTGATTTAGAGTTTATCAAACACTTAACAACCCAGTCTTCCAACAAATGTTGCATCACCCTGCAAACAATCAATTCCTTTATATCTTACACTCAGGCAGGGTATTTCAGTTCCAACTACTTACCCGTAAGAATAAATAAGAGCTAAATATTAATTTTATATAACTGACGTAACAAACATTCAACCACTCATCCACCACACCGTGCGTTTACGTTGTACGTTTGGTGGTATAGTGATTAATTATTTATTTAATCAATTAAAGACTTTTTACCACATTATTTTAGAAAAGGAACTAAGACTCTTTTCTTTGTCCTGCTTCAATTTGAACTTGTTCTACTGCGCATAATTATTAATATATTTTTAATTAGACAAAATAATTTTTTGCATTTTAATTTGAGCAACATAAATTGTACTGGAACAGATCAACATTAACCGAAAATACTTATATACATGCATTTGGGAACAGTTTGGAACACTTTAAGTGTAATTGAGAAGAATTTAATACATTTGAAAACTTCTAGGAACAATTCCTAATACATTGAAGAGCTCATTATTAGATATTAACATTTTAGTATATTTAAAAATAACTTAGATATAGTTTAAAAACATTTTGGAATTTTTGGGTGGACAATTACAGTCCAAACCTTATGCCCACATCATTTAAACTTAGTTACCGCCTACTCACCCAAGTGTTTGTGTGTAAGATATTAGTTCAAAAACATTTGAGTGAGTGGGTGGACAATTCCAGTCTAAATTACATGACTACATCATTTAAACTTAGTTCCCGCCCACCCTTGTCAAAGTTTGTGTTCAAAGTTTTTTGGATCCTAAACACTTGGGTGAGTGGGTGGGCAACTCCACTCCAAACCACATGCCCACATTATTTAAACTTAGTTTACGCTCATCCACCCAAATATTTGTGATTAAAACACATGCCTACATCAATAGAACTTAGTTCCTGCCCACCCACCTAAATGTTTGTATTCAAGATATTAGATTTTAAACACTTGGGTAAGCAACTCTAGTCAAATCACATGCCTACATTATTTAAACTTGGTTTTTGCTCACTCACTTAAGAGTTTGTGTTCAAAATCTTGGATCACAAACACTTGGGTGGGTGGTTGGGCAACTCTAATCCAAACCACATGCCTACATCAATAGAACTTAGTTCCCGCCCACCCACCCACCCAAGTGTTTGTGTTTAAAATATTGGATCACCAACACTTGGGTGGGCAACTCCAGTCAAATCACATGCCCACATCATTTAAACTTAGTTTTTGCTCACCCACTCAAGAGTTTGTTTTCAAAATCTTGGATCACATACACTTGGGTGGATGGGTGGGCACCTCCAATCCAAACCACATGCCCACATTAATAACTTAATTCCCACCCACCCACCCAAGTGTTTGTTTTCAAGATATTGGATTACAAACACTTGGGTGGGCAACTCTAGTCAAATCACATGCCCACATTATTTAAACTTAGTTTCCGGCCATTCACCCAAGTGTTTGTGTTTAAGATATTGGACCACGAACATTTGGGTGGGTGGGTGGGCAACTCCAATTCCAACCACATGTCCACATCAATAGAATTTAATTCCCGCCCACCCACCCAAGTGTTTGTGTTCAAGATGTTGGATTACAAACACTTGGGTGGGCAACTCTAGTCAAATTACATAACCACATCATTTAAACTTAGTTTTTGCTCACCCACTCAAGAATTTGTTTTCAAAATCATGGATCACAAACACTTGGGTGGGTGGGTGGGTAACTCTAATCTAAACCACATGCCCACATCAAAAGAACTTAGTTCCCGCCCACCCACCCAAGTGTTTGTGTTCAAGATATTGGATTACAAACACTTTGGTGGAGACGTGGACAACTCCAATTCCAACCACATGTCCACATCAATAGAATTTAATTCCCGCCCACCCACCCAAGTGTTTGTGTTCAAGATGTTGGATTACAAACACTTGGGTGGGCAACTTCAGTATACTCACATGCTCACATCATTTAAACTTAGTTTTCACTCACCCACTTAAGAGATTGTGTTCAAAATCTTGGATGACAAACACTTGAATGTGTGGGTGGGCAACTCCAATCCAAACCACATGCCCACATCACAAGAACTTAGTTCCCGTCCACCCACCCAAATGTTTGTGTTCAAGATATTGGATGACAAACACTTGGGTGGGCTACTCCAGTCAAATCACATGCCCACATTATTTAAACGTAATTTTCACTCACCCACTCAAAAGTTTGTGGTCAAAATCTTAGATCACAAACACTTGGGTGGGTGGGTGGGCAACTCTAATCGAAACCACATGCCCACATCAATAGAAATTAAATCCCGCCCACCCGCCCAAGTGTTTGTGTTCAAGATATTAGATTACAAAGACTTGAATAAGCAGCTCCAGTCAAATCACATTTTCACATCAATAGAACTTAGTTCCCGCTCACCCACCCAAGTGTTTGTATTCAAGATATTAGATTACAAACACTTGAGTAAGCAGCTCCAGTCAAATCACATTTTCACATCATTTAAACTTAGTTTCCGCTCACCCAATCAAGAGTTTGTGTTCAAAATCTTGGATCACAAACACTTGGGTGGGTGGATGGGTGGGTGGGCAACTCCAATCCAAACCACATGACCACATTAATAGAACTTTGTTTTCGCCCGCCCACCCAAGTGTTTGTGTTCAAGATGTTGAATTACAAACACTTGGGTGGGCAACTCCAGTCAAATCACATGCCCACATTATTTAAACTTAGTTTTCACTCATCCACTCAAGAGTTTGTGTTCAAAATCATGGATCACAAACACTTGGGTGGGTGGGTGGGCAACTCCAATTTAAACCACATGACCACATCAATAGAACTTCGTTCCCGCCCGCCCACCCAAGTGTTTGTGTTCAAGATGTTGAATTACAAACACTTGGGTGAGCAACTCCAGTCAAATCACATGCCCACATTATTTAAACTTAGTTTTCACTCATCCACTCAAGAGTTTGTGTTCAAAATCATGGATCACAAACACTTGGGTGGGTGAGTGAGCAACTCCAATCCAAACTACATGCTCACATCAATAGAACTAAGTTCCCGCCCACCCACCCAAGTGTTTGTGTTAAAGATATTAGATTACAAACACTTGGGTGGGCAACTCCAGTCAAATCACATGCCCACATCATTTAAACTTAGTTTCCGCTCACCCACTCAAGAGTTTGTGTTTAAAATCTTGGATTGCAAACACTAGGGTGGGTGGGTGGGCAACTCTAATCCAAACCACATTCCCACATCAATAAAACTTAGTTACCGCCCGCCCACCCAAGTGTTTGTGTTCAAGATATTAGATTACAAACACTTGGGTGGGCAACTTCAGTCAAATCACAATCCCTTATTATTTAAACTTAGTTTCCGCTCACCCACTCAAGAGTTTGTGTTTAAAATTTTGGATCATAAACATTTGGGTGGGTGGGTGGGCAACTCCAATCTAAACCACATGCCCACATCAATAGAACTTAGTTCCCGTCCACCCACCCAAGTGTTTGTATTCAAGATATTGGATTACAAACACTTGGGTGGGCAACTACAGTCAAATTACAAGCCATTATTATTTAAACTTAGTTTCCGCTCACCCACTCAAGAGTTTGTGTTCAAAATCTTAGATCACAAACTCTTGGGTGGGTGGGTGGGCAACTCTAATCCAAACCACATGCCCACATCAATAGAACTTAGTTCCCGCCCACCCACCCAAGTGTTTGTGTTCAAGATGTTGGATTACAAACACTTGAATGAGCAGCTCCAGTCAAATCACATTTTCACATCATTTAAACTTAGTTTCCGCTCACCCACTCAAGAGTTTGTGTTCAAAATCTTGGATCACAAACACTTGGGTGGGTGGGTGGGCAACTCCAATCCAAACCACATGACCACATCAATAGAACTTCGTTCCCGTCCACCCACCCAAGTGTTTGTGTTCAAGATATTAGATTACAAACACTTGGGTGGATAACTTCAGTCAAATCACAAACCTTTATTATTTAAACTTAGTTTCCGCTCACCCACTCAAGAGTTTGTGTTCAAAATCTTGAATCACAGACACTTGGGTGGGTGGGTGGGCAACTCTAATCCAAACCACATGCCTACATCAATAGAACTTAGTTCCCGCCCACCCACCCAAGTGTTTGTGTTCAAGATATTGGATTACAAACATTTGAGTGGGCAACTGCAGTATACTCACATGCCCACATCATTTAAACTTAGTTTTTACTCACCTATTCAAGAGCAGCAATACTTGGGTGGGTGTGCGGGCAATTTCCGTCCAAATCACATGCCCACATTGTTTAAACTTAGTTTCCGCCCACCCACTTAAGTGTTTGTGGTTAAGATATTGGATCACAAACACTTAAGTGGATGGGTGGGCAACTCCAATCTAAACCACATGCCCACATCAATAGAACTCAGTTCCCGCCAACCCTGGGTGGGTGTTTGTGTTCAAAATATTGAATCACCAACACTTGGGTGAGTGGGTAGGCAACACCAGTCCAAATCACATGATCACATCATTAAATTGCATGGATACACATCATTTAAATTTGTTAATTATCAAAAATAAATTTGATCTGTCAAACTTAATCTGTAACTGTCAAAAATGAAGAAAAAACTTTGGGAGTTTCTAAAATGATTGAAAAATGTGAAAAAAATGGTTTTAAATTTTAAATCGTTGTTGTGAACTGTCAAAACAGATACTGAACTGTCAAATATAGTCTAGAACTGTCAACTAAGGATCCGGTTTGCCCAAAATAATCTTGAAACTGTCAAAAATTATCTTTGAATATAAATAATAATTTTGAGTTGTTAAAAACTATCAAGTTTAACTTTTTTCTAAGCTTTCCACTTAGTTTTGATTACGATTAGTGACACCATCTTCACGTTTGTCTAAGCATTTTTCGATTATTGCGGGACATTATGGCCGCATCTTATGAAAACTTTAAAATTTTCTTTGTGCAAAGCAATGATGGCTTTTATTGTTATTACTTATAGTAATATTGATTGGTAATTATAAATTGAAATGATTTATTCTTTTTCTAACTTTAACGTTTGCAAAAGTTTTCAATTTCTTGATAAGTGACTCTTGGGTTTAATTTACTTGATGGTAATCATGGTGACCCATTTTTCCGCCCAAGTGTTGATTATTAAACTATTTGATATCAGCTTCTTCGTTTTGGACAAAGAACTTTTAATTTGTTGTTGAAAGATTTTTGAGCGGGTGAGTGGGTAATCTAGTTCAAACTACTCAATTGTAATTATGATCTGGAGTAACCCACCCACCCGCCCAAGTGTTATTAAAAGATTGCATATTTCTCTTCTCTACAATCGTTAGTAGTCATTATATTGGAGAAAGAGATGGGATATTTAATCCTTTAAATACTAACACTTCGGTGGGTGGGCGGGAACCAAAGTTTATAATTACGGGCGAGTAGTTTGGATTGGAGTATCCCACCCACCCACCCAAGTGTTTGTTATCAAAAGAATATACATTTCTCTTCTCTGCTGTTGTTAATAGTCATTATTTTGGAGAAAGAGATGTGATATTCAATCCTTTTATTACAAACACTTGGGTGGGTGGGCGGGAACTCCAGTTTATGATTATGGGCGAGTAGTTTAGATTGGAGTGTCCCACCCACCCACCCAAGTGATTGTTATTAAAAGATTGCATATTTTTCTTTTCAGCAATTGTCAGTAGTCATTATGTTGATGGGACCCTAATCCCTTCATCACAAACTCTTGGGTGGGTGGGCGGAAACCAAAGTTTATGATTACGGGCAATTAGTTTGGATTAGAGTGCTGTTTGTGTTTATGTTATTGAATCAAAAACACTTAAAAAAAAATTAAAAAATTAAAATCAAACTTTACATTTGAACTTAGTTCCCGCCCACTTACCCAAGTGATTGTGTTTAAAGTATTAGATCACAAACATTTGGGTGGGTGGGTGGAAAACTTCAGTCTAAACCACACGCTCTATCATTTAAACTTAGTTTCCACCCACCTATCCAAGTGTTTGTAATTAAGGGATTGGATTACAATGTTTTTTGATGACATAAATGTTTTCAAATGTCATAAACGTCACACTCATCACAAAGAATACGTCATAATAAACGTTATAAATGTAATAAACTTTACAAATGTCATAAATCTTATGTCATAGATGTCACAATAGTTTTAAAGTCACAAATATCATAAACGTCAACGTCAATATTTTTTGACACTTTTACAGATTGTGTTGGACAGCTTAGAGGGGAAGATTTTGACAAGATAGAATTTTTTTTTTGTGACATCACTGCGGAGCAATCGTCTAATGCTCCGCAATGGCGTCACCAGCTAGCGTTCATTAAACTGATTCAACTATTTACAGGAAAGAATTGCAATTGTATAAATCATGTTTTGAGCCGATAAATTGTCAGATATTTTCCTTTTGCAAGGTTAGATAACCGCATAAAGTTTTTGAAGTTATGAAATAATTGAGCCGATGATTATTTTAATACGGTCAATATATATGCAATAAATCCAGGCGCGGTCTCACACCGATAATTTTGAAATTTAAATAATCCACTGGCGGGGAGGGAGAAATTAATGCACCGATGGCAATGGTGTTATTGTAAAACGGTATATCAAATTTTAATGAAGAAGATGGTGATAAATTTACATTCATATTGGGTTTCATCCCACTTAATCAATACACACGTGTCATTATCTGCCTACTTGTAGTAGTAGTGCGTTATACAATAATTAAACATGGACGGATTTATATGCACCGTCGATTCCTTAAATATCAACATACATCTCATTCGATAAATCATTTGATGGTTTTGATTATAAAATCAGCGGTATTTCTCATAGAATTTGGGTGAAAATCAATTATTTTGCTATATTTCAGGAGGATACCCTTATCTACATCTTGGCAGGTATAATATGCTTTATTCTGACAAGGTATTTTTTTAAAGGCGTTAAATTAATAGTGTAGTGACTGAAAGATATGGCTACCTTGTTAATATATAAGAGCCCACGCAACAGTTGAAATCTTGACCTCCCTAGCGTGGGTTCTTTCTTGCCTTGCGAATCATGTGAATTTATTAAATCGCTATTTAAATACGGACTTAAACAATACCGTTCATGATATCCACACCATCGATAAAGTATCTTCTCCTATTGTGTAACGTGCGGCTTCGATACCATTTTAGTATTTCATTACTTTTTGTATCCCCCTTTTTTTGAATGCACGTTACATACACATACCACAATTTTTATTGCACTCTCTTCGCAGAAGGAGTGTATTAAAACGGCAATCATGTATAGGGGGCATTAAAAATTCGACGGCTGAATAGATCCGTATCCACAATGTAGAAGCTCAAATCGATACTTTTTTCTCATCAATCCGGAATTAAACAAAATGTTATGCGCGAATGTCTGAAGAATGACTCAAACATAAGCAAATGATCGGTATCAAAGTTAAGAAAATATTCATAATTCCGAGAACTGTGAGCAATTTAATGGAATCCGCAGCGTATTCAGTCAGAACCACCAAAAAGTGCCGCATATCATCGAACATAAAAATAAATTAACATCCGTAAAACGTATATCCTATTAGTAAAACATCAATAGCCTATTAGCTCATAGTTGTGCATTCACTTTGCTAATTTAGGGGGGACCTTTAAATGGGACAGACGGGTGGTTGCGCTGCGGTGAGACACATTCCTTTCGTTTATGCGGTCAGTGTTAGATGTCACCGCCACCACAAATAGTGGCCGGCGATGAAATTCAAGTCTGAAAGTATCGAATATCAAACCCCGGGATCATTCAACATGAAATACGCTCGAAATGGGTACGGCGATATAAACACATTTCAACATTTAATTGCCAATATTATCTCTGTAATGTTATTGGCGAAAAATTCCAATCCTGTTATTAATTTCGCGATATAAAAGTTGTTGAACTAAAGCTTTAATTTAATTTAATTTAATTTACAAAAAAATAAGGCGAGATGTACGTCGGGAATTATTTATTACAGTAAACACGAAATGAGACAAACTTTTTTATTTATCTTTTATATATGAAAAGGAAATGGAGGTTGATACTCTATTAGCCCTATCGGCTGCATACCACGGACCTTTTTTTTAAATATATTTATTAGACCGCATTTTCATAGACGGAAATTGCTCGTTGGTCGGAGGAGGGGCTAAATGAATTACAGTGGGTCTAGATATAAATCAAAAACGTATTAATGAGAGGTTGGAGGGGCGATCACCTCCACGGGTTTTCACAGTTCATCTCCGGGTTTTTGCCACCATTTTTGCAAATTATGAAAAAAATTTGAACTTCGTTATGTGGATTTGTCTTAGAATGAGAAGAAACTAAGACTATATCCATAAAAATTGTCCTAATTAGTCTTTTGGTGTTTTTATAAAATCTTGTATTTTCTAGAAAAAAAAAAGAAATTGTTGGTCTTTAATTTGCTTGTATTTTCAATTTTTTTAACCTACTAGGTCTTCTTAACTTTTTAAGTCTAGAACCAATATTTTTTTTTTAAAGTTTTTAGGAGTTTTTTAAATTGTCAAATTTTGTAGTTTTTAGATTATTTCTAAAGGATTTGGATTTTTTTCTGAGTTTTGAATCTTTCTTCTGCTTAAACTCTCAGTTTTTTTTTCTGTTTTCCAAAAGTTTTTTGTTCTTCTTAAAGTTTCTGATTTTTTCTAAAGTTTGTAGATCTTTTTGTAGGGTTTTAAATTTTTGGCAGTTTTTCCAACGCATTTAGATTTGTTCTTATGTTGTTTTCAATTTTCATGAAATTTCTACTGTCTTCTTAAAGCTTTTTCAGTCTTCTTCAAGGTATGTAAGTTTTAGATACGTTTTAAAGTTTATGGATTTGTTGGCAGTTTTTGCAAACTTTGTTCAAGTTTTTAATTTTTGTCTACTGTTTTCTTAAAATTTCTGATGATTTAGTAGTTTTTGAATCTTTTGTGAAGTTTCCTAGATTTGTTTTGAAGTTTCGAAGTTTTGGTGGCATTTTTTCTAAATTTGTTCTAAAGTTTTTAAACTTTTTTAAATTTTTTTTTTGTTATTTTTTTTAAGTTTTGGAATTTTACTAATTTTTATAAAAATTTTAGAATTTAATTTTAAGAATCTTTCTGATTTTTTTAGCAATTTTTTTCTTCAGAATCTTTCTAAAGTTTTTGAATTTTTTCTAAAATTTTTAGATTTTCTAAAACTTTTTAGATTTTTGTAAATTAAATTAATTAAATTACGCCGAATTAAAAATTTGTTTAGATTTTTTTAATTTTATTTCTCTAAGTTTTTGTGGCAAATTTTCTAAGGTTTTTAAATTTTTTAAAAGTTTTTTTGATCTATTTTAGAAGGTTCTTATTTCTTCCTAAAGTTTTTGCAAAAACTTTAAGAAGACATGAGAACGTTCTAAAAAGATGAAAAAAACTTTTAAAAAATCTAAAAGGCTTTACAAAATCTAAAAATTTGGAAAAAAGATCAGAAATTTTAGAACAACAAATTTAGAAAAGAATTGCTAAAAAAATCAAAAAGATTCTTAAAACAAATTTTTTTATGAAAATGGCTAACATTTTAGAAACTTAAAAAAAGTGCAAAAGTTTCTTGAAAAACAACAAAAATTAAAAAAAAGTAAAAAAATATAATTTAGAAAAGTTTAAAAACTTAAAAACAAATCTAGAAAGGGATCCAAAACTTTAGAAAAACTGCAAAAACTTTAGAAAAATGTGAGAAACTTAAAAAAAGAGAAAGTAATACTTAAAAAAAAATTAAAAACTTTAGAAAAAGTGCTACCAAAATTTCGAAACATCAGAACAAACCTTGAAACTTCACAAAGAATTTAAAAACTATTAAATGTTCAAAAACTTTAAAAAAAGCTTTAGACAGAAATTAAAAATTTGTAAACAAAGTTTAAAATGATTCAAAAGCTTTAGAAAAACTGCTAAAACTTATGTGCCTTGAAGAAGACTGAATAGGCTTTAAGAAGACAGTAGAAACTTCATAAAGATTGAAAACAACACCTCAAATTGTTGGAAAAACTGCCAACAAATCTAGAAACTTCCAAAAATAAATACAAACTTTAAAAAAACTTTAAGAAGATAGCAAAAGTTTTAAGAAGAGAAAAAAACTCAAAAAAAACTAAAAAAAAACTTAAAAATCTATGCAAAAATTGCAAAAAAATAGACAATTTAAAAAGAAGAAAAACTCCAGAAAAAATCCAAACTTTTAGAAAAACTGCTAATCTTTTAGAAATAATCTTGAAACTACAAAAAGGTTAAAGATCAATAAACTTCAAAAAAATGGAAAAGCTAAGCTAATAGCCAAAATTGTAGAAACTTTCAAAACCTAAAAAAAAAAAAATTAAAACTAAAAAAAATTGCATTCTTCAGAACAAATAGAAAAACTTCAAAAACTTTAGAAAATTTATAGAAAAAATCTAAAAAAGTTTATAGAAAAACAGAAAAAATCAGAAAACGTAAGAAAAACTGCCAAAAGTGTCAAAAACTTTAGCAAGAGTACTAATAATTAAAAAAAAAAACAATTAAAACTTTAAATAACTTTAAAAACTTCATGAACATTCAAGAAACTCAAAAAAAAAGTTTCATGAAAATAGCAAAAACTTTAGGATTATATTGCTAAACAATTCTTTCATATTTAAATCCAAGCACACAAGAGGTGGGACAAACAATAGATCTTTTGAGGACAAGTATTTGTCCTCAAAAGATCCCACCTCTTGTGTGCTTGGATTTAAATGTAAAAAAATTTTTAACAATAAATCTCTTGATAACCAACACTTGGGTGGGTAGGCGGGATCAAAGTTTAATTAGTAACTTCTTCGACTGTGATCCATCTACCCGCCCAAGTGTTAGTTACTAAAAGATCTATTGTTTGTCCCTTCTTGTGTGCTTAGAGTTAGATATGAGGAATTTGTTGAACAATAAATCTCTTGACAACTAACGCTTGGGTGGGTGAGCTGGAACAAAGTTTAATTGATGAGCAAGTTATTTTTTTTTACTTTGACCTACCCACCCGCCCAAGTGTTAGTTATCAAAAGATTTATTGTATATCCCACTTCTTGTGTGCTTAGATTTAGATATGAGAGAATTGTTGAACAATAAATTTCTTGATAACCAACGCTTAGGTAGGTGAGCGGGAACAAAGTTTAATTTGTTGGCCAGTTACTTCTTCTACTTTGACCCATCTACCCGCTCAAATATTAGTTATCAAAGGATCTATTGTTTATCCTACTTCTTGTGTGCTTGGATTTAGATATGAGAAAATTGTTGAATAATAAATCTCTTGATAACCAACGCTTGGGTGGGTGGGCGGGAACAAAATTTAATTTGTAGACAAGTTACTTTTTTTACTGTGGCCCACCCACCAGCCCAAGTGTTAGTTATCAAAGGATCTATTGTTTGTCCCACCTCTTGTGTGCAGGGATTTAGATATGAGAAAATTGTTGAATAATAAATGTCTTGATAATCAACGCTTGGGTGGGTGGGCGGGAACAAAATTTAATTTGTTGACAAGTTACTTTTTTTACTGTGGCCCACCCACCCGCCCAAGTGTTAGTTATCAAAGGATCTATTGTTTGTCCCACCTCTTGTGTGCAGGGATTTAGATATGAGAAAATTGTTGAATAATAAATGTCTTGATATTCAACGCTTGGGTGGGTGGGCGGGAACAAAATTTAATTTGTTGACAAGTTACTTTTTTTACTGTGACCCACCCACCCGCCCAAGTGTTAGTTATCAATTATCTATTGTTTGTCCCACCTCTTGTGTGCTTGGGTTTAGATATGAGAAAATTGTTGAACAATAAATCTCTCGATAATCGACGCTTGGGTGGGTGGGCGGAAACAAAATTTAATTTGTAGACGAGTTACTTTTTTTAGTAAGACCCACCCACCCGCCCAAGTGTTACTTATCAAAGGATCTATTATTTGTCCCACCTCTTGTGTGCTTGGATGTAGATATGAGAAAAGTGTTGAATAATAAATCTCTTAATAATCAACGCTTGGGTGGGTGGGCGGGAACAAAATTTATTTTGTGGACAAGTTATTTTTTTTTCTGTGACCCACCCACCCGCCCAAGTGTTAGTTATTAAAGGTTCCATTGTTTGTTCCACATCTTGTGTAGATATGAAAGAAATATTGAACAATGAACCTGTTTATAACATACGCTAGAGTGGGTGGGCGGGAACAAAATTTGATTTGTGAGCAAATTACTTTTTTTTTTGTGACCCGTCCACCCGCTCAAGTGTTGGTTATCAAAGGATTTATTGTTTATCGCACCTCTTATGTATTTGGTTTTAGATATGAGAGAATTGTTGAACAAAATCTTTTGATAGGCAATGCTTGGGTGGGCGGGCGGCAACAAAGTTTAATTTGTGGTTGAGTTACTTTTCTACTGTGATAGTTTTTAGACTCATCCTAAATTTGTTCTCATTTTTTCTAAAGTTTAAAGATTTTTTGTTAAATTTTTTTATTTGTTTTTTTTAAGTTTTTTCTTAAATTTTTAGTTTTTATAAAGTTTCTAAGTTTGTTTTAGTTTTTCTAAAAATTTTGCTGTTTCCTTAAAGCTTTTGTGGTATTTGTAAAGTTTCTAATTTTTTTTGGAGTTTTTTAAAGTTTTTAATTGTTCATAAAGCTTTAGCAATGTTTTTGAAGTTTTTGACATTTTTTAAAGATTTTTTTATACTTTCTTGAAGTTTTATTTCAAGACTTTTAGAAGCACAGATTTGGAACAAATTGTTTGTGCAATTTAAGGTTAAGTGTCAATGCTATATTAATTTTTGCTTTTTTATGTATAGTAAATTCTACGAAATAAAGTAAATTTTTGTTGCTGCTTGTTTACCAAACACCCTGTATATAAATATCTAAACTACAAAGGTAGGTTATGTTAGGTTAGGTTAGGTTAGGTTAGGTTAGGTTAGGTTAGCAAAAACTTTATGAAGTATAAAAAAACTTTAAAAGCTTTAAAAAACTTCAGAAACAAAAACTGCAAAAGCTCAAGGAAAATCTTTAGAAACAAATTTGAAAAAAATTCGAAAATTTAAATAAGATTGCAAAATCTTTAATAGGACAGCACAAGCTTCAGCTTTAAAAGTTTGAGAAAGTTTGCAAATGCTTTAGAAAGAGAACAGAATTTTTGAAAAGATGAAGAAAACTTTAAAACAAATTTAGAAACTTGAAAAAATAAATCTAAAAATTTTAGAAAAAATGGCAGAAACTTTAAGAAAATAAAAAAAACTTTAAGAATTTTACAATGACTACAAAAAGAAGATAACATAAACTTTAAAAAATCTAGAAACTTTGAAAAAACTGCTAAAAATTCATAACAAATTTAGTAAAGAAAAGTGCAAAATTTAAAAACTTTACAATATCTTTAAGAAAGCAGTAAAAGCTCGATAAAAAATTTAAAAACCCTTAAGTTTTAGAAAAATGTTCAAAAAAACTTTAGAACAAATCTAGAAAAAGTTTAAAATAAAAAAAAAACTGCAGAACCTTCAGGAAGACATCAAATATTTTAAAAATAAAAAAAGAAAAATTTAAAAACTTTAAAGAAACTGCCACAAAATTCCAAAAGCTTTAGAAACATAAAAAAATCAAAAAAAAAAATTAAAAAATGTCCAAAAAAAATACTTCAGAACAATTCCAGAAAAAATTCTTAGAAAAACTTTAGAGGGAAGACATGAAAAACTTTAAGAAAAAAATTAAGACTTTGATAAAACTGTAACAAAAAATTCAAAAACTTTAGAACAAATCAAGAAAATATCAAAAAATAAAATAATAATTTATGTTGATAATTTGATTATATTTAACTTTTTTTCGTTATTTGAGTAGGATTATTATAAAACCTTATTGTCAAGTAAAGATGAAGATGGAATCTTCTGATCATATTAGTACTAAAAATATTTATTTTGCTTAAAACTTAATTAGGTACAATAATTTATGTAATTTCTTACAGTTTTGTCAAATAATTTGATAAAACGCAATTGTTTGGTTGATTCCCTCTCGTAATAGATTTGATTGTCAAATTGGCAACAAAGTAGTGGTGATGAATACGATTTTGGGTAATGTGAAAATATAAAAAATGGCTTAAATTAGTAAAAGTGAGTGATGAATGGGCGGGCGGGCGGGCAGACAGATAAACGAGCGGCGGTTTAATTGGTCGCATTTTAATCAAATTTAAATGCCCCGCATTAATAGCTCTTGCGGTCGGAACGGAACAATTTTGCTACAAAGCTGGTAAAAAAAATGATGATGAAATATTAGAGTGGCAAAGGTATCACTATAATGTGTATACTTACACATATCCAAAGATAACATGGTCTAGCAAACAAGAGAAACATGCACAGCGTATAATACAAAAGAGAAGAAGGATCATTTACTATGACTAACCATAAATAATAAAATTCTTTCACATAGATCGCATCTCCAACACCCGCTATGTAACACGAGAGTACTGCACGATCTCGACCAATAGCATCGGACTTCACCTACGGGCTTAGCAATATATAAAATCCGGACGTAGAAGTATCATTCTCTTATGCTACATACGTGTCCATCTTGTTAGGTGTTGCAAGAGGTAGGTGAGGGATAGAGAATTCCGTGTGCGGCACAAGAACTGCAGGATACTACGGATAGGCCGTGGCGAGCGATTCCTGCTGCGATGGGGATATTATTAATATTCTGACGAGTCACCGAGCTATTCAAGAAGTTGCTGCAATCCATATAGAATTCAGACTCTCACAGATATATGCGTGTAAATTCCCATATCTATCTCAGGATTATTCCGAATAATACAACATATTTTTTACGGTTTAGAGGTAGCCCGACGAGAAATTGATTAAAGCGGACTTGCAACGTCCAACGTCCAACGTTCAGATACCTACTTAAGCGCTTGACAAACACGCCAATTAGTATGTAGTAAGTAATGAAAGCTATTTAATGTCAATTTCATTTTCGTTCCCTTTGGGCGGCTATCCTTATGTACATATGCTTTATTCGCTTAACGCGCATTCCGTGTTGCATTCCTCTTGCAAGTTTACACGAACATAATATCCAATTACCGAGTTATAAACTTCTTTTCGTTCGCAAAAACTAGACGCAATTTTAATTTGCCAATATTGGCATCCACCTGAGATGTGTTATTGATATGCGATGACTTAAAAGGGAAACAGGACTGCTAATTCAACTTGTCAGTGTCAGTCCGCATTGTGCGGAATGAGCTTGTCATATTTATCCAAAGTACAACAAATAAATCATACGGAACGATCTGCCGCACGACAATAAATTTTAAATGTAAGGAAAATGTCTGCACATTAAAAGAAGGTTAATGCGGTTAAATTCTACGTTCGAAAACTCTGATCGATCCCTCGCCGCTTGCTTGCTCTTGCTGCTGCTGTAAATGCAAAATGCTTACTTTCAAATTGCATGATATAAGTGGTAATGATATGCCGGGTTTAATCATATTTTATATTTACCATTTGCTTCGTGCAAATTACCTACGTACAAAGTAACGGCATCTATTTCACAAATATACATTTTGTCACAAAACAATTTAAAATAAACCGAGAATGTTTTATTAATTAATTCACACTTTGCTGTTTGTTTAATCTCAATATAAATTGCAACTTTGTGGGCTTAAATTATGTGTTTATTTCTTCAAATAAACGCAGATGCACTATTAGTCTATTTCTGATACTAAAAGTACATCTTTAAAGATCAATTGATTATAATTGTTTAGGCAAGTCAATCAAATTTTGCAACGAAAATATATTCTACTAGTTTTACCAATAATAAACACAACCAGCCAGATCAAACGTGCTTTTCGAAGATTGTAAACTAAATAAAACTCGCTTTTTATTCACCGGAAGCCAGGTAATAGCCCTATCAACCTCTTTAAAACAAGTAAAATAGCTGTAATATGAACCATTTCTTTTTTAAATTAATACCATTGCAATAATATTTCTTGTGCCATGTTTAGATGAAAACGTGCTATGTTATGATTACTTACTAATGGGGTTCGTTTATTACCACTTCGAAAACTTGCTTTATGTGATTTGGGGCCTGTATTATTGCAAGAGTATATTGGATATTGGTTTTTTTAATCTATTTCAGTTTTATTTTCAGTCAGCTGCATCGAATACCCAACAAACTAATTAGTACGCTTTCAATAATTTGATTCATCTTAATTTGTATTATGAACTATTTGTTAAATTGATAAAAAATTTCGTTTTTGATTATGTAATAATCCAAACATTGCACAAAACTCATCAAAAATTTCGCAGAATCAATTAAAAATCGAGTTTAGAAGATGCACACAAGATTAATCAAATCAGATTAATCAATTAAAGCCTAAATGTTGCACAAAGTGTATTAAAAAATGTGCAAAAAAGTCATTAAAACTTATTTAAAAAAACAGAACAAATCTAGTTCATAGTTTATAAGTATTAGGCCACCCAAGTGTTAGTTATCCAGGAATTAAGTATGGCTACAACCTGACGTGTTTTTAGAGCCAACAAACTTAAGAAGATGACCGACAAATGTCATTTAGTTAAAGGAGTAAGTTGATGTAAGCAATTTCTGGATAACTAACACTTGGGCGGGTGGCCGGGAACACAGTTTATGAGTATTGAGCGGATAATTTAAAATAGTGTTCCCGCCCACCCGCCCAAGTGTTAGTTATCCAGGAATTGAGTATGGCTACAACCTGACGTGTTCTTATAGCCAACAAACTTAAGAGGAACATTGACAAATGTCATTTAGTTAGAGCAGTAAGTTGACGTAATCAATTCCTGGATACCTAACACTTGGGCGGGTGGGCGGGAACACAGTTTATGAGTATTGAGCGGGTAATTTAAAATTGTGTTCCCACCCACCCGCCCAAGTGTTATTTATCCAGGAATTGAGTATAGCTACAACCTGACGTGTTCTTACAGCCAACAAACTTAAAAAGATAACTGACAGATGTCATTTAGTTAGAGTTGACGTAAGCAATTCCTGGATATCTAACATTTGGGCGGGTGGGCGGGAACACAGTTTACAAGTATTGAGCCGGTAATTTAAAATAGTGTTCCCGACCACCCATCCAAGTGTTAGTTATCCAGGAATTGAGTATGGCTACAACCTAACGTGTTCTTAAGCCAACAAACTTACGAAGATGACTGACAGATGTCATTTAGTTAGAGGAGTGAGTTGACTTGGGCGGGTGGGCGGGAACACAGTTTACAAGTATTGAGCAAGTAATTTAAAATAGTGTTTCCGCCCACCCGCCTAAGTGTTAGTTATTCAGGAATTGAGTATAGCTACAACCTGACGTGTTCTTACAGCCGACAAACTTAAGAAGATGACTGACAGATGTCATTTAGTTAGAGAAGTAAGTTCACGTAAGCAATTCCTTAATAAGTAACACTTGGGCGGGTGGGCGGGAACACAGTTTATAAGTATTAAGCGGGTAATTTAAAATAATGTTCCCGCCTACCCGCCCAAGTGTTAGTTATCCAGGAATTGAGTGTGCCTACAACCTGACGTGTTCTTACAGCCGACAAACTTAACAAGATGACTGACAGATGTCATTTAGTTAGTGAAGTAAGTTCACGTAAGCAATTCCTGGATACCTAACATTTGGGCGGGTGGGCGGGAACACAGTTTATAAGTACTGAGTGGAAACTTTAAAATAGTAATTCCGCCCACCCGCCCAAGTGTTAGTTATCCAGGATTTGAGTGTGCCTACAACCTGACGTGTTCTTACAGCCGACAAACTTAACAAGATGACTGACAGATGTCATTTAGTTAGAGAAGTAAGTTCACGTAAGCAATTCCTGGATACCTAACATTTGGGCGGGTGGGCGGGAACACAGTTTATAAGTACTGAGCGGAAAGTTTAAAATAGTAATTGCGCCCACCCGCCCAAGTGTTAGTTATCCAGGAATTGAATATGGCTACAACCTGACATGTTCTTGCAGCCGACAAACTTAAGAAGATGACTGACACATGTCATTTAGTTAGAGGAGTGAGTTGACGTAAGCAATTTCTGGATATCTAACACTTAAGCGGGTGGGTGGGAACACAGTTTATAAGTATTGAGCTGGTAATTTAAAATAGTGTTCCCACCCACCCGCCCAAGTGTTCGTTATCCAGGAATTGAGTATGGCTACAACCTAACGTGTTCTTACAGCCGACAAACTTAAGAAGATGACTAATAGATGTCATTTAGTTACAGGAGTGAGTTGACGTAAGCGGTTTCTGGATGACTAACACTTGGGCGGGTGGACGGGAACACAATTTATGAGTATTCAGCGGGAAATTTAAAATAGTGTTTCCGCCCACCCGCCCAAGTGTTATTTATTCAGGAATTGAGTATAGCTACAACCTGACGTGTTCTTACAGCCAACAAACTTAAGAAGATGACTGTCAAATGTCATTTAATTAGAGGAGTTGACGTAAGCAATTCCTTGATAAGTAACACTTGGGCGGGTGGGCGGGAACACAGTTTATATGTATTAAGCAAGTAATTTAAAATAGTGTTCCCGCCCACCCGCCCAAGTGTTAGTTATTCAAGAATTGAGTATGGCTACATCCTGACGTGTTCTTACAGCCAACAAACTTAAGAAGATAACTGACAAATGCCATTTAGTTAGAGGAGTGAGTTGACGTAAGCAATTCTTGAATATTAACACTTGGACGGGTGGGCGGGAACACAGTTTATAAGTATTGAGCGGGTAATTTAAAATAGTGTTCCCGCCCACCCGCCCAAGTGTTTGTTATCCAGGAATTCAGTATGGCTACAACCTGACGTGTTCTTACAGCCGACAAACTTAAGAAGATGACTGACAAATGTTATTTATTTAGAGGAGTGAGGTGATGTAAACAGTTTCTGAATAACTAACAGTTGGACGGGTGGGTGGGAACACAGTTCATAAGTATTGAGCTGGTAATTTAAAATAGTGTTCCCACTCACCCGCCCAAGTGTTAGTTATTCAAGAATTGAGTATGGCTAAAGCCTGACGTGTTCTTACAGCCAATAAACTTAAGAAGATAACTGACAGATGTCATTTAGTTAGAGGAGTGAGTTGACGTAAGCAGTTCCTGGATAACTAACACTTGGGCGGGTGGACGGGAACACAGTTTATAAGTATTGAGCAAGTAATTTAAAATAGTGTTCCCGCTTACCCGTTCAAGTGTTAGTTATCCAGGAATTGAGTATAGCTACAACTTGATATGTTCTTACAGCTGACAAACTTAAGAAAATGACTGACAGATGTCATTAAGTTAGTGGAGTGAGTTGACGTAATCAGTTCTTGGATAACTAAAATTTGGGCGGGTAGGCGGGAACACAGATTATATGTATTTAGCAAGTAATTTAAAATAGTGTTCCCGCCTACCCGCCCAAATGTTAGTTATCCAGGAATTAAGTATGACTACAGCCTGACTTGTTCTTACAGTCAACAAACTTAAGAAGATGACTGCCACATGTCATTAAGTTAGAGGTGTGAGTTGACGTAAGCAATTTTTGGATACCTAACACTTGGGCGGGTGGGCGGGAACACAGTTTATAAGTATTAAGGCGGTAGTTTAAAATGGTGTTCCCGCCCACCTGCTCAAGTGTTACTTTTTCAGAAATTGAATTTTACTACAACCTATGTGTTTTTCTAAGTAATACAAAATGACAAATTATTGTTAGAAGAAGATTATTTGACCTAGAGTCAACTGCAGAGCAACAAATTAACGACAGAAGAAAATATTATCTTTAAAATCCAAAACCTGCTTCAGAAAAACAAAGAAAATTAAAAAATCCATTGCTAAAAAATCAGAAACTAAACTAGAAAATATATCCAAAAATTTAGAAAATAAATTAAAATATTTGGAAAAGCTGCTATAAAATCAGAAACTTTAAAAAGTTTAAGAAATTTTCAAAAAATTTAGAAAAACTAGAAGAAATTTAAAAACATTAAAGAATACAACTATAGCTTAAAAAAGACAAAAAATAAATCCAAAAACCTCAACAAACTTTAAAAAAGAATTTAAAAAAATTAAAATAATTGTTGATGAATGAAAAATTGCCTAAAACATTTAAATAAAATGAAAAACATACTAACAAATCTAGAAGCTTTGAAAATTATGACACAACAATTTAGAAAAAATTAAAAAAACTTCAAATACTTGAATTTGTTTTTGAAAAAACTTTAGAAAGCCAAAACAAAATCCAAAAAAATTGCAAATTTACAAAAAATAAATTAAAAAAAAACTCCAAAAACATTAAAAACATTAAAAAGACAATAAGAATTAAAAAAAAAATATATAAACGTCAGAAAAACTCTAAAACAAATGTAGATACTTTAGGAAAATTAACCAAACTTTAAAAACTTAAAAAAAAACAAAATAAACTTTAAAAAACTTAAAAAAAAAACTGCCAAAATATATTCAACAACTTCAAAAAGGGTCGCCAAAAAGTCCAAAAATGATCTTAAAAACTCCAAAAACAGCATAAAAACTTAAACAATTAGAAAAGACTTAATACTACTGCAAAACCATTTGGAAAACAATAGAAACTTAAAAAAGAACCTTTAAAAGACAACAAAAAATATAGAAAAATCTGCTTAAACTCTAAAAAAGTTTAGATATTCTATAAAAACTGAATAAACGTCAAAAACTTTAAAAAGGCAGCAAAAATATTATAGAAAAACAAAATAAACTTAAAAAAAAAATTGCCAAAGTATCCAAAAATAATCTTTTAAACTTTTAAATTTTTAGTAAAAACCTATAAAAAGCATAAACTTTAAGAAAACTTTAAAACAAATTTAAATAGACTCTATAAACTACAGAAAAAATCCAAAAAATCTTAAAAAAACAGCAGAAACTTCAAGAAAAAACAAACTAAACTTCAAAAAATTGTAAATTTTTAGAAAATACCCACAAACTTTTATAAAAGCTTCAGAAAAGCCCAAAAACAGCAAATTAAACTTAAAGAAAAAACTAAACATTAAACTGAAAACCATCTTGATAACAATAAAAAATGCAAAAACTTTCAAAAATGTTAGAAAATTTGCAACAGACTCCAAAAACTAAAAAAACAGATAAAAACCAGAAATGTTAAAATAACTGCAAAAACTTCAGCAAAGTCTAAGAAACTAATTGAAAAAAGCAAGCAAAAAACTTAAAAAAGAACCCTAAATAGTTTAAGAAAGTTGCAAAACCTTTAGAAAAACCCCAGACTAATCCAAAATCATTAAAGAAACTTTTTTACAGCTTCAGAAGGATACAAAATCTAGAAATTTAAAACACCATCCTAAAACCTCAGAAATTACAAAAACTTCATAAACAACCGTTTTAAAAATTTGCAAAAAATTTAGAAACTTTAGAACAAATTTTGAAACTTCAAAAAATATGGAAAAATTGCTATAAAATTAAAAACTCTAGAAAGTTGCAAAAACTTTAGCAAAACTGCAGAAAAAGCTTCAGAAAAAGCAAACAATCCAAAAAACCTAAAAAGAAAAACAAAATTTGTTAGAAAAACTGGTAAGTCTTAAATAAGAAATCAAAAGCATAACATACTAAAAAATTTAAAAACTTTGACAAATAAAAAAATATCTGAAACTTTAAAAATGATCCGAAAACTTTAAAAAAACTTTAAATTCTTCAATTTATTTTTGCAAAAACTTTAGAAAGGCTTTTGAAACTCTAGAACAAAATCCAAAAAATGAAGAAAATTTAAAATAAATTGTAAACACAAAATAAGAGTCTGGAAAACAATAAAAACTTAAAAAAGTAAACTGCAACAATTTAAAAAAACCTATTTAATACAAAAAATTTAATTAAAATCACTCAAAAATCACAATTATTAATCAAAACTAATTAAAAATTGTTTAAAAAAAAAACAATCATTGTTTAAAACACATAAAAATTGCGCAAGAAACTTATTTGTTATAAAAAGATTATATAAAATCAATCACAAAATTCAATTCTTATCAGAAATTTCTCAAAAAACATATTTTTTACATAAAATTGAATTAGAAAACACAATTGTTGCACAAAAATGATTAAAAATAGCGTTAAAATTTATTATTACAAAATCTAAAATTGCACAGACAATCCAAATATTTGAACAAAGTTTAGAAGATTTGGAAAACCGTTTTAATAACAATAACAGTTTAAGAAAAAAAACCTCTAAAGATGCTATTCTGATTCACAGTATTTTCTAAACAAGTGACCACAACTAAAGTAAATTATATTAAAAACATAGTTCAAAAGTCTCAAACTTAAAAGACAAACTCTTATCAACAATTTGCAAAAGCTTAAACAAACAAATTCCACAAAATTTATTCATATTTTTTTATAGTTTTTAAGTATGAAGTGTGAAAGGAGCTTAAGTGCTTACTAATCTTCATTAGTTAAAATGGTCATGCAAAAATGCTTGCCAAACTTCGGGGTCTTCAATCCGAGTATACTTGTACTGGAAAATAAATTGGCTAAATTCTACTTGATTGAGTTTTAATAAATACTGTTTTTAAACTTTAAAAACACAGAAAATATGTTTTTCAATTATTTTATTAAGTGGCACACATTCAATAAATAGAACCCATCAATGAAGCTTACGATGGTGTTTCTTACATTCTCACAATGATTACCGCAACAGGGAATATCCCTATAATGCGTCTCCTTATCCATCGAGGCCCATATGATACGATCTCTAAAAGAAGATCGATTTGGAATGTCTTTAAGCTGATTTACTTCACCAATTTATCTTCCTTCCGATAGAAACGCTACTGTTAATATTCAATTTAAAAAAAATATTTAATCACCATAATCATCTAACAAGAAAACCAACAACTAACTCTCCGCGAAACCATTCAATTCCTGTTCACATTTGCATTAAAATAAAAACCGAAGCGACCGACCGGATTTAATTTATTTCAGATTGTTCTTCGAGATATAATGAAGGTACTAGACTTAATTCGTATTCATTAAAATACATAGGAAAAAGTCCCTATTTTCATACCTTGCATGCGAAGCCCTTAAGGCAAACACTAAATTATGGAATTTCTACTAAACGTAATTTGCACATTTCAAGAAATCCTTCTGCAAAAAACGCATTGTTGGTGTGGTATTAAGACGCCAATCATTATTATTAATTAGAAAACGCAATTGCAATTTGCCATAAAATTGGCTTATTTAAAAATTTATTAACGCCGTTTCCAAGAGATTACGTTTACTAATCAATAACTATTGTTGGAACTGGTTCGTATTTCCGATATGGAAATCCATGCTCAAACAAGGTGGCTTTTCGTATCGAGGTTGTGGGATTATTTTGTGGATTAATAATGTCGTGATGGAATTGTTTTGTGTGTGTATTATGACGCCCCGTGCATTAAGGGATTAGGTCGCAACTTAAATAATAATAATATGTTTTTGATAAGCAATCTTATCTTTACTAGGAAATTTATTCAATTATATTAATTTGTGTTATTTAACTATCATGACCTTACGTGTATGATTGTTTACAAGGAGTTTAATTATTTTCATTGTTATAGATCACTTTGTCAAAGAATGAAGGAAATTTACTCAGATTACCGTGGCAATATACAAAAGATATTTTTACCATTTTTTTAGTGAATATAGCATCGGAATAGCATCTAAAATATTCTGTGCGTATCTTCTACTATCTTGTGTATATGTGCGTTTGAGTTTTTATAAAAATTTAACGGTGAGGTTGATTCCGATGTAAGACGAATTTGACGAGTAATTTTCAGTGAGTTATATATTTTTGAGCAAATTTTTAATACATTTTCTTGTAGCAATTTGGTTTGTTGAGTGGTTTGGTCTATATTTTTTGTAATAACAATAATTTTGCTAATTTTTATGTTATAAATGAGCGAGTTTTTGGAATAACTTTATTTACACTTTTTGATTTCATATTGCAAGATTTTTATAGATTTTAACATTTTTATGATCTTTCAGCAACCTATTAGTCAGTTTAAGTTTTAAGCAATTTTTGATTAGTTTTGCGCAGCATTTTCTGAGAAAAATGATTTATTATAAATGAGTCTTCTACGCAATATTCGATTAATTTTAGATAGATTTTTGTTTAAAGTTTTTAGGTTTTTTGGGTATAAAAAATATCCAAAAAACCTAAAGTTTTAAAGTTTAGTTTTTAGTTTTAGCAGTATTATTAAGTTTTTTGAATTTTTCAGAAGTTTTAGCAAATTTCATAAACTTTCTAGGGTTTCTGATTTTATAGCAGTTTTTTTCAATTTTTTTAAATATTTTTCTTGATCTTTTTTGAAGTTTCTAGATTATTCTCTACAACAGTTTTTGATTTTTTTTAAGTCTTTGTGTTTTTTAGGGTTTTTAGATTTTTTTAAATTTTTAAATTTCTAATTTTTTTAATCTTTCCAAAGTATTTCTGAAGCTGTAAAGTTTCTTTAATGTTATTGAATTTCTTCAGAGATTTTTCTAAAAATTTCGCTTAAACTGTTTAGGGTTTTTGAAAGGATTTTACAAATCTTATTTTATTATGCAATTTAATCAATTTTCTGTTATATGAGTTTTTAATAAATTTTGTGAAACAATTGTGTTTTCTAAGCAATTTCAGATCAGTTTTGTGTAAAAAATAAGTTTTTTGGGCGATCTCTGATAATTGATAATTGATTTTATATTAATTTTTTGTTATAAATGAGTTTTTTATGAGTTTTAGGCGACGATTAGTTTTGTTTAATGATTGGAGTGATTTTAAATAATTTTTTTGTAGTAACTGAGTTTTTTTTAAGTTTTTCAGTTTTGTTTTTTAAGTTTCTATTGTTTTTCAGACAGTTTTGCAGTTTATTTTTAGTTTACATTTTTTTTAACGTTTAAGATGTTTCCGTTATTTTTAGACTGTTTTAAAACTTTTAGGAAAGTTTCTGTATATTTTGTATATGTTTTAGCTGTTTTCTTTAAAGTTTTTTGAACTTTTAATTTTTTTTTGATGTTTTGAAAGTTTTTTTCTAAAGTTCTTTTTTAAGTTTATTTTGTTTATTTGTTTATTTTTTTAAGTCTTTTTAGAGTTTCTGAAATCTGTTTGATATTCTATATTTTTTGGATTTTGTTCTGGAGTTTTGGGAGCTTTTCTAATGTTTTTGCAAAAACAAATTTAATTATTTAAAGTTTTTAGATCATTTTTGAAGTTTTCAGATACTTTTTTGAATCTGTCAAAGTTTTTAGATTTTTTGGGATGTTATGTGAGTGTTTTTGATTTTTTAAATATTTTTGTAATTTTTTATTAGAATATTTTTTTAAGTTTAAACAGTTTAAAAAAAATTAAAATTTTGTTTTTAAAATTTTTGTTTTTTCTGAAGCTGTAGCTAAAGTTTCTGCAAATTTTATAAACTTTCTAGGGCTTCTAATTTTATAGCAGTTTTTCAAAATTTTCAAAATTTTTTCAAGTTTTTATATTTGTTCTGGTGTTTTGCAATTTTTCTTAAGTTTCTGGTTTTGTTTTATGAAGTTTTTGTATTTTCTAAGGCTTTGGGATGTTTTTTTTTTTAATTTTTAGTATTTTTTTGTCTTTTTAAAGCATTTTTGAAGCTGTAAAAAAATTTTGCAAATGTAAATTTTTGTATAACTTTTTTGGAAGTTTTTATTGTTCAGTAGATGGTTTTGCAGTTTGTTTTTTAGATTATATATTTTTTTAGTATTTTCTCTTTAAACGTATAAGTTGTTCTGCTATTTTTGGACTTTTTTAGAGCCTTTAAGAAAGTTTCTGGGTATTTAGGCAATTGTTCTAAAGATTCTACATTTTTTTCAAGCTTATTTTGTTGTTTCCTGAAGTTTCTGCTGTTTTCTTGGAGCTTTTTTAGCTTTTTTGTAGTTTTTATAATTTTTATATTTGTTCTAGAGTTTTCTAGAAGTATATGCTTTTTATAGGTTTTTACTAAAAATTGAAATTTTAGGATTGTCTTTAACTATTTTTTAAAGATTATTTTGTTTTAAATTATATTTTTGCTGTTTAAGTTTCCGACGTTTGTTTAATTTTCCTAAAATATCTAAATTTTTTTAGAAACAATTTTTTTTTTGTCTTAAAGTTTTTATTGTTTTTCAAAATTGTTTTGCTGTATATTAAGTCTTTTCTAATCGTTTAAGTTATTTTGTTGTTTTTGGACTTTTTTGGAGTTTTTAGGAAAGTTTTTTGGCAATTTTATAACTCTTTTTGAAGTTTTTGGATATATTTTGGCAGTTTATTTTAAGCTTTTACTGTTTTTTAAAGTTTATTTTGTTTTTTTAGAGTTTTTAAAGTTTGTTTAGTTTTCTTAAAGTATCTACATTTGTTTTAGAGTTTTTCTGACGTTTATAGAGTTTTTTTCTAATCTTTATTACCTTTTTAAGATTATTGGAATTTTTTTGGAACTGTCTGAAGTTCCATTTTTTTGTATTTTTGCAGTTTATTGGATTTTGTTTTGAGTTTCTAAAGTTTTTTAAAAAACAAATTCAAGTATTTGAAATTGTTTTTAAGTTTTTAGATTTTTTCTAATTGTTGTGACATAATTTTCAAAGCTTCTAGATTTTTTTAGTATGTTTTTCATTTTATTTCAATTTTTTAATCTTTTTTAGACTTTTCTGCAAGTTTTTAGATTCTTTAACAGTTTGTTGAGGTTTTTGGATTTTTTTCTTTTAGTTTTTTGGTTTTTTGTTTGTTTTTTTAAGCTATAGCTGTATTCTTTAATGTTTTTGAATTTTTTCTTCAGTTTTTCTAAAGTTTTTGATTTTTTTTTTAACTTTTTAGGGTTTCTGATTTTATAGCCGTTTTCCCAATTTTTTTTTTTCTAAAATTTTGAAAATATTTTCTTGTTTAATTTTTGATGTTTTTGGCAATATTTTATAGATTTTTTAATTTTTTTTGTTTTTCTGAAGCTATTTTGATTTTAAAGTTAATTGAATATTTTCTTCTGTTTTTAGTTTGTTGCTATGCAGTCTGTAAGTCAAATAATCTTTTTCTAACAATAATTTGTCATTTTGTATCACTTGTAAGAACATATAGGTTGTAATAAAATTCAATTTTTGGAAAAGTAACACTTGGACGGGTCGGCAGGATTACTATTTTAAACTACGGTTTAATACTTAAAAACTGTGTTCCCGCCTACCCGCCCAAGGTATCCAGGGATTGCTTACGTCAACTTACTCCTCTAACTAAATGACATTTGTCGGTCATCTTCTTAAGTTTGTTGGCTTAAGAACACGTCAGGTTGTAGCCATACTTAATTCCTGGATAACTAACACTCGGGTGGGTGGGCGGGAACAATATTTTAAATTACCAACTCAATACTTATAAACTGTGTTCCCGCTCACCCGCTCAAATGTTAGTTATCCAGCAATTGCTTACATCAACTTACTCCTTTAACTAGATGACATACATTTATCGGTCATCTTCTTAAGTTTGTTGGCTGTAAGAACACGTCAGGCTGTAGCTATACTCAATTCCTTGATAATTAAACCCTTGGGTGGGTGGGCGGGAACATTTTTTAAATTACCGACTCAATACTTATAAACTGTGTTCCCGCCCACCCGCCCAAGTGTTAGTTATCCAGGAATTGCTTACATCAACTTACTCTTCTAACTAAATGACATCTGCCCGTCATCTTTTTAAGTTTGTTAGCTTAAGAACACGTCAGGTTGTAGCCATACTCAATTCCTGGATAACAAACACTAGGGTGGGTGGGCGGAAACACTTCTTTAAATTACCGGCTCTATACTTGTTAACTGTGTTCCCGCCCACCCGCCCAAGTGTTAGTTATCCAGTAATTGCTTACATCAACTTACTCCTCTAACTAAATGACATTTATCGGTCATCTTTTTGAGTTTGTTGCTATAAGAACACGTCAGGTTGTAGCCATACTCAATTCCTAGATAACAAACACTAGGGTGGGTGGGCGGAAACACTATTTTAAATTATCAGCTCAATACTTGTAAACTGTGTTCCCGCTCACCCGCTCAAATGTTAATTATTCAAGAATTGCTTACATCAACTTACTCCTTTAACTAAATGACATTTGTCGGTCATCTTCTTAAGTTTGTTGGCTTAAGAACACGTCAGGTTGTAGCCATACTTAATTCTTGGATAACCTAACACTCGGGTTGGTGGGCGGGAACATTATTTTAAATTACCGACTCAATACTTATAAACTGTATTCCCGCCCACCCGCCCTAGGGTTAGGTTTTTAGGAATTGCTTACATCAACTTACTCCTCTAACTAAATGACATTTATGGGTCATCTTTTTAAGTTTGTTGCTACAAGAACATGTAAGGTTGTAGCCATACTTGATTCCTGGATAACAAACACTTGGGTGGGTGGGCGGGAACACTATTTTAAATTACCGACTCAATATTTGTAAATTGTGTTCCCGTCCACCAGCCCAAGTGTTATGTATCTAGAAATTGCTTACGTCAACTCACTCCTATAACTAAATGACATCTGTCGGTGATTTTCTTAAGTTTGTTGGCTGTAAGAACACGTCAGGTTGTAGCCATATTCAATTTCTGGATAACTAGGACTTGGGCGGGTGGGCGGGTACACCATTTATAATTACCGATTTAATATTTATAAACTGTGTTCCCGCCCACCCGCCCAAGAGTTAGGTATTCAGGAACTGCTTATGTCAACTTATTCCTTTACCAAAATGACATCTGTCAGTCATCTTCTTAAGTTTGTTGGCTATAAAAACACGTCAGAATGTAGCCATACTAAATCCTAGATAACTAAAACTTGGGCGGGTGAGCGGGAACACAATTTTAAATCACAAAAACTTATAAACTGTGAACCCGCCCTGTGAACCCGCCCACCCGCCCATGTGTTATTTATCTAGGAACTACTTATTTCAACTCACTTCTTTAACAAAATTACATCTGTCGGTCATCTTCTTAAGTTTGTCGGCTGTAAGAACATGTCAGGTTGTTGCCATACTCAATTCCTGGATAACTAACCTTTGGGCGGGATCTATTTTGAGATTTTTTGCAAAATTTTTGATGCATATTATGCAATTATTAATTATTTAGTGCAAAAACTCTTTTTGGGAAAGTTTTTGGTTACTATTATGCAAGTTTTATGTGATTTTTGAAAAAAAAAATGCAAGTTTTGTTTGTAAATCTAGTTTTACAAGATTTTTAGAAGTACCTAGAACTACTCAGAAGATTCTAAAAACTTTAGAATTTTAGGAAAATTTTAATATTTTAAGAAGTATCTAGAGTTTTTTTAGAAGATTCTAAAATGTGTGAAAATTTTTAGAATTTGTTGAAAGTTTAAAAGTTTAAAAGTTTTTAGCTAATTTTTAGAAATCTTCTGCAAGCTTTTATAAGTATTTAGAAGTTTTCCGAAAATTCTAAAAAGTGTAGAAATGTTTTTGTAAGGTATTTAGTAGTATCTTGAGCTTTTCAGAAGAAAGATTTTTAATGCTTTCTGCAATAATTAGAAATATCTAGAACTTTAAAATATAACAAAAAATTTAGATATTTTTTGCATGATTTTAGGAGTATATAGAGCTTCTTGAAATATTCTAAAATGTGTAGAAAATGTGTTATTTGATAATTGACAAAAAGAAATTAAACAATTTAACTAATCTTATGTCAGTTGTGGGCATAGAAAGTTGCTATGCTGGTTTCACTATGCAAACATTTTGGAATAATGTAGAACTCTTTTGATATATTAGAGATTGCTTCTTTATGCTAAAAATACGCAATCTCTAAAGTTAAAAGCATGACATTTAATATTACACAATTGAAATGTTTAGCTCTTACTTAAAAAAATTAAGTGCCAACCTGATAACCACCTGTAGACCACTAGACGGTTGCCATAGCAAATAAAAATAAGATAAGACTGGAATATTGACAAAAATGATTAAACGTTGCGAGGCAAGAAGCAAATTATTGATTCAACCTAAACTTTTAAATAATTTGAGATGTACAGCTAAACCACTTGAGTCACTTAATTTGATCTACAATAATACCATGAAATTGATTACAATATCAATTAGATAAATAAAGACATAAATTAATTAAATTCAAGATTAAATGTTATTATGTTTACTTGCTTTATAACTATCATTCGATAAAGGAATTACTTATAAATTATGAAGCATAAAACCAAAAAAAAAATGCGATTTTAGATAAGTTTTCTTATCATTGCCAATTAGGTCAAATAAAAACCGCAAATTGGAAAAGTATTTTATTTTTTACAATTTTTTTTTTTAATTTATTGTAGTCGTGGAAAAAGTATAGTATACAACAAGCACGTAATATCCATTTTGCAATCGTATAAACTGCATTGTGTAACAATTTTGCTTTTAAATTTTTTGTAAATTATTATCTACAAATTGATACAAAAATATGTTTTTTTTTAATTTATAATTAAATATTGCGTGACAACATTTTACGATTAAATAACATGAACCATTTTTTTCTTAATCAAGAAAATTAATATTTTTCAACTATTATTCAATTAAAAAAACGTAGAAATGCATTTATCCAATGATTCATTGTACAAATCCAATTAATACAGCAATTATCATTGCATATTCTTACACTTGAATTAACATATAAATATAAAAACCAATTGAATAGATTAATAAACATTTTTCTTTATTACAAAATGCTTAATCCTTCCGTAACTGCATTGTACGGATGACCTTTCAGTCCATCAACTCTATGCGATAATGTGCACTCGAGAATATAATCCTCACACACATACACAAGGTCCAATTACATAATCTAATCATAATTTTATTAATATTTGTACAAGTCTAATTGCTGTATTTGTTCTTCTTTTCAGATGATGACATTGAACGGGAATCTATGGGAAGAAGTAGAAGAATATTTTGTTAATAAAGAATTAGATGAGTTTTATTTTTAAACCCCAAAGCATATTTAGCATTTTTAGATAACTTTAAGACATATTTAATTAATGCTGGAGTATGAGAAGGTTGTTTGAATTTTTGGGAACATTTTTAGAAAATTTGGTACATAATGTTTAGTTTCTGGAAAAGTTAATTTAATTTGAAACTTTTTTCGACAAATTAGGAATATTTTTGACAATTTGGAAACATTTTCAGACAATTTTAACTAATGCAAGAACATGAAAATGTTTTTTAAATATCAGGGACGTTTTAAGAAATTTTGTGACATTTTTAGAGATTTTGGAAACATTTTTAGACACAAATGTTTATAATTTGAAAACATTTTAGACAATTTGGCAACATTTTTAGACAACTTTAAGACATATTTAATTAACGCAAGAGCATGAGAATGTTGTTTGAATCTTTGAGAACATTTTTAGAGAATTTGGGACAAAATGTTTACTTTCTGGAAATGTATATTTAATTTGAAACTATTGTTGACCATTTAGGAACATTTTTGACAATCTGGAAATATTTTCAGACAACTTTAACTAACGCAAGAACATGAAAGTATAATTTGAATATTTGGGAACGTTTTAAAAAGTTTTTAAACATTTTTAGAGATTTTGGGAACATTTTTAGACAGAAATGTTTATAATCTCAAAACATTTTAGACAATCTGAGAACATTTTCAGACAACTTTAAGACTTATTTTATTAATGCAAGAGCATGAGAATGTTGTTTGAATTTCTGGAAAGATTTTTAGAAAATTTGGGACAATATGTTCACTTTCCGGAAATGTTTATTTAATTTGAAACTATTTTCGACAATTTAGGAACATTTTTGACAATTTGGAAACACTTTCAGACAACTTTAACTAACGCAAGAACATGAAAATGTTGTTTGTATATCTGGGAACGTTTTAAAAATTTGTGTAACTCTTTAGAGATTTTGGGAACATTTTAGACACAAATGTTTATAATCTGAAAACATTTTAGACAATCTGGAACATTTTCAGACAACTTTAAGACATATTTAATTAATGCAAGAGCACGAGAATGTTGTTTGAATTTTTGGGAACATTTTTAGAGAATTTGGGACAAAATGTTCACTTTCTGGAAATGTTTATTTAATTGAAGCTATTTTTGACAATTTAGGAACATTTTTGACAATATGGAAATAGTTTCAGACAATTTTAACTAATGCAAGGACATGAAAGTATTGTTTGAATATCTGGGAACGTTTTAAAAAGTTTTGAAACATTTTTAGAGATTTTGGGAACATTTTTAGGCACAAATGTTTATAATCTGAAAACATTTTAGACAATCTGGGAATATTTTCAGACAACTTTAAGACATATTTAATTAATGCAAGAGTATGAGGATGTTGTTTGAGTTTTTGGGAACATTTTTAGAGAATCTTGGACAAAATGTTCACTTTCCGGAAATGTTTATATAATTTGAAACTATTTTCAACAACTTTGGAACATTTTTGACAGTTTTGGGCAATTTTAAGACATTTTTAACTAATGCAAGAACACCAAATGTTTGTTTGAAATTTTAGGGATACTTTTAAAAACAATTTTGGAGAATCTGGGAACATTTTTAGATGATTTTTAAATGTTTGAATACATTTTTAACCAATACAAGAGTATAAGAGTGTTGTTTGAAATTTTGGCAACATTTTTAGAAAATTTGGAGAATCTGGGAACATTTTTATATAATTTTTGACAATCTAGAAACATTTTTGACAATTTGGGAACATTTTTAGACAACTTTAAGACATATTTAATTAACGCAAGAGCATGAGAATATTGTTTGGATTTCTGGAAAGATTGTTAGAAAATTTGGGACAAAAAGTTTACTTTCTGGAAATGTTTATTTAATTTGTAACTATTTTCGACAATTTAGGAACATTTTTGACTATCTGGAAATAGTTTCAGACAATTTTTACTAATGCAAGAATATGAAAATGTTGTTTGAATATCAGGAAACGTTTTGAAAAAATTGTAACATTTTTAGAGATTTTGGGAACATTTTCAGACACAAATGTTTATAATCTGAAAACAATTTAGACAATCTGGGAACATTTTCAGACAACTTTAAGACTTATTTAATTAATGCTTGAGTATGAAAATGTTGTTTGAGTTTTTGGGAACATTTTAAGAGAATTTGGGACAAAATGTTCATTTTTTGGAAATGTATATTTAATTTAAAACTATTTTTGACAATTTAGAAACATTTTTGACAATTTGAAAACACTTTCAGATAATTTTAACTAATGCAAGAATATGAAAAAGTTGTTTGTAAATCTGGGAACGTTTTAAAAAAATTTGTAACATTTTTAGAGATTTTGGGAACATTTTTAGACACAAATGTTTATAAACTGAAAACAATTTAGACAATCTGGGAACAATTTCAGACAACTTTAAAACATATTTAATTAACGCAAGAGCATGAGAATGTTGTTTGAATTTCTGGAAAGATTTTTAGAAAATTTGGGACAAAATGTTCACTTTCTGGAAATGTTTATTTAATTTTAAACTATTTTTGACCATTTAGGAACATTTTTTACAATTTGGAAACATTTTCAGACAACTTTAACTAAAACAAGAACATGAGAGTATAGTTTGAATATCTGGGAACGTTTTAAAATCATTTTTAGAGATTTTGGGAACATTTTTAGACACAAATGTTTATAATTTGAAAACATTTTAGACAATCTGGGAACATTTTCAGACAACTTTAAGACATATTTAATTAATGCAAGAGCACGAGAATGTTGTTTGAATTTTTGGGAACATTTTTAGAGAATTTGGGACAAAATGTTCACTTTCTGGAAATGTTTATTTAATTTGAAGCTATTTTTGACTATTTAGGAACATTTTTGACAATTTGGAAACATTTTCAGACAACTTTAACTAAAACAAGAACATGAGAGTATAGTTTGAATATCTGGGAACGTTTTAAAATCATTTTTAGAGATTTTGGGAACATTTTTAGACACAAATGTTTATAATTTGAAAACATTTTAGACAATCTGGGAACATTTTCAGACAACTTTAAGAAATATTTAATTAATGTAAGAGCTTGAGAATGTTGTTTGAATTTTTGGAAACATTTTTAGAGAATCTTGGACAAAATGTTCACTTTCCGAAAATGTTTATTTAATTTGAAACTATTTTTGACAATTTAGGAACAATTTTGACAATCTGGAAACACTTTTAGACAACTTTAACTAACTCAAGAACATGAAAGTATTATTTGAATATCTGGGAACGTTTTAAAAAAATTTGTAACACTTTTAGAGATTTTGGGAACATTTTTAGACACAATTGTTTATAATTTAAAAACATTTTAGACAATCTGGGAACATTTTCATACAACTTTAAAACATATTTAATTAATGTAAGAGCATGAGAATGTTGTTTGAATTTCTGGAAAGATTTTTAGAAAATTTGGGACAAAATGTTCACTTTCTGGAAATGTTTATTTAATTTTAAACTATTTTTGACCATTTAGGAACATTTTTTACAATCTTGAAATAGTTTCAGACAATTTTAACTAATGCTAGAACATGAAAGTATTATTTGAATATCTGGGAACGTTTTGACAAGTTTTGAAATTTTTTTAGAGATTTTGAGAACATTTTTAGACACAAATGTTTATAATCTGAAAACATTTTAGACAATCTGGGAACATTTTTAGACAACTTTAAGACATATTTAATTAATGCAAGAGCATGAGAATGTTGTTTGAATTTTTGGGAACATTTTTAGAAAATTTGGGACAAAATGTTCACTTTCCGGAAATGTTTATTTAATTTGAAACTATTTTCGATAATTTAGGAACATTTTTGACAATCTGGAAACACTTTAATGTTTATTTAATTTGAAACTATTTTCGACAATTTAGGAACATTTTTGACAATTTGGAAACACTTTCAGACAACTTTAACTAACGCATGAACATGAAAGTATAATTTGAATATCTGGGAACGTTTTAAAATTATTTTTAGAGATTTTGGGAACATTTTTAGACACAAATGTTTATAATCTGAAAACATTTTAGACAATCTGGGAATATTTTCAGACAACTTTAAGACATATTTAATTAATGCAGAAGCATGAGAATGTTGTTTGAGTTTTTGGGAACATTTTTAGAGAATTTAAACTTTACCCCTAAATTAAGGGTTTTCACCCCTTTTACCAAAAAAACGACTCAACTGTCAATTACTTGCTCCATCTTTGTCCAACTCTAACCGATCGAGCTGAAATTTTTACCGGAGCTCCATAGATAGATTTTCTACATGGAATTTTTTTTTCGTCGGCGAATTCGGCCCCCTTTACAAATGGGGCCCCCTTAAACATAAAATTTTTTTTTTCATCAATTTTTTCATTTTCAAACTGCTGTAACTTTCTTAATCGTGGAAATATCGCTCTGAAAATTTTGCCCAAAGGTCTGTAGAAAATGTTGAATTTTCAGAATCCACCCTCAAAATTCATTTTCATCCACGCCCCTAAAAGCACGAGCGTACATAATAACATTTATTTTTTTTTACCCAAATTTCAATAAATTTTCATTTCGTTATTTATGGGAATAATTTTGTTTTGAATTTTTTTTTAGTTTTCTCCCAACTTTTTACGCTTAGGATAATTTTTTTAAAACCACCCCTTCAAAAATACAACCCCCGCGATTTTTGCAAGAGCTGTTTTTTACCAAAAACGCACTTTTTAATTTATTGCTACCAGATGTTGTGAATAAATAATTTTTTAATATTTTTTTTTGGATTCCTTGGCTGCCCTTTCATCTTACTATGTAATCCTTTTTTCAAAATCTACCCTTAAACTTTTTCAAAAACTCACCCCAAGGTACCTCCAAAATTACCCATGTTTGAGGCCATTTTCAACCCTTTTCTAAAAACGGCCGAGATGGGGCATATGGATTTTCGGATTTACCCACTATTAAACTGCATTTTGAGACTAACCGCGGATTTTTCAAAAAATCAGTAGCGGCGTGAGAAATGTTTATTTAATTTGAAATTATTTTCTACAATTTATGAACATTTTTGATAATCCGAAAACATTTTAAAATTAAATAATAATTTTGGAAACATTTTTTTTTAATTGAAACATTTTCAAAAAATTGGGAACATTCTGAAAATGTTTATAATTTAAAACATTTTTCGGAAATCTTAAAAACATTTTTAGTTAAATTTAAGACATTTTTTAAATAATGTAACAAAAAATGTTTCCAGAAATTTGTGAAACATTTTTAGATAATCTCTGAACGTTTTCTGATAATTTCTAAAAATGTATATAATCTGGAACTATTTTTGACAATTTAAAAACATTTTTGAAAACTTGTGAACATTTTTAGATAACTTTAAAATATTTTTAACTAAACAAGAACATGAGAATGTTGCTTGAAATTTTTCTATTTTTTACAAATTTGAAACATTTTTGGAATATTTGGGAACGTTTTAATACAATTTTTAGAAATGTTTATAATCTGAAATTATTTTTGACTATCTAGGAACATTTTTGACAATTTGGAAATAACTTTAATACAATTTTAGCTAATTTTTGAACAAAAAAATGTTGCTTAAAATTTCAGAAATATTTTTATAAAATTATGAAACATTTGGGAACATTTTTAGACATATTTCCAGAACATGTTTATAATTAGAAACCATTTTCAACAACTTTGGAACATTTTTGACAGTTTTGAGCAACTTTAAGACGTTTTTTACTAATGCAAGAACACCAAATGTTGTTTGAAATTTTAGGGATACTTTTAAAAACAATTTTGGAGAATCTGGGAACATTTTTAGATATTTTTTAAATGTTTGAATACATTTTTAACCAATACAAAAGTATGAAAGTGTTGTTTGAAATTTTGGCAACATTTTTAGAAAATTTGGAAGATCTGGGAACATTTTTATATAATTTCTGACAATCTAGAAACATTTTTGACAATTTTGGAACATTTTCAGACAACTTTAAGACATATTTAATTAACGCAAGAGCATGAGAATATTGTTTGGATTTCTGGAAAGATTGTTAGAAAATTTGAGACAAAAAGTTTACTTTCTGGAAATGTTTATTTAATTTGTAACTATTTTCGACAATTTAGGAACATTTTTGATAATCTGGAAATAGTTTCAGACAATTTTAACTAATGAAAGAATATGAAAATGTTGTTTGAATATCTGGAAACGTTTTGAAAAAATTGTAACATTTTTAGAGATTTTGGGAACATTTTTAGACACAAATGTTTATAAACTGAAAACAATTTAGACAATCTGGGAACATTTTCAGACAACTTTAAGACTTATTTAATTAATGCTAGAGTATAAAAATGTTGTTTGAATTTTTTGGAACATTTTTAGAGAATCTGGGACAAAATGTTTACTTTCCGAAAAAGTTTATTTAATTTGAAAATATTTTTGACAATCTAGGAACATTTTTGACAATCTGGAAACACTTTCAGACAACTTGAACTAAAGCAAGAACATGAAAGTATTATTTGAATATATGGGAACGTTTTAAAAAGTTTTGAAAATTTTTTAGAGATTTTGGGAACATTTTAGACACAAATGTTTATAACCTGAAAACATTTTAGACAATCTGAGAACATTTTCAGACAACTTTAAGACATATATAATTAACGCAAGAGCATGAGAATGTTGTTTGAATTTCTGGAAAAATTTTTAGAAAATTTGGGACAAAATGTTTACTTTCTGGAAATGTTTATTAAATTTGAAACTATTTTTGACAATTTAGGAACATTTTTGACAATATGGAAATAGTTTCAGACAATTTTAACTAATGCAAGAACATGAAAATGTTGTTTGTATATCTGGGAACGTTTTAAAAAAATTTGTATTATTTTTAGAGATTTTGGGTAAATTTCTAGACACATTCTGAAAATGTTTATAATTTGGAACATTTTTGATAATTTGAAACATTTTTAGACAACTTTAAGACATATTTAATTAATGCAAGAACACGAGAATGTTGTTTGAATTTTTGGGAATACTTTTAGAGAATCAGGGACTTTAATGTTCACTTTCTGGAAATGTATATTAAATTTTAAACTATTTTCTACAATTTATGAACATTTTTGATAATCCGGAAACATTTTTAAATTAAATAATAATTTTGGAAACATTTTTTTTTAATTGAAACATTTTCAAAAAAAAAATGGAAACATTTTTAGATCATTTCTGGAAATGTTTATAATCTAAAACATTTTTCGGAAATCTTAAGAACATTTTTAGACAAATTTAAGACATTTTTTAAATAATGTAACAAAAAAAATGTTTCCAGAAATTTTTTTATAAAATTTTGAAACACTTTTAGATAATCTCTGAACGTTTTCTGATAATTTCTAAAAATGTATATAATCTGGAACTATTTTTGACAATCTAGAAACATTTTTGAAAATCTGTAAACGTTTTCAGATAACTTTAAAATGTTTTTAACTAAACAAGAACATGAGAATGTTGCTTGAAATTTTGAAAACAGTTTTAACAAATTTGAAACGTTTTTGGAATATTTGGGAACGTTTTAAGACAACTTTTAAAAATGTTTATAATCTGAGTTTATTTTTGACTATCTAGGAACATTTTTGACAATTTGGAAATAACTTTATTACAATTTTAGCTAATTTTTGAACAAAAAAATGTTGCTTAAAATTTCAGAAATATTTTTATAAAATTTTGAAACATTTGGGAACATTTTTAGACATGTTTTCAGAACATGTTTATAATTAGAAACCATTTTTAACAACTTTGGAACATTTTTGACAGTTTTTGGCAACTTTAAGACATTTTTAACTAATGCAAGAACACCAAATGTTGTTTGAAATTTTAGGGATACTTTTAAAAACAATTTTGGAGAATCTGGGAACATTTTTAGATAATTTTTAAATGTTTGAATACATTTTTAACCAATACAAGAGTATAAGAGTGTTGTTTGAAATTTTAATAACATTTTTAGAAAATTTGGAGAATCTGGGAACATTTTTATATAATTTTTGACAATCTAGAAACATTTTTGACAATTTGGGAACATTTTCAGACAACTTTAAGGCATATTTAATTAATGCAAGAGCATGAGAATGTTGTTTGAGTTTTTGGGAACATTTTTAGAGAATCTGGGACATAATGTTTACTTTTCGGAAATGTTTATTTAATTTGAAACTATTTTCTACAATTTATGAACATTTTTGATAATCCGGAAACATTTTAAAATTAAATTTATTTTGGAAACATTTTTTTTTTTAATTGAAACAATTTCAAAAAATTGAGAACATTCTGAAAATGTTTATAATTTAAAACATTTTTCGGAAATCTTAAAAACATTTTTAGTCAAATTTAAGACATTTTTTAAACAATGTAACAAAAAAATGTTTCTAGAAATTTGTGAAACATTTTAGATAATCTCTGAACTTCTTCTGATAATTTCTAAAATTGTATATAATCTGGAACTATTTTTGATAATCTAGAAACATTTTTGAAAATCTGTGAACATTTTTAGATAACTTAAAAATATTTTTAACTAAACGAAAAGATGAGAATGTTGCTTGAAATTTTGGAAACATTTTTAACAAATTTGAAACATTTTTGGAATATTTGGGAACGTTTTAAGACAACTTTTAGAAATGTTTATAATCTGAAATCATTTTTGACTATCTAGGAACATTTTTGACAATTTGGAAACATTTTCAAACAACTTTTATGCACCTAAAAGTGTAAAACATTAACAATTTTAAAAATATTTTTTACTTAACAAGAATTTGTTTGAAATTTTAAAAACATTTTTAACAAATTTTAACATTTTAAAATAATTTTTGAAAATGTTTATAATCTGAAATCATTTTTTACTATCTAGGAACATTTTTGACAATTTGGAAAAAACTTTATTACAATTTTAGCTAATTTTTGAACAAAAAAATGTTGCTTAAAATTTCAGAAATATTTTTATAAAATTTTGAAACATTTGGGAACATTTTTAGACATGTTTTCAGAATATGTTTATAATTAGAAACCATTTTCAACAACTTTGGAACATTTTTGACAGTTTTGGGCAACTTTAAGACATTTTTTACTAATGCAAGAACACCGAATATTGTTTGAAATTTTAGGGATATTTTTAAAAACAATTTTGGAAAATTTGGGAACATTTTTAGATAATTTTTGGAAATTTTAAATCATTTTTAACCAATACAAGAGGATGAGAGTGTTGTTTGAAATTTTGGCAACATTTTTAGAAAATTTGGAGAATCTGGGAACATTTTTATATAATTTTTGACAATCTAGAAACATTTTTGACAATTTGGGAACATTTTCAGACAACTTTAAGACATATTTAATTAACGCAAGAGCATGAGAATATTGTTTGGATTTCTGGAAAGATTGTTAGAAAATTTGGGACAAAAAGATTACTTTCTGGAAATGTTTATTTAATTTGTAACTATTTTCGACAATTTAGGAACATTTTTGACTATCTGGAAATAGTTTTAGACAATTTTAACTAATGCAAGAATATGAAAATGTTGTTTGAATATCTGGAAACGTTTTGAAAAAATTGTAACATTTTTAGAGATTTTGGGAACATTTTTAGACACAAATGTTTATAAACTGAAAACAATTTAGACAATCTGGGAACATTTTCAGACAACTTTAAGACTTATTTAATTAATGCTAGAGTATGAAAATGTTGTTTGAATTTTTGGGAACATTTTTAGAGAATCTGGGACAAAATGTTTACTTTCTGGAAATGTTTATTTAATTTGAAACTATTTTCGATAATTTAGGAACGTTTTTGACAATTTGGAAACATTTTCAGACATCTTTAACTAACGCAAGAACATGAAAGTATTGTTTGAATATTTGGGAACGTTTTAAAAAGTTTTTAAACATTTTTAGAGATTTTGGGAACATTTTTAGACACAAATATTTATAATCTGAAAACATTTTAGACAATCTGGTAACATTTTCAGACAACTTTAAGACATATTTAAATAATGCTAGAGTATGAAAATGTTGTTTGAATTTTTGAAAACATTTTTAGAGAATCTGGGACATAATGTTCACTTTCCGAAAATGTTTATTTAATTTGAAACTATTTTTGACAATTTAGGAACATTTTTGACAATATGGAAATAGTTTCAGACAATTTTAACTGATGCAAGGACATGCAAATGTTGTTTGTATATCTGGGAACGTTTTAAAGAAATTTGTATCATTTTTAGAGATTTTGGGTAAATTTTTAGACACATTCTGGAAATGTTTATAACTTGGAAATATTTTTGATAATCTGGGAACATTTTTAGACAACTTTAAAACATTTTTAATTAATGCAAGAGCACGAGAACGTTGTTTGAATTTTTGGGAATACTTTTAGAGAATCAGGGACTTTAATGTTCACTTTCTGGAAATGTATATTAAATTTTAAACTATTTTCTACAATTTATGAACATTTTTGATAATCCGGAAACATTTTAAAATTAAATAGTAGTAATAATTTTGGAAACATTTTTTTTTTAATTGAAACATTTTCAAAAAAAATGGGAACATTCTGAAAAAAACATTTTTCGGAAATCTTAAGAACATTTTTAGTCAAATTTAAGGCATTTTTTAAATAATGTAACAAAAAAATGTTTCCAGAATTTTTTTAATAAAATTTTGAAACATTTTTAGATAATCTCTGAACGTTTTCTGATAATTTCTAAAAATGTATATAATCTGGAACTATTTTTGACAATTTAGAAACATTTTTAAAAATCTGTAAACATTTTCAGATAACTTTAAAATATTTTTAACTAAACAAGAACATGAGAATGTTGCTTAAAATTTTGGAAACATTTTTAACAAATTTGAAACATTTTTGGAGTATTTGGGAACGTTTTAATACAATTTTTAGAAATGTTTATAATCTGAAATCATTTTTGACTATATAGGAACATTTATGACAATTTGGAAATAACTTTAATGCAATTTTAGCTAATTTTTGAACAAAAAAATGTTGTTTGAAATTTCAGAAATATTTTTATAAAATTTTGAAACATTTGGGAACATTTTTAGACATGTTTCCAGAACATGTTTATAATTAGAAACCATTTTAAACAACTTTGGAACATTTTTGACAGTTTTGGGCAATTTTAAGACATTTTTAACTAATGCAAGAACACCGAATGTTGTTTGAAATTTTAGGGATACTTTTAAAAACAATTTTGGAGAATCTGGGAACATTTTTAGATAATTTTTGGAAATTTGAATACAATTTTAACCAATACAAGAGTATGAGAGTGTTGTTTGAAATTTTGGCAACATTTTTAAAAAATGTGAAGAATCTGGGAACATTTTTATATAATTTCTGAAAATGTTTATAATTTGAAACCATTTTCAAGGCTTTTCTAGACAATCTAGAAACATTTTTGACATTTTGGGAACATTTTCAGACAACTTTAACTAATACAAAAATTATGCAAATGTTTGAAATTCTGCAAACATTAAAAAAAAAATTGAATTATTTTTTAGAAATTTGAAAAATTGTTTTGTAGGCACATTCTGGAAATGTTTGTAATTTAGAACTATTATCAACAATCTAGAAACGTTTTTGACAATTTGGGAAAATTTTCGGACAATTTTAAAACGTTTTTAGTTAATGCAAGAAAATGATAAAGTTGTTTAAAGTTTTGGGAACATTTTTAAAAAATTTGAAACTTTTTCTGAACATTTTTGGATACATTTATAATCTGGAATCATTTTGACATTTTAGGAACATTTTTGATAATCTGGGAACATTTTTAAATAACTATTTTAACTAATGAAAAACATTAAACTTTTGATTAAAATTTAGGAACATTTTTAGACAATTTTTGGAAATGTTTAGGAACATTTTTGACAATTTGTGTACATTTTCAGACAATTTTAAGACGTTTTTAATTAATGCAAGAACATGATGAAGTTGTAAAACTTTTTTAAACACTTTCTGACTATATAAGAATATTTTTGATAATTTGGGAACACTTTTAGACAACTTTATGACAATTTTAACTTATTTAAAACTTTGCAAACATTTTTAAAAAAATTTGAAATATTTTTAGACTATTTTGAAACATTTTTTGACAATCTAGGAACATATTTGATATAACTCTAAACTGACTATTAACATGAAGCTATATGTATAGCCAAAAGAAATATTTTTTATGTTACAAATTGCAGAACTTAATAAGTTATATTTGTTTCTATTGAATTGATTTTGATTCAACGTAATTTTACGCAAATAAGTTAAAACTAAAAATGCTTTTTTAAACGATTACCATTAATGTTAACAGCTTTGGGGATGTAAAAAATACAGTATTTATTTTTTTTTTATTAATGAACTTAATTTGACTCAACGTAATTTCAACGTAAATAATAAATTCTAACAGAAAACTTTTTATTTAAACTTTGTATTACGTTTGAAATTAAGTTAACACAGAATTTTGTAAAAAGAAAATGGTAGTTTAATATTGGGTTAATATAGACTTAACGTAATTTTACGTAAGAAGTGAAGAAACTATTTTTAACTACAAAATTAGTCATTAATACTATCAATTCAGCGAATGATTTTATGTTAAAAACTGCAGAATTCGAGAATTCGATAGACATTCATTTGATATTACTGGAATAATTTTGACTCGGAACAATAAATTTTTATTCAAGTTTGAGTTTCTAAGTTTACTATTATTAATAGTGACAATTAAGGATGATTTTATATCAAAAGATGTTATTATCTATTTTTGCTCAACGTAAATTGTTAAAAACTTGCAAATAATATTCACAAATCAGGAATAATTTATTCATAGATTTAGAAATTAGTTTGAATCAACATAAAACAAATATTTTTATTGATTGAACTTAGTTTATTGGAGTAATTTTGACGCAACGTAATTTTAGCGAATAATAAATTGATAAATGACTGCTGCAATGTTTGATTAAAAATATTATAAAATGCTGATAGATTTGAAGCACAGTTAGTTTCGTAATAAGTACGTATGTCTAGGTTTTAAAATGATGTTGGTATGAACATTCAATTTAAAATGTTAGAAAGTGTAATAGCATAGGAACAAGGTATGTTATCTGGCGAGAAGAACGTGTTAATTTTTCCGAATGGACGAAGAAAACGATGTTATTTATGGTAAACCGTTAAAGTGCGTTTAGTGAGTTTGATACAATCTGTTGAATAAGCAAGTGAGGAACACGTTCAAGCGATCTTATCAAAAATGGTTGCACACGTCGTCGAGTAGTGTGATAAAAGTCGGTTGCAAATTGAAACAGAAATTCGTCTGTCACAAATCGCCAATCTTTTTTAAAAACCGTTCCAGTCAGCGTATTTTTTTAGTGCAACAGGAGTGAGAATAGGTAGCGATACAAGTTACAGCGGTTCCCACGGGCCGGTGGAATGTCGCTGGGCCTGCAGTGTGCGTCTCCGTACCCCTCTTACTCTTCGGTAAAGTCCCCCCCTTCGCGCACCCACCCCCTCATCATGGCCCAGCAAGAACAAAAGGCTGCCCGGCTCTCTTCGTATCTTTTGTTTGGCACTCGTTTTGGTTTTAAAATAAATAGATGTCCATAAAATCTGTGCAACCCATGCATCTCCATATACACATCGAAATATAATTAAAAACACTTTTCGTTTAATGAGTGCGCTCCGACCAGAAAACTGCATTAACTCACATACTCGTTTTCGTGCCTTCTTTTTCGCACCGGCATCGATATGCGTGCGCTAATTTTTAATTAGTCATGTTTAATAACCATCCATGCAGCTCACACTCGGCCACATTTTCTTACATTACATTACTACTATTGAAAATGCATTCATTTAATTACTGAAAATAGTGTTAGAAAATTGGAATCTCTAAAGAGTAGCCGGACGGACGAGTGGCCGGGTGGTCCACCATAATTGACAAATTGGAACCTTATTAGTGCGCGCTTACACATTAGATCTCGCCGTGGCGATGGTACGCGTGCAGGAGTACCGGCCACAGGTAAAAGTAGCAGCAGCATCGGTCGCCGTCGACGACTTTACGCGAGCGGTGTGAGCTCAGGTGAGGGGATGCGCGTGCCGCGATTTGTGTGGTCCTCACCGAGGTTGTGCGCAGCTGAACACACACGAAGAAGTCGATCTCGGCCGAATCGTCGATTTCAAAACCGGCGTGGTTTGGCGCGTGCCTCAGCATGTGTGGTCCATAGGTGTTTACAGTGCTTTAAAAGCGGACACATACAAATATATTTTTTTAATTATCCACCACGGCTTTAACGGCACAACGGCCGTAATCCAATTACATTGCATACGCAGAAATTTCAAAAGTGTAATTGAATAACTTCATACCTTTTTTCTCTCCTTTATGAAAGGGGCTTGTCGAGTCAGGTACTTGAATCTTAAAGCACCATTTCCATTGTCGGCTTCTTCTCACACACACATAATACTATAGTGTTAAGGAAAGCTCAATGCCATTGTATTTACCAACACATGCAATTACTTACCAATGATATTTTAAATATCTTTTCAAAAAATGCTGTAGCATTTTACGCATAGTTGCAATCCGCCTAATTTTCTATTCGTGAGAACTACTATACCTGCAGCTCAATGAAGTCGATAACAATAATTTCAAAAATCAATTTGGAATTAGGAATTTCTTATCGTTTACAATTTTTTACAATTTATTTTTTAAAATTTATTTAACTGCTTTTTTTTTCTTATAAATCATATTAGGAAATAACAATTTCAAAGCAAACCAAAAACCTTGTCTTCGTCATACTTTTTCATTTCAATTATTAATTACGTCACTGCGTGACCAAAGGGATTTATGGTCAGATTTTGGTGCTTTCTGACAATATTTTGAACAATTTATGAATAGAATTGTGCACTTTTTTAACAGTTTATGGCCGAATTTTTGTTCTTCAAAACTGGATTTTATTATTTTTGAGATTTTATGAAAACTTTTACACTTTTAAAGTTTTTGGTCAAATTTATTTTAATATTTTAATATTTTATGACTGAATTTTACAATTTTTTATAAATAAAATTTTGCATTTGCACAGGTTATGACTAAGTTTTAGTGTTTTCTGACAATATTTTTATATTTTATGGTCAGATTTAGCTAGTTTTGACATTCTATGAATAAAATTTTGCACTTTTTGATAGTTTATGGCTAGATTTTGGTTTTTTCTTAACAATTATTTAATATTTCATGCGGGATTTTGCTATTTTTGACTTTTTATGAATAGAATTTTGACTTTCTAACAGTTATTTGCTGGAGTTTATTGCTGGATTTTGTTTTTTCTAACAATTATTTAATATTTCATAGCCGGATTTTGCTATTTTTGATTTTTCATCAATAAAATTTTGCCGTTTGCACAGGTTATGACTAAGTTTTAGTGTTTTATGGCAATATTTTTATATTTTATGGTCAGATTTAGCTAGTTTTGACATTCTATGAATAGAATTTTCATCTTTTTGATAGTTTATGGCTAGATTTTGGTTTTTTATTAACAATTATTTAATATTTCATGCGGGATTTTGCTAATTTTGACTTTTTATGAATAGAATTTTGACTTTCTAACAGTTATTAACAATATTTTATAACTAGGTTTGGCAATTTCATGATATTTTTATATTTTTAACAACTTATTTGAGTGTTTTTGGATAATATTTTCCATTTTTCAACGGTTTATAGCCAGATTTTGCTGTTTTTGACATTTTATGAATAGAACTTTACTCTTTTAGGTCACATTTTGTTTCTATCTGAAAATATTTTAATATTTTTTGACCGGATTTAGCTATTTTGACTTTTTATTAATAAGGATTTGCACTCTTTAACAGTGTAAGACCAAATTTTGTTGTTTTCTGATAATATTTTGATGTTCCAAAAGGCGGATGTTGATGTTTTTGAAATTTTATAAATAGCATTTTGTACTTTTCAACAATTTATGCCGGATTTTGGTTTTTTCTAACAATATTTTAATGATTCATAGCAGGATTTTGCTATTTTTTACTTTTTATGGGCAGAATTTTGTACTTTTTGATAGTTTATGACTGAAGTTTTGCTATTTTTAACAATATTTTAATTTTTTATTTTTAAAATTGATTTATTTTTATTTTTTACAAAAGATGTGAAGAAGTGCCAATTTGCTTAAAAATAAAATATTTTTTAAGAGGCGAGATACGTCCCAAGTTTTACAGTTTTTTTGATCTAACGAGAAAGTTGTAAAACTAATTGAAGACTATCATGCGTTTTATTGTTTGTGGGATGATAAAAGTCCCGACTACAGAAACCGGATAAAAAGAAAAGTGGCCATGGAATCTCTGGCAGCAAAGCACAATGTGATAGTGGCTGCGATAGAAAAAAATCCATTTAAAAACGTTTTTCAACCAGGAACTGAGAAATTTACATTGTAGTGTGGACGCTAGGACGGTTTATAGACGAATCGCGCAACATGGTCTACTAGTGTGTACTAGCCTTTATATTTTTACCTTAGACCATACACAGTTATAGAAGCGCTATGTGTTATTTTTTGCTTGTTGCATGGTGAAGCCAACATAACAAAGTTTTATGCCCACAACTGACGTCACGCGTTCACATAATTCACTAAGTTTCTCTTAAGAGCATACCGACCGGTGCTTTGATTTCCAGTATTGTAGTAAAAACAGCTACTTTAACGACATTTGAGTTTTACATAAAATTTGATTATCGAATTTCAAAAATGGTTTCAAACTAATCAAACTATTTCAAAATACAGATTTTCTGAAAGTGTTTCTATTTTTTTTTTAATATCTTCAAGATTTTAAACATCAATTTTATATTTTCGAGTTACTTAAAAATGTATTAAAGTTGTCTAAAAATGTTCCAATATTGTCAAAAAAAAAATCTAGATTGTTAAAAATGTTCTTAGATTCTCGAAAAGGTTTCAATTTTTTTTTATATCTACATTAGTTATAAATGTCTCAAAGTTATCTAAAAATGTTCTGAGATTGTTAAAAATAGTTTCAAACTATAAACATTTCCAGAAAGTGTTAAAAATATTTTTTTAAAAACGTTTTTAAACTTTTAAACGTTTTTATGTTTTTGCATTACTTAAAAATGTATTAATACTGTCAAAAATTCTTTTAGATTATCAAAAATTGTTCCAAATTATGAAAAATGTCCAGATTTTTAGAAAAAGTTTTAAATTTTACAAAAACAACATTTTCATGATCTTGCAATAGTTAAGTTGTTTTAAGGTTATCATAAATGTTTCTAAATCTTTGAAAATGTTTCCATATTATAAACATGTTCATAGATTTTTTAAACATGTTTTTGTTTTAGTTAAAATGTCTTAAAGTTGTCTAAAAATGTTCTCAGATTGTCAAAAATGTTCCTACATTGTCGAAAATAGTTTCAAATTAAATATACATTTCTAGAAAATAAACATTTAGTCCCAGATTCTCTAAAATTGTTTCCAAAAATTCAAACAAGATTCTCATGCTTTTGCATTTATTAAATATGTCTTAAAGATGACTGAAAATGTTCCCAGATTGTCAAAAATGTTTTCAGATTATAAACATTTCCAGAATGTTTCTAAAATTGTACCCAAAATCTCTAAAAATGTTACAATTTTTTTTAAAACATTCTTAGATATTCCAAAAACATTTTTATGTTCTTGCATGTTCTTGTCTGAACGTGTTTCTAACTTGTCAAAAATGTTTCCAGATTGTCAAAAATAGTTTCAAATTAAATATACATTTCTAGAAAGTGAACATTTTGTTCCAAATTCTCTAAAAATGTTCCCAAAAATTCAAACAACATTCTCATGCTTTTGCATTAATTAAATATGTTTTAAAGTTATCTGAAGATGTTCCTAGATTGTCAAAAATGTTTCCAGATCATAAACATTTCTAGAATGAAAACGTTCCTAGGTATTCAAACTACATTTTCATGTTCTTGCATTGGTTTAAATTGTCTGAAACTATTTTCAGATTGTCAAAAATGTTCCCAGATTGTCAAAAATAATTTCAAATTAAATATACATTTCTAGAAAGTGAACATTTTGTCCCAAATTCTCTAAAAATGTTTCTAAAGATTTAAACAACATTCTCATGCTCTTGCATTAATTAAATATGTTTTAAAGTTGTCTGAAAATGTTCCTAGAATGTCAAAAATGTTCTCAGAGTATAGACATTTCCAGAATGTGTCTAGAAATGTACCCAAAATTTCTAAAAATGTCACAAAAAAATTTAAAACGTTTCCAGATGTTCAAACTACATTTTTATGTTCTTGCATTGGTTAAAATTGTCCGAAAGTGTTTTCAAATTGTCAAAAATAATTTCAAATTAAATAAATATTTTCAGAAAGTAAACATTATGTCTCGAAACTCTCTAAAAACTTTCCTAAAGATTCAAACAACATTATCATGCTTTTGAATTAATTAAATCTATATCTTAAAGTTGACTGAAAGTGTTAACACTTTGTCAAAAATGTTTCCAGATTTTAAACATTTTCATAATGTGTCTAAAAATGTGCCCAAAACCTCTAAAAATGTTACAAATTTTTTTAAAACGTTTCCAGATATTCAAACAACATTTTCATGTTTTTGCATTGGATAAAATTGTCTGAAAGTGTTTCCAGATTGTCTAAAATGCTCCCAGATTGTCGAAAATAATTTCAAATTAAATAAACATTTCTAGAAAGTAAACTTTTTGTCCCAGATTCTCTAAAAATGTTTCCAAAGATTTAAACAACATTCTCATGCTCTTGTATTAATTAGATATGTCTTAAAGTTGTCTGAAAATGTTCCTAGATTGTCAAAAATGTTTTCAGAGTATAGACATTTCTAGAATGTGTCTAGAAATGTACCCAAAATTTCTAAAAATGATACAAAAAATTTAAAAAAAATCCCAGATTTTCAAACTACATTTTCATGTTCTTGCATTGGATAAAATTGTCCGAAAGTGTTTACAAATTGTCAAAAATGTTCCCAGATTGTCAAAAATAATTTCTAATTAAATAAACATATTTAGAAAGTAAACATTTTGTCCCAAATTCTCTAAAAATGTTCCCAAAAATTCAAACAACATTTTTATGCTTTTACATTAGTTAAATATGTCTTAAAGTTATCTAAAAATGTTCCTAGATTATCAAACATGTTTTTTGATTCATTATTGAAAATAGTTTCAAATTATAAATATTTCAGAAAAAATATTTTAAGATTTTATGAAATTGTTTAAATTTTTTCAAACAACGTTTTTTTGTTAAGAACATCTCAAAGTTGACTAAAAATATTCTCAGATTGTCAAAAATGTTTCAAAATTGTCAAAAATAGTATTATTCTAAAATTCCCATATTTTTTTAAAATGTTATTGCAATAGTTAACGTATTAATGTTGTATAAAAATGTTCTAGGAGTGTCAAAAATGTTTCTAAATTTTTGAAAATGATTCCAAATTATAATCATTTAAAAAAATTATCTAATCATGTTTTCAGATTCTTTAAACATGTTTTTGCTTTAGTTAAAAATAACTCTGAAAGTGTTTCTAAATTGTTAAAATTTTGTCGAAAATTATTTTAGATGTTCCCAAAATTTCTGAAAATATTTTAAAGTTTTATAAAAATTAAATTTTAAATTCTGTTACTTTTGGAACGTATTTTGTTACCATATGCTCGGGATGACTGCTTGCAGAAATATTTTTTTTCTCAAAAGTTTGTTGAAAATGTTTTAGAAGTTGTACTCTGCACCTTGACACCAAAAACCAAGTTGAGTTAGTTAAAGTCGATTGAAGAAGATTTTCCATAGGATGTTGATTACAATGTGAACATTTTTTGTTAAATTGCTGTGTTAGTCATTAAAAGGATCTATTGTTTTTCTCACTTTTTGTGTGCTAGAATTTAGATATGATAGAATAATTTATCAATAAATCTCTTCTTGATAACTAACGCTTGGGTGAGTGGGTGGGTATGAATTAAGTTTACTTTGTGGGCGAGTTACTTCTTCTACTGTGATCCACCCACCCGCCCAAGTGTTAGTCATCAAAGGATCTATTGTTTGTCCTATCTTTTGAGTGCTTAGATTTAGATATCAGAAAATTGTTCAAAAAATTAATTTCTTGATAATTTGGGTGGGTGGCCGGGAATTAAGTTTAATTTGTGAGCGAGTTATTTTTTTATTGTGACCCACCCACCTGCCCTAATGTTAGTCATCAAAGGATTTATTGTTTGTCTCACCTCTTGTGTGCTTGCACTTAAGATATCAGAAAATTGTTTAAAAATAAATTTTTTAATCACTAACGCTTGGGTGGGTGGGTAGGAACTAAGTTTAATTTGTTGGCAAGTTACATCTTTTACTGTGACCCACCCGCCCGCCCAAGTGTTGGTCATCAAAGGATCTATTGTTTGTTCCACCTTTTGTGTGATAACCTTTAGATATGAGAGAATTGTTTAATAATAAATCTTTTGATAACTAACGCTTGGGTGGGTGGGCGGGAACAAAATTTAATTTGTGGGCGAGTTACTTTTTCTACTGTGACCCACCCACTCGCCCAAGTGTTAGTCATCAAAGGATCTATTGTTTGTCCCACCTCTTGTGTGCTTGCACTTAAGATATCAGAAATTTGTTTAAAAATAAATCTCTTGATAACTAACGCTTGGGTGGGTGGGTGGGAACAAAGTTTAATTAATGGGCGAGTTACTTTTTTTACTGTGATCCACCCATCCGCCCAAGTGTTAGTCATTAAAGGATCTATTGTTTATCTCATGTCTTGTGTGCTTAGACTTTGATGTAAGAGAATTGGTTAACAAGAAATTGTTTGATAAATAACGCTAGGGTGGGTGGGCGAGTACTACGTTTAATTTGTGTGCAAATAGCTTTTACTACTGTGGCTTACCCGCTCTCTCAAGTGATAACCACCAAACCACCAAAGATTTATAGTTTCTTATACATCTTGTTAGCTATTGTATTCAAGAGAGCAAATGTTAGTTGTCACTTAGATATCAAAGAATTGTTCAACAATAAATCTCTTGGTTTTAACCAACGCTGGGGTCGGTTGGTGGGAGAACTAACTGTTAAGTCAAATCAAAAAAATAATAATTATAATAATTATAATAATAATCGATTTTTGACAAATTTTATGCAATAAATTAAATTTTGAAAAAAAAAAAGTTTTTATATAATATATATAAAAACTTAAAAGGTTTGTTCAAGTTTTATGTTGTTAGTCTAAAAATTTGATCGTCAGCATCAAGACTATAATTTAAATTGAAAACTAAAAATTTCAAAAAATTATTAAAAATATTTTTAAATTTTGAAAATTATTTTTGGATACAGCATGTTAGGCATGTTAGACAATGCCTAAATTAAGTTCTGTATAAATTTTGAGTTGTTTGCTTAAAAATTGTGTCCTCAGCACTAATATATGCAAGACTATGGTTTAAGTTGAAATCCAAAGTTTTTTTAAATCATAAAAAATATTTTAAAATTTTGAATAATATTTTTGGATACAGAAGCATGTTAGGCAATGTCTATATTAAGTTGTGTACAAATTTTGCGTTGTTAGTTTAAAAATTGTGTCCTCAGCACCAATATATGCAAAACTATGATTTAAGTTGAAACCCAAAATGTTTTAAAAAATTATAAAAATTATTTTTAAGTTTTGAAAATTATTGCTGGATACAGTAACATGTTAGGTGGTGTTTAAATTAAGTTTTGTCCAAATTTTGTGTTGTTAGTCTAAAAATTGTGTCCTCAGTATCAATCTATGCAAGACTATGACTTGAGCTGAAATCTAAAATGTTTTAAAAAATTATTAAAAATATTTTTAAATTTTGAAAATTATTTCTGGACACAGTAGCATGTTACGTAGTGCTTAAACTACGTGTCATTCAAATTTTGTGTTGTTAATCCAAAAATTGTGTCCTCACTATCAAACTATGATTTTTAGCTAAAATCCAAAATTTTTAAAAAATCATAAAAATTATTTTTAAGTTTTGAAAATTATTTCTGGCTACAGAAACATATTAAGCAAAGCTTAAATTAAGTTTTGTCCAAATTTTTTGTTGTTAGTCTAAAAATTGTGTCCTCAGTATCAATCTATGCAAGACTATTGCTGGGTTGCACCAACATCAGTCGGTCCGAACCGTCCGTTAATTTTTTTTTGTAAAGTTGCTTGTTTCGTGGTGTAGTGGGTATCATACCCGCTTAGCACACGAAAGGTCCCCGGTTCGATACCAGGCAAAATCAAACTTTTTTTTTTTAATTATGGTTTTTAATTATTATTTATTTTAATTTTAAGTGATTATCGCTCATTTAATTCAAATTTTATATTTTTATATATATTTTCAGATAATTTCAATATTTATAATATTCATCATATACCTATATTCAACTTTTCGGGATGTCTTGATGCAAATTAATTGAATTAAATTAAGATGTAACGTTATTCCTTGTTTTAATTTGTTTTGTGTTTGTTAGGTTACATCATTTATTATATTCAATAATATATTTATATTTTAAACAAATATCTAACAAATAATCTTTTCTTAATTCAATTAATTTATATAAAATATAAAAAATTAAAACTTTATAGAACAAAAACAACCTATTCAGAATAAAATAAAGTAAAGTACTCATAATTTAAAAAAATTATAAATATAAATTTTTAAAAAAGTTGGTTTTGCTCTAGGATCAACCAAGGACCCACTTTCTGCTTGTTGGGCGGGTCTGATATCCACTACACCACGAAACAATAATTTGAAAATCAGTTAATACTGGATACTATAATGGAATTCTTATACACAAAAAGAAATACAATAAAAAGAACAATGAAAACGTTTATGATAGGTTCCATTAACTACAGTCGTTCAGAACGGCGAATTTGATCCGATTATTGACCGTTTTCTGTTACACCAACATTCATCGGTCGGAATCCTCCGTTATTTAACACCTAAAAATCGACTGATTTGAACCGACCGAATTTCGGACGGTTATTTGAATTACGGTGTGTTTCTAACCTCAAAATTGTGAATTAATGAATTTGTTTACATTTGAAAATGGATTCATCAAGTTCTACTAGTTCATCTTCTTCAGGTGGTTTAGATGATATAATACATATGTTAAATATGATAAATTATTATTATATGTTATATTATTTATTTGGACAATTAAATTTGAAATGTCAATCGCTTCGGCGCATACATCGTAGAACATCGGGATCGCGTTGGTGCAAACACTCGGTCGCGACGGGCCGTCTAAAAACAATCGGTTTAAACTGACCGTTTTAACCTGCGGATTGCAACCCAGCAAAAAATATTATTGAATATAATAAATACTGTAACACAAAACAAATTAAAACGTTACATCTGAATTTAATTCAATTAATTTGCAATCAAGACATCCGAAAAGTTAAAAAACATATCAGAATTACAATCTAAAAATATATATAAAATTATAAAATTTTAAATAAATACGAGATAATCACTTAAGTTAAAATAAATAATAATTAAAAACCAAATTAACTTTTTTTTTTTAAATTATAATAAAAAAAAGTTTTGTTTTGCCTGGTATCGAACCGGGGACCTTTCGTGTGCTAAGCGGGTATGATACCCACTACACCACGAAACAAACAACTTTATAAAAAAAAATTAACGGACGGTTCGGACCGACTGATGTTGGTGCAACCCAGCATATGACTTGAGCTGAAATCTAAAATGTTTTAAAAAATTATAAAAAATATTTTTGAGTTTTGTAAATTATTTCTGGATACAGTAGCATGTTAGGCAATGCCTAAACTAAGTTTTGTACAATTTTTGAGTTGTTAGTTTAAAAATTGTGTCCTCAGCATCAATCTATGCAAAACTATGATTTAAATTAAAATTCAAAATGTTTTAAAAATCATAAAAAATATTTTTAAATTTTGAAAATTATTTTTGAATACAAAAGCATATTAGGCAATACATAAACTAAATTTTGTACAATTTTTAAGTTGTTAGTGTAAAAATTGTGTCCTCAGCATCATTTTATGCAAGACTATAATTTAAATTGAAATCCAAAGTTTTTATAAAATTATAAAAAATATTTTTAAATTTTGAATATTATTTTTGGATACTGTAGCATGTTAGGCAATGTCTAAATTAAGTTTTGTACAAGTTTTAAGTTGTCAGTTCAAAAATTGTGTCTTCAGTATCAATCTATGATTTTATCTGAAATCCAAAATTTTTAAAAAAACTTTAAGACTAATTTTAAATTTTGAAAATTATTTCTGGACACAGTAGCATGTTACATAGTGCTTAAACTAAGTTTCGTTCAAATTTTGTGTTGTTAGTCCAAAAATTGTGTCCTCAGTATCAGTCTATGATTTTAGCTGAAATCCAAAATTTTTTAAAAGTTATAAAAATTATTTTTAAATTTTGAAAATTATTTCTGGATGCAGTAGCATGTCAGGTAATGCTTAAATTAAGTTTTGTATAAATTTTAAGTTGTTTGCCTAAAAATTGTGTCCTCAGCATTAATTTCTGCAAGACTATGACTTAAGTTGAAATCTAATATTTTAGAAATTATTAAAAAAAAAAATTAAGTTTTAAAAATTATTTCTGGATACAGAAGCATGTTAGGCAATACTTAAACTAAATTTTGTACAATTTTTGAGTTGTTAGTGTAAAAATTGTGTCCTCAGCATCAATCTATGCAAAACTATGGTTTAAATTAAAATCCAAAATGTTTTAAAAATCAAAATAATATTTCTAAATTTTGAAAATTATTTCTGGCTACAGAAACATATTAGACAAAGCTTAAATTAAGTTTTGTACAAATTTTGTGTTGTTAATCCAAAAATTGTGTCCTCAGTATCAATCTATGATTTTAGCTGAAATCCAAATTTTTTAAAAAATCATAAAAATTATTTTTAAATTTTGAAAATTATTTCTGGATGCAGTAGCATGTCAGGTAATGCTTAAATTAAGTTTTGTATAAATTTTAAGTTGTTTGCCTAAAAATTGTGTCCTCAGCATTAATTTCTGCAAGACTATGACTTAAGTTGAAATCTAATATTTTAGAAATAATTAAAAAAAAAAATTAATTTTTAAAAATTATTTCTGGATACAGAAGCATGTTAGGCAATACTTAAACTAAATTTTGTACAATTTTTGAGTTGTTAGTGTAAAAATTGTGTCCTCAGCATCAATCTATGCAAAACTATGGTTTAAATTAAAATCCAAAATGTTTTAAAAATCAAAATAATATTTCTAAATTTTGAAAATTATTTCTGGCTACAGAAACATATTGGGCAAAGCTTAAATTAAGTTTTGTAAAAATTTTGTGTTGCTATTCCAAAAAATGTGTCCTCCATATCAATCTATGATTTTAGCTGAAATTCAAAATTTTTAAAAAATTATAAAAATTATTTTTAAACTTTGAAAATTATTTCTGGATACAGTAGCATGTTAGGTAGTGCTTAAATTAAGTTTTGTCCAAATTTTGTGTTGTTAGTATAAAAATTGTGTCCTCAGTATCAATGTATGCAAGACTATGACTTGAGCTGAAATCTAAAATGTTTTAAAAAATTATAAAAATTATTTTTGAGTTTTGTAAATTATTTCTGAATACAGTAACATGTTAGGCAATGCCTAAATTAAGTTTTGTATAAGTTTTGAGATGTTTTCTTAAAAATTGTGTCTTCAGCATCAAGGCTATGACATTAGTTGAAATCTAAAATTTTAAAAAATTATAAAAAATTATTTCTGAATACAGAAGCATGTTAGGCAATACTTAAACTAAGTTTTGTACAATTTTTGAGTTGTTAGTGTAAAAATTGTGTTCTCGGCATCAATCTATGCAAAACTATGATTTAAGTTGAAATCCAAAATTTTCAAAAAATTATAAAAAATATTTTTAAAATTTTAAAATTATTTTTGAATACAGTAACATATTAGGCAATGCCTCAACTAAGTTGTGTACAAATTTTGAGTTGTTAATCCAAAAATTGTGTCCTCAGCATAAATTTATGCAAGACTATGATTTAAGTTAAAATCTAAAATGTTTTAAAAAATTATAAAAATATTTTTAAATTTTGAAAATTATTTCTGGATAAAGTATCATGTTTAGCAAAGTCTAAACTAAGTTTTGTAAAAAATTTGAGTTGTTGGTTTAAAAATTGTATCTTCAGCATCAATCTATGCAAGATTGTAACTTTAAGTTGAAATCCAAAATTTTAGAAAAATTTTAAAAAATATTTTTAAATTTTAAACATTATTTTTGAATACAGTAACATGTTAGGCAATGCCTTAACTACATTTTCTACAAATGTTGTGTTGTTAACTTAAAAATTGTATCTTCGACATCATTTTATGCAAGACAATGAAAAATCATGAAAATATTTTTGGACTATTTAGTTCAATAGAAATTTTTGACATAAATTATGGTTTATGTTAATCTTTTCTATCAACTTTGTTGTTGACATAGCTTTGAAAGTATCTAGAAAACTAGGATTTCTTAATTACTTAAACTTTTCTTATTTTCTTAAACTTATATTCGTAGTTGTATTAAATATTGTTCCCAAGTATAGGGAGAAGCATTGGAAACTACACTATCTCTTCTAAACTCTATTCAGAAACGAGTTATTCGGATCATTGCCGATCCAAAATTGACTAATAACTTTTATTCTTTACAACACGAGCGTAATGTTGCAGATTTTTGCATTTTCTATAGACATTTTAATGGACATTATTCAAACAAAATACAAGACATTTTGCCATCTAAAAAAATATTTACTCGTAGTACAAGGCTTGGTAGGAATTCTAACAAATATTCACTAACAATTCAGAGATGAAGGACCTAAACTTTTTAGACAAATTTCTTTAACTATACCATCGATAAATGGAATAAATTCCAAATTCAGTATTTTTTGAGACTTATAAGCCACAAATATTCACAATAAAAATTGTGGATTAAGTTTCAAATCGTAAAGCGTTATCAAACAATTTAAGCAAATGAATTGTCTACAATTTCATGCAATACTAGAAAATCTATAATTGTTAGCAAACATTTAAAATTACTCAGAAATCTTTACGTAATCGCCAACAGTTACAGTTCCGGTCAATTTGAAAATTATGTCTGTTTGTATAAAAACACTTTTTGTTGAAATTTGGTCGGGTGCTGCGAAGAAAATTATATTTATAACACATAGACAAGGCATACAGAAGCAATAGAATCTATTCATCCATTGTAACCGGATGACTTCTGTGTACAAACTTCAGCCTCCTTATTTTTATAACAAATGTCCGCACATTGTGACAACGGTTATGACAAAATTGAAAGTTTTATGGTTTTATTGCGCGTTGTGAATGAGAGGGTTTTAGGGGCTGATACAAGTATTGTTTAGGACAGGATGAAGGCATGCAAAAGAGAAGCACTAATTTGGTTTAATGATATTGTAAATTTTTTTATTGGATTGTAAACGTAAATATAACAACAATCACTATTTATTCATCATTATCAATTTGTGAAGTAAATATATTAATAACAGAGTCAATAAATAAGCGCCACTAATTGTATCTATTACCAAGAATTTTTCAAATCGTTAGAAAAATATTGACTTAAATTTGGGAAAAATATTATTGCATTTATTTAATTAAAACTTTTATTGCCAACATAAAATTTCTAAACAATTATCTTGAGGAAACGGCCGTTAAAGTAATTTAATTTCTTCAGTTTTCCAATTACAATATAAATTGAGCGAATTAAATTAGTGATTATTTTTTTTTAGTTTATCGAATTTGTCGCCAACTCCATCTGTATTGTTGTAGATACAACTTAAGTTTTAAATGTTGAATATAAGTAAGCAACCAGTTATACGGCAAATAGTCAAGCAGCAAACCATTCTACGAGGGAAAATAGATAAATTCTTTAAAAAATTTGAAACTAATTTATATAGAGTTTTCCAATAAGAAGTTTCATTTTGATATTAAAAAAAAAAAAAAAATAAATGTTTATTTCATTGTAAAGAGGAAGGTATGCCATTAACTTTTGAAAACGATATCAGTCAAATGGCCGCCACGGTTACGGTTGGAGTAACACATTCTTTTCATGAAATTTTCCATGACTAATTTGCACATTTGCGGCTGTATATCCTCGATAACTTTACGAATTCCATCTTTAAGGTCTTGAATCGATTGTGAAGCATTGGCATAGACTTTATCTTTCACGTGGCTCCAAAGAAAAAAGTCTAAAAGTATTAAATCACAAGATCTTGGTGGCCAATTGTGATCACCTCTTCGAGAAGTAACACGGTCAGGAAACTTTTGTTGCAAAACTGCAATTGTTTTGTTGCTTGTGTGGCACGTAGCGCCGTCTTGCTGAAAATAAACGTTGTCTACATTAATATTTTCCAATTCCGGCCATAAAAAACTATTAATCATAGCTCGGTAGCGCCATCCATTCACTGTAACAGTTGCACCAGCTTTATTTTCGAAAAAAGAGAGTTTAATTACATCGCCAGCACAAAAATCTCACCAAACAGTTGAGGGTGCAAAGACTTTTCAACAATCATTCTTAGATTTTCTGAGCCCCAAATGCGATAATTCTGCTTATTAACGTAGCCTCCGAGGTGAAAATGGGCCTCATCACTGAAAATAATTTTTTGGTGAAATTCATGATCATTTTGATGCATTTGAAGGACCCAATCAGCAAAGATACAACGTTTATGGTGATCGATCAGCTTGAGTTCTTGTGTTAACTGAACTTTAAAAGCCTTAACACTTAAATCTTTATACAAAATAGTGTTTAATGTCGTATGTGGAATGTCTAGTTTTAAAGATCGACAAGGAATTGACAAACCTAGGCTTTCTTCAACACTACGAACAAAAAATAATTTATAATTACAAAAATGTTGGATATTATGGAACACCTAATGCTATGCCCGGCATATGTTCAGGAGGCCATTTTAAATGCGTACATGGAATTGATGTAAGTTAAGAAAATATTAGAAAAATTGTTATTAATTATTTTTTTTTAGATTAGATAAATATGCTAGTTGAGTTGACAATTGTTGATGAAGGAATTCTTTTTGATATTAATCATCCTTTTTATTTACATGAATATCAATTTATAGTTTTGGCTCAAGAAAAATTAGGATCACAAACTACAATTAATGAAGTACGACAAATGGATAGAGATGGGAGAATAAAAAGGAATTATAACAGTCCTGTTGTTAAAGATACAATATCTGTTCCAGATGGTGGTTATGTTGTTGTTAGATTTATGGCCAATAATCCAAGTTTATACAAAAATTGTTACTAATTTTTGTTTAAAGTAAACATTTGTTTTATGTAGTTACAACACATACACAGACACCCATAGACATCTACAGACACTTACAAACATATACACAGACTCTTACAGCCACACTTAGCCTTCAGACACGTACAGAGACTCACAAAAACTTACAAACAACTTATAAACACAAATAAAAATTTACAGACAACTACAGACACATACAAACACTCACAGACACTTAAAGACACCTCACAGATACACACAAACACCCACAGACAACAGTAGAGGTGACAGTGGACAAAAATTTTTGCAAAGTGAAAAAAATATAATTCCTTTGATCATAAACAGTCGGGCGAGTTGTTGGGTTACAAAAATAAATTAAATCACGCTCAATTATTGGACTACTGTAGTCCACCCACCCACCCAAGTGTTTGTTGTTCAGGAATTGGCTAATCAATCACTGCTGATGTTTCTACTGCCATAAAATATGACAGTAGAAATGAAAGTTAACAAAAATATGCGCAGGTGGGAGAAAATATAATTCCATTGATCACAAACACTTGGGCGGGTGGGTGGGTTACAAAAATAAATTGAATCACGCTCAATTATTGGACTACAGTGGCCCACCCACCCACCCGAGTGTTTGTTGTCAAGGAATTGGCTAATTAACCACCGATAATTTTCCAGCTGTCATAAAGTACGACAGTAAAAGTGATAGTTGACAAAAATATGCGCATAGTGAGAGAAAATATAACTTTATTGATCATAAACAGTCGGGCGGGTGGGTGAATTACAAAAATAATATGAGTCACGCTCAATTATTGAACTACTATGGCCCACCCACTCACCCAAGTGTTTGTTGTCCAGGAGTTGGCTAATTAACCACCGATGATGTTTCAGCTGTCATAAAGTACGACAGTAGAGGTGACAGTTGACAAAATTATGCGCAAGATAGGAGAAAATATAATTCTATTGATTACAAACACTCGAGCGGGTGGATGGGTTACTAAAATAAATTAAATCAGGCTCAATTATTGGACTACAGTGGCCCACCCACCCACCCGAGTGTTTGTTGTCCTAAAATTAAGTAATCAAACACTGCTGATGTTTCTACTGTCATAAAGTACGACAGTAAAGGTGACAGAGGTCAAAAATATGCGCAAAGTAGGAGAAAACACAATTCCATTGATCACAAACACTTGGGCGGGTGGGTGGGTTACAAAAATAAATCGAGTCACGCTCAGTTATTGGACTACTATGGCCCACCCACCCACCCGAGTGTTTGTTGTCCAGGAATTGGTTAAAAAACCACCAATAGTGTTCCAGATTTCATAAATTACGACAGTAGAGATGACAGTTGACAAAATTATGCGCAAAGTAAGAAAAAATACAAATCCATTGATCACAAACACTTGGGCGGGTGGGTGGGTGGGTTACAAAAATAAATTGAGTCACGCTCAGTTATTGGACTACTGTAACCCACCCACCCAAGTGTTTGTTGTCCAGGAATTAGCTAATTAACCATTGATGATGTTCTAACTTTCATAAATTACGACAGTAGAGGTGACAGTTGACAAAAATATGCGCTAGCTGGGAGAAAATACAATTTCATTGATCACAAACACTTAGGCGGGTGGGTGGGTTACAAAAATAAATTGAGTCACATTTAACCATTGGACTACTGTGACCCACCCACCCACCCAAGTGTTTGTTGTTCAGAAATTGGCTAATTAACCAGCGATGTAGTTCCAGCTGTCATAAAGTACGACAGTAGAAGTAACAGTTGACAAAAATATGCGTTAGGTGGGAGAAAATACAATTCCATTGATCACAAATACTTGGGCGGGTGGGTGGGTTACAAAAATAAATTGAGTCTCGCTCAATTATTGGACTACTATAGCCCACCCACCCACCCAAGTGTTTGTTATCCAGGAATTGGCTAATTAATCACCATTGATGCTCCAGCTGTCATAAAGTACGACAGTAGAGGTGACAGTTGACAAAATTATGCGCAAAGCGGGAGAAAATACAATTTAATGGATCACAAACACTTGGGCGGGTGGGTGGGTTACAAAAATAAATTGAGTCACGTTTAATCATTGGACTACTATAGCCCACCCACCCACTAAAGTGTTTGTTGTCTAGAAATTAGCTAATTAACTACCGATGATGTTCCAGCTTTCATAAATTACGACAATAGAGGTGACAGTTGACAAAATTATGCGCAAAGTAGGAGAGAATACAATTCCATTGATCACAAACACTTGGGCGGGTAGGTGGGTTACAAAAATAAATTGAGTCACGTTTAATCATTGGACTACTGTGGCCCACCCACCCACCCACCCTAGTGTTTGTTGTCCAGGAATTGGCTAATTAACCACCGATGATGCTCCAGCTGTCATAAAGTACGACAGTAGAGGTGACAGTTGACAAAATTATGCGCAAAGCGGGAGAAAATACAATTCTATTGATCGCAAACACTTGGGCGGGTGGGTGGGTTACAAAAATAAATTGAGTCACGCTCAATTATTGGACTACTATAGCCCACCCACCCACCCACCCAAGTGTTTGTTGTCCAGGAATTGGCTAATTAACTACTAGTCATGTTCCAGCTTTCATAAATTACGACACTAGAGGTGAAATTGAGAAAAATATGCGCAAAGTGGTAGAAAATATAATTTTATTGATCATAAACACTTGGGCGGGTGGGTGGGTTACAAACATAAATCGAGTCACGCTCAATTATTAGACTACTATGGCCCACCCACCCACCCGAGTGTTTGTTGTCCAGGAATTGGTTAATTAACTACCGATGATGTTCTAGCTGTCATCAAGTACGACAGTAGAGGTAAAGTTAAGAAAAATATGCGCAAGGTGGGAGAAAATACAATTTCATTGATCACATACACTTGGACGGGAGGGTAGGTTACAAAAATAAATTGAGTCAAACTCAATCATTGGACTACTATGGCCCACCCACCCACCTGAATGTTTGTTGTCCAAGAATTAAGTAATCAAACACTGCTGATGTTTTTGCTGTTTTAAAATACAACAGTACAGGTGACAGTGACGCAAAGTGGGAGAAAATAAACTTTCATGGATCAGAAACACTTGGGCAGGTGAGTGGGTTACAAAAATAAATTGAGTCACGCTTAATTATTGGAATACTGTGGCCCACCCACCCACCCGACTGTTTGTTGTCCAGAAATTGGCTAACTAACTACCAATAATGTTTCAGCTGTCATAAAGTACGACAGTAGAAGTGACAGCTGTCAAAAATAACCGCAAAGTGAAAGAAAATATAATTCTATTGATCACAAATAGTCAGGCGGGTGGGTAGGTTACAAAAATAAATTGAATTACGCTCAATTATTGGACTACAGTGGCCCACTCACCCACCCGAGTGTTTGTTGTCCTAAAATTAAGTAATCAAACACTGCTGATGTTTTTACTGTCATAAAGTACAACAGTAAAGGTGACAGATGTCAAAAATATGCGCAAAGTGGGAGAAAACACAATTCCATTGATCACAAACACTTGGGCGGGTCGGTGGGTTACAAAAATAAATCGAGTCACGCTCAGTTATTGGACTACTATGACCCACCCACCCACCCGAGTGTTTGTTGTCAAGGAATTGGCTAATTAAACACCGATGATTTTCCAGCTGTCATAAAGTACGACAGTAAAGATGGCAGTTGACAAAAATATGCGCAAAGTGAAAGAAAATATAATTTTATTGATCATAAACAGTAGTAGATATGCAATGCTCAGTAGTACAATGTTGGCTTAGTTTGGCGTCTCAAACACAAAGTCGGAGGATATAACCTCAGATAACCTAAACTGCAACTGATAGAATGGTCAATATTCCACGGAGAACTTGGAATTTGAGATTTTTCAGAACTGAGTAACTCAACCGCAAAAATCCTAAATGCCCAAGTTATCAACAGAACCTTTGACGTTTCATTTTGTCTAATAAGCAGATTCATAGTACGATGTTATTTGTCTTATACGCAAAACACCAAACCACATTAACTCAAGTAGTCTTAGATCTTTATGAAAAGAAAGAGATAAAAGAGTTAAGTTGGTCTACTGGTCGGGTGAGTGAATTACAAAAATAATATGAGTCACGCTCAATTATTGAACTACTATGGCCCACCTACCCACCTAAGTGTTTGTTGTCCAGGAATTGGCTAATTAATCACTGCTGATGTTTCTACTGTCATAAAGTACGACAGTAAAGGTGACAGTTGTCAAAAATATGCACTAGGTGGGAGAAAATACAATTTCACTGATAACAAACACTTGAGCGCGTGGGTGGGTTACAAAAACAAATTGAGTCACGTTTAATCATCAAAAATATGCGCAATGTGGGAGAAAATACAATTTCATTGATCACAAACACTTGGGCGGGAGAGTAAGTTACAAAAATAAATTGAGTCAAACTCAATCATTGGACTACTATGGTCCACCCACTTACCCGAGTGTTTGTTGTCCAAGAATTAAGTAATCAAACACTGCTGATGTTTTTGCTGTTTTAAAATACAACAGTAGAGGTGATAGTTGACAAAAATATGCGCAAAGTGAGAGAAAATACAATTTAATGGATCACAAACACTTGGGCGGGTGGGTGGGTTACAAAAATAAATTGAGTCACGCTTAATTATTGGAATACTGTGGCCCACCCACCCACCCAAGTGTTTGTTGTTCAGGAATTAGCAAATCAATCACTGTTGATGTTTTTGCTGTCATAGAGTACGCGAGTAGAGGTGACAGTTGACAAAAATATGCGCAAAGTGGGAGAAAATACAATTTCATGGATCACAAACACTTGGGCGGGTGGGTGGGTTACAAAAATAAATTGAGTCACGCTCAATTATTGGACTACTAAAGCCCACCCACCCACCCGAATATTTGTTGTCCAGGAATAGGCTAATTAACCACTGATGATGTTCCAGCTGTCATAAAGTACGACAGTAGAAGTGACAGTTGACAAAAATATGCGCAAGGTGAGAAAAAATATAATTCCATTGATTATAAACACTTGGACGGGTGAGTGGGTTACAAAAATAAATTGAGTCACGCTTAATTATTGGAGTACTGTGGTCCACCCACCCAAGTGTTTGTTGTCCAGAAATTGGCTAACTAACTCCGATAATGTTTCAGCTGTCATAAAGTACGACAGTAGAGGTGACAACTGTCAAAAATAACCGCACAGTGGAAGAAAATATAATTCTATTGATCACAAATAGTCAGGCGGGTGGGTGGGTTACAAAAATTAATTGAGTTACGCTCAATTATTGAACTACTATGGCCCACCCAAGTATTTGTTATCCAGGAATTAGCTAATTAACCACCGATGATGTACCAGTTGTTATAAAATACGACAGTAGAGGTGACTATTAAGAAAAATATGCGCAAGGTGAGGGAAAATACAATTCCATTGATCACAAACACTTGGGTGGGTGGGTGGGTGGGTTACAAAAATAAATTGAGTCACGTTTAATAATTGGACTATAGTAGGCTAATCAATTACTCCTAATGTTTTTGCTGTCATAAAATACGACAGTTGAGGTGACAGTTGAAAAAAAAAATATGTGCAAGGTTACAAAAATAAATTGAGTTACGCTTAATTATAAGACTACTATGACCCACTCACCTACCCAAGTATTGGTGATAAAAAGAATTATTATTTCACCCACGGTTTGTGTAAGTTGGGGACAATACAATAGACGATTTGCTTACAACTAGTTTCTTGATGACAAGCGCTTGGGTGGATGAGCGGGAATTAAATTTAAATTGTGGGCGGGTAGCTTCTTCTACTGTGGCCCACCCGCTCACCCAACTGTTGTAGATTAAAAAAATTATTATTTCACCTACCGTTTGTGTAAGTTGTTAGCAATACTATAATAATTAATTAATCAAATATTTAATTCACAATATTAAACACTTAAAAACAATTTCTAATGATTGCTGTAATTGTAGTATTGTTTGACAGTTTTTAACATTTTTCAGGTTTATGTTAAATTTATTTTGACATTTTTTGACTGTTTCAAACGTTTTCTGATGTTAGTCAGTTTTAGTGATATATTTAGAAAACATTTTGACAATTTAAACATTTTTAGACAATCTAATGACTTTTGTAGATCAATATTGAAGTTATTTTCCATTTTATTAGACGGTTTTAGATATTGTTTGTTAGTTTTAAAAATATTTAGAATTTTTATGACATTTTAGGCAATCTATTGACTTTTTTAGTTATTATTTGACAGTTTTTATCAACCTTTATGTTAATGTTGAAGTTATTTTGACATTTTCCGACAATTTTGGCATTTATATTTTGACTGTTTCAAACGTTTTTGAATATTGTTTGTCAGTGTTAGACACATTTAGAAAAAATTTTGACAGCTTAAACATTTTTAAATTGTAGATATTGTTTGACATTTTTTAACGTATTTTAATTTTTTAATTTTGCAATTTTAAAATTTACATTGCATTTATTGACTGCAGATATTGTTTGTCAGTTTTAAAGACTTTTAAAGACAGTTTTTTGACATTTGCATTGCATGACTGTTTCAAATGTTTTATATTTTGCTGTTTTAATTCATGTTATAGGTAACATAATCACCAAAAATCAATAAACGTCAAAATTTACAATAGAAAATATTTATTCAAGTTATAGTTATGTAGCTTTAACCACATTAATACATTCAGCACACTAAGTAATATTGGTTGCCTATATTGATGTTTTTTTATTATAAATTAACTCTAAAATATTATATTAATTATAAATATTACTTAAACTTTGAGTAAATTTAAATTATTATGCACAATCTAAATAAATTTGTTTGGTTGTTAACTAATTTTATTATAAACATTTCTGTGGTTACGGCTACAGCATTATTATGCAGAGCGTTTCATTTTTGTAGTCATAAAATATTATTTAATTACTATAAATGTTTATATGCAAAAAGTTTTATTTTAAAATTAAAATACGCAAACAATTACTTTTAAATTTAAAAAAATAACAACTTTTATCAATGTTAAAATTTGTTTGGTCAATTTTAAATATAATAATTTATAATTGTGTTGTTGAAGAATCGCTAGGTAGCCAATATCTGCTGTCAAATAGTGTCAGATTTGTAGTAACAAAAACTTTTACTTATTTCTTTGATGAACTAATATAATAATGCGTTTCTTTGTTCCAAATGCATTTAATAAAAATGACTACACTTTAGCGTATTAATAATTAAAACCTAAATAGTTTTAGGTTTTAAAGATTTATTTAATTAACTGCAATTTTTTCAAATAAATTTTTGAAACTCAACTCCACTCGTGTTTTAATTATTAATATAATATAAAGTAGCATCAATTCAACACCTTAACATGTCTCGTTGTTCTTAAACGCATCTAATGTTTAATTCTAGCAATTTTGTAAAATGTTTAGAAATTGTTTTAGATTACTCTCTCAATTTTTAATATAAATTTGCAAAACAAAATGGTCGACATTCACCGCTTTTACTAAAATCGATATTAACTAATAAAGCCGCACTTACTGCAACCTTATTTGAATAGATTTTGTTTTTAACTTACAGTATTAATCTGTAGTTTCTTATGGTTTATACTTCAAGTTACAACAATTACTGACAACTCAAAATCATAATATTGCAAGTCAAAATTAATTAATTTAAATAATTTGCACTAACCAAACGCATAATTTCAATATTTGTAAACTTTATCCCAACGCTATACGTACGTCTGCAACTCATCCCGTTTCATCTCCCCTCTCTCGTCTCATCGGCACTGTCCTTGCTTAGTACTGAGTGAACCGGGCATGTGTACGGACGGAAGGATTTTACTCCATTCAGCAACGTATTAAAATTGTTATAAACTGTGCAATTCTTTTAATTAAAGTGATTAGTGCTGTCAATAGTAATTGTTGTGATTCCAGGATACATTAAGTCATTATAAATCAATCGGTAAGCAATTATTACAATATTATGCAATATTATGCAACTTATATTCTAGACATTACTCACCTATTGCTCAATATTATATTAAAATGTTTGTAGATTGGTAAAATAAATAATCAGTTTGATCTATAAGTTGATGAATATTACAACGCTCTCAGTTTCTTTTAGGGCGATTTTATGTTTGCAGAATTTTTAAATTAATGTATGCATGCAATTATTGTTTTCAGGACCAATACTACAGTTTCATATTTGCACAAACTTTATTTTTATTAATTAAATGTTTTATTTGGGGGTCCTCCATGACTGTAAAATTTTGATTAAATTTCTATGTGTGCATCCTTTTTCTTTTCAGCTCATTAGTAATACGATAATCTATAAGCCCATCCTCGGAGACAAATTTTATTTTAATTAACTTTGTTTTATTTAACCATGTTCAAGTTGAAACTGTGGGCGGGTAGCTTTTTCTACTGTGACCCACCCACCTAAGTGTTGGTGATCAAAGGATTTATTATTCCATTCACTGTTTGTGTAAGTTGCTAGCAATACAACAAACGATTTGCTTACAACAAATTTCTTGATGACAAACTCTTAGGTGGGTGGACAGAAACCAAATTAGTTTCTTTTACTGTGACCCACCCACCCACCCAAGTGTTGGTGATCAAGAAATCTATTATTCCATCTACCGTTTGTGTAAGTTGTTAGCAATAACAGACGATTAGCTTACAAAATTTATATTTTACAGAAATTGCCTTTTATTTTAAAATATTGACAATTTTGTTGATTAAACTGAATTTTTGCAATATCCATCAAAAATATCGGGCTAGGGTTAACACCATAGGAAAACTGAGATTTTTCTGTATAAGAATCATGTTAGTTCCTATTATTTTAATATTAAAGTAAACTTGATTAAATTAGTGAACAATAAATGACGATTATTAATTAATACTATCATATTATATATAATTAAAACCATTCGAAATATAATCATTTTGTTCTTATAGAAGTTAACATATTGTTATAATTAATTAAAACAATTGCCAATATGCTGTAATGTTAAGCTGCATTTGTTTTATTTAATGTAATTTGTGTTAAATTTATTATAATACGACGCACTTGTAAATCCGATTCTTCTAGCGATAAGGTCGAGTCGAATGTTGTCTTATCGCAATGCAGTAGAGGTCGGATTTTTTTCCAATTTGTTTTATTCTAAATATAAAACAAAAATACTTTCTTATCATTGCTGGGCTACAATACAAATCATTTCTAAAAATAGAATGTTTACATCTTATTTATTGAATTTATTTCTTTTATAAATTGAAATGAATTAATATTATTAATGCAATTTACAATTCCAGATATTTTACATTTGCAATGCACTTTTCAGGAATCTATATATAAATAATATAAATACAGTTTTAAGACAGTTATTACAAATTCGTTGTATTTTTGTAAACTGACTTAAATAATTTTGAATATAGTATGTGCTAATAGAAATTATATTACATTAATAACTTACCTAAATGCTAAATCCAGTATTTAAAATAGAATTCCTAACTAATATACTGCAGAACATATTTGTTCTGTGGCTTGCTATGTAAGCAATCAACAATACACATATGTATAAGAAGTTTTATAGCATATCAAGCTTTTTAATAATAGCGAAATAACAAAAACATTCACCAAGCAACAAAATATAATCAGATATTTAAAAACAAACAACTCGATAATTCTCGAGCTGCTGAGAATTATTAAATCTTTGTGTATAATAACTGACTAAATTTTAAATTATGAAACTAATAACTCACATGTGCAATATAAGTAGCATAACATAAAACTTGCGTAAAATCAAAATATTTAAGTCTTTTTTTTTTTTTTTTTTTTTTTTTTTTTTTTAATACAAAATATTTGGTTTTATGCGCAGGTACGTACATAAACTTACGTCGCCACACTAAAATTCGCAAACGTGGACCAATGTCGGTAATTTTTTGGTTACCGGGGTAATTCGGACCCCCGATTTCGATTCCGGAATCGGCGTTTCGATATTCGCAACCGTTCACCTTCTAGTTCATAGCGGTAATTCGGTGTATTTTTATTACGAAAACGCGTGAAACAAATATAGTTTTAAGAGGCCGAGGGGGACGCGATTGCTCCTGTGGCAAGCCAACGGACCCCGGCAGATGCTCCTGCAAACCGGAAGTCCGTAGGTCAAAGGGTTTTCTTTCGGCGATCGATTGTATCGCTTAGTACGGTACACGCGCTCGTGTTTGTCGGTGTAAAATCCACAAATGCCGATGAAAGTTTGTAGATTTTTGCTTTCTGGGGTAATTTGGAGCCCTGATTACGATTTCAACATCGCCGTTTTGATATTCTCATCATATCCCCCTCTTATGCAAAAATGGCTATTTTCGGTCAATTTGAAAGTTCTAAACGCGTAAATCTAACATACTTCTAGCCGGCGGATGGGGACGCAGATTTTTTTGTGTGAAGCCACAGACCCCAGTAGGTTGTCGGAGAAACCGGAAGTCCGTGCTTCAAGGGGTTCTCCTTCGGCGAGCGAAAGAGTCGAAACATACCAAAGAGGGGGGTCTTTCCTCTTTTTGGACTAGGATTTTTTCAATTTTAGGATAAAAAGGTCGGTTTTTTTGCATTTCCTGACGTAAAATGAACCCCTGATTACGATTTTGGGGGTCCGACTCCGATATTCCTAGCCCTCTGGCGGCAATTTTAAAATAACCGCCAAAAACACGGTTTTTTTGCGTTTCAAAAGGCAAAAAAGGCTCTAAACGGTGAAGGGCAGGGGCGCAATTGCTCCTGAGGGTAGCCAATAGACCCATCTGAATCCCTGCCAAACGGGAAGTCCGTAGGTCAAAGGGTTTTCCTTCGGCGATCGACGAAAGTTTCGGTTTTATCGCCAATACGTATATAAGCTCACGTCGCCACACTAAAATTCGCAAACGTGGACCAATGTCGGTAATTTTTTGGTTACCGGGGTAATTCGGACCCCCGATTTCGATTCCGGAATCGGCGTTTCGATATTCGCAACCGTTCACCTTCTAGTTCATAGCGGTAATTCGGTGTATTTTTATTACGAAAACGCGTGAAACAAATATAGTTTTAAGAGGCCGAGGGGGACGCGATTGCTCCTGTGGCAAGCCAACGGACCCCGGCAGATGCTCCTGCAAACCGGAAGTCCGTAGGTCAAAGGGTTTTCTTTCGGCGATCGATTGTATCGCTTAGTACGGTACACGCGCTCGTGTTTGTCGGTGTAAAATCCACAAATGCCGATGAAAGTTTGTAGATTTTTGCTTTCTGGGGTAATTTGGAGCCCTGATTACGATTTCAACATCGCCGTTTTGATATTCTCATCATATCCCCCTCTTATGCAAAAATGGCTATTTTCGGTCAATTTGAAAGTTCTAAACGCGTAAATCTAACATACTTCTAGCCGGCGGATGGGGACGCAGATTTTTTTGTGTGAAGCCACAGACCCCAGTAGGTTGTCGGAGAAACCGGAAGTCCGTGCTTCAAGGGGTTCTCCTTCGGCGAGCGAAAGAGTCGAAACATACCAAAGAGGGGGGTCTTTCCTCTTTTTGGACTAGGATTTTTTCAATTTTAGGATAAAAAGGTCGGTTTTTTTGCATTTCCTGACGTAAAATGAACCCCTGATTACGATTTTGGGGGTCCGACTCCGATATTCCTAGCCCTCTGGCGGCAATTTTAAAATAACCGCCAAAAACACGGTTTTTTTGCGTTTCAAAAGGCAAAAAAGGCTCTAAACGGTGAAGGGCAGGGGCGCAATTGCTCCTGAGGGTAGCCAATAGACCCATCTGAATCCCTGCCAAACGGGAAGTCCGTAGGTCAAAGGGTTTTCCTTCGGCGATCGACGAAAGTTTCGGTTTTATCGCCAATACGTATATAAGCTCACGTCGCCACACTAAAATTCGCAAACGTGGACCAATGTCGGTAATTTTTTGGTTACCGGGGTAATTCGGACCCCCGATTTCGATTCCGGAATCGGCGTTTCGATATTCGCAACCGTTCACCTTCTAGTTCATAGCGGTAATTCGGTGTATTTTTATTACGAAAACGCGTGAAACAAATATAGTTTTAAGAGGCCGAGGGGGACGCGATTGCTCCTGTGGCAAGCCAACGGACCCCGGCAGATGCTCCTGCAAACCGGAAGTCCGTAGGTCAAAGGGTTTTCTTTCGGCGATCGATTGTATCGCTTAGTACGGTACACGCGCTCGTGTTTGTCGGTGTAAAATCCACAAATGCCGATGAAAGTTTGTAGATTTTTGCTTTCTGGGGTAATTTGGAGCCCTGATTACGATTTCAACATCGCCGTTTTGATATTCTCATCATATCCCCCTCTTATGCAAAAATGGCTATTTTCGGTCAATTTGAAAGTTCTAAACGCGTAAATCTAACATACTTCTAGCCGGCGGATGGGGACGCAGATTTTTTTGTGTGAAGCCACAGACCCCAGTAGGTTGTCGGAGAAACCGGAAGTCCGTGCTTCAAGGGGTTCTCCTTCGGCGAGCGAAAGAGTCGAAACATACCAAAGAGGGGGGTCTTTCCTCTTTTTGGACTAGGATTTTTTCAATTTTAGGATAAAAAGGTCGGTTTTTTTGCATTTCCTGACGTAAAATGAACCCCTGATTACGATTTTGGGGGTCCGACTCCGATATTCCTAGCCCTCTGGCGGCAATTTTAAAATAACCGCCAAAAACACGGTTTTTTTGCGTTTCAAAAGGCAAAAAAGGCTCTAAACGGTGAAGGGCAGGGGCGCAATTGCTCCTGAGGGTAGCCAATAGACCCATCTGAATCCCTGCCAAACGGGAAGTCCGTAGGTCAAAGGGTTTTCCTTCGGCGATCGACGAAAGTTTCGGTTTTATCGCCAATACGTATATAAGCTCACGTCGCCACACTAAAATTCGCAAACGTGGACCAATGTCGGTAATTTTTTGGTTACCGGGGTAATTCGGACCCCCGATTTCGATTCCGGAATCGGCGTTTCGATATTCGCAACCGTTCACCTTCTAGTTCATAGCGGTAATTCGGTGTATTTTTATTACGAAAACGCGTGAAACAAATATAGTTTTAAGAGGCCGAGGGGGACGCGATTGCTCCTGTGGCAAGCCAACGGACCCCGGCAGATGCTCCTGCAAACCGGAAGTCCGTAGGTCAAAGGGTTTTCTTTCGGCGATCGATTGTATCGCTTAGTACGGTACACGCGCTCGTGTTTGTCGGTGTAAAATCCACAAATGCCGATGAAAGTTTGTAGATTTTTGCTTTCTGGGGTAATTTGGAGCCCTGATTACGATTTCAACATCGCCGTTTTGATATTCTCATCATATCCCCCTCTTATGCAAAAATGGCTATTTTCGGTCAATTTGAAAGTTCTAAACGCGTAAATCTAACATACTTCTAGCCGGCGGATGGGGACGCAGATTTTTTTGTGTGAAGCCACAGACCCCAGTAGGTTGTCGGAGAAACCGGAAGTCCGTGCTTCAAGGGGTTCTCCTTCGGCGAGCGAAAGAGTCGAAACATACCAAAGAGGGGGGTCTTTCCTCTTTTTGGACTAGGATTTTTTCAATTTTAGGATAAAAAGGTCGGTTTTTTTGCATTTCCTGACGTAAAATGAACCCCTGATTACGATTTTGGGGGTCCGACTCCGATATTCCTAGCCCTCTGGCGGCAATTTTAAAATAACCGCCAAAAACACGGTTTTTTTGCGTTTCAAAAGGCAAAAAAGGCTCTAAACGGTGAAGGGCAGGGGCGCAATTGCTCCTGAGGGTAGCCAATAGACCCATCTGAATCCCTGCCAAACGGGAAGTCCGTAGGTCAAAGGGTTTTCCTTCGGCGATCGACGAAAGTTTCGGTTTTATCGCCAATACGTATATAAGCTCACGTCGCCACACTAAAATTCGCAAACGTGGACCAATGTCGGTAATTTTTTGGTTACCGGGGTAATTCGGACCCCCGATTTCGATTCCGGAATCGGCGTTTCGATATTCGCAACCGTTCACCTTCTAGTTCATAGCGGTAATTCGGTGTATTTTTATTACGAAAACGCGTGAAACAAATATAGTTTTAAGAGGCCGAGGGGGACGCGATTGCTCCTGTGGCAAGCCAACGGACCCCGGCAGATGCTCCTGCAAACCGGAAGTCCGTAGGTCAAAGGGTTTTCTTTCGGCGATCGATTGTATCGCTTAGTACGGTACACGCGCTCGTGTTTGTCGGTGTAAAATCCACAAATGCCGATGAAAGTTTGTAGATTTTTGCTTTCTGGGGTAATTTGGAGCCCTGATTACGATTTCAACATCGCCGTTTTGATATTCTCATCATATCCCCCTCTTATGCAAAAATGGCTATTTTCGGTCAATTTGAAAGTTCTAAACGCGTAAATCTAACATACTTCTAGCCGGCGGATGGGGACGCAGATTTTTTTGTGTGAAGCCACAGACCCCAGTAGGTTGTCGGAGAAACCGGAAGTCCGTGCTTCAAGGGGTTCTCCTTCGGCGAGCGAAAGAGTCGAAACATACCAAAGAGGGGGGTCTTTCCTCTTTTTGGACTAGGATTTTTTCAATTTTAGGATAAAAAGGTCGGTTTTTTTGCATTTCCTGACGTAAAATGAACCCCTGATTACGATTTTGGGGGTCCGACTCCGATATTCCTAGCCCTCTGGCGGCAATTTTAAAATAACCGCCAAAAACACGGTTTTTTTGCGTTTCAAAAGGCAAAAAAGGCTCTAAACGGTGAAGGGCAGGGGCGCAATTGCTCCTGAGGGTAGCCAATAGACCCATCTGAATCCCTGCCAAACGGGAAGTCCGTAGGTCAAAGGGTTTTCCTTCGGCGATCGACGAAAGTTTCGGTTTTATCGCCAATACGTATATAAGCTCACGTCGCCACACTAAAATTCGCAAACGTGGACCAATGTCGGTAATTTTTTGGTTACCGGGGTAATTCGGACCCCCGATTTCGATTCCGGAATCGGCGTTTCGATATTCGCAACCGTTCACCTTCTAGTTCATAGCGGTAATTCGGTGTATTTTTATTACGAAAACGCGTGAAACAAATATAGTTTTAAGAGGCCGAGGGGGACGCGATTGCTCCTGTGGCAAGCCAACGGACCCCGGCAGATGCTCCTGCAAACCGGAAGTCCGTAGGTCAAAGGGTTTTCTTTCGGCGATCGATTGTATCGCTTAGTACGGTACACGCGCTCGTGTTTGTCGGTGTAAAATCCACAAATGCCGATGAAAGTTTGTAGATTTTTGCTTTCTGGGGTAATTTGGAGCCCTGATTACGATTTCAACATCGCCGTTTTGATATTCTCATCATATCCCCCTCTTATGCAAAAATGGCTATTTTCGGTCAATTTGAAAGTTCTAAACGCGTAAATCTAACATACTTCTAGCCGGCGGATGGGGACGCAGATTTTTTTGTGTGAAGCCACAGACCCCAGTAGGTTGTCGGAGAAACCGGAAGTCCGTGCTTCAAGGGGTTCTCCTTCGGCGAGCGAAAGAGTCGAAACATACCAAAGAGGGGGGTCTTTCCTCTTTTTGGACTAGGATTTTTTCAATTTTAGGATAAAAAGGTCGGTTTTTTTGCATTTCCTGACGTAAAATGAACCCCTGATTACGATTTTGGGGGTCCGACTCCGATATTCCTAGCCCTCTGGCGGCAATTTTAAAATAACCGCCAAAAACACGGTTTTTTTGCGTTTCAAAAGGCAAAAAAGGCTCTAAACGGTGAAGGGCAGGGGCGCAATTGCTCCTGAGGGTAGCCAATAGACCCATCTGAATCCCTGCCAAACGGGAAGTCCGTAGGTCAAAGGGTTTTCCTTCGGCGATCGACGAAAGTTTCGGTTTTATCGCCAATACGTATATAAGCTCACGTCGCCACACTAAAATTCGCAAACGTGGACCAATGTCGGTAATTTTTTGGTTACCGGGGTAATTCGGACCCCCGATTTCGATTCCGGAATCGGCGTTTCGATATTCGCAACCGTTCACCTTCTAGTTCATAGCGGTAATTCGGTGTATTTTTATTACGAAAACGCGTGAAACAAATATAGTTTTAAGAGGCCGAGGGGGACGCGATTGCTCCTGTGGCAAGCCAACGGACCCCGGCAGATGCTCCTGCAAACCGGAAGTCCGTAGGTCAAAGGGTTTTCTTTCGGCGATCGATTGTATCGCTTAGTACGGTACACGCGCTCGTGTTTGTCGGTGTAAAATCCACAAATGCCGATGAAAGTTTGTAGATTTTTGCTTTCTGGGGTAATTTGGAGCCCTGATTACGATTTCAACATCGCCGTTTTGATATTCTCATCATATCCCCCTCTTATGCAAAAATGGCTATTTTCGGTCAATTTGAAAGTTCTAAACGCGTAAATCTAACATACTTCTAGCCGGCGGATGGGGACGCAGATTTTTTTGTGTGAAGCCACAGACCCCAGTAGGTTGTCGGAGAAACCGGAAGTCCGTGCTTCAAGGGGTTCTCCTTCGGCGAGCGAAAGAGTCGAAACATACCAAAGAGGGGGGTCTTTCCTCTTTTTGGACTAGGATTTTTTCAATTTTAGGATAAAAAGGTCGGTTTTTTTGCATTTCCTGACGTAAAATGAACCCCTGATTACGATTTTGGGGGTCCGACTCCGATATTCCTAGCCCTCTGGCGGCAATTTTAAAATAACCGCCAAAAACACGGTTTTTTTGCGTTTCAAAAGGCAAAAAAGGCTCTAAACGGTGAAGGGCAGGGGCGCAATTGCTCCTGAGGGTAGCCAATAGACCCATCTGAATCCCTGCCAAACGGGAAGTCCGTAGGTCAAAGGGTTTTCCTTCGGCGATCGACGAAAGTTTCGGTTTTATCGCCAATACGTATATAAGCTCACGTCGCCACACTAAAATTCGCAAACGTGGACCAATGTCGGTAATTTTTTGGTTACCGGGGTAATTCGGACCCCCGATTTCGATTCCGGAATCGGCGTTTCGATATTCGCAACCGTTCACCTTCTAGTTCATAGCGGTAATTCGGTGTATTTTTATTACGAAAACGCGTGAAACAAATATAGTTTTAAGAGGCCGAGGGGGACGCGATTGCTCCTGTGGCAAGCCAACGGACCCCGGCAGATGCTCCTGCAAACCGGAAGTCCGTAGGTCAAAGGGTTTTCTTTCGGCGATCGATTGTATCGCTTAGTACGGTACACGCGCTCGTGTTTGTCGGTGTAAAATCCACAAATGCCGATGAAAGTTTGTAGATTTTTGCTTTCTGGGGTAATTTGGAGCCCTGATTACGATTTCAACATCGCCGTTTTGATATTCTCATCATATCCCCCTCTTATGCAAAAATGGCTATTTTCGGTCAATTTGAAAGTTCTAAACGCGTAAATCTAACATACTTCTAGCCGGCGGATGGGGACGCAGATTTTTTTGTGTGAAGCCACAGACCCCAGTAGGTTGTCGGAGAAACCGGAAGTCCGTGCTTCAAGGGGTTCTCCTTCGGCGAGCGAAAGAGTCGAAACATACCAAAGAGGGGGGTCTTTCCTCTTTTTGGACTAGGATTTTTTCAATTTTAGGATAAAAAGGTCGGTTTTTTTGCATTTCCTGACGTAAAATGAACCCCTGATTACGATTTTGGGGGTCCGACTCCGATATTCCTAGCCCTCTGGCGGCAATTTTAAAATAACCGCCAAAAACACGGTTTTTTTGCGTTTCAAAAGGCAAAAAAGGCTCTAAACGGTGAAGGGCAGGGGCGCAATTGCTCCTGAGGGTAGCCAATAGACCCATCTGAATCCCTGCCAAACGGGAAGTCCGTAGGTCAAAGGGTTTTCCTTCGGCGATCGACGAAAGTTTCGGTTTTATCGCCAATACGTATATAAGCTCACGTCGCCACACTAAAATTCGCAAACGTGGACCAATGTCGGTAATTTTTTGGTTACCGGGGTAATTCGGACCCCCGATTTCGATTCCGGAATCGGCGTTTCGATATTCGCAACCGTTCACCTTCTAGTTCATAGCGGTAATTCGGTGTATTTTTATTACGAAAACGCGTGAAACAAATATAGTTTTAAGAGGCCGAGGGGGACGCGATTGCTCCTGTGGCAAGCCAACGGACCCCGGCAGATGCTCCTGCAAACCGGAAGTCCGTAGGTCAAAGGGTTTTCTTTCGGCGATCGATTGTATCGCTTAGTACGGTACACGCGCTCGTGTTTGTCGGTGTAAAATCCACAAATGCCGATGAAAGTTTGTAGATTTTTGCTTTCTGGGGTAATTTGGAGCCCTGATTACGATTTCAACATCGCCGTTTTGATATTCTCATCATATCCCCCTCTTATGCAAAAATGGCTATTTTCGGTCAATTTGAAAGTTCTAAACGCGTAAATCTAACATACTTCTAGCCGGCGGATGGGGACGCAGATTTTTTTGTGTGAAGCCACAGACCCCAGTAGGTTGTCGGAGAAACCGGAAGTCCGTGCTTCAAGGGGTTCTCCTTCGGCGAGCGAAAGAGTCGAAACATACCAAAGAGGGGGGTCTTTCCTCTTTTTGGACTAGGATTTTTTCAATTTTAGGATAAAAAGGTCGGTTTTTTTGCATTTCCTGACGTAAAATGAACCCCTGATTACGATTTTGGGGGTCCGACTCCGATATTCCTAGCCCTCTGGCGGCAATTTTAAAATAACCGCCAAAAACACGGTTTTTTTGCGTTTCAAAAGGCAAAAAAGGCTCTAAACGGTGAAGGGCAGGGGCGCAATTGCTCCTGAGGGTAGCCAATAGACCCATCTGAATCCCTGCCAAACGGGAAGTCCGTAGGTCAAAGGGTTTTCCTTCGGCGATCGACGAAAGTTTCGGTTTTATCGCCAATACGTATATAAGCTCACGTCGCCACACTAAAATTCGCAAACGTGGACCAATGTCGGTAATTTTTTGGTTACCGGGGTAATTCGGACCCCCGATTTCGATTCCGGAATCGGCGTTTCGATATTCGCAACCGTTCACCTTCTAGTTCATAGCGGTAATTCGGTGTATTTTTATTACGAAAACGCGTGAAACAAATATAGTTTTAAGAGGCCGAGGGGGACGCGATTGCTCCTGTGGCAAGCCAACGGACCCCGGCAGATGCTCCTGCAAACCGGAAGTCCGTAGGTCAAAGGGTTTTCTTTCGGCGATCGATTGTATCGCTTAGTACGGTACACGCGCTCGTGTTTGTCGGTGTAAAATCCACAAATGCCGATGAAAGTTTGTAGATTTTTGCTTTCTGGGGTAATTTGGAGCCCTGATTACGATTTCAACATCGCCGTTTTGATATTCTCATCATATCCCCCTCTTATGCAAAAATGGCTATTTTCGGTCAATTTGAAAGTTCTAAACGCGTAAATCTAACATACTTCTAGCCGGCGGATGGGGACGCAGATTTTTTTGTGTGAAGCCACAGACCCCAGTAGGTTGTCGGAGAAACCGGAAGTCCGTGCTTCAAGGGGTTCTCCTTCGGCGAGCGAAAGAGTCGAAACATACCAAAGAGGGGGGTCTTTCCTCTTTTTGGACTAGGATTTTTTCAATTTTAGGATAAAAAGGTCGGTTTTTTTGCATTTCCTGACGTAAAATGAACCCCTGATTACGATTTTGGGGGTCCGACTCCGATATTCCTAGCCCTCTGGCGGCAATTTTAAAATAACCGCCAAAAACACGGTTTTTTTGCGTTTCAAAAGGCAAAAAAGGCTCTAAACGGTGAAGGGCAGGGGCGCAATTGCTCCTGAGGGTAGCCAATAGACCCATCTGAATCCCTGCCAAACGGGAAGTCCGTAGGTCAAAGGGTTTTCCTTCGGCGATCGACGAAAGTTTCGGTTTTATCGCCAATACGTATATAAGCTCACGTCGCCACACTAAAATTCGCAAACGTGGACCAATGTCGGTAATTTTTTGGTTACCGGGGTAATTCGGACCCCCGATTTCGATTCCGGAATCGGCGTTTCGATATTCGCAACCGTTCACCTTCTAGTTCATAGCGGTAATTCGGTGTATTTTTATTACGAAAACGCGTGAAACAAATATAGTTTTAAGAGGCCGAGGGGGACGCGATTGCTCCTGTGGCAAGCCAACGGACCCCGGCAGATGCTCCTGCAAACCGGAAGTCCGTAGGTCAAAGGGTTTTCTTTCGGCGATCGATTGTATCGCTTAGTACGGTACACGCGCTCGTGTTTGTCGGTGTAAAATCCACAAATGCCGATGAAAGTTTGTAGATTTTTGCTTTCTGGGGTAATTTGGAGCCCTGATTACGATTTCAACATCGCCGTTTTGATATTCTCATCATATCCCCCTCTTATGCAAAAATGGCTATTTTCGGTCAATTTGAAAGTTCTAAACGCGTAAATCTAACATACTTCTAGCCGGCGGATGGGGACGCAGATTTTTTTGTGTGAAGCCACAGACCCCAGTAGGTTGTCGGAGAAACCGGAAGTCCGTGCTTCAAGGGGTTCTCCTTCGGCGAGCGAAAGAGTCGAAACATACCAAAGAGGGGGGTCTTTCCTCTTTTTGGACTAGGATTTTTTCAATTTTAGGATAAAAAGGTCGGTTTTTTTGCATTTCCTGACGTAAAATGAACCCCTGATTACGATTTTGGGGGTCCGACTCCGATATTCCTAGCCCTCTGGCGGCAATTTTAAAATAACCGCCAAAAACACGGTTTTTTTGCGTTTCAAAAGGCAAAAAAGGCTCTAAACGGTGAAGGGCAGGGGCGCAATTGCTCCTGAGGGTAGCCAATAGACCCATCTGAATCCCTGCCAAACGGGAAGTCCGTAGGTCAAAGGGTTTTCCTTCGGCGATCGACGAAAGTTTCGGTTTTATCGCCAATACGTATATAAGCTCACGTCGCCACACTAAAATTCGCAAACGTGGACCAATGTCGGTAATTTTTTGGTTACCGGGGTAATTCGGACCCCCGATTTCGATTCCGGAATCGGCGTTTCGATATTCGCAACCGTTCACCTTCTAGTTCATAGCGGTAATTCGGTGTATTTTTATTACGAAAACGCGTGAAACAAATATAGTTTTAAGAGGCCGAGGGGGACGCGATTGCTCCTGTGGCAAGCCAACGGACCCCGGCAGATGCTCCTGCAAACCGGAAGTCCGTAGGTCAAAGGGTTTTCTTTCGGCGATCGATTGTATCGCTTAGTACGGTACACGCGCTCGTGTTTGTCGGTGTAAAATCCACAAATGCCGATGAAAGTTTGTAGATTTTTGCTTTCTGGGGTAATTTGGAGCCCTGATTACGATTTCAACATCGCCGTTTTGATATTCTCATCATATCCCCCTCTTATGCAAAAATGGCTATTTTCGGTCAATTTGAAAGTTCTAAACGCGTAAATCTAACATACTTCTAGCCGGCGGATGGGGACGCAGATTTTTTTGTGTGAAGCCACAGACCCCAGTAGGTTGTCGGAGAAACCGGAAGTCCGTGCTTCAAGGGGTTCTCCTTCGGCGAGCGAAAGAGTCGAAACATACCAAAGAGGGGGGTCTTTCCTCTTTTTGGACTAGGATTTTTTCAATTTTAGGATAAAAAGGTCGGTTTTTTTGCATTTCCTGACGTAAAATGAACCCCTGATTACGATTTTGGGGGTCCGACTCCGATATTCCTAGCCCTCTGGCGGCAATTTTAAAATAACCGCCAAAAACACGGTTTTTTTGCGTTTCAAAAGGCAAAAAAGGCTCTAAACGGTGAAGGGCAGGGGCGCAATTGCTCCTGAGGGTAGCCAATAGACCCATCTGAATCCCTGCCAAACGGGAAGTCCGTAGGTCAAAGGGTTTTCCTTCGGCGATCGACGAAAGTTTCGGTTTTATCGCCAATACGTATATAAGCTCACGTCGCCACACTAAAATTCGCAAACGTGGACCAATGTCGGTAATTTTTTGGTTACCGGGGTAATTCGGACCCCCGATTTCGATTCCGGAATCGGCGTTTCGATATTCGCAACCGTTCACCTTCTAGTTCATAGCGGTAATTCGGTGTATTTTTATTACGAAAACGCGTGAAACAAATATAGTTTTAAGAGGCCGAGGGGGACGCGATTGCTCCTGTGGCAAGCCAACGGACCCCGGCAGATGCTCCTGCAAACCGGAAGTCCGTAGGTCAAAGGGTTTTCTTTCGGCGATCGATTGTATCGCTTAGTACGGTACACGCGCTCGTGTTTGTCGGTGTAAAATCCACAAATGCCGATGAAAGTTTGTAGATTTTTGCTTTCTGGGGTAATTTGGAGCCCTGATTACGATTTCAACATCGCCGTTTTGATATTCTCATCATATCCCCCTCTTATGCAAAAATGGCTATTTTCGGTCAATTTGAAAGTTCTAAACGCGTAAATCTAACATACTTCTAGCCGGCGGATGGGGACGCAGATTTTTTTGTGTGAAGCCACAGACCCCAGTAGGTTGTCGGAGAAACCGGAAGTCCGTGCTTCAAGGGGTTCTCCTTCGGCGAGCGAAAGAGTCGAAACATACCAAAGAGGGGGGTCTTTCCTCTTTTTGGACTAGGATTTTTTCAATTTTAGGATAAAAAGGTCGGTTTTTTTGCATTTCCTGACGTAAAATGAACCCCTGATTACGATTTTGGGGGTCCGACTCCGATATTCCTAGCCCTCTGGCGGCAATTTTAAAATAACCGCCAAAAACACGGTTTTTTTGCGTTTCAAAAGGCAAAAAAGGCTCTAAACGGTGAAGGGCAGGGGCGCAATTGCTCCTGAGGGTAGCCAATAGACCCATCTGAATCCCTGCCAAACGGGAAGTCCGTAGGTCAAAGGGTTTTCCTTCGGCGATCGACGAAAGTTTCGGTTTTATCGCCAATACGTATATAAGCTCACGTCGCCACACTAAAATTCGCAAACGTGGACCAATGTCGGTAATTTTTTGGTTACCGGGGTAATTCGGACCCCCGATTTCGATTCCGGAATCGGCGTTTCGATATTCGCAACCGTTCACCTTCTAGTTCATAGCGGTAATTCGGTGTATTTTTATTACGAAAACGCGTGAAACAAATATAGTTTTAAGAGGCCGAGGGGGACGCGATTGCTCCTGTGGCAAGCCAACGGACCCCGGCAGATGCTCCTGCAAACCGGAAGTCCGTAGGTCAAAGGGTTTTCTTTCGGCGATCGATTGTATCGCTTAGTACGGTACACGCGCTCGTGTTTGTCGGTGTAAAATCCACAAATGCCGATGAAAGTTTGTAGATTTTTGCTTTCTGGGGTAATTTGGAGCCCTGATTACGATTTCAACATCGCCGTTTTGATATTCTCATCATATCCCCCTCTTATGCAAAAATGGCTATTTTCGGTCAATTTGAAAGTTCTAAACGCGTAAATCTAACATACTTCTAGCCGGCGGATGGGGACGCAGATTTTTTTGTGTGAAGCCACAGACCCCAGTAGGTTGTCGGAGAAACCGGAAGTCCGTGCTTCAAGGGGTTCTCCTTCGGCGAGCGAAAGAGTCGAAACATACCAAAGAGGGGGGTCTTTCCTCTTTTTGGACTAGGATTTTTTCAATTTTAGGATAAAAAGGTCGGTTTTTTTGCATTTCCTGACGTAAAATGAACCCCTGATTACGATTTTGGGGGTCCGACTCCGATATTCCTAGCCCTCTGGCGGCAATTTTAAAATAACCGCCAAAAACACGGTTTTTTTGCGTTTCAAAAGGCAAAAAAGGCTCTAAACGGTGAAGGGCAGGGGCGCAATTGCTCCTGAGGGTAGCCAATAGACCCATCTGAATCCCTGCCAAACGGGAAGTCCGTAGGTCAAAGGGTTTTCCTTCGGCGATCGACGAAAGTTTCGGTTTTATCGCCAATACGTATATAAGCTCACGTCGCCACACTAAAATTCGCAAACGTGGACCAATGTCGGTAATTTTTTGGTTACCGGGGTAATTCGGACCCCCGATTTCGATTCCGGAATCGGCGTTTCGATATTCGCAACCGTTCACCTTCTAGTTCATAGCGGTAATTCGGTGTATTTTTATTACGAAAACGCGTGAAACAAATATAGTTTTAAGAGGCCGAGGGGGACGCGATTGCTCCTGTGGCAAGCCAACGGACCCCGGCAGATGCTCCTGCAAACCGGAAGTCCGTAGGTCAAAGGGTTTTCTTTCGGCGATCGATTGTATCGCTTAGTACGGTACACGCGCTCGTGTTTGTCGGTGTAAAATCCACAAATGCCGATGAAAGTTTGTAGATTTTTGCTTTCTGGGGTAATTTGGAGCCCTGATTACGATTTCAACATCGCCGTTTTGATATTCTCATCATATCCCCCTCTTATGCAAAAATGGCTATTTTCGGTCAATTTGAAAGTTCTAAACGCGTAAATCTAACATACTTCTAGCCGGCGGATGGGGACGCAGATTTTTTTGTGTGAAGCCACAGACCCCAGTAGGTTGTCGGAGAAACCGGAAGTCCGTGCTTCAAGGGGTTCTCCTTCGGCGAGCGAAAGAGTCGAAACATACCAAAGAGGGGGGTCTTTCCTCTTTTTGGACTAGGATTTTTTCAATTTTAGGATAAAAAGGTCGGTTTTTTTGCATTTCCTGACGTAAAATGAACCCCTGATTACGATTTTGGGGGTCCGACTCCGATATTCCTAGCCCTCTGGCGGCAATTTTAAAATAACCGCCAAAAACACGGTTTTTTTGCGTTTCAAAAGGCAAAAAAGGCTCTAAACGGTGAAGGGCAGGGGCGCAATTGCTCCTGAGGGTAGCCAATAGACCCATCTGAATCCCTGCCAAACGGGAAGTCCGTAGGTCAAAGGGTTTTCCTTCGGCGATCGACGAAAGTTTCGGTTTTATCGCCAATACGTATATAAGCTCACGTCGCCACACTAAAATTCGCAAACGTGGACCAATGTCGGTAATTTTTTGGTTACCGGGGTAATTCGGACCCCCGATTTCGATTCCGGAATCGGCGTTTCGATATTCGCAACCGTTCACCTTCTAGTTCATAGCGGTAATTCGGTGTATTTTTATTACGAAAACGCGTGAAACAAATATAGTTTTAAGAGGCCGAGGGGGACGCGATTGCTCCTGTGGCAAGCCAACGGACCCCGGCAGATGCTCCTGCAAACCGGAAGTCCGTAGGTCAAAGGGTTTTCTTTCGGCGATCGATTGTATCGCTTAGTACGGTACACGCGCTCGTGTTTGTCGGTGTAAAATCCACAAATGCCGATGAAAGTTTGTAGATTTTTGCTTTCTGGGGTAATTTGGAGCCCTGATTACGATTTCAACATCGCCGTTTTGATATTCTCATCATATCCCCCTCTTATGCAAAAATGGCTATTTTCGGTCAATTTGAAAGTTCTAAACGCGTAAATCTAACATACTTCTAGCCGGCGGATGGGGACGCAGATTTTTTTGTGTGAAGCCACAGACCCCAGTAGGTTGTCGGAGAAACCGGAAGTCCGTGCTTCAAGGGGTTCTCCTTCGGCGAGCGAAAGAGTCGAAACATACCAAAGAGGGGGGTCTTTCCTCTTTTTGGACTAGGATTTTTTCAATTTTAGGATAAAAAGGTCGGTTTTTTTGCATTTCCTGACGTAAAATGAACCCCTGATTACGATTTTGGGGGTCCGACTCCGATATTCCTAGCCCTCTGGCGGCAATTTTAAAATAACCGCCAAAAACACGGTTTTTTTGCGTTTCAAAAGGCAAAAAAGGCTCTAAACGGTGAAGGGCAGGGGCGCAATTGCTCCTGAGGGTAGCCAATAGACCCATCTGAATCCCTGCCAAACGGGAAGTCCGTAGGTCAAAGGGTTTTCCTTCGGCGATCGACGAAAGTTTCGGTTTTATCGCCAATACGTATATAAGCTCACGTCGCCACACTAAAATTCGCAAACGTGGACCAATGTCGGTAATTTTTTGGTTACCGGGGTAATTCGGACCCCCGATTTCGATTCCGGAATCGGCGTTTCGATATTCGCAACCGTTCACCTTCTAGTTCATAGCGGTAATTCGGTGTATTTTTATTACGAAAACGCGTGAAACAAATATAGTTTTAAGAGGCCGAGGGGGACGCGATTGCTCCTGTGGCAAGCCAACGGACCCCGGCAGATGCTCCTGCAAACCGGAAGTCCGTAGGTCAAAGGGTTTTCTTTCGGCGATCGATTGTATCGCTTAGTACGGTACACGCGCTCGTGTTTGTCGGTGTAAAATCCACAAATGCCGATGAAAGTTTGTAGATTTTTGCTTTCTGGGGTAATTTGGAGCCCTGATTACGATTTCAACATCGCCGTTTTGATATTCTCATCATATCCCCCTCTTATGCAAAAATGGCTATTTTCGGTCAATTTGAAAGTTCTAAACGCGTAAATCTAACATACTTCTAGCCGGCGGATGGGGACGCAGATTTTTTTGTGTGAAGCCACAGACCCCAGTAGGTTGTCGGAGAAACCGGAAGTCCGTGCTTCAAGGGGTTCTCCTTCGGCGAGCGAAAGAGTCGAAACATACCAAAGAGGGGGGTCTTTCCTCTTTTTGGACTAGGATTTTTTCAATTTTAGGATAAAAAGGTCGGTTTTTTTGCATTTCCTGACGTAAAATGAACCCCTGATTACGATTTTGGGGGTCCGACTCCGATATTCCTAGCCCTCTGGCGGCAATTTTAAAATAACCGCCAAAAACACGGTTTTTTTGCGTTTCAAAAGGCAAAAAAGGCTCTAAACGGTGAAGGGCAGGGGCGCAATTGCTCCTGAGGGTAGCCAATAGACCCATCTGAATCCCTGCCAAACGGGAAGTCCGTAGGTCAAAGGGTTTTCCTTCGGCGATCGACGAAAGTTTCGGTTTTATCGCCAATACGTATATAAGCTCACGTCGCCACACTAAAATTCGCAAACGTGGACCAATGTCGGTAATTTTTTGGTTACCGGGGTAATTCGGACCCCCGATTTCGATTCCGGAATCGGCGTTTCGATATTCGCAACCGTTCACCTTCTAGTTCATAGCGGTAATTCGGTGTATTTTTATTACGAAAACGCGTGAAACAAATATAGTTTTAAGAGGCCGAGGGGGACGCGATTGCTCCTGTGGCAAGCCAACGGACCCCGGCAGATGCTCCTGCAAACCGGAAGTCCGTAGGTCAAAGGGTTTTCTTTCGGCGATCGATTGTATCGCTTAGTACGGTACACGCGCTCGTGTTTGTCGGTGTAAAATCCACAAATGCCGATGAAAGTTTGTAGATTTTTGCTTTCTGGGGTAATTTGGAGCCCTGATTACGATTTCAACATCGCCGTTTTGATATTCTCATCATATCCCCCTCTTATGCAAAAATGGCTATTTTCGGTCAATTTGAAAGTTCTAAACGCGTAAATCTAACATACTTCTAGCCGGCGGATGGGGACGCAGATTTTTTTGTGTGAAGCCACAGACCCCAGTAGGTTGTCGGAGAAACCGGAAGTCCGTGCTTCAAGGGGTTCTCCTTCGGCGAGCGAAAGAGTCGAAACATACCAAAGAGGGGGGTCTTTCCTCTTTTTGGACTAGGATTTTTTCAATTTTAGGATAAAAAGGTCGGTTTTTTTGCATTTCCTGACGTAAAATGAACCCCTGATTACGATTTTGGGGGTCCGACTCCGATATTCCTAGCCCTCTGGCGGCAATTTTAAAATAACCGCCAAAAACACGGTTTTTTTGCGTTTCAAAAGGCAAAAAAGGCTCTAAACGGTGAAGGGCAGGGGCGCAATTGCTCCTGAGGGTAGCCAATAGACCCATCTGAATCCCTGCCAAACGGGAAGTCCGTAGGTCAAAGGGTTTTCCTTCGGCGATCGACGAAAGTTTCGGTTTTATCGCCAATACGTATATAAGCTCACGTCGCCACACTAAAATTCGCAAACGTGGACCAATGTCGGTAATTTTTTGGTTACCGGGGTAATTCGGACCCCCGATTTCGATTCCGGAATCGGCGTTTCGATATTCGCAACCGTTCACCTTCTAGTTCATAGCGGTAATTCGGTGTATTTTTATTACGAAAACGCGTGAAACAAATATAGTTTTAAGAGGCCGAGGGGGACGCGATTGCTCCTGTGGCAAGCCAACGGACCCCGGCAGATGCTCCTGCAAACCGGAAGTCCGTAGGTCAAAGGGTTTTCTTTCGGCGATCGATTGTATCGCTTAGTACGGTACACGCGCTCGTGTTTGTCGGTGTAAAATCCACAAATGCCGATGAAAGTTTGTAGATTTTTGCTTTCTGGGGTAATTTGGAGCCCTGATTACGATTTCAACATCGCCGTTTTGATATTCTCATCATATCCCCCTCTTATGCAAAAATGGCTATTTTCGGTCAATTTGAAAGTTCTAAACGCGTAAATCTAACATACTTCTAGCCGGCGGATGGGGACGCAGATTTTTTTGTGTGAAGCCACAGACCCCAGTAGGTTGTCGGAGAAACCGGAAGTCCGTGCTTCAAGGGGTTCTCCTTCGGCGAGCGAAAGAGTCGAAACATACCAAAGAGGGGGGTCTTTCCTCTTTTTGGACTAGGATTTTTTCAATTTTAGGATAAAAAGGTCGGTTTTTTTGCATTTCCTGACGTAAAATGAACCCCTGATTACGATTTTGGGGGTCCGACTCCGATATTCCTAGCCCTCTGGCGGCAATTTTAAAATAACCGCCAAAAACACGGTTTTTTTGCGTTTCAAAAGGCAAAAAAGGCTCTAAACGGTGAAGGGCAGGGGCGCAATTGCTCCTGAGGGTAGCCAATAGACCCATCTGAATCCCTGCCAAACGGGAAGTCCGTAGGTCAAAGGGTTTTCCTTCGGCGATCGACGAAAGTTTCGGTTTTATCGCCAATACGTATATAAGCTCACGTCGCCACACTAAAATTCGCAAACGTGGACCAATGTCGGTAATTTTTTGGTTACCGGGGTAATTCGGACCCCCGATTTCGATTCCGGAATCGGCGTTTCGATATTCGCAACCGTTCACCTTCTAGTTCATAGCGGTAATTCGGTGTATTTTTATTACGAAAACGCGTGAAACAAATATAGTTTTAAGAGGCCGAGGGGGACGCGATTGCTCCTGTGGCAAGCCAACGGACCCCGGCAGATGCTCCTGCAAACCGGAAGTCCGTAGGTCAAAGGGTTTTCTTTCGGCGATCGATTGTATCGCTTAGTACGGTACACGCGCTCGTGTTTGTCGGTGTAAAATCCACAAATGCCGATGAAAGTTTGTAGATTTTTGCTTTCTGGGGTAATTTGGAGCCCTGATTACGATTTCAACATCGCCGTTTTGATATTCTCATCATATCCCCCTCTTATGCAAAAATGGCTATTTTCGGTCAATTTGAAAGTTCTAAACGCGTAAATCTAACATACTTCTAGCCGGCGGATGGGGACGCAGATTTTTTTGTGTGAAGCCACAGACCCCAGTAGGTTGTCGGAGAAACCGGAAGTCCGTGCTTCAAGGGGTTCTCCTTCGGCGAGCGAAAGAGTCGAAACATACCAAAGAGGGGGGTCTTTCCTCTTTTTGGACTAGGATTTTTTCAATTTTAGGATAAAAAGGTCGGTTTTTTTGCATTTCCTGACGTAAAATGAACCCCTGATTACGATTTTGGGGGTCCGACTCCGATATTCCTAGCCCTCTGGCGGCAATTTTAAAATAACCGCCAAAAACACGGTTTTTTTGCGTTTCAAAAGGCAAAAAAGGCTCTAAACGGTGAAGGGCAGGGGCGCAATTGCTCCTGAGGGTAGCCAATAGACCCATCTGAATCCCTGCCAAACGGGAAGTCCGTAGGTCAAAGGGTTTTCCTTCGGCGATCGACGAAAGTTTCGGTTTTATCGCCAATACGTATATAAGCTCACGTCGCCACACTAAAATTCGCAAACGTGGACCAATGTCGGTAATTTTTTGGTTACCGGGGTAATTCGGACCCCCGATTTCGATTCCGGAATCGGCGTTTCGATATTCGCAACCGTTCACCTTCTAGTTCATAGCGGTAATTCGGTGTATTTTTATTACGAAAACGCGTGAAACAAATATAGTTTTAAGAGGCCGAGGGGGACGCGATTGCTCCTGTGGCAAGCCAACGGACCCCGGCAGATGCTCCTGCAAACCGGAAGTCCGTAGGTCAAAGGGTTTTCTTTCGGCGATCGATTGTATCGCTTAGTACGGTACACGCGCTCGTGTTTGTCGGTGTAAAATCCACAAATGCCGATGAAAGTTTGTAGATTTTTGCTTTCTGGGGTAATTTGGAGCCCTGATTACGATTTCAACATCGCCGTTTTGATATTCTCATCATATCCCCCTCTTATGCAAAAATGGCTATTTTCGGTCAATTTGAAAGTTCTAAACGCGTAAATCTAACATACTTCTAGCCGGCGGATGGGGACGCAGATTTTTTTGTGTGAAGCCACAGACCCCAGTAGGTTGTCGTCCAAAGCGGAAGTCCGTGCTTCAAGCGGTTCTCCTTCGGCGAGCGAAAGAGTCGAAACATACTTTGGTAATTTTAAAATAAGCGGTTTTTCGGTGAGATTAACATTCCTAATCCTAAACTAAACCAAATTACTGATAATAGGGAAAGAGGAAGATTGTAATTAAAGCAAGTGTTACATACCAAAAAAGTGTATTGTTATAAAAAAATTCTATACAAGTTATAGAAATATACAAGTTTAAGCATAAATAAATTACTGACAAAAAATCACAACAAAAAATGCAAAAAAGTTACAAAAATGCCAAAGGCACTTCCTTAGATAATATCAATTCATTTTTGGAAGATCATTATTTTAACTAACATTATTAAGACATCAAACTTTCTTATTCAATCGGAATGTATTTTATTTAAATATAAATTATTTCGATTATAAAAACAAAATAAATAATGGACGGAAAAACATACACAAAAAGTATTAAGTCACTAAAAATAAAACTAATAATTTCCATATAAAATAAAAATAACATTTATGCTATATGAACACAGGTATAATAATTTTTTTAGTCGATTGCGTTAAAAGAATATAAAAAAAACAAATGTAAAACGTTGTACTATTAGGCCCTACACACAAAGTAATTTTGTTTTTAGATGAACCATTCTTTCTTCTTTTGTACGTGATGGCCTGTTGTGCCGTGGACGACGGCCGTATCCGGATCTAAAGCGGTTTCCGCGCCGGCGTCTTCTTGTGTTAGGTATTCACCTTTGTGCCTGTGTAGGTAACGTCCAATCAATAATGCCAGGATTACTAGTGCTAGGAAGAGTATTGCCAATACACCTAGAAATAAAACATTGCAATTAAACCAAGCGGAAATTTAAGAAAAAAAATTAACAAAGTACATGGTTGGAAAGTTAAAATTATAAAATATATAACTTACTGCCAAGTATTGCAGAATCCGTTTGATTGTAGGCCTTCCTGAGCTTATCTTCATCAACAATTGGTGGTGGTCTTAATTCAATAATATCTGGAGGATGTGTAATAGGTTCCACACCACAGAAATCTTCAGTTAAAGGAGCTAAAACAAATCAAACATTGAATAAACGCAAATATTTCCACCACAAATTAACTTACTTCCTAGAGATTTAACATTTCCAGGTCCTTCCTGTTGGAAAAGCAACTTCAACGGATAAATATCATCAAATTCGACCCTCGATACGCATCCTATAAAGCCTTCAGTCATGGATTCATTCTTCCCAATATACATATATTGAATATTATTAAATTGAGCATCTGCAGATGCTTTAATCGGAAAATCAAATTCCCTAGGTTCGTAGTTATCAACTTGCAGCACTAAAGTGGATCCGGCATTCTTTCTGGATAATCGTAAATCATGATATTGCCCCAGGCCAAAATGTTTTCCCGGATAGATAACTTCACGCCTTTCGAAACCAAAATCAAAGACAACACGCAAATGTCCCGAATTTGAAACCATTATAGTTAAATATTCTCCAGATATATTAGAAGCAAATCCTAGGAGGAATCCTTTGGGATTAGTTGTTGTAAATCCTACGCGTATTTTTTCTGATATTGTAGATCTCCATGATCCCATAAAATCATATTTAATCATGGAACTCTGCCTCATATTAACACCAATTTCATCAGCACAAATTGGGCCTTTGAATGCAGTCCAACGACAATCGCACCAATAACCATCATAACGTTCATGACATGTTCCGTTATTCAAGCATGGATTACTTTGGCATTTACCGATACATCCTTCAGTGACTCCGTAAATTCCCCGTCGGGCATAGCTTCGCAAATCGATTTGTTTCCCGTTGATTAAGAATGAGCGTATGCAACCTGTAAATCCGTCGCGATAATCGGTGCTTGCTCCTAAGAACAATCGAGATGTTAAGTGTAATGCTCTTACTGGTCCAGCAGGTTCGCGTATTTCCGCTTTTAAAGCACCATCAATTACCAATCGGGCTGATTTTCGGTTTCTTTCTACTGAAACTGAATGCCATTGATCGTCCGCTAATTTGTAAGAAGTTTCACGGGTAACAGCTTGAGGTCCAGAGCCGGATTGATATTGGAATTGCAATTGATTGCCTCCAATTATGCTTAGTTTAATATAATCAGTAACGCCCTTCGCGTGGAATATGACAGCGTTTTCTATAGTCGTTTTGAATTCAAAATAAATATCCCCACTATGTCCCATATCAAAGCTTGGTAATTCAATAGTAGCATCAGCTATGCGGAATGTTACAACATTATTGAATAAGTCATCGCCTTCACATATTAAAGGACCTAAAGTGTAGCGACCTTCTTTTTCATCTAAAGCATTTCCGGTATCTCCAAAGCGCAATTGTTTCACGGGTAAATTTTCCTTTTCTGTTATATCACCCGAATCAACGGCCCAATCATCATAGCCAGCATCGCAATTGCACCATTTTGTGGGATCCCGACAGGTTCCCAAAATTCCGCACTCGCATTTTCTTGATCCAGGTAATGATCCTCCCCAATAATCCATGCGTTGATTGTGCCTTGAAACCCACCAAGAAAATGGTCGATAACTGGCTTCATCCGAAGGTGAATTGAATAGTCTTGAATTTTTACACGAATATTGTATATGTTGTCTGCATGAAACGGATCGATTCAATAAGGCTTCAATTTGATCATCATTGGCATCGTATTGGATATCCTGGCCGAAACTACCGGGTTCCTGGAAGCCATCTACTGAAGTAGTTTGCTGATTTCCGTGTTGTAGCACGGTTGCGATACGTCCATCCGAATAGAACTCGCATGTTACAGGGAATGGTGATAATGGACCACTTCCATCAACATCAACTCTAAGTTCGGCTCGTTGACTAACAGCTTGTACATTTTTATAAGCAGCACAGGATAAGGGATGTAATGATGTATGGCATACAGCACCACCATAACCACTACCAGTACAATCGCATAAAAATTCCAAAGAATTTTGTTTGCAAACCCCACCATGTTCGCATGGATTCGGATTGCATCGATCCGTCATTCGGCAGGAATCAAAAACAACCTCATTCTCACAACAGTATTCTTCGCTAGTCCAATCGGTTGGTAGTTTATAATTGCCATCAATACTAATAGTACGCATGCATCCTATAAAACCTGGCATGTGCGATTGAATTTGGTTACCAATAGCACCCGAAACACCACCGGCGACTAAATAAAGTCCCCCAGTCACTATTTTCAATCGACGCGTTGTTCTCATCGGTCTGTAATCGACGTTTAGTATCAAACTATTGGATGAGATGGTCAGGACCACAATGTGCCACTTTCCGTCATTGAAAGATTCTTGATAATTGTCCAAAACTACCCTGGCATTATCAGAAGTCATTAATTCAACCTTGATTTTACCAGTTTCTAAGAAAACCTACAATAAAATATTAGTTGTAGTCGTGTATTGATTCATAGTATAGTGCGCATGCGTAAAATTTACTTACCGCTACGTGTCCGCTTGATGAGAAGCTATGATACAGCATCAATCCAGTTGTTTCATACGTTCTGAAAGCGAATGAAGCATTCAATGAACTAACACCTTCGTAACCTTTCAATTTAGCAAATGAATTTGAGGTTAGGAATGTTACTGGTATCACTGGTGGATCCTGCAATGATTTAAATATTAAAATTGATTTAATATATTTAGAATTGGGGAACTTACTGGACAACTATATAACGTGTTAACTTTTTCATATTTTAAAGCTTCACCCCATTCGGATGCCTCACGCAAATCCCTTATGATATTCGTGGAATTTATATAGAAATTCTCCACACAACCGGTAAAATTTTGCACAACAACAAGGCCTTCTTGCGAATTAGGTACTCCTCCAATATAAAACTAATTTTATAATTAGTAACCAGTTATGAAATTAGTAACAAATCAATACTTACTCCTCTATTCAGATTAAGTCTTGTAAATTCTCCATTGATTCGGCCTTCCACTACTACTCTATCGACAGAAAATAGGATATCGCGTCTGTTTCTCGATATGACGACGTCGTGCCATATGTTATCATCTAGTAGGCTGCCTACCGATAAGCTAGTTACCATTCCTGATCCCAAATCGATGTTAAGTAACATCCGGTTGTCTCGTAGTTGTAATGCTATGTAATCGCCTTGTGTGCCGCGACTGTAGATAATGACTCCATTGGCGACGATCGTTTTGAATCTGAATCGGAAACTTTCGCGGGTTGCTGAAATTGGGTCTCTGAGCAAATCCATTCGGAGTAGGGCAGTTCCGTTGAAGTATAGATTGTCGGAATCTGGAATGATTTCAAAAAATTGTTGATTAATTTGATTTTGCCCTAAGCTAACCTCCAAAACTGTAAAAATATGAATTTGATAATTCAAAAATTAATTTTCACTTACCGTATTCGCATCCGTATAATTCCACTCTCATTGAAATTCGATCTCTCCATCTGGTTGGATTGATTCGAACCCATTGAGCAATAATGGGGACTTCGAATTCGTTTTTCGATATGGAATCGCCGTCGGTGTTGCCTTTGAACATCTAATTGGGGAGAATTTGGTTAAAATTTGACATTTAATCAAGTGATATGATTAGCAATTAGAAGCGGTTTTACACGGAAGTCAATTATGTGAAGCAATCGATCAATATAAAGCTTATTTTACTTTCTGACCAAGGTCGGTAAAACATCAAAGAAATACTTGATGCCTAGTACATACGGTTCACTTGTACTTTCACGAGTCATTTTCCATGTAGCAAGTCAGAAGTATGAATGGTCATTGAGTGAGAACCGCAAACTTGAGACACGTTTCTGCAGTAACCCGTATAGCGCACTCACAGTTAGCTCTCTTTAGCAAACTTACAAGAACTGTCCAACAAAATATTAATTTTAACGAACCTCAATTTGCGTTACATATGTGACTCCGTGTGATACTGCCGTAATGGTGAGTTCATAAACTTTATGTTTAGAAACAAAATATCCATCTACCACTATGTGAATTCCCATCAATAATAAAAACAAAATGGCCGCCAAATTCATTTTACTTCTATCAACAAAAATTGCGACCAGCATGGTTTCCTTTATTGACTTGCGCTGCTGTGGTTATAGTAGGCGCGTAATGGGTTTGCAAATTTCAGGTTGCTCATGCGCGTATCAACATTAAACCTGTTCGGCATTATTAGGCGCTGTATTCATATAAACAATATAGAGCAAAAAAATGCCTTTTTTCTTTTTCAGTAAAAAAATCACATTTTATTAAAATTACATCATTTTCGTTACAAAAATAACCAAAAAAAACTCCCCCAAATATTCGCGCATCCACTATAACCACATTGCGTTCCAAATGATCCATCTACCTTAACACAAATTTATGAACCCACCACAATTTTCAAGATTAATACCTAATAGCCGCCCACAATAATTAGTTAACATTGAAGAATTTATAAAGTAAAGGCAAAAAAGTATAGCACCTCGACTTCGCCCTGCGTGTCAGTGAAACTCCTCCATCCTTCACCATCATCGGAAAATTGGACAATATATTCAGTGACGTATTCTTTAGAACGTGTCCTGCCCTGTGTGGCAATGGAGCGCACCTCATAGCGACCGCCCAAGTCAAATGTAAGAAATTGATAATAATTGCTTTCCTGGGGGCTCCATGCCGAATCCCCTACAGCCAATGGTTAGTAAGCGATTAGAAACAAGTTAGTTTTAAACAAAAATTGTGCATAAAAGGAATATTCGTGGATGGATCAAAACAATACACCATTAAGCGATTAAATCATGCGATACTTACTACTAATTAACTACGATTAATTTAAGAATAAAAAGAAGAGTTAATGCGCCTGGTTAGCGTAAGTTTTTTTTTTCTTGTTTTGGAGATATCTCACCATCGTGTTACCGCCTGGTTCTTTGTAGTCGGCGTAATCTAAGCCGTTTGTGCCGTAACTAATACTGTATTCCATTACGTATTCTGGGCTATGGGCACGGCCCTGCGTCCATATTCGAGTCACGTTCATTACCTGACCCAGGTCAATAATAAGCTGTTGATCAAAGTCACTGCTTTCGGCCGTCCATGCATTTCCACCTTTGTATATAAATAGTATATAATAACCAAACAAATTTCTTTAGTGTTTAATAATATCGACATAAATGATGCTCAATTTTCAAGCGCTTAAAAATATGATTTAAAATGGAGCGAATTTAGAGGTTCGAACCCAAAGTGGGAGTACAAAATTTTAATAACAAACATAAATAGGCAACTTGATATACACAAAAACTGTTTGCTTTGTTGCAGTTGTACCTTCGCGAGGCCAAGATAATTGTAATTAGAACAAAATAAGTTGGTCAAAAATCAAAAACGTATCAAATCCAAAAGTATTCTAAAATAAATTAAAGAAATATAGTAGGTTTAGAGTTTTCAGGTCAGCCAGAACAAATTAGATTAGGTTAGGACAAGTGAGGTGTATCAGATTAAGTTAGGACAGTACTAGATTGGAAATGCTGTAGTTTGAAGCGGATCATCCAATCTACTCGCATTATTAGATTAGATGACATTTCTTCTCTAGAGACTAGAACAGAGTTTGTTCTAACATTAAGCCGCACAAAAGAAGGGGGGGGGGGGGGGGGGGAAGAAGCATCGATGGCTATAGAGAAGGCTTCGATGGCGAGAGAAGAAGCGACGATAACTGGGGAGAGTCGTTGAAAACGGGAAAAAAAATTTCAATGACTATACAAGAGGCGTCGATGGCTAAAGAGGAGACGTTGCAGATGACACTGCAACGGAAAAAAGATGGCAACGTTGGCGTCGATGGCTATGGAAGAGGTGATTATAGCAGGAAAAGAGCGTTGAAAAGGAACCGTCGATATAAAAGAGACCTCGATGGCTAGAGAAAAGAAGTTAAAGACACGACTCAGAAAAAGGTGCTTCGGTGACAGGAGAGCCCAATAAACTGTCAAAGATCAACAAAGACTCTCGATGAACGCTTGAGAAACAATATTACAAAAAAGTGGTCACGGAAAAGACGTAAATCATCATAAGGACCCAATGACGAAAATAAAAAATGTAAGGAAAGACCAGAATTTAGACCGCTACGCCACTACACGAGTTCGGATTTTGAGGAGTAAGGGTATGTTGCGGAAAAATGTTAGACAGTCGCCATAAGTAAGATCAAAACAACGCTCATGGATTGTCGGATCAAGATAAACTTAACATAGAAGACCCTGTCTAAAGACGGACGTACAAGATCAACTTATAAGTCAGTGTAAAGAGTCAATATGGAGGTGCGCATGCGTTGTATACAAAACAAACATGCGTAGAAATATTCATGGCATAGATCAGTGGTTCATCGTTGATTAACCAAAAGCTTTTAGGTGAAGTTATGCAAGATATGGAGATAAACTCATCAGGTACATGAAGAATCTCTACGTTGGCTTCATCACCGCCACATCTAAAGATGCCTAAAGAGCTCAGTTCGCGTAGATGACCACAAACTTGTATGCCAGTGCAAAGAAACAATCTCAGGAAAAGATCTGTCTATATTAAGGTGCACGCGCATCATATACAGAACGATACCTCGCCAAATCATACGCAGAAGTATTCAGGACACAAATTTGATGGTGGAGTTCCCCAAGTAGCTCAGACCCCATCGTGCTAACGACTGTGGTGCAAGCCCTAAAGCATGTATAAAGGTGCAATTTCTGGCGGCAGGGGAGGTCGAAGGTGTGACGTATACAATGCGGAAAGATGTTCCTGAGAGGAAGAACAGCCAACATTTTAGAGATCACGTCACAACACTCAGTAGATTCGTTAGTTAACATTCAGTGCCATTGAATAATTCCATTCCCAACAATAAGACCATACAAGATCAAAAGATTTAGATGCTCTATTCCACTACCTGACCATCAAAAGGTTAAACATCTCTTATCACCTGGAAATGAACACTAGATCTTCCAAGATCAGATACTGCTAGATAATAGAGATTAGGTCAAGTTAACGCAGATTGAATTGCGGCAAATTAGAAGAGTTTGGTCTAGGTTGGTTTCGGCGTCAGTAAAGCTCCATGCTCTCGGTTGCCCCACGTTGGGCGCCATTTATTGCCAACTTCTGTGGTACAAAGTCTAATACAAGCACACAAAAGGTGGGTCAAACAATAGATCCTTTGATAACTAACACTCGGGCGGGTAAGCGGGTCATAGTAGAAGAAGTAACTCGCCCACAAATTAAACTTAGTTCCCATCCACCCACCCAAGCGTTAGTTATCAAGAGATTTAATGTTAATCAATTGTCTCATATCTAAATCCAAGCACACAAGTCTTGGTACAAATAATAAATTCTTTAATCACTACCACTCGGGCGTGTGGTTGGGTAACAGTAGAAGAAGTAACTCGCCCACAAAATAAACTTAGTTCCCGCCCACCCACCCAAGCGTCAGTTATCAAGAGATTTAATGTCAAACAATTCTCTCATATCTAAATCCAAGCACACAGGAGGTGGGACAAACAATGGATCCCTTGATAACTAACACTTGGGCGGGTGGGTGGGTCACAGTAGAAGAAATACCTCGCCCATAAATTAAACTTAGTTCCCGCCCACAAACCCAAGCGTTAGTTATCAAGAGATTTATTGTCAAACAATTCTCTCATATGTAAATTCAAACACACAAGAGGTAGAATGAACAATAGATCCCTTGATGACTAACACTTGAGCGGGTGTGTGAGTCATAGTAGAAAAAGTAACTCGCCCACAAATAAAACTTTGCTCCCACCCACCCACCCAAGCGTTAGTTATCAAGAGATTTATCGTTAAACAATTCATTCAAGCCTAAATCCAAGCACTCAAGAGATGGGATGAACAATAAATCCCTTAATGACTAACACTTGGGCGGGTGTGTGGGTCATAGTAGAAAAAGTAACTCGCCCACAAATCAAACTTTGCTCCCACCCACCCACCCAAGCGTTAGTTATCAAGAGATTTATTGTTAAACAATTCTTTCAAGTCTAAAACCAAGCACCCGAGAGGTGGGATTAATAATAGATCCCTTGATAACTAACACTTGGGCGGGTGGGTGGGTCACAGTAGAAGAAGTACCTCGTCCATAAATTAAACTTAGTTCCCGCCCACCCACCCAAGCGTTACTTACCAAAAGATTTATTGTTAAACAATTCTCTCATATCTAAATCCAAGCACACAAGAGGAGGGACAAACAACGGATCCTTTAATGACTAACACTTGAGCGGGAGGGTAGGTCACAGTAAAGGAAGTACCTCGCTCACAAATTAAACTTTGTTCCCGCCCACCCACCCAAGCGTTAGTTATCAAAAGATTTATTGTTAAATAATTCTTTCATATCTAAATCCAAGCACACAAGAAGTAGGACAAACATTAGATCCTTTGATGACTAACACTTGGGCGGGTGGGCGGGTCACAGTAGAAGAAGAATCCCGCTCACTATCTAAACTTGGTTCCCGCCCACCCACCCAAGCGTTAGTTTCAAGAGATTTATTGTTAAACAATTCTGTCATATTTAAATCCAAGCACACAAGAGGTAGGACAAAGAATGGATCTTTTGATGACTAACACTTGTGTGGGTGGGTCATAGTAGAAATTTTTTTTGAATAAAAGTTGTATAAAACTTCAAACAATACATCAAATTTCAAATTATGTATCCTCAGTTCTTGTTTTGAAAAAAAAAAGAAGAAAAAAGAAAAAAAAAAGAAAAAAAAAAGAAAAAAAAAAGAAAAAAAAAAGAAAAAAAAGAAAAAAAAAAGAAAAGAAAAAGAAAAGAAAAAAAAAAGAAAAAAAAACTCGATACATTAATTTCGACCAATCGAGTATCCATTAATTGATTTTCGACCAACTTTCGACGCAATTAAGATTTTTTAATTGGGAATATTATCTTCTGGCAACACCATTGACCTATAGATTAAATAAATTCCTTGTTGCACGTAATGAATTGTAACAATTAATAAATTTCACGCAAGAAAATTGAGCATCAGCAAGATTAACATGTCGGATATAAAAATAAAATGTCAAGAATCTTGATTAAAAGCGCACAAAGTAAATTTAAATATTGCATGATTGCAGATTGAAATGCAGTTTTACAAAAGGGAAATTAAAACAAGCGAAAAAATAAAATACTTATACAATATAATACATAAAAAATATAAAAATTACGACACATCATGCAATAACAAAACGGAATGATTCATAATATTACCTACTTTTACAGAATCTAACACATTAGCATATAGCATGCAAGAAATGGGAATACGTTTCAATAATAAAAATGATAATAGTGCCATACGGAGGAGTGGTACATATACAATCAATTGATTTAATAACAGAACAGAAAGTAGTCTCCTCAGTATGTCACAGAATAATAATAAATGTAGGGAAGCATATCGATATAAGTTTTAGAAGTATTTATGGAATGATTTGTTATTTATTTATATGGCATGACTTCTGGTTATAAAGGGAATCCAATTAATCGAGATGCGCTTATAGTTAATTAACCTATTCTTACTTACTACAAAAAATAACAATCGGACAAATTTAAATAATATGCGTAAAACCCGCAATTTTATTATGTTTGTATTATATACCTGAAAGCTATTTAACACCTTGGTATTCAACGGAGAAAATATTATATAAATTTAAACATGCCGCAATTAGTTTAATTAAAAATTAAATATCAATGATTCAATCCAATCCAATCCATACAAATTTCCATAAATAGAATAAAATATGTCACCCCATTCTTATGTAAATGGACACAATAATAAAACGCTTTTAATCTAAATTTATCCTTTATTATTAATTAACCCACTATGCTAAACCAAATAACATTAAAATCTAATCAACAATCACATCTTAATCACCCCACAAATGCAAATTTTATGACCACTTAAGCCTTATCTAACTTCTTATAAAAGTTTTCACAATAACCCCTATCAAACTCCAACAAAGGAACTGCACCTTTCAACAACTCTTCAATACTCAATTCCTCAAACAAAACGCTACTATTATTTTCCTTCAAAGCTACCGATACGCAATGTTCATCATCCAATAACATTTCCTGGAAGAACCAATCCTGTTTCACTCCACTAACATAAAGTTCACTATTATTAATTAATTTATTTTTAACTAAACTCTGATTTATTTTAAAATCAATTTCTTGTAAATTAATTGTTATCCCAACGCCGATTGCTTTAACATAGCTTTCTTTAAGACACCAATGGCGACAAAACATGGCAATTTGATTATTACTATTTTTAATCGTTAACCATTCATTGAGAGTAAAATGTCGCGTCATTATACGGAAAAATTCGCTTAAATTTTTCCCTCCTGAATATTCAAGTTTCATAACATCCACGCCTAATAAATTCGAATCTAATTCGCCTGCCAATACGGCCATGTTGCCTTGATGCGATACGTTGAATGAAATCGGGTAATTTGCTTCTAATATAGGTTTTCCTTTAGCATCCCTTAAGAATTTAATTTGATTGTAGGGAATGTTTGTATTTTCGTGTACATATTTGCGCATCATTAATCGACCGATTAGTGATGATTTGAAATCTTTTTTGAAAACGAATCGGGCTAGGCGGTCTTTTTCTTCTGATTGTATGCAAGCTGTTGCTAATAGCAAGTCGGATTCGCTGGGATTCCATTTGGAAAAATTGAACATCCATCGTTTCGACATTTTAATGATTAGTTAGCACTACTTAGACCTGCAGACAATAGAAATCGGTATTGGTTTTTGTCTAAAATAGTGATTGGTAATATAAGTGATCAAAGTAAATGCTGATTTAATGTGTACGACAAGGAGGTTTTGTAATGACATAAGAGAGATCGAAAATACTAGCTTCATCGCACTCATTTAAAATAGCATTTACTTTTATAATTTTCAACAAATGTATAGGTTATCACCCACTATAATAAAGCGCGCGGAGGCAGTCTTATAATATAAAATATATTGATGAAAGGTGGTAACGCAATAATTAAGAAATATTATTTATTCCACATTTGCAAACATTTGTTGTTCGGCTTATACCACCAATTGCCGCTTGACGTCATTCGTGGGCAAAGAACGTTGTTATGTTGGCTTCACCATGCAACAAAAATAGCACGAGTTGGAATTGTACAAAAAATCGAGCAACCGCCTACAACCAACGTCGCTAAACGCCAATCTGCCAATCGGGTAATCAAATACTGGTGCGAAAACAAGGAAACAGCATCCACTATTACTAGATGAAAGCCCACCCATATCGGTTCCCAGTTTTCTTTTCCCTGTTGACAAAATATCCCCTCCAAAGTCAAATGACACATAAGAAGAACTGTCTGCGCTACCTAGAAGAACACTACAAGCAGAGCATGCAAATTTAGTGACCGGATGTGACGTTATCACACGTGACTCGTTAGATGCGACTATTATCGAGTACCGGCCACTGCGTGCAAAATCAAGATCTACACTTCTTTCCCAGAGGATCCGCTACGACACCAGAATTGACTTGAACATTATGGTTAATAGAGAAATTGCTGCAGGCCCACGCTACTGGCAAAAGAATCTCTGTTACGGGCCACTAAGCGGCGCTACCATTACGTAAAACACGCTTTTTCGCAATAGACTTTAGCGCAAACCGTACAAAATGAAAAAATTCCAAGCAGTCGAGTGCAAGATGCAAGACTGATCAGAATTTTCAAAACAAATTCCTTTTATGCAGCGTGCTTGGCTGTCACATTTCGTAAAGGGGTATGTTTTAGGTTAAACAATAGCCGCACCAGAGACTTAAAAGACCTCCAAGGCCTGATGCCAAGAACGGCGGCAAAGCAAAATTCCTACGCCTACAAGAAGTCATAGAACATAGCCTACCACCCGGGAAATAAAATTTTGGTGCGAGGAAGAGAAAGAAGCTTAGCAGACAAATTGATGGAAGTAAGTAGAGCACTACCTAGAAATTCTCCTCATGTGGACTATATGACTTCTGTGACTTTATCGAATGTATAGACGCAACTTTGCTTACTGAATATGAGTTGCAAACTGACATTTTGAGAAATGAACGAACTATTTGCATTTTTTAGTAGAAAAGCTGAAGTGTTTTATTCTTTATGAGTTTTATTCAATATGGTGCACATGATTACTGCTTGTGAGTTAAACAATTGTTAAAAAATATGCTATAAATACAGCACAAACTAATGCCGATTATTTAGATTGTGATCGGCATTGAGTTTGAATTGAAGCGGCTGATTTTAGGAAGCATTTATGGTCTTTTTAAATTCTAATTTCAATTCAAATGTATTTGCAATGAATATAGTACCAAATAATGCCGATTGTTTAAATTGTAGTCAAAACGATGTTTTTTTTTTCAAAGATTTAGATTAACATTTGCGTGGTGGATGGACTACTCTATTCCAAACTATTGGCCTGTTACTATGCTCTCGAGTAACCCAACCACCCGCCCCAAGTGGTCGTTATCAAGAAATTGAATGCTTGTCTTCTATTTGGACTCAGAAGTCATTTCATCACAATAGAAGATCGTGATCCAACCCCTTGATAACTAACACTTGGGCGGGTGGGTGGGCTACTCCATTTTAAATTATTGGCCATGGTTTAGAGTGACCCACCCACCCGCCCAAGTGTTCGTCATCAAAGAATTTAATGTTTGTCTTCTATGCGGACATCAGAAGTCATTTTATCACAAGAGAAGATCGTAATCCAACCACTGGATAACTAACACTTGGGTGGGTGGGTGGGCCACTCCATTCCAAATTATTGGCCTGATACTATGCTCTGGAGTGACCCACCCACCCGCCCCAAGTGGTTGTTATAAAAAAATTGAATGTTTGTCTTCTAAGCGGACTTCAAAAGTCATTTTATCACAAGAGAAGGTCGTGATCCCACTTCTTGATAACTAACACTTGTGTGAGTGGGTGGGAAACTCCATTCCAAACTATTGGCTTGTTACTATGCTCTGAAGTGGCCCACCCACTCGCCCTAGTGTTCGTTATCAAAAGATTGAAAGTTTGTCTTCTATGCGGACATTAGAAGCTATTTTATCACAAGAAAAGGTCGTGATCCATTCTCTTGATAACTAACACTTGAGTGAGACACTCTATTCCAAACTATTAGCCCGTTACCATGCTTGGAGTGACCCACCCACACGCCCATGTGGTTGTCATCAAGAAATTTAATATTTGTCTTCTATTTAGAAGTCAAAAGTCATTTTATTACAAGAAAAGATTGTGATCCAACCACTGGATAACTAACACTTGGGTGGGTGAGTGGGCCACTCCGTTCCAAACTATTGGTCTGTTACTATACTCTGGAGTAACCCAACCACCCGCCCAAATGTTTGTCATCAAAGAATTTAATGTTGTCTTCTATGCGGACATCAGAAGTCATTTTATCACAAGAGAAGATCGTGATCCAACCACTGGATAACTAACACTTGGGTGGGTGTGTGGGCCACTCCATTCCAAACTATTGGCCTGTTACTTTGCTCTGGAGTGACCCAACCACCGGCCCAAATATTTGTCATCAAAGAATTCTAATGTTTGTCTTCTCATCGGACATCAGAAGTCATTTAATCACAAGAGAAGGTCGTGATCCAACCTCTTGATAACTAACACTTCGGTGGGTGGGTGAGCCACTCCAGTCTAAACTATTGGCCTGTTACTATGCTCTGGATCGAGATCTGATCTGAAAGTATTCCCTAGAGGATCCATCATGTCACCGGAACTGACTTGTAAACATTATCGTGATCCTAACTAGAACATCTCCAATTATTGAAATTAGTATTTACCTCCTTTGTGCAAAAACTTTAGAGCAAAACCTTCCGCGTTAGCCGTGCCGAAAGTCAGAAGAGGAACTATTGTATGCGCACGTTCAGAGCGTAGCCTAACCCTGTAACGGCCACTAAGCAGCCCCTTCATTACATAACGCACGGTAGACGATAACGGTCAGTAAAGTTGAAAAAAAAACTTCAAACTTGCCATATAGACTGCGCTCGCATGAAATCAGAAGACGGTAAATGTCTCCCCCAAACAAAAAAATATTGGTTCTAACAGTGATGGACACCTGTGCTGCTTGGAATGAAGCATTCGCAATAAAAAGTGACTACCAGCAAGGCAAGTGTTCGATCAGTTTGGATATACATTCTGTCAGATAACGGACCCCAAATCACCCCCCGGAAGACCTGAGGCCTTAATTAAGCCACTTATTGACAGCTTAAAAAGCGCCTGGCAACTGATAAACTACTCCCAACCGCCAGTTCCGGCGCCGAATCAAAGCTGCCACCAACTTAACCCCAAGCAAGAGACTACAAAGAGTCATGCAACATGCAAAGCCAAACCACTACCCCAGACGGAAAACTAAATCTGATCTGAGGCAGGAAAAGGTTTAGAAGCCAAAGAATATTCCAAGCGACTGTTCAGAGTGGACTCGGCTTTCAATCAAGAGCCATGTGGACAACATACAGTTCGCTCCGAGATCGAAAACCCCGATAGCGCTGCCAAAACCGCAGAATGGTGCAACACTGGAAGTATTCCATAGGTAAACCATGCGAGTTCATTGAACGTGGCTTACTAGATGCGATATATTGTCAGAGGCAACTATCCTGCCTGGATTCCACAATACCTGGGCAACTACGCAACTTCGAGATCTGGAAGTATTCTCCAGAGAAACCTAAACTGAGTAGTAAACATTAAAGGCGGCGTTAGATGTCATAAGAAGTGTGGGTGGTTAGAAAGCGTGTAAGGGCCACAGCGTGAATGTTGTAGTTTTTGGTTTGATTGTGGCGTCCCAGTTCAATGACACAGAATGAGTGACGCCCAAACGTCCTGGGTACTATGCCACGTTTCGTCCAGCTACTCAGCTGGAGCGGATAGAATGCTCCCGATACAAACGTCAATCTCAAGAAATTAGCCAGAGTGTCTTAGCAAATCAGATCATATCTGGTTTCAGTTCTTGGATTTCTGTCTGAACTCAGAATGTCAAACTTTCCGCACCGGATTTGTTTTATACCCTACTTGGCTTCGTCCACTGAGCGTAATCGTGTGGAGGATATAGTTCTGTGGCGCCTTCTGGAGACCGTAACACCGGCCGGTAGTACAGTCAAATAAAGTAAGAGAAATTGTTGCAAGTGCACGCTCATGTGAAGAAGCGTATAAACGATAAACCACAATAGTACTCTAAAGTTGAGCTTAACCGGTAACACAAAGTTTTGATGCGGACGCGGAGCAGATTGCATAAATGCATTTAGTTTACTTTATTGTTCGTTTTACAGCTATATTACATCGCCCAAGAAATCTTACAACTTGTTTAAAGGGAGTTGATGGGACCAACGGCTTATTAGGCAATTTACAAATAATCTTGGTGGATAAAGAGCGTCATATTTCGGGGATCGGAAATCGGACTGCTAGCTTGCTAAGCTAACGCTTTATCATTAAAATAATTGTAACCTAACCTAAATAAAATCGAAGTCCAGATTAATAATATGTAGAATTCTGATTGAAATCTTACTGTAGATAATTTTGCCAGAAAGCTTCTTAATAATAATAACATTTTTGAATAAATGTGATTGGGTTTCAAAAAGAATTCTTTAGTAAAAATAATTTTACTGTTGTTTGGGCTTTATAAATATTGTTCAATGAAAAAATATAGTTTGAGCCAAATATCCTTCAAGGATATTGAAGCATACCTTAAAAGGTCCCTCCCCTCCCCACCCCGAGTTTATCTTAACCTGTATGCAGTAAAATATTTATTGATTTTTTAATTTGTTTTCAAGTTTTGACACCTCTCCCCCTCCCTCTCTGTAATTAGGAAAGTTACTCAGTGAAGCAGCCAGAACAAATGTTGATTAAGCATTAACAGCCCCCCCCCCCTCCCTAAGATTGTCCCAACCTGTATGCAGTTGAATAAGCCAGAATAAATTAGTATTATGGAATCACAGAATTTTTCTTTTACAAATTGAATAATTTTTAAATTACTAGTGCAAAACATTTAATTCAAACTAATTTCTGATCACCAACCACTGATTTCAGACATTATTAATGTTTCAGTGTGTATGTAAAACTAATCTATTTTTTAGATCTTGCATTTTAAATTTGTAATTAGCATTTCTTTTCAAACATTGCATGCTAACTAGACATTTATTATTGTCAACTGTGTAAAAACCTCAATTTATAACTTTTACATGCCATTAATAATTTCATTCATAAATCAATCCATAAATACTCGAGTAATTTTAAATTATCAGCAGGAATACAATTTAACAACACTTACCGTATAAAATGGCATTTGCCGGACCACGTTCTCTTAAAGATGATGTCGCTTTAATGACAGCTTTTTCCATAAGCGGATAGTTGCATTCATAATCATTGTAGATTTCTATAAGAAAAAAATATAGGCAACTTAATAAACATTTAAATTAAGCTTAGATTAGGTGTAAATTTGGTTGCATATTTAAATATATAAATTACATAAGTATTAATCATAGCATGCCATGACCATGTACTCGTAATGACAGTTAGTTGATTCAATTTGTAATTAATTAAAACTGTAATTATTATTAATTAATAACATTCTGCACTAATTAGTATCATGTGGATAATCCTAAATTATGAATAATATAAAATTCTCAGAATATAAACAAATTAATTAGAATTACAAAGACATGAGTCACTGCAATGTTATTCATCATAACCTCAATACCAGTTCAATTCAATTCAATTCAATTCAGCCCATGCATTTAATTAGATTAAGGAATGATTAATAGTAATAATAATCAATAGATTTTTTTTTTACGCATATTGTTTATTGTTGTTAAGTTTTGTTTATGTTAATTAACGGCCATGTTGTTGGGTTGGGTTATGATATGCGAGTCAATCAAAAAGTGTTTGTTTGCTGATCCGATTAGATAAGATTAAATTAATAATAACTTACCAGCTATGCTTGTATGCGGGAATATAATAAAAACCAACGAAAATATTACACTTGGGATGTCCATGACTACATGACACGCCGCTAGGTGCTTTGGTTACACCCAACTAATGCAATACTAAGATGCTATGCTTAATGCTATGTATAAAGAAAAAATGCCACTGCATCAAAGTAGCGCGAAGCTAGGAGCGGAGAAAGTTGTTGAATGGTTGGGAGGGGTTTCCCCCTACTTTAATCATACAGTGTGATGCAGAAATGAATTTAAGAAAGTTAAATTATTGAAATATTTTGTATAACTATTTTTGTTAGTTTTACAAAACGAGCTGAACTAAGTTTAATTAATTAAAAATTATTTTAGTGATTAATGCAACAACAATTTATTATCTACACAAAATAATTATTTAAATTTAATATACGACGCCGCTGGTGTAGATTGGGTTGCCTAACATCTTGTTAAATACGAGGGATGGTCAATAAGTTAAATTAATATGTAACAAATTTTAATTTTAATAATGTGATTGAAGTGAAATATTTATTTGTAATTAAAATAAAATAAAATTCTATTAATAATAACTTGTTTACTAAGTAATAAGCAAACGATTATTCTTAAATTATTACATTTAAATAAATTTTTGATTAAACTGCTTCAATCACATAAATTTGATTGTGTTTTGGTTATTTTTTTATTTCCTTTAAATATGTACCAATTAATTAAGAGATTTTGTGTATTTAAAATTAATTTTTTTGCTTAAAATGATTTTATTATGTAAATTTAATATCAAATGAAAGATAATTTTACGGCGCATAATGTTTATTTGAAGATTTTTTTGATATAACATTTAGAAAAATTAATATTTTATATTTTAGAATGGACTCATCCCCGCTCCGCTCAGACGTATAGAGATGCAGACCGGGCGGCTAGCATCGAGCCGGCATTGAATCAGTTTCGTGCGGGATCCGAGTGGTAGTAACGTCTGCTTGCGGTGCGTGTGTCAGTGATTTATAAATTAAAACGATGAAGTGGAATTAATTTGTTTGCAGTATTCAAGTGATACGATGCAGCTCAATGCCTTACCGGATAGGATTATATTTTCTGTAAGTTTATATTTATTAAATTGTTTATTAATAATGATTTGCTTATATTGTAAATGAAAGTGTCGATTATTGTTTAAATTCTACATGAAACCAAAAGTTAGCAATCATGTTATTTAATCAAATGATATTTTTATTGTTACATCTTTAATAGGTACTTTGATATCATTAATAAAAATACTAATTTCTTTAATTATCATTTTTAATCATTAGTTTTTGACATTTATCAGTTAATTCTAAACGTCAGCTAACCTGATATGGCATAAATGTAAATTGTCACAGCTGACATGATTAAATTATTAAATTATTAATTTTAAATGTAATAATTTATGAATTTGGAATCTAAAAAATATTTTTTAATTTTTATTTTATATTTAATTATTTCTTTTTTAAAAAATTATGATGCAGTGTTGAATGGAAGTCATGCTTGTTTCTAAAACTGCTTTTTTACTTTTACATATTCGGGCTTACTTAAAAATTAATGGTTTTTTGCATCAATTTTGGGCATTAAATTGGGTTTTTTACACAATTTTTACGCAATTTTTGATTATTTATTTGCAACTAATTAATTCTATAAACATTTTTTAATTAATTAATGCAATAATAAGTTATAGATATTAACTTTTTTGTAATAAAGTGCGTTTGGGTACAACTTCTCACATTATTATAGATATAATAGTATTTTTAACTTTATGTAAATAATGTGCTAGGCACACTAATGAAGGGTAAAACTCTAGTGTATCTGTTTCACACTGAGTGGAGAAGCAATCAGTTATTTATTAAATTTCAATTACTTATTAATAATCATTTTTCTTTTTTATAGACTTGATAATTAAACCACAACTATTTTGAATAAAATAGAATGGAGTCATTATGAGAAGACTAATACCTAAAGAGCATTAGAACAACATTGATGGATTTTATGGAAAGCAACTGCTACCAACTTCTGCAATTGGAAATGCAAACAATGAATTACTGCTGAAGCCTTTATTTTAATGGGAATCTTGTTTGTTTTTAGAAGAACTAAATCAGTAAATATCGTCATACTTTAGGTAAGTAAATCATTAAATTTTAATCTAATACAGTGATCGACAAACTTAACTTTTAATTTTGTTAAAGTTATTTTTAAACATTTTATATCACTTTTATATTTTACATTAATTATTTTTACTTTTTATAGGCTTGGCAGTTCGTATACTCAACGGAATGGAATCATCTTGAGCAGAGCAATACAAAACACATAAGCAGCTTAAGAACAAAATTATTGGGTGGATTTTATGGAATGTAACTGGCCCCAATTGAGATGAAATGATGAATTCTACTAGTCTTCAAGAAAACTGAATTGGTGTACATTTAGGTAAATAAATTTGTAAATATTATTATAATATAATGTGATTAAAAGTGACATCAACAAACTTGGTAACAGTTTTTGAACTTCCGTTCAAAACTTTATTGAAGTTACTTTTAAACATCATTCCAACCTCTTTTATATTTGTATTAATTATTTTTGCTTTTATAGGCTTGGCAATTCTACAATCAATGGAGTGGAATTATTATGAGCAGAGAAATACGAAGAAAACACAACTTACAGGAATTAAAAGGAAGAAAGCGTAAAATTTATTTATAAATATATTAAAGTGAATGTAATTTATTTATTTATTAATTGTATTTACAGTCATCTCTTAAAGATAAAATTGTTTAATAATTTATAAATTACAAACTACTTTCAATTTTAAAATTTAAAATGTAGCGCCTTGTAGTTTGTTGCTTGCGCCTTCTGTAAATAATGCGATAAACTTGTAGAATTCGCATATTACGCATACTTTATGGTAAGATGTCTCTAGCATAGTATATTAAAGTTTGTTAATAACTATTATTATTAACAATTAATAAATCATTATTTTAGTTTGGTATTACAAATGTTAATTAAATTAATTAACAATTTTTTTTTAATTTGATTAAAATCTTAAATGTGGCGCCTTCTTACCATAATGTAGTAATAAACAGATAACAACGTCATCTTTGCATAGGCGTAGTAACTCTAATATAAAAAAGGAGTTAACTAATAGTTAAAATTATGTACTTTTATAATTGTATTTAATTTATGATTCAAAGTACAGCAGATTTAAGAAGTGATTAAATAGAAGTAAATTTAGTTAGAAGCACAGTAAATTTATGGTTTTGTTCATTTGTTATGAAGTAAATTATGTAAATCTTCTATAATATATATAATATCACTTCTTAAATTTATCGCCAGTATAATATAAAATGTTTGTGCATTTGTAATTAGCTATTGTTTGAATTTTGCATTCAATTCAACAAGAGATGTGTACACTTTGAGATAATGTTTTTGTTAAAATTGATTGTTGACAACGTTTCTATTTAAATAGTTTTTTTTTTTAATTTCCAGTATTATCGTGTTTTCTTATGGTTTACATTTGTCAATTTATGACAATTGCTGATGAAGATTGCACGTTAATATTACAAATTAAAATTGAATTATTTAAACTGCAGCTAAATCTAAAAACGTTATTGTTAAAATCAATTTTCACAAAGGTTGTGACTTTGTTAATCAATATTAACTAATAAAGTAACGGACCATTATGTTTTTTATTACATTGCTAGACTAAATATTGTTTGGTTTGAACAAAAACTGGTTCAATTTGCACCCTTCATATCTCTTGTTGGAATGAATACACTGTAATAAGGACACGTTTATTGTTTTTGAGTTTGTTATCTTTTAGTCTAAGAGAAAACGGAACTTCACAGAAGTGTTGTTCCCGTTCTCAACCTTAGACTTTAGGACAAATTTGTATTTATGTATTTTTTATGCTTGTCCTTCAGTCTAGGGGAAAACGGAACTACACAAGTGTTCTCAACCTTAGACTTTGGAAAAAGCTTGATGTATTTGTTATGTTTTGTTTTGTGAACAAATAAATAGGTAAATTTAGGGAGGGTAATTTACTAAGCAAGTAATGGGGAGGGTAAGTTTGAATAGTTTTTAGAAGAGCTTATTCTGCTTTCTACCTTTGGTCTAGGGAAAAACGGAACTACACGGGAGACTCCGTGTTGCTCACGTTTTCTACCTTAGTCGGAGATAAGCTTAATTAGCTCTTAGTAAAGCTGATTCTGCTTTCTAGTAGTAGTACGGCTGGAGTGAAATAATATATTGATATACTTTTATTTTTTATATTTTTTTGTTATATGATTTGATACTTACTCATCGGTCGTAAATTGTTGATGTATTCTGTTGACTATTGCGGCACTATTGGTAGTTTATGTTTTAAGTAAGTAGGGAAAAACAGAACTACACAAAAGTGTTGCTCACGTTTTTAATTTTAGTCTTTAAGATAAATTTGATGTATTTGTATTTTTTTGTTTTTTTGTTATTGATCTTAGGTCTAAGGGAAAACTGAACTGCTCACGTTCTCAACCTTAGACTTCGGGAAAAGCTTTATGTATTTGATATATGATTTTGTTTTGTTTACAAATAAATAAGTAAATGTAGGGAGGGTAATTTACTAAGCAAGTAATGGTGAATGTAATTGCTCTTGGAAGAGTTGATTCTGCTCTCTACCTTAGTAGTAAGGCCGAGTGTAAAATAATTAGCTTTTACAAGAGCTAATTCTGCTCTCTATCTTAGGTCTAGGGGAAAACGGAACTACACGGGAGACTCCGTGTTGCTCACGTTCTCTACCTTAGCCGAAGGTAAGCTTAATTAGCTCTTAGAAAAGCTGATTCTGCTCTCCACCTTAGTAGTAAGGCTTGGGGTGAAATAATTAGCTGTTAGAAGAGCTGATTCGGCTCTCTACCTTAGGTCTAGGGGAAAACTGAACTACACGGGAGACCCCGCGTTGCTCACGTTCTCTATCGTAACCAAAGGTAAGCTTAATTAGCTCTTAGAAGAGCTGATTCTGCTCTCCACCTTAGGTCTAGGGGAAAACGGAACTACACGGGAGAGACCCCGTGTTGCTCACGTTCTCTACCTTAGCTTAAGGGAAAGCAAAATCTATTTGATTTGTTGTTGTTGTGTGTACTATGTTTGTTTTTATGAATAAATCAATTTGTTTAAAAATACATTTGTATTATTTTCCTTTTTATCAACAATTTCAGATAGAGGGTTTCATTTTTTAATTATTTTTTCAAATATATTAATATCAACCTTACTAATCTCCTCCCCCAACAATACTTACCCCCAAAGATATACCCCTTTCTACAGGGGAATCCTCCCCATCACGGAGGTTTGCTATTTTTAAGTTTGTCAAGGTAAGTTTATGAAGTTTTAATAGCCACCGAAGGCGGCTAATTAATTAGGTCCCGCCGAAGGCGGGATATAATAACCGCCGAAGGCGGTTATTAAGCCGCCGAAGGCGGCTTAATAACCCGCCGAAGGCGGGTTAATATACCCGCCGAAGGCGGGTCCCGTTTTTACGCGCACGGGCGACACGGGCTCCCCCTACTTTTCTATTCTAGCCCTTCCGGCAGACTCCCAGAGCCTCCGGGCCCTAGTCTACTACCCAAAATTTGCTTTCTAATTCCTTCTCGGAGTTTAGCTAGTCTCTCAGAGTTTCAAATCGATAAACACTTTCCAAGTCCGGAAAAATTTGTCGTTCAAGACAAACATCCTCGGCCGAACATGGAAAGTGCTCCCCGATTCGAGCACTCCTCAAGATCCAACACAGTCGACAATTAAAAGATTAGCCGTTAATTGGTCTTTACATAGCTCAAACCAAGTAAAACATTCAAAGTTGTAAGAAGATTGATCGTCAATAACAATCAACTTCTTCAACTCAGCATGCTTTTCCTTAATAGAAGCATACGTAATTACCTCAAAACAACCAATATTTGAAGAATCGACTGCCTTGGTTGCCTTTTCCGATCCGGAATATAGAGCTAAAGAAAAAAGCTGATGTACTAAACAGCTAAAGTTGCGTTTAAATAAATTTGGCGACATTATATTTGTTAATTAACATTTAACAAAGGGAGGAAAATTGAGTTTAATACAAAACTTCATCTTATGCTTTAAGCAAAGACTTTATTTAATAAGAAAATTTATAATTTAAAATATACAATCCCTGCTCACATTATTCTCACATGACTTGATTGAAGAAAAAATCTACTTTTGTCATAGTTGGTTAACTAACCAGACTATAATTTACAAAAAGTGCTTTTAAAAAAACAACTTTACTAAGAAAATACAATAAATTTAAAAAAATCCCAACTGGAATCGAAATAAAATAGTGAAAACAAACTGACAATGTGCTGAAATATGTTGCACTTCTTGAAGAGAAGTGGGTTCAACAAAATTTGAATTCCTTAAAAAATCACAATAAAAACAAATTATGAATAAGCATTTATATTATTATTGAAAACTATTCAAAAATATAAATTAATGTGAGCAAGGACTGTAAATAAGATAGCTTGAAAGCAAAATTGCATTCGGTGCTTAATGTTTGATAATCGCCAAATTTGTAATACCCATTCGTTGATGCCAATTCAAAATGTTCTTCATATATTCCTAACATTACATGTAAATTGTTATTACTTGCTTAATTTCTATTGTTGAATTTTTTGAATTTAAAGTAAATTTATTTGTTTCCCGATATTGATAAGTAAAATCAACTAACATTACTTCAAAGATCTTTACATGTAATTGTCAGAATGGAGGACACGTATGTTTTAAAATATCAAAAAAAGATATAAAAATTCTTGATTTCTTAAACTAATTATAATTAAAATAATTTAAGTTAAATATTTCGCAACTAATACCAAATATTTTCAAACGCTAAATGATAAAAAATAAATTATAATGAAGCAACGTTAGTCAGTGAATTCAAACCAAATTAATCTTAACAGTCACTTAACAGTCTCATCTAACCTGTGCCACCAAGGTCGAACCACCTATAGAACAGAGGAAGGTGTCCCTGCGCATGAGGGGTTTACCCTTTTTTAGACCAACTGCTGATAGCATAACACTGACAAGAATGACCAAATTCTTCAAAGTGCTAAGCGTCAGCTGGAATGGTGGGGACTCACTAAGCCGGCGTCGACTCTTACACTAGATCAAACCTTAAACCTTGGTCAGGCTACAAGTCATCACTAATGTGACTACGTTGGGCTTTCGTTTAACCTGATCATGTCATAAATAATTACACAAATTTGTCAAAATATTGCCACAATTCACATGCTCTAATTGTATAAAAATAAATTTATTTAATTAAAAATTAATATTGAAATTTTGGCTAAGTGATGCAGCATGGAATTGCAACATGAAAACGTTGAACATATTTGGTACGAGTTGATTGGGACGAATTGGCATGTACGATTGAGTATGCGCAACGTTAGTGTCAACAGATTTTTCCTTTGTATTAAAAAGCTGAAACATTATAATAATACATTAATCACTGACAACTTCAGTGTTAAAATATAACAATTAGTAAAGGAAAGTTCAATACTACGCATGCATTAAAGTGACCAAGTGAAATAATTTAGAAGACTGAATTTAAATCTAAGAAACAAACAAATTATTGTATTAAATTTATGCTTTATTAAACTAAATAGTTGAACTAAAAATACAAAAAATATTGATTGACATAATAAAATTAGAATAAAATTTATTAAACAAATTGAAATTTATAATTAACAAACAATCACTTGGGAACTTTGAAAATGTTAAAGTAGAAAAGCAACTAAAAAGAACTAACCAAACTATCACGCAAAAATGGCATCTCTGCTGGAGAATACCATATTTAAACCAGCTAGAAGTAACTAACTACCCAAAGCATCACCTTGCAATCGTGTTGAATTCTGGCTACTAACTCTTGCAAGCAAGTTTAAACGTCAGTACAGCAATTACACAACGACTCGGCAATGTAAGATACATCAAAACAATGCATCATCTAATACCACTACATCTATACGAAAACAATCATGTATATAACAGACTAGCAAGCATTCCGAGGAACGGTCAGTTTCTGCTAAATGAAAGTCTCGATTTAAGAAGAAAAAGATTTCTAACTACCCTACGGCACCGACCTGTAAAAGTTATCCACAATATGCAAAGGCAGTATGAAGGATATCTAATTATAATTAGCTCCTATCATAGAGGGCTTTCATACAGACGCGTACACTCTACTACGTTACACCAAACGTAACCACCAATCGAGCAATTAATGGAAACGCACTAAATACAGCTCACCTCCTTACGTTGGTAAAGAGCCTACCTCCTACAACACCAAACTAGCAAACAATAATGACGAAAGTCAATACAAGACAACTCGCCTAGAAGCAATGTTTGGGCACACTAAGCAGTCAACTACAACCTGCGCGTTTAATCCCTCTGAATACGATGCCCAGAAGTTTAACGCCGGCGAACTACCATAATTACTTGTAACCTTAGCTGCCCCAATATTTGGTCAGACAGATCCGGAAACAAGTCTCAACCAACTAATCACTAAGCACCATCTATACAACAATTTAAGCTTGTAGGCTTCCGCGTATGCATAGTGTTACTATATTAAAATAAGTCACAATCATAGCAACCACCCTACAAGCAGAAATTGAGGTGGGATATTACCAGCAGTAACATCACCAACTAATTAAAATAAAATGACTCACCCAGCATCTTCTGCCATAAAAAGAGCTGAAACAATTACAATAAAGTATTGTAAGGGCCTTTGCTCCTTCTCCCTGGGACACCTGTATCTTCAATCATGATAATCCAGAAGCACTACCAATCCAGTAATTAATTATGTTCTATTAACTGCACCAAATTGTTTAACTTAAACACAAACACAAACACAGATCAAGTGCACGTGCTACTACGTGAGCATCCCGCACTGAATTGAATGATTGATGCCGGTCCCACTAAAGCAATTAAATTGTCAGTTCACTATCAGTCAAAACACTAAATTTAATTTCCGAACACACTTAACCGTTATTATTCAAACAGACGCACGGCGAGAACGTACTACTATCACGACATCCCGCACTAAACTGAACGAACGCTGCCGAGTGACCGGACTCTATCCCCTCTATTCGAACCGCCCGGCCTGCATCGCTTACTCGACGCAAAGAATCACATCTGTAATATTTTATTATTAATTATAATACATATGTAGAATGTAAATAACAAAATTATTTTCAAATAAAATAGTGCGCTGTAAAATTGTTTTTCAACTGATACTAAATTTTATTAATTATACACAAAGAAGTTTAAAACGTAAAATGTAAAATTATTGGATTTTAAACTTGACAATAAATTATATAATATATAATAATAAATAGAATAAAATAAGATAAACTCGTATGTGATTTATCTAGCTAAATATTATAACACAATAATTTATTATTGAATGTAATTTTAGTAATTTACGCATTACATGACTAGGCTTTAATCAAAAGCACCATGTTTTTTACTCAAAAATTAAATTATGTGTCTTTGGTACCTGTTTCAACATGTTAAAACAATACTTAATCTTGACGATGATTAAGAGAGACACATTACAAAAATTTGCAACAAATTTGGATTTTTGCATTTGACTCAAACACTTGGCTTAACCACATAAGTTTATATTGATTTGCAAATGTTTGAGGGTAGTTTCAACTTGACTCGACAATTTTTTAACCGGCCTATAAAAAGCAATCTAATATTACAAATTTACATCAAACTAATTTTATTTTGCTACGATTATATTTAATTATCTAACGTTGTTTTTATTTGATTTGCATCAACAGTTGCAAATTAATATTTCACTTGTACGCTCACAATGTACAGTAGTTTAAACTACTTCCAAAATAAAAAGCATTAATTGTATCAGTTATATTACTTACACTTTTTTGTTGCAGTTTATGTTACGGCTTATCATCATTTGGACATCTCGATGGATTGAAGCATATTTCAGATCTACAGGAAAAAAAAACACAAAATGTTTTATAAGAACACATCAAGCAATTGATTCCATAGAAAAATCCTGATAAATATTGGTTCTTTTTAGAACCACAACTACTACCAAAAACAAATACAAAACGTACGTTAATAAAAATTAATAATTAAATTACAAAACAAAAATGGTTTTGAAATAAATGTTAAAATCATCAATATGCACACTTAATGATCGTTCCTCGTATAAAATGTGTAATGTTAGTTGCATAGCATCTATTACATACAGTTTTAGGAGTGGGAATATTACTTCCCCTCATTGTCACAACCAACTTCAGCTTGTTTTATTTATGATATCATTTCTCATTCTTCTGCGTAGCTGTGGTGTTGCTAGGTTTTCATTCCCCTCACCCCAAGGGTGTTATAAAAGGGTGAAATCCCCTCAAAACGCAACAAAATTTACATAGATAAATCATTAATCTAAATCACATCTTGCTGGAGTTAATTGAGCACGTAAATGTTTGATTTTACATTTTCAGTGTTAATTACATGGCACCGATTGACACGAACTAATCGAAGGTGGCGGTTGTACCGTATACGAGGGTTATTCAATAATTTTGGAAAACAAATTATATTTTGAATGTTAATAATAAAGAGTATAAAAGCTAACATTTAAATCACGTACGCCGCCGTTTTGCCCTGCATATCTTGGCAAAACTTCTTCAGTCACATGCCTACTTGTCAATCCTGCATTAACACTATTAAAATGAACCACCAACAATGGCGTAACTAATACAAAATACTAAACAAATTAAGGGTCACATAAAATAATTTCATAATTAAATACTTAATTTTACTTTGCAAGGAACAAATAGAAAAACATTTTCATTAAATTTATTTCATTACATAAGATGTAATTTATAAACTATTGCAGAAAATAAATAAAATCCTAAATATTTTTTTTGTTACTTATAATAATATCTAATATTTAAAATTTTTATTTATAAATAACAGTCAACTAACACATATGGAAGTAATGATAATAATATAACTTAAAAAATAAGATTCATTCATGTCTGACTGTCTGCTTTCTTTTTTTTAATTTTCGGACTTGATAATGTAATCAATGGAATCCGTCTTGGTTGTTTAATTTCCGTCTTAATTTCTGAAGAACTATTTTCCTTTTCAATAATTTCCTTAGCTTCATCAACATCCATACTTTCTTCGACTTGCAAATGGAAATCTTCGGGTACCTCACCAGTATCTTCGCATAAATCAATGACAGTAGGAACTGAAGTTTCTTCTTTTGACTTTGATTTGAATAATGATTTTGAGTTTAGTTTAAGTTTATCAGGTGATTTCTCAGATATTGGTTTGAAGTATTGTAGAAGAGACATTTTCGGGCTTGGATTTGTTTTAGATTTTGTTGGTCTGATTTTCTTCTTTTCATCACTTGGGGGTTCTAATTTAGGCGTTTTCTTTGATGCAGAATCTGATTTATCCATTGCACTCGTTTTTATTTTTTTAGGGGTTATCAATTTTTTAGGGTTGGATAATATCTCAGTTAATTCCTTTACAGTTGTTATTAATTTTGTTTTAGGAGAACTAATATCTTTACAAGTAATTCCTTCTTCAACCTTTTCGGGACTTTTATCTTTACTACTATCTGTTTCTACTATACTAACTTTTTCATGATTTTTAACTTCTTCTTCAACTTGTTCAATTTCTGTAGGTTTTTCTACTGTTTTACCTTCAAGTTTCTCATCCAAAGACAATATTTTAGGTTGAAATTTTTTGTTCGTGGGACTATCAGTTACTTTAAGTGGCGTTATTCTTCTTCTGGGTGATTTTGTGTCGACACAAATAGGAGTAATACGTTTAGGAACAATTTTGTTAACCGGTTCATCAACCTCGATCACAGTTTCTTCTGATATAGTAGTAGGTTTAATCCGTTTAGGAATAAGTACATTAACTTCAGGCTTCTTCTCAGGAGTATCAAAAATTTCGATAACTTTGTCTTCAACCAATTTTTCCACTAGCACCATAGGTTTCCTCTGTAATTTCACATCAGATTCTATCAATTTTTCCAAATCAGTTTTAATTTTCTTTGGTGTTGTTGCATTATTATCATCTGCCTTCCTTTTAGGTCCTTTTTTAGCCCATTGCTCTAAAAAGCTGGGCTTTTTCGGTGGTTTAACTTCTACTTCAACAACTTTAACTTCCTCTACTTTATCTAATGCCTCACAGCCACTAATGTTGAGATTACATTCCTCTTCACTTTCTTCCTTAACATATTTCACCCCCAATTCTTCAGGCTCGAATGATACCAACGTTATAAATCCATCAGTTGACGATGCAACCAATAGCAAACCATCATGAGACCAGGTTAAATCAGTCATGCGTGTGTAATGAATATTTTGTAAATAAGCAAATGGGGATAGTTGTTGCGTGTCATATAGTATAACATCGCTATCGGTAGCTACGGCAATTATCATACGGTAGGGTAAATCCACAATTGGTTTAGCTCCATTCGGACGTAATTCGAATAATAAGGGACAGCATTTTGCAACAATTGAGCATTGTTTGGGTGTTGGTAATATAGCAACCGGTCTGTAATAAAATAAAAATTGAAATTTTGGGGGTAAACCTAGTTTTGATTACTTACTTATTTAATGAATCCAATGTGAATAAATATGTGGCATACATGGCGCTTTTACTTTCTTCCGTTTCGACTCTGCCGGATGGTACTACAAGGAAGCTACCGTCGGGTGAAAAACTCAGTCTTCTGAAGAATGTGCGGAATGTGTCGTCGTGGAAATATTTTACTTGTTTGTTGTGCAAACTGTGCGATTCTCCCACGGGTAACAATCCTTTCGCGATTCTGGATTTGATGCGTCGGCCTTGTTCGTCAAATACGCGACAGATGCGGTCGCTGCTTAATGTGGCTATGTATTGATTTTTTGGATCCCATGCGACACCCTGTATTGGAATAAGAAGAATTTGTTAACAGTGTTGCCATACCAGTGGTCTAATAGATGTTAATATGTTGCCAAACATTGCAAAAAAAAACCTTGGACAAACTCCAGTTAAAACTACTGACATTTCAGGACCTTCTGCAAAGCCTTAGATACTTCTAAAATCTTGCAGAAGACTTTTTAAACTTTCTACAAATCCTAAAAATGTAGAAAACACATTTTAGAATCTTCTGAAAAGCTCTAAAAATCTTGGATTTTTTTTTACAAATTCTATAAGTTTTTACACATTTTAGAATCTACAAATCTTGCAAATTTTTTTACAAAATCTATAAACTTCTACACATTTTAGAACTTGAAAAGCTCTAGAAACTTCTCAAAATCTTGCAACTTTATGCAGATCCCAAAAACTTTCTACACTTCTGAAAAGACTACTAAAAATCTTCTGCAAGATTGTCAAAATCATGAAGAAAACTTTTATACAAATTCTAAAAGTTTTATTTACATTTTAGAATCTTGTTAGAAGTTCTTGCTAAAAAGTATGTCTGGTCAGCATGGTTTTACAAGATATGGCAAAAATGAAACCAAAAGATTTACACAAAAAACCAATAAAATTGTAAATTCTTAGCCAGAGACCCAAAAAACAAATATCCGAGTAGGCTCTGAATAAAATAATTGTCAACATTGACAGTTCAGTGATGGTCTATAAATAAACTTAAGAAAATTGTTGATTTGATGAGTTGTGAAGTGAACTCTCAGCTTCAAGCTTTTATTATTATTATAGAATAGACAATTACTGATCAATTTAATTAATTATAAGCTTAACTACTACTAATTCTACAATTTTTCAATACCAACCTGAACAAAGCTCTTGTGATCAGTAATAATATGCTCATTACACCCTTTCACGATATCCCATAAAATAGCCGTATTATCAACAGATCCTGATAATAATTTATTTCCATTTGGTGACCAGCACAAATCATACACATCTTCCTTATGACCTCTGAAAACCTACAAACAAACAATAAAACAACTGTCACCATTGTTGAATCAAAAACAAAACTAACCTTATAAACATTCCATGTTTCTTTAAAAATATCGTCACCGTCCAGCGATGGAATGTTGTCTGTTTTTAACTGCCATATAATAATATTAGAATCATCATCGCCTGATGCAAGATACTGTCCATTCGGCGACCACCGTACAACATTAACAGCTTTCTGATGTCTCGTTAATTCAGATAAAATATCAATATCAATGGCACCGGTTTCTTCGACTGTTTTTAATTGCCATATCTGAAAATTAAAACAATTAATCAAGATTGCTCGAGTCAGTTGAAATTAATTAATCAAAAATGAATGAAAGAATTAATTCAAGTGTAAAAGCAACTCATGTACAATTGCAACGTGGAGAATTGTGTATTAATTTGTTCGGAGGAGATATTAAGAATTATATTTCAGGTAATTATTATAATTGTTACAATGACCATTGTTTTTACTATTACAAATTTTATTTAATATTTAATTCTACTGTTGTTGTTTGCTAATTAATAATATTCTGTTTATTTTACTTACCAAAATAAATGTATCACTTCCACCTGTAGCTAATTTATATGTATCATTATGAACTGGATGCAAATCAACTGATAGAACTGGTTCGCGATTGTGCCATGATATTTCTGGTATCTTACACTTCATTTTAAAACTTAATTTATAAAATCTTTTACAATAATAAATTGGAACAACTAACTACACCTTACATACAAAACCTAACCTAGAAATTTAATGTTTGCCGCCACCAGAAGCCAACTTCAGTCTTTTGAAGTTGCTTACAATACCAACACTTAAAAAATTAATAAGTAAATACGCTCAAAATTTTTCTAAATTATTAATTAAATAAATTGTGATATGAATTAATTTAATTAATTTTTGTTTACATTACATGCAATGTAATTGTAATTAAATAATTACAGCAAGATTTGCAAATATTTTGAGTAAAAAAATTATTCGTTAGATGGCACTACAAACGTAGGGGAAGTTTTTACCAGTGGCGTAGCTTTAAATAAAAAAATACAGGCTCCAATAATAATAATTATTTATTAAATAATATTGGGATTAATTTTTTCATTAAAGACTTTATGTAGGATGTTTTAACATAATTTTGAATAATTAAAAACGATGATAAATGATTCTAGAATGTCAATTTCTTGCATTTATCAAAAATACAATTTTCTCAAAATTTCTTCAAATGAAGCCGTTTTTTTCTTCATATAAAATGTCTTTAAAATGCAATTCTACAAATAAGGTTTGAATAAATATTCAATTTAACTAGATTTATTAAAAATATTGCTTAAAAGCTGTTTCGAACCCAGTTTTCTCAAAATTTTATCAAATAAACCATTTTTTTTCATTAAAACCTTTTCAGAAGATAACTGTGTATATGAATCCACCTATTGGTATTGCCTAAATGATCAATATAACCTCCAAAATATCCTGACCAGGCACAGTTCACCATCTTTTGGGTAATAGTGTGTGCGCTCTGGGCGCACCTTAACTCGCGAGACACCCCAAGAAAGTGCGGGGTCTCAGTCGGAGTTCCAATCTTCTCTCATGCCACGCGAGGCGGTCTTGGGCCAGCAGCCGTCCCGTCCAAGTTCCGAGTGACGGAACTTGCTTGTGACTGGCCGGCGCAAACCTCTGTGTCTTCGTGAAGCCGCTGGTCCCACATATCTGGCAAAACGCACTCGCAAAGCTATCCATCGTGTCTCTGGTAAGCCGTCCAACAGTTCGCAACGTTCTTACTTTAAGCGAAGTGTACACATTCGTCGCCGTATGGGGTATGGCGACGCAATTAATCCCGAGCGATCTCACGTAACCGCTCGCTCTCCAACTGCTCAGAGACGTAATAAATCTCCCGTTTCGAACTCACGGGTATCTCAGATTTCTCAAGTTTCACGGTTTCTCGTACTTTTGAACTCTTTCTTCAAAATTTTGTTCTACTTTCCTTCACGGTACTTGTTTGCTATCGGTTTCGTGGCGTTATTTTGCCTTAAATAGAGTTTACCACCTGCTTAGAGCTGCACTCTCAATCAACCTGACTGTAAGGAGAAACCACTCTAACGTGCGGCGGCTGTCCTAGACCCCTGGAATCCACTGTGATTAAGTTGCCTAGTTCAAGAAGGACTTGGACGCCCAGTGACGCCGGGTAATGGATCTTCCCAAATAGTACACCTCGGTCGTACCTGTCAATCAATTAGTGAGATTCAGTAACTCGAAAGTCACCTAATAAGTCGTTGGTCCCATCAAACCCTTTCAAACAAGTCCTAAGACTTCTGGGGCGATGTAAAAAGCTGTAAAACGCACAATATAGACACTGCTAGGCAAGTCCCTGTTCACTACTAAGAAAACCCTTGTTAGTTTTTCTTTCGCTGCTAAGTAATATGCTTAAACTTAGCGGGTAGTCTGCTATAAACTGAGTTCAAACAAAAACAAAAGTTGGATCACGATCGTCTCTCGGTGCGGCGGACCGGGCAAACGGCGAACAAGCTATAAACGCGTGGCGCAGCATACAGCAACAAGAAGAGATCAGATCACGAACAAGGTAGCACGGATTCGGTAATGATCCTTCCGCAGGTTTACCATTTTTTACTTCCTCTAAACGATCAAGTTAGGTCATCTTCCGTCCGAACACGTTCAATCGATAGTATCGACGGGCAGAGTGTACAAAAGTCAAGAACGCAATTAATGTGAGCTTATAACCCGCGCTTACTGAAAATTTCTCGTTCATGGGGAACAATTGCAAGCCCCAATACCTAACACAAAAAAAGATCAGCAATTGATTGTACAAAGACAGTGAAAATTGCGCGCGGATGTCAAAAGGTACGCCTAGTTGGCAGGCTAGAGTCTCGTTCGTTGTCAAAATTAACCTGATAGATCGCTCCACCAACTAAGAACAGCCATGCACCACCATCTACTGAATCAAGAAAAAACTCGCAATCTGTCAACCCTTCCAGTGTTTGGGTCTAGTAAGTTTTCTCAAGTCAAATTAACACTTCACTCCTGGTGGTGCCGTTCCGTCAATTCCTTTAAGTTTCAGCTTTGCACCCAGAAACTTTGGTTTCCCGCAAACTGCCCTTGAAGTCATCGGAGATACGTTGAAAGATCGTCTATGGTTAGAACTAAAGCGGTATCTAATCGCCTTCAAACCTCTAACTTTTGTTCTTGATCAATAAAAACGTTTTTAGCAAATGCTTTCGCCTCTCTCAGTCTTGCAACAAACCAGAAATTTCATTTCTAACGTCGCAATACAAATGCCTCCATCCGTTCCTATTAATCACTACCTCAAAGTTCTTAAAACCAACAAAAGAGAACCAAGGTCATATTTCGTTATTCCATTCAAACAACATTCAGGCAAAGTTTTAGTAAACGTGCCGGCCCATCTCAACACTCAGTGAAGCGCACATCGTGAACAAAGAAAAAAATTTTGATAACTAACTCTTAAGTGGACGAATGGGTCACTCCAGATCATAAACTGGAATGCCCACCCACCCTCCTAAATGCTTGATATCAAAGAATTAAAAGTTTTTCCTCTATGCAAGAAGTTTCTAAATGAAAAAAGAAGGAAGTAGTATTCAATCTTTTGATATACAACACTTGAGCACACCAAACCATGACAACCAGCAAGTAGTTTAAACTAGAGTGCCCACCCACCCGCCAAAGTGTTTGTTATCAAAAAAATTAAAGTTTCTCCTCTCTGCAAGTGATAGAAGTTCCTTAGATTTGAGGAGAATGTGATGATATTCAATCTTTTAATGACCAACACTTGGGTGGGTGGGTGGGTCACTCCAGATCATAATTACCAGCAAGTAGTTAAAATTAGAGTGCCCACCCACCCGCGCAAGTGTTAGTTATCAAAAAAATTGAAAACTTCTCCTCCCTACAAGTGTTAGAAGTCCAGATTATGATTAGCAACAAATAGTTTGAACTGAAATGCCCCCCCCCCCCCGCCCAAGTGTATGTTATCAAAAAATTGAAAGTTTGAGGTGAAAAAAGTGATATTCAATCTTTTGATGACCAATCTTGGGTGATAGATGGATGGGTCACTCCAGACCATAAAAACCATTGAGTAGTTTGAAATGAAATGTCCATCCACCCGCCCAAGTGTTAATAATAAAAAAAAAAATAATTTTCTCCTCCCTGCAACAGTTACAAGTTCTTTAGTCAGACGAAAAGATGATAACTATCAATCTTTTGATAACCAATACTTGAATGGGTGGCTGGGTCACTCCAGATCATGATTACTAGAAAGTAGTCTAAACTGGAATGCAAACCCACCCGCCCAAGTGTTTGTAATCAACAGTTTCAAAGTTTCTCCTCTCTGCAAGTGTTTAGAATTTCCTTAGTCAAAGGAGAATGTGATGATATTCAATCTTTTGTTGATCAACACTTGGGTGGGTGGGTGGGTCACTCATAATCATGATTACCTAAAAGTAGTTTGAACTGGAATGCCCATCCACCCGCCCAAAAGTTTCTTATCAAAAAAATTGAAAGTTTCTCCTCTCTGCAAGTATTAGAAGTTCCTTAGTCAGAAGAGAAGGTGATGATATACAATCTTTTGATGACCAACACTTGGATAGATGGGTGGGTCACTCCAGTTCATGACTACCAGCAAATAGTTTGAATTGGAGTGCCCAACCACCCGCCCAAGTGTTTGTTATAAAAAAAATTGAAAGATTCTCTTCCTTGCAAGTGTTAAAAGCTCGTTAGTCAGAAGAGAAAATAATGATTATCAATTTTTTGATAACCAACACTTGGGCGGGTGGGTGGGTCACTACAGATCATGATTCCCAGCAAGTAGTTTAAACTGGAGTGCCCACTTACCCGCCCAAGTGTTTGTTATGAAAAAATTGACTATCTCTTCTTTGCAAGTGTTAGAAGTTCCTTAGTCAGACGAAAAGGTACAAATTATCAATCTTTTGATAACCAAGACTTGGGTGGGTGGGTGGGTCACTCCAAAACATGATTACCAGCAAGTAGTTTGGACTGGAGTGCCCAAACACCCACCCCAGTGTTTGTTATCAAAAAAATAAAAATTTCTCTTCTCTGCAAGTGATAGGAAGTTCCTTAGTCAGAGGAGAAGGTGATAATATTCAACCTATTGATGACTAACACTTGAGTGGGTAGGTGAGTCACTCCACATCATGAGTACCAGCAAGTAGTTTGAATTGGAGTGCCCACCAACCCGCCCAAGTTTTTGCTATCAAAACATTGGACGTTTCTCCTCTTTGAAAATGTTAGAAGTACCTTAGTCAAAAGAAAAAGAAGTGATATGCAATTTCTTAATGACCAACACTTGGGGGGGTGGTTGGGTCACTCCAGGTCATGTTTACCATTGAGTAATTTGAACTGGAATGCCTACCCACCAGCCCGCGTGTTTATTATCAAAAAAAACTGAAATTTTTCCTCTCTGCAAGTGTTAGAAGTTCCTTAGTCAGAAGAGAAAGTAATGATATTCTATTTTTTGATAACAAACACTTGGGTGGGTGGGTGGGTTACTCCAGACCATGGTTACTAACAAGTAGTTTGAATTGAAGTGTTCACCCACCCGCCCAAGTGTTTTTTATCAAAAATTAGAAAGTTCTCCTCTCTGCAAGTGTTAGAAGTTCCTTAACCAGAAGAAAAAGTAATAATATTCAATTTTTTGATGACCAACACTTGGGTGGGTCACTCCATATCATGATTACCAGCAAGTAGTTTAAACTAAAGTGCCCACCCAACCGCCCAAGTGTTTTTATAAAAAAAATTAAAAGATTCTATTCCTTGCAAGTGTTAAAAGCTCCTTAGTCAGAAGAGAAGATGATGATTGACATTTTTTTGATAATCAACACTTGGTTGGGTGGGTGAGTCACTCCAGACCATAATTACCAGCAAGTAGTTTGTATTAGAGTGCCCACCCACCCGACCGAAGGTGTGTTATCAAAAAATTAGAAGTTCCTTAGTCAGAGGAAAAAGAGATGCTATCCAATCTTTTAATAACCAACTTGGGCAAGTGAATGGGTCACTCCAGATCATGATGAGTAATTTAAACCTTTCCTTTGATAATATTATACACCATAAATCTTATTTTTTGCAGATGAAACGCTTGTAGATAAAAGAAAAAAACCGTTTTCTTTAAATGAAAGTAATTATTCTATTTCAAAGTTGATCTGATTACACAATTATATTGGTTTTAGGCAATTCAGAACCATCATCGTCGAGGAAAAGTAAGTATGCTATCGGCTTTGCCAAAATTAATATTAAAAATGTTGAAAGCTCTTCAATTAATCGTTATCTTGGGTTTTCTAATTCTAAATAAATCAAAAATCTCTTGCAACATTTTTTGGTTAAAAGTTTAGAAATCAATTTAATATTTGATCCAATTAGGTACACCAAAAGTTACCATATTAAGAAGCAGTAAACGAAACAAATTAATTGATTTAGCACTAAAATCGCCTGAATCAACAGCAAACATTTTGCAAACACCATCAAGAAGACTACCAAGAGCAACGTCAACACCGTTGCAAACATCTTCAACAACAAAAAGTAAGTTTACTAGGTTCACTGAGTTTATTTTGTGCACCAGCCTTAATATTTGACCCAATTAGGTCAACCAAGCGTAACTACAACAAGAAGCAGCACACGACGGAAGTTAAATGAATCACTTTGTAAAACATTGCCGGAAAATCGTTTACAAATTTCATTGCAAAAATTATCACCACCAAAAGGTTAGCAATAATTAAAATATGATCCCAAAATCTAATAATGAAATATTCCAGCCCCTCCAACAAAACCTACAAAAATCCAACGTATACCTATAAGGATAGGAACAAAACTATATAAAGTTTCTAAAAATTTACTCAAACAAATCATTCGACTTCAAGGATCCACAGATTGGTTAATACCTCAAGTAACGTTTGAAAGATTGTGTAAAGAAATTGTGCAAAACAATTTTAGTAATAATTATCGATTTGCCAAAATAGCAATCGCAGGTCTTCATGAAGCTGCTGAGATGTATATCGCTGATTTTTTTGAGGATACTGATAAAGCAGCAAAACATGCAAAAAGGATTACTATAAAACCAAAGGATTGCCAATTTGTACAAGAGTTGAGAAAATCGTATTGTCCTATTGCACGTCAATTGCGTTAAAGCTTTTCATAAACTCGCCCTGTATATAAGTACACGTCTTAGTATTAATAATAAATTTTAATTTTCTTGGGAAAATGTGCGGCTGTTTAATATTCCTCATATATATAATCACAATTAGATTAATAACAGTCACGCGATTCCAATTTGCAACCATAATAACAAATCTTTATAGACAAACAGAATATCGAGTCCATCAAATGAAGACTAATAGTTTAATTTTAAATTACTAAATCAAATTGTTGACGTGTACTTTTATACAATTTGTAGTGCAACATGGAGAACGTGCTTATTACACCAAACAAAATGGCTATCACAAATAAATTATTTCAACCCGCAAATGCTTCAGAATATGTTAAAACTGCTAGAAAAGCATTCAATTCAGGAAATACACGTCAATTAAAATTCCGCGAAACTCAATTAAAAAATCTCCAAAAAATGTACGAAGAAACAAAACAGGAAATGATTGAAGCTCTTATGAAAGATCTCCGAAAACCCCAACAGGAAAGTATAATATGTGAAATAGTATACCTGCAAAATGATGTTAAAAATATTTTAATGCATTTTAAAAATTGGACAAAACCTGAAAATACTGATAAAGATATAATGAATCTATTAAATCAATTGCAAATTTATAATGATCCTTATGGGGTGGTCTTAATAATGGGAGCTTGGAATTACCCATTGCAGGTAACTTTATTACCATTAGCAGGCGCTATTGCTGGAGGAAATTGTATTATTTTAAAACCATCAGAAATTTCTAAAGCTTCAACCAGATATATAGCTGAAACTTTGCCTCGCTATATAGATTCAGAATGCTACCAAGTGTTTGAAGGTGGAATAAATGAAACTAAAGAGTTATTAAATGAACGTTTTGATTATATTTTTTTCACCGGATCCAGTAATGTTGGTAAAATTGTGCATCAAGCCGCTGCTAAATATTTAACTCCAGTTACGCTAGAATTAGGAGGAAAAAGCCCAACCTATATAGATGAATCAGCTGATATGCGTATAACAGCTTCTAGAGTATTATGGGGTAAAATAATTAATGCTGGCCAAACATGCATAGCACCTGATTATATTCTATGTACCAAACAAGTACAGGATCGCTTGCTTATAGAATTCCGTTCAATTATAACAGAATGGTTCGGAAATAATCCACAAGAATCACCAGATTTTGGAAGAATTATATCAGAACAACATTTTAACCGTTTGGTAAATTTATTGCAAAATTCTACCATTGCAATTGGTGGTCAAATTGATGCTAAGGAGCGCTACATTGCACCAACCATTTTAATAAACGTGCATGCAAATGATCCGGTTATGAATGAAGAAATATTCGGACCAATCTTACCTATTTTCAATATAAACAGTGTTATGGAAGCTGTTGATTTTATTAATGCAAGAGAAAAGCCTTTAGCGCTTTATATATTTTCAAGCAATAAAAGTGATATTGATTTTATATTAAATTCGACTTCATCGGGAGGAGCTTGCGTTAACGATGTTATTATGCAATGCGCTACTGAATATTTACCTTTTGGAGGAGTTGGTAATTCAGGTATGGGTAGATATCATGGAAAGCTTAATTTTGATATTTTTGTGCATAAAAAGTCTGTTTTGACAAATAGTTTTTATAAGATACCGGAAAAATTGATGTCTTGTAGGTATCCTCCTTATAGTGATTTCAAAACTAATTATTCTCATTTTTTTATTAAGAAAAGGTTTGAGTTTCCAATGGAGATAGTAAAATATGTTTTGGTTTTCTTAGCTGGAGTAATTGTTAGTATGTTATTTTAAATATTAAAAAAAATATTGTTGCACTTTTGCTAATTATTAAAATGTTGCAGTTATAATATAATTTTAATTTATTGTATGTAGTGGATACTAATAAAGTTTTCAATATTCTAAAATGTTTGTTATTAAGAAATGTTCAGACCTATAACAAAGCACTGTATAGACGGAAACAAAATTTAAAGCCTAGTCATTGCTTAAGATGGTTCTAGGCTTCAAACCAATTTTGGCAAATTAAAAACATTTTTTGTTTTTTTGGAAAAAAAAAATCAACATTTTTTGAAAATCATGCTGAGGAAAATTGATTTTCGCTGCTTTACTCTCAAATAGATTTACAGCCTAAGACCGATAGACCACATTGATTACAATACGACTTACACATTCTCCAAAGTTTCGCAGTCTGCAAAAACCTTTACAAACGACCTACAATCTCGGTGCCTCAGAAATATAGATAATAATAAGAATAAATTTTAACTTAAGCATATGCAATTTTACAAGACTTACCAGTAAAACCATTTGGCAAACAAAATCAGCAAGAGTAAATACATTTCCAGCGCAATCATAACCTAAATATGTAAATAAGAAACTAAGGGAGAGTACAACAGATTTAAGAAAAGATTTGGCTCAAAGTAGTGGCAAAAGTTATTTTACCCTCAACAATCGGCAGCACACGTAAATAGGTTAAAGTACAGCAACTTTAGCTTGGCCGCTATAATGGCAATTCATAAATACATTCTTTTCGGCACTAAATTCCATAGATCAAGAGTTGTACTTTAATCCTACAATCAACTACAATATCTTTTCTTAAATCTCTTAAACAGTAAGTTCACAAAAATAAATCAATTTCGCTTTTAAAAATAGTATATTGATACAAATAATGATACTCTATCAGCCGATTTTATTACACAAATGATAACATTGTTTAAATATATTACAATTAGAGTGAGTTAGAACCATTATTTTATTTAAATTTCATTTTAATCATTTTTTTATTTAAATCTGGTTTCCAATAAAACCGTAAATATCTAGACAATAAATTCCTTTAATATACACAAAGTGTTTAATCAATTTTTTATTTAGTTAATTATTATTATTATTCAGACTATTATAATATACGATTTTTAGGCACACAGTACAATTGGCCTTAATATTAATATTAAATCATAAAGATGTGGTTGATATGTTATATAAATGCCCATATAGGTTTTCATGATTATGTCTGTAAATTATTAACATTTATGATATGCAAGTGCTTATTATTTCTTTGTTTAATTTATTGATTTATTATTAAATAAATTAATGTCGAGGATGGTTTCTACATACTAATACCTGTATTTTATTTCTAAAAGTTAATTTAAAATCGTTTTTTTTTATAAATTATATTTAAACAAGCTTGTCAATGTAAGTAATAGCAACGGCTAATGACAGTGGTTTTGCATTGGTAGTAAAATAATTGCTTCAGAATTTGTTTAAATTATTAGGCTGAGTGCACACTTGCAGCAAATAGCGCTAATAATGACAACCCAAACGTGCATATGACATAATTAACGCGAATGAAACGTGTGCACCGGGCCTAATAATACTTCAAAATATTCCATGTCAAATTCTGATCTTGGCTTTAAAAGTGTCATGAGTTTGAACCAAGTTTAAATTACCTGTGCCGACATGAAGTTAGGTTAGATTATGTTAGGTACCTAAATTATATTTATAGGCATTTGAAATTAAATTATGCTAACGCATTAAGGTTGCCAGATATGTTTTCGTTAGCTACTTTTCTCCAGTTTGAAATGAGTCAGTACAAGTACTAAACTTCCCTCCATCAAGCAATTTTACAATTTTGTTAGATATGTTTGCTTCTAATATGCATTTTACTATTAGCCCCAAGATATTTATGTCGTGTCTAGCAAATTTGTTGAATGTTTCAAGTAGAATAATCTGAAGTAATTAATAAACCATTTTACGCTTGCTCGTCCATCCAATGTTTTCTGTGCATTGTACTTTCATACTAATCCGCGCTTTGGTGATATGACTCAGGCTCCTAACTTTTTTGTTTATTTTATTTAATGCGCTTTTTATTGTCAATTGTTTTGTTTAACCCTATCCTTAAACACTGAGGTTTGTTGATAAGTCTTGCCAGCCCACCCATAAATAAAGTGTGTTTATAAATCTTAGTCTGAATAGTAAGGAGTGCTTTTAGCCTCCCCCCCTCCCCCCGTCCTATCTTCTTAATGTTGTTCTTAATTTTAGAATTTTTGAGACAATTTTAGGTTTGGTTATTAAAAGTTTACATATGAATCAAAGATAAGATCTGCATAAAGTAGTATAAAATAGGAAGGGGGGGCTATAGATATATTGCTCAAAAATACTCAATTCGATCGGAGAATGTCATCATCATTAAACACAATTTCACAACGTTTGGAGCATTTTGGTTTTGGTTACTCAAAAACAAAAGCTATGATTATATTGTCCAAGAAATACTCAACTCGATCGGGAGAAGAATGTCATCAACTAAGCAGTAAGAGACTCCTTAATTCTCTCCTCTCTTAGGTAACAGGTAAAGTTATAGAACAGTCATGGATTAATTGTACCCCCTATTTCTTCTTCAATATCTACTTCTTTGTTGCAGTAAGAAAAATGCTTCCAAGACCATCTAATCATTATTATATTTCTTGAATCATCTAGCACACCTCCCCCAGCCCCTTCATAACTTACAAAGTAATATTTGTTATAAAATCATTCTTTTCGATCAGAGAAGTTTAAGCTCCAAAATTACATAATTTTCGTAAGCTTTATTATGCTAAAAAGCAAAAATTGCATAAAAATATTGAACATACGCCAAACACAATTAGTTTGTTAGCAAAAAGTTATGAATTTTCTTCCCTTCACTACTAATCCAAAAAATTCAAATCCAAAGTTCATTTTGACATAAACACAAGAACAAAATGTGTAAACAACCGTTGCTCCCCCCCCCCCCCTAATAAAACAAATTTTAGAATGGTACAACACATACATACATAGTCATTTAAATCAAGAATTATACCCCCCCCCCCCCCGTATAAAACTACCATTTCCACTTCTTTTTCCAAGACCATTTCAGTTAGCAAAAGTTTTCATTAAAAAAATTGATAAACCTTAGTAAGTCATAAGCCAAAATTTGCATAAAAACTTACAGAATAGACAATATATTGGTCATCACCCTCTCCTTTCTTCCTCAATATTTATTTCTTAGATTATAGTTGAAAAAATTGTCAAGAAGGATAAAGTTAGTGAACTATTATTTCCCTTTCCTTCCCATAACTGCCAACCCGAAATAATAAATTGCAGAAAAAAGTAAGGAGGAAAAGTAGAAACAACAAAAACTGTTATGGCTCTACATGAACCTAATCAATGTAAATCTTAAGTGTCTCTTCTGTTCGTCAAATCTGATAACCCTTAGCAATACACTCAAGCATTACTCCCCCCCCCCCCCTCCACGCTATTTCTTCTTCTTTTTTAAGACGATTTTGGTAAGCCAACGGTGGTTATAGATTTTCGTTAAACTCATCAAGGAATATGATATACCTTAGTGAATCATTCAAAGATTGTTCATGCTCCCCCTCCCCCTCCAATTCTGTAGTCTCTATTTCTTCTTCTTCTAAGACAATGTTAGTTAGCAAACGGTTATACATTTACATGAAAGAATTTGATTGAGAATTACTCAAAGATTGTTAATAAACACCCCCTCCCCCCCCCCGCACCATATTTCTTCTTAAAAAACAAATAAAAAAATCCGCCGAAAAGATTGTACTCGAGAAAATAAATTAAAATAGTACTCCCCAAAAGAGTTCACTTTTCTGTTTTCTGGCCAAAGAATATCATAATCCTTGCTATCAAATAAAACTGAAAAAAAGTTGGAGGAGTATGGAAGAGAAGACAGTTATTAAGATAAATTACTATTCTCCCCTTACCTCCCTTCGCAAGTAATCCAAAGAAAAGATTGCAAATAGAAAGAGAAAACATTCTAAAATAGCTTGAATTACTATGTATCAAAAAAATTGATAACGCTTAGTAAGCCACCAAGTATTGCTTATAATAACGCCCCCCCCCCCCCATTCCTTCTACTTGTATGATAATTGTAATTAGTAATTATATATTTCCATAAAAAAAATTGTTAATAATCCTTAGCGAGTCAGTAAAGAAGTGCTGATGAGCCCTAACCCCCCCTCTCTCTTCTTTATTGATCCTATTTCTTTTTCTAGAACTAAATGTTAGCTGGCAAAAATATTGCTTATAACAGCTCCTCCCTCCCCCCTCAATAACATATTTCTTTTTCTTATAAAACAATTAGTTTGTTAGCAAGATGTTATGTATTTTGTCATAAACAAAAAAAAAACTGTAAAAAATCGCATAAAAAAGTATACAAAGGGCAGGAAAAAGAAATAATAGATAAAAGTTCCGTTAGCTCCCTTTTCTTTTTCTTCACTAACCACTCAAAGATTGCTCATAACAGTTCTTGGCTCCTCCCCTTGATAACCTATTTCTTCTTCTTTTAAAACAATTAGTTTGTTAGCAAAAGATAATGTATTTTGTCCTAAAGAAAGGAGGAAAATAGACAAAGGTTAAGCACTCTTCTATATAATCTCTTTAATAAATACCCCCCCCCCCCCAATTCCCACTAACCACTCATCAAAGGTTGCTCATAACAGCTCCTCCCTCCCCCTCCTCAATAACCTATTTCTTCTTCTTCTAAAATAATTAGTTTGTTAGCAAAAGAGTTATGTATTTTGTTCTAAAAATCATAAAAATTAAAAAAAAGTCACATACAAAAGTATATAGGAGAAAGGAAAAATAAAATAATATCCAAGGTTAGGTTAAGCACTCTTCATACAATCTCTTTAATGAATACTCCCTCCCCCTCCATCCCCAATTCCTATTAGCCTTTATTTCATTTCTAGTTAAATTTTTTATTAAAAAATGTGATAAAGCACTCAATCAAAGATTGCTCATAACAGCTGTCCCCCTCGCTCTATTCGATTAACTATTTCTTCTTATAAAACAATTAGTTTGTTAGCAAAAGGTTCGCAAAATCCACACAAAAGAGTTTACAAGAGCTGGAATAAAAAACCTGATAAAATGCTTAGGTTAGGTTAAGTCATCATGAGGTAAAACTAATAAATTATAAAATACTGTACAACCCCCCCCCCCCCCCCCCCCCTGCTTCCACACAATCGGAATATATCAACCGTTATGCACCTTTTTACCAAACAATGACATAATCCGCAGTAAGTCATTCATTACATTACAACAGTAAAACATAGCTACCTTATAGCCCCCCCCCCCCCAAACCCCTTCCGTACATACTATTCCACAAAATGTTACCCGATATTGTTTGGTAATAATTCATAATTATTTCATTAAGGGCAAGATTCGCATAAATATTGTTAAATAAAGAAAAATAGAACAAAATAAACAAACAATACCCCCCCCCCCCCCCCATACATACTTTTCCACAAAGCGCAAACCAATATTGTTTTAGAAAATATCATAAATATGTCATTAATAGCAAGATTCGCATTAGTATCAACAAAAAAAAATTAAAAAAATAAATCTAAAAATACTCCCCCTCTCCATTTTCGTACACATTATTACCAACATTATTCAGAAAAAAGTCATTAAAGGCAAGATTCGCATAAGTGTGGTAGAAGAAGGGCCAAAACAAAATTAAAAAATTCCCCAACGCGTGATCCAATATTGTTTTATAAAAATTCATAATTGTGTCATTAATGGCAAGATCTGCATAAGTGTGGTGTAAGATGGATAAAAAAGAAAATAAATTGCTAAATAATATTCCTTAATAAATGATCTACTAACCTCCCCCTCCCTCGCAAACGGTTATACAGGGTAATCCAAAGTTAAACCGCCAAACGTTCCAGGATAATTTTTCAAATTCTCCTCCTTCCATACATCTTATTATTTCATAACTTCTGTGAATTTTAGTCATAAAAATAGTAAAAAAAAGTAAAAATGAAAGGTTAAATCCGTATACAAAAGCATAGGAGAGAGAAGGGAGGAAAATAAAGCACAAAATTATAAAATAATTAATTCCCCCTCCCCCTCGCTGACATTTTCTCAACTTCTGAACTAGGTTAGCACATGTATTATGTCATAAATAATAGATAAAAGTAAAATATAAAATTATATTTCAACATCCCCCCCTCCCCTCACCCCAAATCGCTTTAATCGTTTGGCCATTAAAAAAATAATTTGTTCGTATCTTTTCCTCCATCACACTATTCCTCAAGTTTTATCATTTGTCACAAATAATAAGCAAAATAAAACAAAAACTTCTAATCCCCCCCCCCCCTCTCTACTCATTTTGATTGGAGAAAGAAATATATAATTCTGAGTAAGTCATTAAACAAATATCTCTATTTAAAAATTTATCAAATTCCTTGACAAGTTATCTATTATTATCTATTAAGCAGTTTAAGATTACCCCCCCCCCCCCCCCCCCCATCGTTTCATCTTTTTTTATCTGCAAACTTCATAACTTTGTTTTCCGATTTTATACAATGTTCTTGCTAATGTTCCCAACTCGATTTAATTAAGAATTACTTATCCCCCCCCCCCCTCAACTATTCTCCAGAATGTATGATCTATATTGGTTGATAAGATTCCTAAACGTAATACTTAATTTAATCATAAACTTTTACTTTTTGTAAATAATTGGCTATTTTCCCCCTCCCCCTAACTTAATTGGCTAAAAGTCATATGCATTGTTTGGTGAAAATGATCCCCCCCCCCCCCCTCAATGCCATTGTCCTCCAAATTTTTCAGTAAAGATTGAGAGGTATAAATTTGCACAACTAAGCATAAGGAACCAGTTACTGATTGCTAATCCCAATCCCCCCCCCCCCGTGTTCAGTTCCACAATTCCTAGTAGTAGGGAGTTGCAAAAGAGATCAACAAGCACCTATACTGAGCAGCCAAAATTAATATCCCCCCCCCACCTCAAATTTCATATTAGTCGACAAAAGTCTATTATTTTTGTGAAAGTGAAACCCCCTATAAAAGACCATAAGCCTCATCCTGCATCAACACCCGAATGATAACTATAAATAAAATTACCCCCCCCCCCCCCCCCCCCCCCCCTCATGCCACTGTCCAACTACAATTGATCAAGTATGAGAGAAAGTAGAAAAGTGCTAAATTCACATCTCCAATTAGTAGTTCTAGTAGTAAAAAACATTGTTTATTTCACAACTTCTTGAAACAAATAAAAGAGCATGAGAAGAGAGTAATTCAAGCAATTAAACAGTAAACAAAAATCAACCTCCCCCTTCAAAAAATACCTGCAACTATTTTACATTCCAAATCTGCATTAATTATTGTCATACCAATAAAAAATATTTCTCATCATAATTTTAAATTGTTATTACCAATCATTAACCACAAACAATAACAATTGGCAACCTTATATAATAATGAATGAATGAATACATTAACAAGCCTGCATTTTGACATTTAAACTACGGAAGCACTATACAGAACCAAACTGATCAAACATTATATTTTATTATATTATGTAAAGCCGCGTACTCTCATTAAATTGCATAAAAAATTATTACAACTATCCGTTATTGTCTTTTACTAACTAAACAAATCGACACACTTTTTTTTCAAATTGTTTGGTCAATTCTGTTTGCATACCTATATACAATTGTATTTACAAAATTCCTTCCAATATTTTTTTTTTAATTAAGGCTCAACTTTCTTAGTCTATTATTATATAAATACTTGCTCTTCATCTGAATTACTTAAATTGTTACCTTCATTATCTTCCAGGGCTTTTTTAACTGGTGTTACTGGATATTTAACAGGTCCTCGCCATTTTCGACTCAAACCTAAACTTCTTGGTAGAGCAATGTCGTTATTTTTAGGTATCATATCAACAATCACTGCTCTATCATTAAAATCCAAACAGGATTTAGATAAATTTTTATTTAATTTTTTAGCTTCAATTTCGTATCTTATGTGTTTATGATAAGGTACTTCCCTGTTATATTTGTGGTAATTTGAAATGTCATAACAACTTTCAGTTAGGTGTTTCTCAATATTTTCAGACATATGTTTGAGTTTATCCATTGTCCTCTCCAATCTGACCGATTTAATATGCGATTCATTCAAATTGCTCAAATCCATGCGACCCTTTAAATTACTATGTTTTGTTATTTGCGATAGAATAAATTCCACTTTAGTATTGGTGTTTTTGAGTAAGGCTAATGCATCGTCGTAATTTAAACTGAGTAAATTTTTGCCATCAACAGCTACTATTTGATCTCCGCTTTGTATGCATCCTGTTATATATGCAGGGCCTCCTAATATCACAGATTGGATGTATACTTTTCCATCGGATCCTTCAGTAATCTGCATGCCTAAACTACCTTTAACATCTTTGATTACAGTAACAGAGCGTAATGTCCTTTCTTCGGCAAACGAAATATTGTTCAGTTTTTCTAGAAGAGTGTCGCTTAAACTTTCCTGGAAGTTGGGAAGAAATTGATTTTCTGATGCTGATTTTATTGTTGAATCTTGAACAAATAATATTAAATTATGGATTATTTCATGCAATTCATTAAGAATTGCCTAAATTTCCGTAAAGTAAGTTACATAGTTTAAACTTTTTACTTCAAAATCATTAATTAAATTTCTTACCTAATACATAAGCCCCATCAGTTTTAAAATGTTCCATATTCGGTGAAGACGGGAACGATCCAGTACTACAATTAATCGAAACCGATTGCAACGATAACTGCTCCAAATCATCATGCCCAAATCCATTAACAGCTTCCATTGATCTCGATACTCTCTGTCCAAAATTTGAAAAAGCCCTCATACCCATTTTAACCCCCCTCCTTTTATCACCACTTACAATAGGCAAACCTGATAAACATCCACTATCTAACACTAAACCAGTATACATCCTATTACCAACAATAGGTTTCTCATTTTCCTTATTTTGATAATCCTCTAATGTATCCACATTTGTAAAATCACCAATACTTTTAGATCTTTTCCATTTAGCAGCATCCTGTTCATTACTTGATGTTGAAGAAGCTCTAAACTCGATTCTAAATTCAGTTTCTGCATTTTTATCCATGCATTTGTACTGATTGGTCAATGCTTCCAATTTGTATAAAGAATTAGTTTCGTTTTTCATATCCTTTAAAGGAATTCCGAATTGTTGCGAGAGGCTGTTGAGTGATGTAAATTCTGTACGGAGTCGTAAGAAGAATTGGTGGTGAAGTGAAGCAAGTCGAAACGTAAAATAGCTTCTAAAAATTTAATTTGTAAAAATATTAAAGAATTGTAGAGTGCTTACTTTTTATGGTCCATGCGTAATTTGTACTTCTTCAATTTAGATTTGGGTACTTTAGTAGAATGCGGTAGAATGCATAAGTAATGTTTGCTATAGCACAAAGTTTGTATGCTCTTCCATTCGAACATTTCGTATAACATAGGTCCGCATTGAGCTGAATTTGAACCTCTTTCGTATAAATTAATACCCTGTGCACTTATATACAGCCAGACGTCCTTATTTGTATTGTCCTTTAGCACCTAAAATTAATAATATTTAGAAAACCGTTACTAGTTTCAACCTTTACAAGGTCATCATCGGATAGTGATATAAACAAGTATATAGTGACTAATTTAATTAATTAATTCATACCCAAGTTGCTGTATAAAAATGTCCCCCATAATGCGGAAGATTTTGCGCTAAAATAATAAAATCCTCTTCAGCCTTATCAGAATCCATGGTCATCTTCAATTGATGCGCCCTTATCAATTCCTTACGCAAACTAACGCTATCATCCACTAAGCAACACATAGTTTCAGGAACGTAGTGTTCCAAAAGAAAATAATCCCTAGATCCATGTTCCTACAAAAACCATTCAACAAAACAATCCCAATTATAAATTGAAACTTACCCTTTCATTATAATCACCAAATTCACTCTGAAGCGCCAATCCGTTCAAATCTATCAGCTGCGAAAAAGAACACGGCAATTGGTGTTCTAGTATTGAACGCCTCAATTGTAAATACAAAAGGTGGCGTGCTTGAGGACTTCGAATTCCCCGTAAAGTGGGGAGAAAGAATCGTACCCTCATAAATAAAGTCAGCATGGTGTTGGACGAACCATGAATCGCTTTACAGATTCTGGTATCAGATGGCAGGAAAACAAAATCACCTGCTATTAAGGCGGACAAGCCTAGCATGAAATTTTCTTCGATGTGTTCTTTCTGAATTATCAACTGTTAATAAAAAATTGAATTAATAATAAATTATTGAATTAAAAAAACAATATTACTTCAAATAATTGTCCTGCAGTTGTAGTATTCGGATTGCAAACAACATCAATTTTCTGCCCATTCAATAAAATAACCGTAACTGTTTTCCTAACATTTCCTTTAATATCCGGCTTCTTAAACTGTTTGTTTGGTAATGTAGCACGCACAACAAATTCAGGACCTACACACTCGCGCATAACACTAGTAACACTACACACTTCTCCTTCTCCGGCTCGGTATAGTCTGGATGCTGCACGTTGAACTGGATTTCGTCTCAATTTTGGCTTTCTAGGCTCGTTGCACTGTTTATGGTAACGGGGTATTGGAGGTATTTTGAATTCAGCTGAGTCGATATCGAAATTTTGTGGTACGCATACGGATTTCGGTCGGGTTAATCTGTTTGTTGGTAATTGGATTGTTGAGGTTAGGTCTTCCATACTGGTGCTTGCTTCACGGGTGAATTTTTGACGGGTTGGTGATCGCAAGTTCATCCAACGACGTGGGATTGTTTGGGTTTGTGTGTTTGGCAGTTCTGAGCTACTGTAATGAAAACAAATTTCAAAATCAATAGTTTCCAAAGTGCATTAAAGGTCCAGATAGAAACTACTACAAATTTTGCAACTTTTTGGGCAAAAATTTTGGTTTTGTGATCAAACTTTTGTTGCTTTACCTGTTTCTAGTAAGCGGTCTTAATTCGGGCATCGCCGGTGGACCCCATGGTGTGTCCAAAGCTACTTCTAATGCAGCCATTGCTTCCTGATTTAGGTCCATCACGATGTGAGAGAATGGTCTTGTTTGGTTACGTCTCTTACAATACTCAGCAATCACCTGAAACAAATCATAAGTTAATCTAGGTAATCATCATACATTGAAGATTCAAACTATGTTTTATTATTTGATCTAGAGTGAAGTAGTAATCAACAAATTAACTTCGGGAAAAGAATACTAAATCTAGAGTTAATCGCAAAGCAACAAATGATCTCTTGAACCAATAAATCAACTATTATTTGCTCTATAATGAAGTACTTATCAACAAATTAGTCGGGAAGAGAATACTTAATCTAGAGTTAATCGCAGAGTGACAAATGATCTCTAGAACCATTAAATCAACTATTATTTGATCTAGAGTAAAGTGCTAATCAACAAAATAGCGTCGGAAAAAAAAAACTAAATCTAGAGTTAATCGCAGAGCGACAAATGATTTCTAGAACTATTAAATCAACTATTATTTGATCTAGAGTGAAGTACTAATCAATAAATTAGCGTCAGGAAGAGAATACTAAATCTACAGTTAATCGTAGAGCAACAAACGATCTCTAGAACCATTAAATAAATTATTATTTGCTCTAGAGTGAAGTACTAATCAACAAATTAGCGTCAAGAATAGAATAGTAAATCTAAAGATAATCGCAAAGCGACAAATGATCTCTAGAACCAGTAAATCAACTATTATTTGCTCTAGAGTGAAGTGCTAATCAACAAATTAGCGTCGGGAAAAGAATACTAAATCTAGAGTTAATCGCAAAGCAACATATATTCTCTAGAACCATTAAATCAATTATTATTTGATTTAGAGTGAAGTACTAAGTAACAAATTAGGGTCGGAAAAAGAATACTAAATCTAGAGTTAATTGCAGAGCGACAAATGATCTCTAGAACCATTAAATCTACAATTATTTGATCTAGAATAAAGTACTAATCAACAAATTAACCTCGAGAAAAGAATACCAAATCTAGAGTTAATCGCAGAAGGACAAATGATCTCTAGAACCATTAAATCAACTATTATTTGATCTAGAGTGAAGTGCTAATCAACAAATTAGCGTCGAGAAAAGAATAATAAATCTAGACTTAATCGCAGAGGAACAAATGATCTCTAGAACCATTAAATCAACTATTATTTGATCTAGAGTGAAGTGCTAATCAACAAATTAGCGTCGAGGAAAGAATACTAAATCTAGACTTAATCGCAGAGGAACAAATGATCTCTAGAACCATTAAATCAACTATTATTTGATCTAGAGTGAAGTGCTAATCAACAAATTAGCGTCGAGAAAAGAATAATAAATCTAGACTTAATCGCAGAGGAACAAATGATCTCTAGAACCATTAAATCAACTATTATTTGATCTAGAGTGAAGTGCTAATCAACAAATTAGCGTCGAAGAAAGAATACTAAATCTAGAATTAATCGCAGAGGAACAAATGATCTCTAGAACCATTAAATCAACTATTATTTGATCTAGAGTGAAGTGCTAATCAACAAATTAGCGTCGAGGAAAGAATACTAAATCTAGACTTAATCGCAGAGGAACAAATGATCTCTAGAACCATTAAATCAACTATTATTTGATCTAGAGTGAAGTGCTAATCAACAAATTAGCGTCGAGAAAAGAATAATAAATCTAGACTTAATCGCAGAGGAACAAATGATCTCTAGAACCATTAAATCAACTATTATTTGATCTAGAGTGAAGTGCTAATCAACAAATTAGCGTCGAGAAAAGAATAATAAATCTAGACTTAATCGCAGAGGAACAAATGATCTCTAGAACCATTAAATCAACTATTATTTGATCTAGAGTGAAGTGCTAATCAACAAATTAGCGTCGAAGAAAGAATACTAAATCTAGAATTAATCGCAGAGGAACAAATGATCTCTAGAACCATTAAATCAACTATTATTTGATCTAGAGTGAAGTGCTAATCAACAAATTAGCGTCGAGGAAAGAATACTAAATCTAGACTTAATCGCAGAGGAACAAATGATCTCTAGAACCATTAAATCAACTATTATTTGATCTAGAGTGAAGTGCTAATCAACAAATTAGCGTCGAAGAAAGAATACTAAATCTAGAATTAATCGCAGAGGAACAAATGATCTCTAGAACCATTAAATCAACTATTATTTGATCTAGAGTGAAGTGCTAATCAACAAATTAGCGTCGAGGAAAGAATACTAAATCTAGACTTAATCGCAGAGGAACAAATGATCTCTAGAACCATTAAATCAACTATTATTTGATCTAGAGTGAAGTGCTAATCAACAAATTAGCGTCGAGGAAAGAATACTAAATCTAGACTTAATCGCAGAGGAACAAATGATCTCCAGAACCATTAAATCAACTATTATTTGATCTAGAGTAAAGTACTAATCAACAAATTAGCGTCGGGAAAAGAATACTACATCTAAAGTTAATCGCAAAGTGACAAATGATCTCTAGAACCATAAAATCAACTAGTATTTGTTCCAGAGTGAAGTACTAATCAACAAATTAGCTTCGGGAAAAGAATACTAAATCTAGAGTTAATCGCAGAGCGACAAATGATATCTAGAACCATTAAATCAACTATTATTTGATCTAGAGTGAAGTGCTAATCAACAAATTAGCGTCGGGAAAGGAATACTTAATCTGAGTTAATCGCAAAGCAACAAATGATATCTAGAACCATTAAATCAACTATTATTTGATCTAGAGTGAAGTACTAATCAACAAATTAGCGTCGGGAAAAGAATACTACATCTAAAGTTAATCGCAAAGTGACAAATGATCTCTAGAACCATAAAATCAACTAGTATTGACCCAGTAATTTAAAATAGAGTTCCTGCCCACCCGCCCAAGTGTTAATTATCCAGGAATTGAGTACGACTACAACCTAGCAAGTTCTTACGGCCAATAAACATAAAAAGATGACTGACATATGTCATTTAGTTAGAGGAATTAGTTGACGTATCAAATTCCTGGATAACAAACACTTGGGAGGGTGGGCGAAAACACAATTTTAAATTACCGGATCAATACTTATAAACTGTGTTCCCGCCCACCCACCCAAGTGTTAGTTATCCAAGAATTGAGTACAACTACAACCTAGCGTGTTCTTACAGCCAACAAACATAAGAAGATGACTGACATATGTCATTTAGTTTGAGAAATTAGTTGACGTATCAAATTCCTGGATAACTAACAATTTAGTGGGTGGGCGGAAACACAGTTTATAAAAATTAAGCCAGTAATTTACAATAGTGTTCCCGCCCACCCGCCCAAGTGTTAGTTATCCAGGAATTAAGTACGACAATAACCTAGCTTGTTCTTAGAGCCAACAAACAAAAGAAGATGTCTGATATATTTCATTTAGTTAAAGAAATTAGTTGACGTATCAAATTCCTGGATAACTAACACTTGGGTGGGTGGGCGGGAACACAGTTTATAAGTTTTGACCCGGTAATTTAAAATTATGTTCCCGCCCACCCGCCAAAGTGTTAGTTGTCCAACAATTAAGTACGACTATAAGCTAGCGTGTTCTTACAGCCAACAAACATAAGAAGATGACTGACAGATGTCATTTAGTTAGAGAATTGAGTTGACGTAAGCAATTCCTGGATAACTAACACTTGGGCGGGTGGGCGGAAACACAGTTTATAAGTATTGAGCTGGTAATTTAAAATTATGTTTCCGCCCACCCGCCCAAGTGTTAGTTATCCAGAAATTGAGTATGGCTACAACCTGACGTGTTCATACAGCCAACAAACTTAAGAAGATGACTGACAAATGTCATTTAGTTAGAAGGGTAAGTTGACGTAAGCAATTCCTGGATGTGTCTATAAACTGTGTTCCCGCCCACCCGCCAAAGTGTTAGTCATCCAGGAATTAAGTACGATTACTTAACAAAATCAATTCTTGGATAAATAACACTTGGGCGAGTGAGCGGGAATACGTTTATAAGTATAGAGCCGGTAGTTTAAAATGGTGTTCCCGCCCACCCGCTCAGGTGATAGTTATAATAAATTTGTACAAACTGATTTTGTTTAGTACTCACAAAAAAAACTTAAAAAAACAAAAAGATTGACTCAAATAGCATCTTAGCTTAAAGCTCTTTGTAATGTTAGAATTAATCTACATATTGGCTTAAAAGATCAAAGTTTATCTCCATAAATGTGTTAAAAATCCATAATTATTATAGCAAATTGAGTGATTATAATTATAATTTAAAAAAATCGAACCCAATAATTGCAATCCATTAATTATTAATAAATAATTACACAGTTAATTATGCATTGGCAATTTGTTAATTGGTATTAAACGTAGCCAATAAATTAATATTAAACTAAATCCTCTGATATTATTCAAATCACGGACGATTGAAAACTTTCCATATTCTGAAAATATATTATACATGATTACTATGTTAATTTCAATATTTGTCGGAAAATGGGATCCGCATCCGGGATTAACTGTAACACGTCGTAAAGTTCCGTTTAATGTGATTACAAATCTGGCGAATAATCGAGTATGGAAATGAGTGTTTGCGGGACCCACGGTACGATCATTATTATACACCAAGAACCGGAGACATTTCCAGCTTCGGTCAGTCCCCAAACACGTGATAAATGCGTCTAGTATAATCCCGGATTTAATATTAATAATTAATTAAGTAAACTTAAAATATTTAAATAAACTTTTTCATCATCTCTCACAATGCGAATGACAACATTGTTATCCCTTTGTATGTACGACAAATAAAGGGGGCGGGTTAACGAATCGCGTAAAGAGATGATAATCATATTTGTCTCATTAAAAGAGACGAAGATGAAAGCGGAATCTAAAATCAAAAGCGTTATCTGTGGAGTGCCACCCCACCTGCTTTGGTTGACGACACTAATAACCTATTTACTGAAGAATGGGAATGTTTTTTCTCATATTTTTATCTCGTTCCTGTAAATCTCTTTGATGGAAGCGTACGTGTGTTATGAAGCGGCCCCTATTTTTTGTCACCTGCTTTCCACCCAAGATAAAAGGATTTCCTTGTAAACTAGCAAACTTTACTACTGACTTTGGTATATTTATTAAAGTTTTCTAGCTAAATAATTACACTAAATTTGTGTTAAACTATTCGAATAATCTTGTAAGGAAACGGACCGCAATCAGTAAACTACAAAGCACGTGACATTAACAAATTAAATTAGCCTTAATGGGAATCGATCTCATCAAAGGCCATTTCATTTCGGATCTACTACTAACACGCAAAGGTAACAAAGACAGGTGTGTATGGATAAAGGGGTTTTAATAATTTATGTCGAGCGCAGCGTCAAACCCGACAAAGGTTCTATTGGGAATCGAGAGTTTAAGCCCTGATCACACCTACTTTATAGGGTGACGTGTACGAACAACATCCGGTGGGATGATGTTTGCGGGAAAACCGCAGAGAAAAGCAAGTTTATCGGACTCAAAGTATTATTGATGATCACTGCTGAATGATGAGTATTTGATATGTATTTACAGCAAATGGAAAAGAGTGTTATTATATAGTTTACAGGAATAAATAATGAATTGAATTGATTCATATATTTTTTTACTTACGAACTTGACAGAAAGAACACAATTGTCAAAATAATGACTCAATATTTTAGCCAAAAATGGTCTAGACAGTGCCTAAGACGATTCTAGACTCAAAATTAATTTTAAAAAAATTTTTTTGGAATTTTTTGAAAATTAAAAATTAATTTATAAATCGTTCTCGTGCCTATAAGTACGGTCTAGACAATGCCTAAAATGGTTCTAAACTCAAAATTAAATTTAAAAAATTTGAAACTTTTTTTGGAATCTTTTGAAAATTACAAATTAAATCATAAATCATTCTCGTGCGTATAACCATGCTGAGGACACAATTGTACAAGAAATGTCTCAATATTTCAGTCAAGAACAGTTTAGACATTGCCTAAAATGGTTCTATACTTAGAATTAATTTAAAAAAATTTAAAACATTTTATGGAATTTTTTGAAAAATTACAAATTAAATTATAAATCATTCTCATGCGTATAACCTTGCTGAGGACACAATTGTACTAGACATGTGTCAATATTTCAGTCAAAAACAGTTTAGACATTGCCTAAAATGGTTCTATACTCAAAATTGATTTTTAAAAATTTGAAACATTTTTTGAAATTTTTTGAAAATTATAAATTAATTTATAAATCATTCTCGTGCGTATAACCTTGCTGAGGACACAATTGTACTAGAAACGTCTCAATATTTCAGTCAAAAACAGTTTAGACATTGCCTAAAATGGTTCTATACTCAAAATTGATTTTTAAAAATTTGAAACATTTTTTGAAATTTTTTGAAAATTATAAATTAATTTATAAATCATTCTCGTGCGTATAACCTTGCTGAGGACACAATTGTACTAGAAACGTCTCAATATTTCAGTCAAAAACAGTTTAGACATTGCCTAAAATGGTTCTATACTTAAAATTGATTTTTAAAAATTTTAAACATTTTTTAGAATTTTTTGAAAATTATAAATTAAATAATAAATCATTCCCATGCGTATAACCATGCTGAGGTAACAATTGTACTAGAAACGTCTCAATATTTTAGTCAAGTACAGTCTAGACATTGCTTAAAACGGTTCTAGACTCAAAATTAATTTTAGAACATCTGAAACATTTTTTGGAATTTTTTGAAAATTATAAATTAAATTATAAATTATTCTCGTGCGTATAACCATGCTGAGGTCACAATTGTACTAGAAATGTCTCAATATTTCAGTCAAGTACAGTCTAGACATTGCTTAGAACGGTTCTAGACTCAAAATTAATTTTAAAACATTTAAAACATTTTTTAGAATTTTTTGAAAATTATAAATTAAATAATAAATCATTCCCATGCGTATAACCATGCTGAGGTCACAATTGTACTAGAAAAGTCTCAATATTTTAGTCAAGTACAGTCTAGACATTGCTTAAAACGGTTCTAGACTCAAAATTAATTTTAGAACATTTGAAACATTTTTTGGAATTTTTTGAAAATTATAAATTAAATTATAAATCATTCTCGTGCGTATAACCATGCTGAGGTCACAATTGTACTAGAAATGTCTCAATATTTCAGTCAAGTACAGTCTAGACATTGCTTAAAACGGTTCTAGATTCAAAATTAATTTTAGAACATTTGAAACATTTTTTGGAATTTTTTGAGAATTACAAATTAAATTGTCTCGACCAAAGAACCATGCTGAAGACAAAATTGTACTAGAATGGTCTCAATATTTCAGTCAAAAATAGTCTAGACACTGCCTAAAATGGTTCTAGGCTCAAAATTAACTTTAGAAACATTTTTTGGAATTTTTTGAAAACTACAAATTAAATTATTTCGTGCAAATAACCGTGCCGAGGACACAAATGTACTAGATAAGTCTCAATATTTGAGCCAAGTATAGTCTAGACATTGCCTAAAATGGTTCTAGACTCAAAATTAATTTTAAAAATCTTGTACAATTTTTTGGAATTTATTGAGAATTAAAAATTAAATTATCTCGTGCAAATAACCGTGCTGAGGACACAAATGTACTAGAAACGTCTCAATATTTGATCCAAATATGGTCTAGACATTGCCTAAAATGGTTCAAGACTCAAAATTTTAGAAACATTTTTTTGGATTTTTGAGAATTACAAATTAAATTATCTCGAGCAAATAACCATGCTGAGGACACAACTGTACTAGAAATGTCTCAATATTTCAGTCAAAAATAGTCAAAACATTGCCTAAAATGGTTATAGACTCAAAATTAATTTAAAAAAATGTAAAGCATTTTTTTGGATTTTTAGAGAATTACAAATTAAATTAATAACCATACTGAGGACACAATTGTACTAGAAATGTCTCAATATTTGAGCCAAGTATGGTCTAGACATTGCCTAAAATGAATCTAAACTCAAAATTAATTTTAGTAAACTTGACACATTTTTTGGATATTTTTGAGAATTACAAATTAAACCATCTCGTGCAAATAACCGTACTAAGGACACAATTGTACTAGAAATGTCTCAATATTTTAACCAAATATGGTCTAGACATTGCCTAAAATGGTTCTAGACTCAAAATTAATTTTAGAAAACTTGAAACATTTTTTGGAATTTTTTGAGAATTACAAATTAAATTATCTCGTGCAAATAACCGTACTGAGGACACAAATGTACTAGAAACGTCAATATTTCTGCCAAGTGAGATCCAGACATTGCCCAAAATAGTTCTAAACTCAAAATTAAATTAAAAAAATTTAAAACATTTTTTTGAATTTTTTGAGAATTACAAATTGAATTATCTCGTGCAAATAACCATGCTGAGGACACAATTGTACAAAACATGTCTCAATAGTTAAGCCAAGTATGGTCTAAACATTGCCTAAAATGGTTCTAGACTCAAAATTAATTTTAGAAAATTTGAAACATTTTTTTAAATTTTTTGAGTATTACAAATTAAATTATTTCGTGCAAATAACCGTGCCGAGGACACAAATGTATTAGATAAGTTTCAATAATTGAGCCAAGTATGGTCTAGACATTGCCTAAAAAGGTTCTAGACTCAAAATTAATTTTAAAGATCTTGTACAATTTTTTGGAATTTTTTGAGAACTACAAATTAAATTATCTCGTACAAATAACCATGCTGAGGACACAATTGTACTAGAAATGTCTCAATATTTAAGCAAAGTATGGACTAGACATTGCCTAAAAAGGTTCTAAACTTAAAATTACTTTTAGAAAACTTTAAACATTTTTTTGGAGTTTTTGAGAATTACATATTAAATTATCTCGTGCAAATAACCGTGCTGAAGACTCAAATGTACTAGAAACGTCTCAATATTTCAGTCAACAATAGTCTAAACATTGCCTAAAATGGTTCTAGATTAAAAATTTATTTAAAAAAAATTAAAAAAATTTTTGGAATTTTTTGAGAATTACAAATTAAATTATCTCGTGGAAAATAACCATGCTGAGGACACAATTGTACTAGAAATGTCACAATATTTCAGTCAAGAATGGTCTAGACATTGCCTAAAATGGTTCTAGACTCAAAATTAATTTTAGAAAATTTTAAACATTTCTTGGAATTTTTTGAGAACTACAAATTAAATTATCTTGTGCAAATAACCATGCCGAAGACACAATTGTACTAGAAAAGTCTCAATATTTAAGCCAAGTATAGTTTGAACATTGCCTAAAATGGTTCTAGACTCAAAATTAATTTAAAAAATTTAAAACATTTTTTTGGAATTTTTTGAAAATTACAAATTAAATTATCTCGTACAAATAACCATGCTGAGGACACAATTGTACTAGAAACGTCTCAATATTTGAGCCAAGTATGGTCTAAACATTGCCTAAAATGGTTTTAGACTCAAAATTAATTTTAGAAAATTTGAAACATTTTTTGAAATTTTTTGAGAATTACAAATTAAATTAACTCGTGCAAATAACCGTACTGAGGACACAAATATACTAGAAACGTCTCAATATTTCAGCCAAGTATAGTCTAGACATTGCCTAAAATGGTTCTAGACTAAAAATAAACTTTAGAAAACTTGAAACATTTTTTTGGATTTTTTTGAGAATTACAAATTAAATTATCTCGTGCAAATAACCGTACTGAGGACACAAATGTACTAGAAACGTCAATATTTCTGCCAAGTGAGATCTAGACATTGCCTAAAATAGTTCTAGACTCAAAATTAATTTAAAAAAATTTAAAACATTTTTTTGGATTTTTTGAGAATTACAAATTGAATTATCTCGTGCAAATAACCATGCTGAGGACACAATTGTACTAAACATGTCTCAATAGTTGAGCCAAGTATGGTCTAGACATTGCCTAAAATGGTTCTAGACTCAAAATTAATTTTAAAAAATTTGAAACATTTTTTGGAATTTTTTGAGAATTACAAATTAAATTATCTCGTAGAAAATAACCGTGCTGAGGACACAAATGTACTAGAAACGTCTTAATATTTGAGCCAAGTATAGTCTAGACAAAGCCTAAAATGGTTCTAGGCTCAAAATTTATTTTAAAAAATTTAAAATAATTTTTGGAATTTTTAGAGAATGGTTTTTGAGCACGGTCTAGACATTGCTTAAAATAATGCTAAACTTTAAATAAATTTTAAATAATTTAAAATAATTTTAATAAATTAGGTATTATGAATATAACAATTCAATTTTCAGTTTAATTTTCAATTGGAAGCTAGTTCAACTATTTTTTCTAAAAAATCATAAAAACTTTGCATGCATGTTGTGATTTCAGTAACAAAAAATTAAACACAAACAAATAATTGCAATTAAAAGAATCAGCAGCAAAACGAACGTTAAAAATTACCGCAATATTACTACGCATCAAAAACAAGCAAATAATACTGTTTTTTTTGCTCGATACTCGTCGCTCTGCAATTAAATCGCGCTACATCAAAAAAGCATTCGCATGGACGGCTAAGCTAATGTGTGTATACGTAACATACAAGGCAAGCCGACGAGGCATATTTTTCCAACTCCGACATTCGTTTAATTATTAAATGGCGACGATTGATGTCGCGGCATCGACGAAACACAACAATTTATCGTCGCGTTAATCTCTCCTGTGTTAATTGATTAGATGCCATTGATTAAGCTTGAATTGGTATTGATTTCCGTCCGGTACATGTATTCGTATACGTTTTTGTTCCAACATACAATACAAGAATTAAAACTTCCAATTTGCAATATAATAAATTTGTTTATAACCCATGACAATAATTGATGAGAAGTACGTAAATTTGATGTAAATAACTTCACAAAAGTTATGTAAGTGTCAAAACATAACGAGCCAAGAAAGCAGTCGCGCTTATAGATAGACATTCTCCATAATTCACTTTTCATACAAAAAAAAACCCCTACAAGATTTGCACAAGAATATAATAAAATTGTTCGCATCTCATTAGCGAGACCATTAACCGTGTAATGTGTGCACTTACGTCAAGGAGATGCATGAGAGAAGCCCTGGAAGCAACCTGGGGCCGCGTCATATCCGCCAAGAGCTGACATAACTCTCCACTCAGACGCGAGGTGGCAGCATGGCTCGTTAGTGTGGCCCTCTTCAGAGTCTCACCCAAACCGTAAATCCACATCTATAATAAGAAAAAAAAATTCTCATAATTAATCGGGTAATAATAATAAAAAATAAAAACGTTTCGACATGTTGCGCCCGGTAAATGTTGAGATTTATTTCGACATTTATTGTTATTGCTCCAATTTCGCAAAGTGGAGTCGGATTAGACTAATATTGCACCGGGTCTCTGGGGACATCACGTATGCTATAACTTGTAACGATTTATGTTAGGGAAAGTGCGTAAGAAATAGTTAATTTATATGTCCCTAACATGGGAGTAATGGGATAACAAAATTCTATTTATTCCTTTTCTGATTACGTATGCAGGTCGCTGGAAAGTTTTTAATTCTTCCAACAGAACGTGTGTGTGTGTGGCAGCATATATGATATGATATGTTAATACCGACGAATTATAGTTTTAATATGTTGGTTTTGTTGAAGTATACTTAGCTTGCATAACCGCAAAGTAATGAGGAACGTTTATGTTACAACATATGGTGGATGCGCCGGGTAGTGTTAAATTTTTATTAAAGTATGTGGTTGGCAAACTCCTTACATAATATATTTAATATATAAAGTTTAAGTTTGTACAAATTAAATATAATGAAGTGATGGAAACAATTTAAATATTGCTAAATCACTCACCGAAAAGTGTATTATTTGCAGTCCACAAGTGTTTATTTAAAAACGTTGAAAATACTAATCAAAGTGCAACAAAACTAATTTTATTTAATTGAACCAATTCAATCCTGCCTAAGTACCTACCAAAGTCGTAAGCTTTTGAAGAAAACCAATAAAAACATAGAAAAACTTCAAAATTGGTTTTAAACTTGAAAAGGTTTTAGAAAAAAATTGAAAAAACTAGCAAAACGGCAACGTCAAAAAAACCATGCAAACATATTGAAAAAACCCTTAAAAAACTATTATGGATTATTATGGATTACCAAAAAACCATAGAAATACTTGAAGAAACCTCAAAAACAGTTTTGAGCAAATTTGAAAAAAACTTTAGATAAAATTTGAAAACTAAAATAGTTTTTGAAACTAACGGAAATATTAGAAAAACCATCAAAGATTTTAAAAATATCAAAGGAATCCAAAAAAAACTTAAAAACTTAAAAACTTAAAAAATAAAGAAAACGATGAAAAAACTGAAATAGAATGTAAGATTAAAGGTAACGTCAGAAAGACCATAAAAAAATTGGAAAAATTAAAAAAACTTGACAAAACTTAAAAACTTTTAGAAGAAGCCTAGAACTAGATAAAATGTAGAAAAAATTAAAAAAACCTCAAAAAGAAAGTCATAAATCCAACTTTAATGAATTAGGAAACATTAAAGAAACTCTGACAAAACTTTTAAAAGGACTCTAGAACCAAGAAAAAAGTAAAAAAACTTAAAAAAATCAAATAAAAAGTCTTTGAAAAAACTTAGAAGGTCATGAACAAATTTAAAAATATTAAAAAAACCTGAAAAAAAAACTTTGAAAAGAACGTAAGATTAGGAGAAACTTGAAAAAACCTCAAAAGAAGTCTTGAGCCAATTTGGAAACACTTAAAAAAACTGGAATAGTTTTTGTGACTAATTGAATTGCATCAAAAAAATTAAAAAAACTCTAAAAAAATTTAAAAACTTTTAAAAAAGCTTAGGGCTAAAAGAATAAAAAAAAACTTGAAAAAACTTCAAAAGAAGTCTTGCGCCAACAAATATTTTTTAGGAATAACAATAACGTTGGTAAAACTATAAAAAAATAAAAATATTAATGAAACTCTGAAAAAGCTTAAAAACTTTTGGAAAAAGCTTAAAACCAGGAAAATAAAAAAAATTTGGAAAACCTTAACAAAAAGAAAAGTTTTAAGTCAGTGGGTTTGGCAAGACATCAGCTAGGTCTTCCAAAGTGAGCAGATTTTTATAAATAAAAAAAAGTATTTGTTGTAAAAATTTCGTTGGTAAAAAAAATAGAAACGGTTTAAACCGGAACTTTGAAGAATTTCCATTGTTGCAGTAAACCGTTTTTGGGTTTTTATGCAATATCATCCTTGTCTTTCACGGGGGTTTTTGAGGTCATGCAAAAGCCGTTTTTTCTTCTTTCAAGATATTTGCGTTTTTCGGGATCGCCAATCGGAACAAATCCGATTCTAAAAAGTAACATTTTTGACAAGTTTCTAAGCTCCTTCACAATTTCAAAAAATTCTCTACACATTTCAAAATTTTCTCAGAAACTCTGAATACTCTGAAAACTTTTGAAATTTTTTTCTAAGAATTCTAAACAAATTCTGCATCCGTTGAAAACTTCTAAATACTTCTTGAAAGGCTTGCCTAAAATTTTTGATTTTTTTTTTACAAATGCTGAAAGTCTCTAGATATTTTAGAATCTTCTAACAAACTCAAAATAATTCTTAAAATCTTGCAGAATTTTTTTAGAACTTTCAGAGAAGTTCTAAATACTTCTAAAACGCTTCTTTTTTTTCAAGATTTTACAAGTTTTCTACATATTTTATTACCTTCTGAAAAGCTCTAAATATATTACTAAAAATCTTGCAGAAAAGTCTTGAAATGTTTTTAAACTTTCTAGAAATTCTAAAAGTTTTCAACACATTTTAGAATCTTCTGAAAGTTGTAAATACTTTTAAAAAGTTTGAGTAAAATTTTTGAAGAGTTATTAAAAAATTTAAAAGTTTTTTACGCATTTTATAATCTTCTGAGAAGCTCTAGATACATCTAAAAATAGCAGATAACTTTTGAAAAGTTTATTAATGTTGCAGATTCTAGATTCTTCTAATAAGCTTTAGATACTACTCTAGATTTCTATAAATTCTAAGAGTTTTCTGAGAATTTTAAATTTAATATACATATATTTAATTTTTTTTAAATTCTAAATTTTCCTCACATTTTAGAATCTTTAGAAAAGCTCAAAAACTTTCAAAAATTTTAAAACTACATATCTACAAAATCTAAAAATGTTTTATAAATCTTCTGAAAAGCTTTTAATACTTCTAAAAAGTTTGCCTAATTTTTTAAAAAGTTGTTACAAATTCTAAGAATTTTCTAAACATTTTAAAACCTCCTGAAAACTTCTAGAAATTTTTCAAAATCATGCAGACTTTTGAAATGGTTTTAAACTTTCTACAAATTTTAGAATCTTCTAAAAAGCTCTCGATACTTCTAAAATTCTTGCAAATTAAAAAGTTTTTAAATCTTCTACAATTCTAAAAGTTTTCTACACATTTTAGAATATTCTCAGAAAATCTAAATAATTCAAAAAAAACTTGCGTATTTTTTTTTACAAATTCCAAAAATTCTCTACACATTTTATAATCTTCTAAAAAGCTCTAGATACATTTAAAAATTTGCAAAAATCTTTAAAAAAATTAATTTAACTTTCTACAAACATTAAAGGTTTCTGCACATTATAAATTTTTCTAAAAAGTTGTACTTCTAAAAATCTTGCAAAAAACTTTCAAAAAGTTTTTAAACTGTTTACAAATTATATTTTTTTTACATATTTTAGCATCCTCCGAAATGTTGCAAAAACTAGTTTACAAATTCTAAAAGATTCTAAACATTTTAAACATTTAACTTCGCTTTTGATAATTTTAAATACTTCTAAAAAGCTTGAGCAATATTTTTGAAAATTTTTAGAAGTTTAAGTGTTTTATAAACATTTTATAATTGTCTGAAAAGCGCTAAACACCTTTAAAAATCTTGCGTGAGATGTTTGAAAACTTTTTATAAGTTCTAAGAGTTATATATACATTTTACAATCTTCTGAGAAGATCTAAACACTTCTAAAAATTTGCAAAAAACTTTTGAAAAAAATTTAAACTTTTTATAAATTTTCTACACATTTTAGAATCTCTAACAAATTTTCAAAAAGCTTTTCCAAATTCTAAAAGTTTTTATACATTTAAGAATCCTCTGAGCAGTTCTATATACTTTTAAAAATCTAGCAAGAATTTTTTTTTTGGAAATTCTAAAAGTTTCTAAACATTTTAGAATTTTAAATTTTTTATAAACAGTTAAAAATATTGTATATCATTTTTATAAATTCTAAAATTTTCTACACATTTGAAAATATTTCTAAAAATCTTGCAAAAGACTTTTTAATTTTACTTACAATTTTTTTTTAAGTTCTACACTTTTTAGAATCTTCTGAAAAGCTCTACATACTTCTAAAAATCTTGCAAACAAATTTTGATTTTCTTTTTAGTTTCTACACATTTTAGAAATTTCTGAAAAGCTTTACGTACTTCTAAAAATCTGGCAAAAACTTTAGATTTTTTTTTTTTTAATTCTTAAGTTTCTGCACATTTTAGAATATTCTGAAAAGATAAATACTTTACGTAAAGTTTTTGAAAAATTTCACAAAGTTTTCTAAACATTTAATCTTCTGAAAAGGATAGAATCTTCTGAGAAGCTGAGAATCTTCTAAAAACTTCCGAAAGACTTTTGAAAAGTTTTGAAAAATTCTAAATATTTTCTACACAAGTTCTGAAAAATTCTAAAAAAATTAAAATCTTTAGAGAAGCTTTCTAAGCTATGCAAAAAACTTTTTTAACCCATCGACAAATTCTGAAAGATTTTTACATATTTTAAAATCTTCTAAGAAACTCTTGATACTTCTGAAAAGTTTGCGTCAATTTTTTTTTAAGTTTTAAAAATTCTAAGTATTTTCTAAATATTTTGTAATCTTCTTAGAAGCTCAAAAACTTCTAAAAACTAAAAATTTGCAAAAAACTTTGTATTATAAATTTTCTACAAACTCTGAAAGTGTTCTACATATTTTAGAATTTTCTGAAAGCTCTAGATACTTTTAAAAATCTTGCTAAAAAAAAGCTCTAAATACTTCTGAAAAACTTTTTTTTTTTAGAAATTCTAAAATTTTCTAAACATTTTAAAATCTATATAGTTAAAAATATTGAAACAGTTTAAACTTTTTTCAAAATTTATCTAGTTTTGAGAAAGATAACAAAAATGATTCCAAAAGTCAAAACAACGACAAAGACCAATCTAAAAGAAATAATGATGGCAAATGCAATTGTGACAAAAAAATGAAAATAAAGATAACAACAAAATAAAAAAAGTAAAAAAAGTGAGAAAAGTGTGAAAAGTGAGAAAAGTGACAAAGAATCATGCGCTTGTATCCTAAACCAGACTATACTCCTAAAACTCAACCTTGCTGTAAACCAAAACCTTCATCATGTTGCCAGCCTCGCTGTTAGAAATTAAAAACAAACAAAGCTCTAAATACTTCTAAAAAGCTTGCGTAACATTTTTCAAAAATTTTACACACATTTTATGATCTTCTAAAAAGCTCTAGTTACTTCTAAATATTAGCAAATGACTTGAAACGTTTCTAAACTTTCTATAAATTTTTTACACTTTTTAGTATCTTAAAAAATATTTAAAAATTTTATGTTTACATTTATAATTTTCTGAAAAGTTTTTGTATTTTTTTACAAACTCTAAAAGTTTCTACACAATTTAGAATGATTTGAAAAGCTCTAGATACTTCTAAAAATCATTCAAATTTTGTTTTTTTCCTCTGAAAAGCTCTAAATACTTCTTGCAAATTTTTTTGAATTTTTTACATTTTAAAATCTTCTGAGAAATTCTAGAAAATCTTATAAAAAATGTCTACACATTTTAGAATCTTCTAAAAAGCTGTAAATACTTCTAAAAATCTTGCAAAACATGTTTATTACAAATTCTAAAAGTTTCGACACATTTTTATTTTTTGAAAAACTTCAGATAGTTCTAAAAATCTTGCAAAAAAATTTTGAATACAATTTTTTTACAAAATTCCAAATGTTTTTTTTTAGAAATTCCAAATGTTTTCTTTTACAAATTCCAAATGTTTTTTTACTCATTTTAGAATCTTCTGAGAAGCTCTAAATACTTCTAAAAAAGTTGCAAACAATTTTTGAATAATATAATCTTCTAAAGCTCAAGCTATTTCTAAACATTTGCAAAAGACTTTTGAAAAGTTTTTAAACTTTCTATAAAATCTAAAAACATTCTACACATTTTAAAATCTAATAAAAAACTTTAAATGCTTCTAAAAATCAGACAAAATCTTCAGAAAAAAATGTTCAAAAATTTAAAAAAAAATTCTACACATGTAACCTTGTGAGAAATTCTAAATCTTTCTAAAAATCTCGCTACAAATTTTTTTTTTACAAATTTTAAGCAATTATAAACATTTTAGAATCTTCTAAGAAACTCTAGAAACTTTTCAAAATCACGCAAATAACTTTTGTAATGTTCAATATGCTGAAAAACTCTTGATACTTTTAAAAATCTTAGAAAAAAAATTAAAAAGTTAAAAAAAAAATGCGTAATTTTTTTTTTAAATTCTAAGAATTTTCTATATATTTTATAAGCTTTAAGTATTTCTAAAAATTTGCAGAAAATTTTAAAAACTTTTCAAACTTTCTTCAAAATCTTGAAGATTTCTACACATTTTAAAATACTCTAAGAATCTAAGCTCTTACTACTACTAAAAATCTTGCATACAACTAATTCTGAAAATATCTAAACATTTTAGAACCTTCTGTGAAAAAATCTGAATACTTTAAAAAACTTGCAAAATTTTGTTTAAAAGTTTTTACAAATATTAAGAGGTTTCACTTTTAAAAATTTACATAAAACTTTTATTTTTTTTACAAATTTAAAAAATTCTACACATTTTAGAATTTTCTGAAAAGCTCTAGACACTTCTTAAAATCATGCAAAAAACTTTCAAAATGTTTTTAAACTTTAAAAAGTTTGCTAAACATTTTAAAATCATCTGAAAATTTCTACATACCTATACATACCAAAAAAAATTTATTACAAATTTTAAAATATTCTGTAAAGCACTAAAAAATTCGCGTAAGATTTTTGAAATTTTTTCACAAACTCTAAAGTTTTCTACACAATTTATTATCTTCCGAGAAAGATCTAGATATTTCTAAAAATTTGCAGACTTTTAAAAAGTTTTTAAACTTTTTACAAATTCTAAAAGTTTGATACTAAAAGCTTAAAGTTTTCTATGAATTTTATAATCTTCTAAAAAAATACTTCTAAAGTCTTCTCGTAAAGTTTTTAAAAAAATAAAACTTCAACTACTATGAGTCTACACATTTTATAATCTACTAAAAATCTAAAAAGTTGAAAAGACTTAAAAAAAATAACTTTCTACAAACTTTAAAAAAGTTTGTAAACATTGTAGATTCTTCTGAGAAGCTCTAGATACTTCTAAAAACCTTATAGAAGATTATTAAACAGTTTTCGAAATTATACAAACTCTTAAAAATTACTACACATTTTAGAATCTTCTAAAAACTCTTACTACATCTAAAAAATTTGCAAAAACTTTTTTTTAGAAATTTTAAAAATTTCTAAACATTTTAAGAATTTTCTAAAAAACTCTTAATATTTCTAAAAATCTTGGAAAAATTCTAAAAGTTTCTACACACATTTTAGATTCTTCTGAAAAAAAAAAAAATTAAAAAACTTAAAATCAATGAGTTTTCTGAACATTTTATAATCTTCGTAGTGCTCTAGATATTTCTAAAAATTTGCAGAAGACTTTTGAAAGTATTTTATAAAATCCAAAAGTTTTCTACACATTTTAGAATCCTCTGAAAAAATCCAGACACTTCTAAAATTTTTGCAACAAAATTTTAAATTTTGTTTACGAATTCTTAAAATTTGTACACTTCTATCTTTTGAGAAGATCTAAATACTTTTAAAAATCTTACAAAATTTGTTTAAAACGCTTTTTACAAATTCCAAAAATTTTCTTCTAAAAAACTCAAAATATTTTTTAAAATCTTGAAAAAGTTTTAGATTTTTCTGAAAATAAAATTTTTGATTTTGTCTACAAATTCTAAATTTTTTAAAATCTTTTAAAAAGCTCTAAATACTCCTAAAAAGCTTGCATAATTTTTTTGAAATTTCTTTACAAATTCCGAGAATTTTCTAAACATTTCATAATCTTCTGGGTAGCTCTAGATGCTTCTAAAAACTTGCAAAAGACATTTGAAAGTTATTTTTAAATTCTAAAAGTTTTCTACCTATTTTAGAATCCTCTAAAAAACTCCAAATACTTTTAGCAAACAAAATTTAAATCTTTAAATTTCTACACACTTCTATCTTCTGAGAAGCTCTAAACAGTTCTAAAAATGTTGCAAAATTGGTTTGAAACGCTTTTTACAATTTCCAAAAGTTTTCTACACATTTTAAGAACCTTCTAAAAAGTTCTACATACTTTTTAAGTTTGAAAAAAAATTTAATCTTTTACACATTTTAGAATCTTCTGAGAAACTCTAGACACTTCTTAAAATATCAAAAAATATTTACACATTTTAAAAGCTTTTGATACTACAATCTTACAACAAATACTGAAAATTTTCTAAACATTTTAGATCTTCTGAAAAGCTCTAAAAAATTCTAATAATCTTGCAACAATTCTAAAAGTTTCTACACATTTTAGATTCTTCTGAAAAAAATTTTTTACAAATTCTAAAAATTTCTAAAAACTTAAGAATCTTTGAAAAGCTCTAAATACTTCTAAAAAACATCAAAAAAAAATTTACAAACTCTAAAAATTTTCTAAACATTTTATAATCTTCCGGATAGCTGCAAATACTTCTAAAATCCTGCAAAATTTGTTTGAAACGCTTTTTACAAATTCCAAAAGTTTTCTACTTATTTTAAGAACATTCTAAAAAACTCTAAATATTTCTTAAAATATTTCAAAAATTCTTAAAATGTCTACACATTTTAAATTTTTCTAATTTTTTTTTTTTTAATTTCTACAAATTTTAGAATCTTTTGAGAAACTCTAAATACTCTTAAAAAGCTTGCGTAATTTGATTAAAAAGATTTTACAAATTCTAATTTCTAAACATTTTATAATCTACTGAGTAGCTCCTAGATACTTATTATAAAATCTAAAAGTTTTCTACACATTTTAGATCTTCTGAGAAGCTCTGAATACTTCTATTAATCTTGAAAAATTTGTTTAAAATTTTTTTTTTTAAATTCCAAAAAAATCTACACATTTTAAAATCTTCTAAAAAGCTTTTGAGACAATTCTAACAATCTTACAAATATTTTGAAAAGTTTCTACTAATTCTAAAAGTTTTCTACACACTTCTGAAATTTGTAATAACACATTTTAGAATCTTCTGAAAAATTCTAAACACCTCCAAGAATTCTTAAAATTTTATTACAAATTCTAAAAGTTTATAAACTTTCTACAAATTCTAAACATTTTAAAATCATCTGAAAAACTCTAAAAATTTTACAAAAACTCTAAAAGTTTCTACAAACAAAAAGTTTTTACACATTTTAAAATTTTCAGAAAAGTTCTAAATGCCTCCAAAAGTCTTGCAAAAAAATCTTGAAATTCTAAAAATTTCTGAAAAGCTCGAGATACTTACTAAAATTTTGCAATTTTTTTTAACAAATTTTAAGATTGTTCTGAAAATCTCTAAAAACTAAACGCATATTCAACCAAGTATTTTTTAATTATTTTGAATAATGAAGAGTATTCTGACTTCAATAAGAGTATATCTGGTCAGCCTGAGGTCCTCCAACTCAGCAAATAATGCCTTTTTTGTCGTTCAAATTGAACAAAATCTGCTGGAGTCAGTGGCTAACTATAGAAAGAAGCTTTTAATGCCCAACATACAAAAAAATGCATTTTTTAATCATTTTTATTTCAAATTGATTAAAAGCTGTGTCGGACATACAAAATCGTTATCAATAATCAATTCTACGTGATAAACAAAATCATTTTTTTTAATAAAACCTGCTTAGCTGCAAAAACCACCCCAGGAAATAGTATTTTTTATTATCCGCTTTTCACAAGCAGCAATAAAAAAAGATCAATTTTATTTTGTTAAAAAAAAAAAAAATAATAAAAGCCGAGAAATGTTGAGAAGTATCGAACAAAATCAATTTTCAGTAGAAAAATGAAAAAATAACAAAGTTTAAAATGATACATAAATTTATCAAACAAACTTTGTAAATTTTAATAATAAATACGTGATATATAGTTCTGCTAACTATCTACACTTAATTAATAATTCGTATACATCAACGTCAAGATAATACTCGTCTTCATGATTTAGTCTCAGATAATAATCAAGACAAATGATCATCATTTAATGTTATTAATATTAATTGTTTTTAATTGCAACAGTTTTATTGATTGCATAGACGCAAGCCTATTTATTTTAAGTGCCTGAGATTTAGGCCTCACTTGACCCATGTCCCTTGCTTAATGTATGTGTGGCTTCTTAACTGTTGGTAACATTAGTTTCTTCTAACAACATTTATTTATGTTTAAAACAATATTGCAAACTTTAGTTAGTTAAACAAACTACATTAACTATTATTATGCCAGGATAATAATTTAATCATAAGCATGCTCGATAATGCTCCCTCATTTGCAAGACGTTTCAGAACTTGCTTGCAACGCTTCATTATGCGATAATCAATAATTAGATTTGTTAGTAAAAATTTAAATATGCTGAAGTAAAAAGTTGTTCGCTTCATTGATAATTTTAATAAACCTGAATTTTCTATGAACTCCCACAAAATTGTAAAGCTTATCTATCAAAGTTATACAGAACCTAGTTAAGTAGAATTTTCTCGCATGATTGGACGGACCCTCTAAAGTTTTTACATGAAATTGTAGTTTTAATACATTCTGGAATAGGGTCAAACCATAATAATATTAAATCAAATTTATTTTTGCTACAAAATGATTTTAAATTCTGATTGAAACTATCATTAGTGCAGCATGATGAGTTTGTGGTCTGCTGGCAAACATGATTAATACATCGCTGATATCATACGCAGTGAATCAAATGTCAAGTATTTTGTAGATCGCATTCCGTCGACTGCTGTCGAGGCGTATTATGAAATACATACAAAGCAAAGTTTGCAGATATAATATGATTGATTGCATGTTTTGGCAGCCGACGAAGCCTCTCTAAATATGAAACAGATGGTAAAACATTCTAGTTTAAAATTAATAATATATTTTCATTATCTATCCATTGAGACAAATAAATATGTAAATTGAAAATATAATTGGTACCCGATGTGCCATAAAATAAATTGCTTTTAAATAAAATTCGTTTGTTTTATTGTTATTACCTTCTCTGCTTCGGTATCGTTGACGTGTTTTCCGGGTCGATATTCCGGCGCTAAATAGCCGGCAAAATGACCCGCTGATGTAGTTGAATTTTGTTGGAAACGAACGCGTCCGCGGCTGGATAGAGAGAGATTGTTTGGTGTTACTAGTGGTAGACAGGATCCACCAGAAGCACCATCTGAAAAGAAAAAAATATGTGAGTGAAAGAGCAATATTTTTAACGCAACTACAGTAGTTAATAAATGTATTGTGCAATAGGCACGGTATGATACACATTGTTCACGAGTAAGAACGTTGACCTGATAATTCATAAAAATGAAAAATTAGCTCTTTGTGCAAGTTGCATTTTTTGTAAAACTATAAATTATGGATCCGTTACCTCATATAGGCATCAAAACATACACGTCTTCTCTGTGGCTCGGTGTGCCCGACACTTCGATTGCCTACCCCAATGTATGTATGTATATCTTCAGTTAGTTTCAAACGAATAATAAAATCTGTGTACGTTTCTTAAAGATGTTTAAAAATAAAATGTTCCTAAAATGTCAAAAATGTTCTTAGATTGTCAAAAAATGCTTTCAGATTCTATGAAAATGTTTAAAAAATTTCTAAAAGTGTTCCCAAATGTTTAAACAATATTCTCATATTCTTGCATTAATTAAAAATGTTTGAAAATGTTCTAAAGTTGTCAAAATTGTCAAAAATGTTCCTAGATTGTCAAAAAAGTTTCCAAATTATCTGAAAAAATTTCAAAGCTTTCTAAAAGTGTTCCCAAACGTTTAAACAATATCCTAGTTGTCAAAAATGTCCTTAAGTTGTCAAAAATGTTCGTAGATTGTCAAAAAATGGTTTCAGATTCTTTGAAAATGTTTAAAAAAATTCTAAAAGTGTTCCCCAACTTTTAAACAATATTCTCATATTCTTGCATTAATTAAAAATGTTTGAAAATGTTCCAAACTTGTCAAAAATGTTCATAGATTATCAAAAAATGTTTCAAAATATCTAAAAATGTTCCAAACTTGTCAAATATGTTCCTAAGTAGTCAAAAATGTTCCTAAATTGGGAAAAAATGTTTCCAAATTCTCTGAAAATGTTTCAAAATTTTCTAAAATGTTCTCAAACGTTTAAATTATATTCTCATGATCTTACATTAATTAAAAATGTCTGAAAATGTTCCAAAGTTGTCAAAAATGTTCCTAAGTTGTCAAAAATGTTCCTAGATTGTCAAAAAAATGTTTCCAAATTCTCTGAAAATGTTTCAAAATTTTCTAAAAATGTTCCCAAAGGTTTAAACAAAATTCTCATAATTTTGCATTCATTAAAAATGTCTGTAAATGTTCCAAAGTTGTCAAAAATATTCTAAAATTGTCAAAAAAATTCCTAGATTGTCAAAAAATGTTTCCAGATTCTCTGAAAATGTTTCAAAATTTTATAAAAGTGTTCTCAAACGTTTAAACAATATTCTCATGTTCTTACATTAATTTAAAATATCTGAAAATGCTACAAAGTTGTCAAAAATGTTCCAAGTTGTCAAAAATGTTCATAGATTGTCGAAATATGTTTCCAAATTCTCTGAAAATGTTTCAAAATTTTCTTAAAGTGGTCCCAAACGTTTAAACAATATTCTCATGTTATTACATTAATTAAAAATGTCTAAAAATGTTCCAAAGTTGTCAAAAATGTTCTTAAATTGTCAAAAATTTTCCTAGATTGTCAAAAAATGTTTCTAGATTCTCTGAAAAAATTTCATTATTTTCTAAAAATGTTCGTAAAGATTTTAAACAATATTCTCATGTTCTTGCATTAATTAAAAATGTTTGAAAATGTTCCTAAGTTATCAAAAATGTTCCTAGATAGTCGAAAAATGTTTCCAAATTATCTGAAAATGTTTCAAAATTTTCTAAAAATGTTCCTAAAGGTTTAAACAATATTCTCATGTTTTTAAATTAATTAAAAATGTCTAAAAATGTTCTAAAGTTATCAAAAATGTTCCAAAGTTGTCAAAAATGTTCCTAAGTTGTCAAAAATGTTTCTAGATTATCGAAAAAATGTTTTCAGATTCTTTGAAAATGTTTCAAAATTTTTTAAAAGTGTTCCCAAACGTTTAAACTATATTCTCATGTTCTTGCATAATTAAAAATGTCCGAAAATGTTCCAAAATTGTCAAAAATATTCCTAAATTGTCAAAATAAATGAATTAACCACATCGCAACAACGTTCTGTCAGCGGTCCGTGCATCTGGACTTGCTCTCGCATAGACAAGCAAAACTTTCAGTCTCCAAAAATCCAAACATCTAATATTGCACGTGCAGCTCACAAATTTCGTTAAAAGCAAATAATAAATCAACTTCTCTAAGCTTAACTTTGTAGTCATGTTACGGTGAAACGTCATTCTAGAGAAAATCAACCATTGCCAGGCACACGGCATCGAGGTCAAGATAACACACCAACTTAGTGCTCTCCCATTAAAAAGAAGAAAAAACCTATCATAATAGATTCCAGAATCCAAGTTGTAGCACAGATAAGAACAAAAAAATACTTCTAACGCTAACCCAACACAGGAAGACTTTCCTAGGCAATAGCATCGCCTGGACATTCATTGCAAAGCAGATATCATACCTCGCAAGTAACTCCAAACGTTAATCAACAAACAATTTACCAAGCCCTATCAATTAGCGCTCAACGTGGGGCAATTCTTGAAACCCTACCGGAAACGTAAATAAACATTTGCAAAAAGACTAACCTTTAGCGTAATATAAGGTCAACCTGCATGCTTATCTGCTAATCTAGGCGTTTAAACCCTAAGTTACACCGCAAGTTAAATCAGCACTCATGCCTGCTCCCCAGCCGGTAATTCAAATGCTTCAACTGTAGAGAGCACACCATAGACCTATACCTTCAATTTTGACTGAAGCTGTTCCAGCAAGGGTCACCCCCCATTGAGTTTTAATTACGGTTTCACGCACTGGTAAGACGGGGTCATACATGCAAAGTGTATTTCCGTAATAAAACATTTACAATAAAAATAACCCAAAAAACATCTTCTTCAAGTAACCTCCAGCTGCACCTTAAGAACACCCTCAAAGAAAAGTTGCACAATCGATACAACGGATTCATTCAATCTTCTAAACTTAGTGCGACCCTCCGGTACAACCGGGGTCTTCTTTAAAAAACCACACAAAAAATCAATTCACCACGTGCGGATTAAATTTTTACAATTGGCGCCCAACGTTCTTAGTAGAAAAAAGCGCCCCGGACTTAGACACACAAGAACTATTTCAAAAAACATCTTCAACTGCATCCGAAGATCCTCACAAAACAAACATTGTAGGTTGTAAGTCAAGTTCCACCATTAAGCAGACCAATCAAAATCGTTCCATCAGCGGTCCGTGCGCTCACTCTCTAGTAAACCTTGACAATTGGCGCCCAACAAGAAGCACTTATTAAACTAAAACTTCCCAACTCCACCAAAACTCGTAAAAAAATCTACAAAGAAAAATTGCTCCCAAGTAAATTGCATTGCCTGAACCTTCATCGCCACGCGGATATCATAAGGTTAATCCATCATTAAAACAATTAATCAAAAACGTTCTGTCAGCAGTCCGTATAAACCTTATTGAAACAAAAGTCCATAACCTCACTAAGACTCGTAAACAATCATCTGCATAAGAATAAACCAAAAAAAAAAAAAAGATTGCTCCAAAGCAAATTGCATTGCCTGGAGCTTCACTGCCAAGCGGATATCATATGCTTAATCCACCATCAAAAACGTTCCGTCAGCAGTCCGTGCGCTTACTCAGACTCAACCTCCAGTAAACCTTAACAACTGGCGCCCAACGTAGGGCACTTATTAGAGCAATCAAGTAAGTCCCAATCCTATCGGGACTCATAAACATTCATTCGGAAAAGACTAAACCGAAAGAAGATTGCTCCAAAGCAAATCAACCTCTCAAAAACGTTCCGTCAACGGTCCGTGCGCTCATACACTTTTTAAAGAAAAATAAACGTTACTTGGTCGTTTTTCTCTAAAAAATCATCTGCAAAAGGACCATCTCAAAAAACATCTTCAAATAACCTCAAATGCATAAAAAAACAAACACAAAGGAAAATTGCACAAACCAGTACACTAGATTTGTACAACTTTCTAGGCACAGTGTAACTAACCTAAAAATATCTTTGAGAAAACCACAAACAAACAAAAAAACTCATAAAACGCAACACGCCCAACGTAGGAGACTCCTAATAGTTTACTAAACCCCACTAAGACTAATATTAACCCAAAAAACATCTTTAAGTAAACTAAAAATTGTACTTAAAAAAAATTAATGGGAAAAATCTTATAACTCTTATGGGAATTAACATAGACTTTCGGTCGATCTGACACTGAATGTAGGTTTTACAATTTTAATTTAAAGTTTGACCACCAGAGTGTTCGTTGGCGCTAGTGTCGCGTGTGTGTTTGGTTGCATACCCGATTTTTGCGTGTGTGTTTGGTTGCATACCCGATTTTTGCGTGTATGATTGGTTGCATACCTCATTCAGAGTTGTCCACTAGATGTCAGCGCGTGTGTAGTTATACAGGTTGATCGGTAAAGGCGAAAAATTCAAATTTCGTATACTGAGTGTTAGAATATGTTTTTCAAGATAGCCGCTTGGTTGTAAAGACGCCAATTTCAAATATGGAAGCCACGTTGGTTGCCGAGTTGTCCACTAGATGTCAAGGTGTGTGTGTGTGTGTGTGTGTGTGTGTGTGTTGTAGTTGATCATGTAGTCACTAGATGGCCGAGAGTATGCAACTTAAGTTACACTGGTAGTGTATGCAACACTTCACATAGTAAGCTTGGTTGCGTCGGACTTTGATTGCTAGAATTTAAACACCGGTCGGCTGGTTGAGAGCTCGACGCGCTAATCATTGCGCCATACGGTATTACTTTATTACCAGCACATGTTCATACAACTTGCTGGACTCGATGCAAACCGGTTGAAGATGTATTGACGTTGCAACCGGTAGATGTCACTAATGTAAAAGTGAGTATCTAATCCCATGTAAGCGTTGTTGTTCAGCCTTCTTCTATTCTCTTTTTTCTCTAGTACTAGTTGTAGCCAGAGTCGGGATCACAAAGTAATGCTTGCAATTTCGCGGAGTTAGTAACTAGGATTCATCAAAAAGGTTTGCAATGTGAGTGATGGTTGCTAAATAAATGTAAATCGCTGATTAAAAATGCTGTATTTAAAGGTTTGTCTCATAGTTCAGTGGAAACAAAGTTCCAGTATTTTCCTGGTTGTAAGTTGTTGGCTGTTTGCTACCTCAAACTTCATTAACTGTTAAGTTTTCTACTTATGCAGCGGATTTTATCAAAATTGATTAAGCTTCACGTAAAAAAGCGTGTATTACGGTTAATAGCGGCACCTAACGGCCAATACAAACCAAAAATACATAAAACGCGGCGCCCGCAGATTAATCCACATCTACTAACTAAAGTTTCTTCCAACCAAAACTGTGAACGTTAGGTGCCTTCAACGCCATCAACTAACAAAACCAAAAGATCTTTAAAATTCAAAGCTAATCCATCTAACAAGCGATTAAGCCCAACACGCCCTTCAACTTCTTCAGCATCCATAAAAGATAATGATATAATTGATTAACGCGTCTCGGTTATGGTAAGTAGCGCCACCTAGCGGCCGTTATAAAACAAAAACACCTGAAACGCAATACGGCAATCGCAAATAAAACCACACACCTCACCTTTAGTCTAAAAATCATTAACCCGGCAGGTCTTTAAGGCTCAGGTAACCAAAGCTAATCCGTCTAACAACCCCTTAAGCCTAACACGCCTTCCCACTTCTTCAAGATCTAGGATAGTAATACAATTAATTATCGCGTTTAGGTTATGGTATATAGCGCCACCTAGCAGCAAACCAAAAACACCTGAAACGCAATACGGCATTAGCACTCAAATGTACGATGCATAAAACATGTTGTTAAGTTCATTGCAATGCGGCATCCATGTGACAATGTTCCATCAGCGGTCCGTGCGTTAAATGCACTCATAGTGCCCCCCCCCCCCTCCCAAAGAAACAAATTAATTCATTAAACATGGCAACCGCTTATTAAGCCAAACATCTAACAAGCATTATCAACTGAAGCCCAACGTAAGGCAGTTTTTAGTGCATAAAAAATATCTGCACCGAAAAAGTAAAATTAGTATATCTACCATAAACAAAGCACTCCTCTTCCAGCAACTCTTTAAAGACTATGCATCAACAACTTGTTTCTCCAATTAGTTCCAAGCACAACCAAACCTCACCAAAAAAAATAGTGATAATAAGGCGCCCAACGTAAGACTTCCTTTTAAACAAAATACCCAAACCTCACACAGAAATAGGACCACCTGGAAGACATCTCCAAAGAAAAACTAAATAAAAAAAAAAATCGTCAAAAGTTCCAAAAACAAATTTTTAGTTGTCCCCTGGCGCACAATTGGACACTCAATGTAAAGCTTTCTTTCAGAAAAAGCGTCCCAACAAAACCAAAAGAAAAAAATCAAAAGAGCGATCGTTACAATTTGACACCCAACGTGGGGTTTCTTTTTCGATGAAGTGACTTAACCCCCCACACCTCAAGAACAAGAAAAAAAAGTTAATTTTGTAAAAAGTTCCAAAAATGCGCTTGGGATGTCCTCCACGAAAAAAGACAAATAAAATCCTGAAATTTTGACAAAACTAATTTCAAATATTGCCTAACATGATACTTTGCTCAAAAATAAATTTAAAAAATTAAAAAAAACTACAATTTTACTCAAAAATAAATTTCTAAAATAAAAAAAAAAATAAATTATTTTTAAATATTTAAAATCACGGTTTTGAATAAATTAATGCTGAGAACACAATTGTTAATATAAAATTTTAATTTTTTTGAAAAAACTAATTTAAAACATTGCCTAACAACGCCAAAGCCTGTGATTTGACAAAGCATAATATTACAAATATTTTCTTTAATAAAAGCATTAACAAACTTAACCCGTTTAAGATTAAATAGATTTTCCCCAAACAAGCCACTTAAAGACAAATTACCCTAAACGCAAACTTGTTTAAATTACGTTTAGCTGAAGTTATTTCATAATTAAATAATATATTTAAATAAACTCAATCCAATAATACAATATTTAATTTAATAATTGTATAAATTTTTGGCATGCGACAAATATTTCAGCAGCGAATTTCTGTATTTAATTGCATCGTTATATTTGAACAATAAAATATTCTGTTTAATGAAAAAAAAATCCATTCGAATTCGCATGAATAAATTTGTATAAAATACTACTGTTCCAACAAAACAAATATTAAAAACAAATACAAACTACAATATACAAAAAAAGTTTTATTATTGTTTCGAGTAAAACGTATCTCTTATCTCTCAAGTTGATAATGAAGTGTCCGTGTCAGTGGATTGGGTGAGAATATAAATCACGATTTATATGGCTTTTGTACGAGTAAAGAGCCTTGCGAAATGTAGCCGACAAGCCCTACTACTACTCTTCATTCTACTCTTTGTAAATTCGAACGAATGGACTCTGTATACTTGCTTTATTGATGTAAATAACACCGACCTGGCTTTGGGTATTTTTGTGATGGATGAGACCATTACAAAGTCCAACAAACTGTGTTTTATTAGACGAAGTTGTCGAGACAAACATGAAATTTTGCAATGATTTAATATAAAAAATTGTTTTGTATGAAAGCAATATGAAATAAAAGAATGTGGCGCTTTAAGTCAATAAAAACCCCCATTCAACTTTCTTTGAAAAGAAATTACATCTCCAAATAAATACAAAACATGACTGTAAAAGGTCATGAACCATATATACATACAATAAGATGACTTCTAAACTCCACTTTTAAAATGTTCTTCAAAGCTTATTTAAACAAGGGGAATATTTCTTCCAGGTCACTTCTTAAGCAATAAAACTTGCCATCTACATAGCATATATTACTACATTCGACGGGTATGTATTTACTTGTTTGAAGCGTAATCTCATGACTGCACAGATTACACTGAAACGTTAACGAGGGAATAAAGTAGTTGGAGTGTGAGAAGCCTAGCCTATCGCGTGACGTGTCGCATTACTGAAACTGAAGTCAGCTAATAATACAGTATAAATAATTTTAAAATGCAATTCAGGACATTAAAACACAATTTCATTTATTTGGAGTGCATTGAAGGTTGAATCAGTTCTAATCTAAAAGTGTGAATCAAGCAGTTTCGTCGACACAGTGTTAAGTTGCAGCGGTTTTTAGTAGTGTTGGATAAGTTCAGGGCACTTTTTTTTCACGCACCATTAAGGACAACAAATCGTTGGCGCGCTTAAATTACACTCCCGCGAGATTTGCAGCTTCGCTTTATACATTATTTTTTTGCTGTTGTTGCTGCACACCAAACGAAACATGCCGCGCACATAAATTCCACCGGAATAAATTTATTAATTAAAATGTAAATGTAACTAGAGAGGCAATTTATTTTCTTAACTATTATGGATTGTACAATATTTCTCAAATCTATTTGTATAAAATAAAATATTTCATGCATATAGCCTAGCTACATACATAAATATTAATGCAGACAGTCTTTGGTAAATACAACCGAATGTACGCTCTTGTAATATAAATGCACCGTGAATATGCATTTCACAAAGTAGTTGCTTGCAGCAGAGAAAATTCGCCTTTGCTTTATATGTTAGACGAGTTTTTCGTGTTGAACTAAACTTAATAGAAGTTTCAGTGGTTGCACCTTTTGTGGCGACAATATATGCTAGTAGAATTGAACATATTCTACTTTTACAATAAAAACAAATATAAATTTTTAGTTAAACCAATAAATATAAGGAATATCGTCAAAATAATATTCAAAATTAAATAAATTAAATGATCAAAATAAATTGATACTTTTAGTAAGGCTTAATTGCAATTTACACTGTTGGTAGCAATGGTATTGGACTGCATTGTTCACAATTCAATCATTATGGGATAGTAGTTTTTACTTTAGTTACCGCGCAACAACCCAAGTGTTTGTGATCCAATCTCTTGATCACAAAACACTTAAGTGGGCGGACGGGCGCACAGTTCAATAATTACGAGACAGTAGATTCAACGTTAGTCCCAATCCTCCAACCCAAATGAATGACACATTTTCTTGATCACATACACTTGGGAGGGTGGACGGGCACACAGTTCAATAATTACAGAACAGTAGTTTCTACTTTAGTTCCCGCCCGCCCACCCAAATGTTTGTAATCCAATCTCTTGATCACAGAACACTTGGATGGGTGGGCGGGCAAACAGTTCAATAATTGTAGAACAATAGTTTTGACTTTAGTTCCCGCCCACCCACCCAAGTGTTTGTAAACCAATTTCTTGATCACACAACACTTGGGTGGGTGGGTGGGCATACAGTTCTTTGCTTGCAGGACAATAGATTCAACGTTAGTCCCCACTCACCCACCCAAATGTTTCATTTTCTTGCTCACATACACTTAGATAAATCGGCGGGCACACATTTCAATAATTACGAGACAATAGTTTCTACTTTAGTTTACGCCCACCCACCCAAGCGTTTGTGATCCAATCTTTTAATCACACAATTCAATCATTATGAGACAGTAGTTTCTACTTTAATTTCCGCCCACCCACCCAAATAATTGTAATGTAATCTCTAGATCACAAAACTAATTGCTAAATAGTAAATTCAACGTTGGTTCCCACCCACCCACCCAAATGTTCCAAACTCTTGATGGCAAACACTTGGGTGGGTGGGCAAGCACACAATTCAATAGCTACGGGACAGTAATTTCTACTTTAATTTCCCGCCCACTCACCTAAGTGTTTGTAGTCCAATCTTTTGATCACGAAACACTTGAATGGGTAGGCGGGCTCAAAGTTTAATAATTGCGGGACAGTAGATTCAACCAAGCGTTTGTGATCCAATCTTTTTATCACAAATTAATTGGACGGGTAGGTTGGCACAAAGTTCAATAATTACAAGACAGTCAGTAATTTCTATTGTTTGTAATCAAATCTCTTAATCACAAAACACTTTGGTGGATAGGCGGGCTCACATTTCAATAATTACGGGACAGTAGTTTCTACTTTAATTCCCGCACACCCACACACAGTTCAATAATTGTAGAACAATGGTTTTGACTTTAGTACCCTCACACCCACCCAAGTGTTTGTGATCCAATCTCTTGATCACAAAACACTTGGGTGGGTGGGCGGGCGTACATTCAATAATTACGGAACAGTAGATTCAACTTTAGTCCCAATCCACCCACACAAATGTTCCATTTTCTTGATTACATAAACTTGGGTAGGTGGGCAAACACACAGTTCAATAATTACAGAACAGTAGTTTGTACTTTAGTTCCCGCCCACCACTCACCCAAGCGTAAGAAATCCATTTTCTTAATCCCACGCACCCAAGTGTTTGTGATCCAATTTCTTAATCACAAAACACTTGGGTGGGTAAGCGGGCACAAAGTTCAATAATTGCGGGACAGTAGATTCAACGTTAGTCCCCACCCACCCACACAAATGTTCTATTTTCTTGATCACATACACTTGGGTGGGTGGGCAGAAACACAAATCAATAATTTCTACTTTAATTCCCGCCCACCCACCCAAACGTTTGTAATCCACTCTCTTAATCACAAAACACTTAAGTGGGTGGGCGGGCACACAATTTTGGGACAATAGTTTTGACTTTAGTCTTGATCACAAAACACTTAGGTGGGTGAGCGGGAACTAAAGTAGAAACTACTGTCAAGTAATTATTGAATTGTATGCCCGCCCACCCACCCAAGTGTTTTGTGATCAAGAGATTGGATTACAAACACTTGAGTGGGTGGGCGGGAATTAAAGTAGAAACTACTGTCCTGTAATTCTACTTCTGTATGTCCGCCCACTTACTCAAGTGTAATTGATCAAGAAACTGGAAAATTTGGGTGGGTAGATGAGGACTAACGTTGAATCTATTGTCCCACAATCACTGAACTTTGTGCCCGCCCACCCTCCCAAGCGTTTGTAATCCAATCTCTTGTTCACAAAACACTTGGATGAGTGGGCGGGCATACAATTCAATAATTACTTGACAGTAGTTTCTACTTTAGTTCCCGCCCACCCACCCAAGCGTTAATAATCCAAATTCTTAATCACAAAACACTTGGGTGGATGGGAGGGCATACAGTTCAATAAAAGTGGGAAAGTAGTTTCTACTTTCGTTCCCACCAAATGATGACAACAAATTTTCCAAAATTTCACAACTCTATTAATCTATTTGAGGCACTATTTCCAAAATATTATAAATTTTCACAAAATATTTTCAAAATTACGACAAAATCAAAAACCTAACAAAAGCATTGTACAAAATCGTTAATAAAAACAACAATTTTCTTAACAAATTTTTATTTCAATCAGCCATAACTCAAACTTGATATAAGTGAACTTAAATAAATTCAAATTACTCAAAACTGACCGTATCAATTTTCACAGTTGGTAACAATAGTATTAAACTGCATTATTGCCAAATTGTATAAAAATTCAATAAATAATATAAAAGTTATAACATAATTTTAATCACCCTTGACTTCAAACTTGAAATAAGTGAACTTGAATAGATTCAAATTACTCAAAATTGACCGTATCAAATTAAATGCAATTTACATAGTTTATAGCAATAGTATTGGACTGCATTGTTGCCAAATTGTATAAAAATTCAATGACTAATACAAAAGTTATATCATAATTTTAATCACCCTTAAATTCAAACTTGATATAAGTGAACTAAAATAGATTCAAATTACTCAAAACTGACTGTATCAAATTATTTGCAATTTACACAGTTGATAACAATAGTATTAAACTGGATTGTTGCAAAATTGTATAAAAATTCAATAAACAATACAAAAGTTATAATATAATTTTAATCACCCTCGACTTCAAGCTTGATATAAGTGAACTTGAGTAGATTAAAATTACTCAAAACTGACCGTATCAAATTAATTGCAATTTACACAGTTGATAACAATAGTATTAAACTGCATTGTTGCCAAATTGTATAAAAACTCAATAAATTATACAAAAGTTATTACATAATTTCAATCACCCCATAACTTCAAGCTTGATATAAGTGAACTTGAATAGATTCAAATTACTCAAAACTCACCGTATCAAATTAACTGCAATTTTCACAGTTGGTAACAATAGTATTAAACTGCATTATTGCCAAATTGTATAAAAATTCAATGAATAATACAGAAGTTATAACATAATTTCAATCACCTATGACTTCAAGCTTGATATAAGTGAACTTGAATAGATTCAAATTACTCAAAACTCGCCGTATCAATTTAGTTGGAATTTACACAGTTGGTAGCAATAGTATTGGACTGCATTGTTGCCAAATTGTATAAAAATTCAATGATTAATACAAAAGTTATAACATAAATTCAATCACCCATGACTTCAAGCTTGATATAAGTAAACTTGAATAGATTCAAATTACTCAAAACTGACTGTATCAAATTAGTTGCAATTTACACAGTTGGTAGCAATGATATTAGACTGCATTGTTGCCAAATTGTATGCAAATTCAATGATTAATACAAAAGTTATAACATAATTTCAATCACCCATAACTTCAAGCTTGATATAAGTAAACTTAAATAGATTCAAATTACTCAAAACTGACTGTATCAAATTAGTTGCAATTTACACAGTTGGTAACAATAGAAATACATTGTTGCCAAATTAAATAAAACTAATAATCAACAAAAACTCGGTAACTAAAGGCTAGTTCAGCTAAAGCTCTTATTTTTTAATACTCTCAAATCAAACCATAGTATCACTTTTCAGACGTATATAAACTTTCATACGCTCATAACATTAAAACATAAAATCTGCACTTATTTTTGAAACAAAATGACATTAAGTTTTGCATTCATAATATACTATATGTAAAGGTAGAAGCAATTTATATTCTTTTAAGTCTCACCCTCGTACGGTCGGAATGAAGATTTGGTGTATTTTATGTCCAGGGAAATGTTGTAATATGATTGGGATTAATGGACGTGGGTGTGTAGGAAAAGGGACAGCGGACGGGTCGCAAAGAGGTCGCGTCGGGGCAGAATAATTTACGAAGAAAATGTACCCTTTGCCAACCGCTCAAAGTCGTTATATAGGGCTTTAGTGGTAACACGCTTGTAATAAAAATCATCGTAAATAAAAACGCTTAAAACACCTATAGCAGCAATTGCTTTCCATTCATTCAGTTTCAGTAATGAATTGAAATAATTTTATTGCATCGAATAAATTAAACAAGCATGAACACAAAGCGTGCTGAATTTCTATTTTGTCCATAGAATTCGACCCATAATCGGCGATTAATTAATGGAATATTGCAACCGATACATTCCCAATTCTTTTAATGTGTTTCCGCATATGCTAATCGTGTAATTGTTTTAGGGTAATATCCATACTATTATATTCGTTTTATTAAAGATTTTTAATATAAAGATCCTTTGTATTCTGTAATTTTTTCTATCGAGTCTCGTTCCTTATAATTATACTTATATTACAAAAGAGTTAGTTCGCAGGGTCTTGCGTTTTATAGCTTTGTTTTTATTCGTGTTTCCATATTCCGCCTTGAGGATTACGTTTCGAAATCTCATAATATAATATAAAGAGAAAATCTTCAAGTTATATTATTTACAGATATTTTCTGAATTTAATTGAATTAAATATATTCAACAACTGATACATATAATCTCTTCAACGATCATTATGTAAATCAAGATAGTAGGGTGAAACGAATCCTCGACAATTTAGGATTTACGTGGTAGAACTACAATTTTTGGATGCTAACTCAGCAGACCGTGATGCGGCCGGAATCGCACGTGCTTTGAATATTGTGCACAATTTGCGTACCGATTTCAAGTTGTATAATGTATAGACACATTTAATTAAATATGAATTAATATGCAAACACCTACGGGCTTTTATATTCGCACTGAATTATATAAATAATATTTTGTACGATTAATGAACGCGCTAATTGATAAATAATCTGATTTGAATAAAAATGAAGAAAATATTGTGATAATTAAATCCTTAAGCATGATGAAGCACCAGATTTAACGATCTATATGTGTTACACATCTCTATCTTTATGTAGTTGCTCTAATTTGGGATGTATTTGCATATGTTTGTAAACTTAATTTCATATTGTGTAAATATTTGAAACTCATTCAGTCAATTATAGGAATTACATAATGCCCGGCGCATCCACCATATTTTTTTATAAAGGTAGTGATGTAAAATTTGATCTTAAAAAAAAATTACTTTTTTAAATACTTAACACTACAAGATTTTTTAAAGTTTTTAAGACTTCATGAACTTCTTGAACGTTTTAATACTTTTTTGAAGATCTCAAAGTATTTTTATTCTATTGACTTTTGCAAAATTAAATTTTGTATTTCAGTCTTTGTTATATTAATAATTTTTGTAACTATTTTAATATATTTTTTTTTAATAATAAAAAAAAAATATTTAAAAAAAATCACATTTAAAGTTTACTCATTATGTGACGATACTTTCAACAGACAAGTACCCCAGCCACCCACCCAAGTATTAGTAATTCAATTTCTTGATTGCAAACGACTTAGAGTATGCGGGTCGGTCGTGCAGTTAATTGATTGCAAAAGTAGTTTTAACTAGAGATACCGCCATCAGCCCATAAACATTTGTGATCCAATTTATTGATTTCAAACACTAAGTGGGTTGCCGAGTCACGCAGTTCATTGATTGAGGAACAGTAGTTTCCGCCCACCGGCCAAAGCGTTTGTAATGCAATTTCTTGATTATAACAACTTAGGTGAGTGGACTGGTCACGCAGTTCATTTAATGCAGGACAGTAGTTTCTACTTAAGTTATAACTAAAATTATCCAATTTCTTGAACACAAACACTTGGGTAGGTGGGCGGGTTATGCAGTTCTTTGATCACGAAACAGTAATTTTAATTAAAACTCCCGCCCACCCACTGAAGTGTTTGTTATCTATTTCCTTGATAACAAACACTTGGATGAGTGAGCGGCTTATGCAATTCTTTGATCACGGAACAGTAATTCCAATTAGAGCTCCCGTTCACCCACTAAAGTGGGTTACGCAGTTTTTTGATCATATAACAGTAATTTCAATTAGAACTCCCGCCCACCCATTGACGTGTTTGTTATCTATTTCCTTTATCACGAACACTTGGAAGGGTGAGCGGAATATGCAGTTCTTTGATCACGGAACAGAAATTGGCCGGACATAGTTAAAGAGATAGAAAGAAGAAAGTGTTGCAGTATCTAACCAAAGTCAGATGTAGATATCTACACTGCCAGTAAAGATCCAACGCTGTAAAATGATAGCTATGACGGTATTCTGCAGAAAACCAAGCCAGAAAAGTTAACCTTGAAAGGTATGAAGAGAACCTAGCAATAGTCGTGTCCGAAAGTAGCAGAGATAAACTAGTAGAAGACAAATTGGAAGCTGCAAGAATAAGATTAGAAGAAAAGCGCAGCCTTCAATTAGCAGCACTCAAAACAGAAGTGGTCATACTAGCAGACAAAAGAAAATTTAAAATAAGTAGTTTTCTTTGTTAAGGATGCAACCATAGAAACCCAACGCAGCTTCTAATATGATGAACCATCACATCAACGGTAACGTCATTGGCACAACTGATGCCTAACCAATGCGGACCAAAAAAAGAATTAAAAAGAATTCTGTGTTTGTAAACTCAATAATACTATACGGCGCTCCAATATGAAGCAAATGGACTAATGCCAAGAAATACAAAAATATCCTTGCTAGAACACAAAAAAAAGTTGTTATATGAGTTGCCCGCTAATACAGAACAGCATATACAAAAGCGTTATCAGTAGTTGCTACTGCTGACGCAAGAAAAGATGTATGAAGCCACCACTAGCAAACAAAGAAAAAAAACCAACAGCAAGATGCCAAAACGAGTAGAATACAAGCAGCAACACGGGCAAGTGGTCTAAGATACTGAAAATATCTCCAAGGATCAAACGGAAACACGGCTTTACCAAATACCACTTCTTACAAAACATATGTGTTTCTTTAGAAGTATCTTGAGCAAGAAAAAGAGAAAATCGACGACAAATAGAAGAAGTTTAGCCCGACAAAGGCAAATAAATAGTCTCTCTACACACAGAAAACAATCAGATTTTGGGTATCGGTTAGTTTACCACAAGGATCAGTCTTCAGCCCACTGCTTTTGATAAGGTACGTTATTGATCTGTATAATACTGTACATAATAGAAAAATTGCAGGCTACTAAAAATGATGTAGTTGTTTGCATTGTATTTATATTTGTAAAATAAATTCAGTCTAATTTCTGTACATTTTATAAATTTCAGCCTAATTCAATTTTCTAATATGACCAAACCTATTTTTTTAATTCCTTTGTTAAAACTAATATATGCCTCTCAACTCAAATTGTTCAATTCAATTTAAAGAACCTACTTCTAGCATCAAATATTTGCATAGTGTCCCTAAAATTTTCTTTCATGTCAACTTCTCCCTTTTATCTGATACGTTTTGTAATCGCCTTTAAACATTTCATCATCGATTCGATTGTAGTAGTATCTTATAACTCAAATATTTGTTAATTTGATTTGATACTACAAAAAGTTATTGTATTTTTAATTAAAATTGAAGTAAATTTATTATTTTATCAAAACAATTAATTACCATCTTTTTGTGGGATTAAAATGCTATAATTTGTAAATAATCCCTCGCGTTGGAAATTTTTGTATTTATAATTTGTAGCCGTTTGCAATTGACACCTGTTTAGCAATTTACCGTGAGATAAGTGCTGTATGTTATATGTGTAGGTGGGGAATTGTCAACCCTTATATTCAAGCCACCAGCACCCTATACGACGATCCATCAATGTTCAGCACTACCCACACATACTTTACAAATCTCCTGGATTCTATTCTCCGCTTCTATAATAAATTTTCGCCAGAGGAATGGTTGGGAAATGTTTAATCCCGATATTAAACAATGATTGTGCAAATATTTGAATTTCTATGGTAAACACTAAGAGAGGAATTGAATGTGCAAATTCTACATGGTTAGTTAGCATTGATTATATCTACAATAATTAATTTCATAATTTTTTTTTTTTTTTGATATCCAATTATTATTAAATGAAATATATTTTTACGATTGCAATTGTTATCATTCCCGAGTATGCAGCAACTAAGTTCATATGCAATAAAATAATTTGCATTTTAAAATGTTATTATACCTCTTATAATAAAGGTTAATGCATTATATACCATTCCAGCTTAGTTTATCTATGCAAAGTTGTTGAGGAAGTTGGAATAACTACAACAACAGCTATTTAAATAATATAATTCCTGCTTTAATTATAATTTAATTGAAACAATTTGTGTAGAATTTAATTAAATTTATATTGCGACATAAATTCGAATCAATATATAAGCAACTATTTCAAGCATTTATTTTATTATAAATTACGAATTGTCTTCAAAGTGGATCTACGATGGAGGAGTTTTATTTACTCGCGACAAATCCTTTTAGAGGAATGAGAAATACGTGACGTAAAATGTAAAATTGGCTTTGATATTCTCTGGTTGGATTTCGAAGCGGTTTTACGACACCGCATGCAAAAATGATGGTTTTGTGTTGTGTTGGTTTAGAAGTGGAAATAAGAAAAATATGAATCCGTAATAAATATATTGATATCATGCTTATTTCCGCTCAAATATAGATTGTGAATCTAATACTCATAAATTCTTTTATTGCATGATATGATCCTTTTAAAGTATATTAAATATTTTTAAATTAAAAATACTCAAATTCTATTAATTATTTCTTGTTTTATTGTTTTAATCGCTTGACAATGTCTTTAATGAATGTAACACAGGAGTGAGTTATGATAAATGGATTTGTAGTCCTGTTTAATCGTGGTGGTCTCCCAATTAAGCATTAAGGATGTAATGGAGGGTTGAGGAAAGGATCTTATATTTCAAATTAATTTTCACTACCTCCGGGGATAAGTCCTCTGTCCGGAATCCAATTGTATTAGGGTTAATGAGAAACCCGCGGTTCACTTTCTTTATATACAAAATACAATAAATTAAACAATTAATTGTTAAAATAAAGTCAAAGTAATTGAATAAATTGCATCAAATAAAAGAAAAGTACGTCTCGAATCGATTTGTTTTCAGAAAAATTTATAAAAAATTGCTCAAAAATTGATCAAATTTACATCGAATTTAGTTGAAACTATACTGATTACAAATAAAATTTCAAAAAATTATTTTCCCTAAAATTTGATTTTTTACAATTTTTTTGAAAAAAAAATTGAAAAATTTATTAAAAATTGCTCAACAATTTAAGCTCTTCTAGTTAGAATTGTTTGATTGATTGTTTGATCAAACTTGCAACAAATTTAGTTGAAACTATGCTAATAACAAATAAAATTACAAAAAAATTATTTTTTAAAAATTTAATTTTTTTAGGTTTTTTGAAAAAATTATAAGATATTGCCCAAGAATTTAAGCTCTACTGGTTAGAATTTTTGAAGTAAATTGATTAAATTTGCTTAAAATTTAATTAAAACTATGCTGGTTACAAATAAAATTAAAAAAAACTATTTTCCAACATTTTGATTTTTTTTTAATTTTTCGAAAATTTTTAAAAAAATCGTCCAACAATTTAAGCTCTATTGGTTAGAATTCTTGAAGTGAATTGATCAAATTTTCATCAAACTTGGTTGAAACTATGCTGATTACAAATAAAATTTTGAAAAATTATTTTTCGAAGTTTTAATTTTTTACAATTTTTCGAAAAAAATTTAAGAAATAGTCCAACAATTTAAACTAAACTAGTTACAATTTTTGAAGGGAATTGTTTAAATGTGCATCAAATTTACTTAAAACCATGCTGATTACAATTGAAATTTCAAAAAAATTATTTTCCAAAAATTTTGATTTTTTACAATATTTTTGAAAAATTTATAATAAATTTACCAACAATTTAAGCTCTACTGGTTAGAATTTTTGAACTAAATTGATCAAATTTACTTCAAATTTAGTTAAAACTATGCTGATTACAAATTAAATTTCAGAAAATTATTTTTTCAAAATTTTGTTTTTTTACAATTTTACGAAAAACTTATAAAAAATTGTCCAACAATTTTAGCTCTACTGAGTAGAATTTTTGATGTAAATTGATCAAATTTGCAAAAAATTTAGTGAAAACTGATAATTACAATAAAAATTTCAAAAAATTATTTTTCTGAATATTTGATTTTTTTTTTAATTTGTAAAAAATTTATAAGAAATATAAATAATTGTCCAACAATTTAAGCTCTATTGGTTAGATTTTTTTAAGTGAATTGATCAAATTTGCATCAAATTTAGTTAAAAATATGCTGATTACAAATTAAATTTCAAAAAATTTTTTTTTACAAAATTTTAATTTTTTACAATTTTTTTGAAAAATTTATAAGAAATTGACCAACAATTTAAGCTCTAATAGTTAGAATTTTTAAACTAAATTGATCAAAATTGCTAAAAATTTAGTTGAAACTATGCTGATTACAAATTAAATTTCAAGAAATTATTTTCTTAAAATTTTGATTTTTTTAAAAAATTTAAAAAAAATTATAAGAAATTGTCCTACAATTTAAGCTCTACTGATTAAGAGTTTTTTGCTACAAATTTAGTTGAAACTATGAAGATTGCAATTAAGATTTTAAAAAAATTATTTTTCAAAATTTTGATTTTTTACAATTTTTCGAAAAATTCATAAAAACTTGTCCAACAATGTAAGCTCTATTGGTTAGAATTTTTGAAGTAAATTGTTCAAATTTCCATAAAATTTAGTTGAAACTATGCTAAATACAAATAAAATTAAAAAACAATAGTTTTCCAAAATTTTGATTTTTTACAATTTTTCAAAAAATTTATAAGAAATTGTCCAACAATTTAAGCTCTACTCGTTAGAACTTTTGAAGAAAATTAATCAAATTTGTATCAAACTTAGTTGAAACTATGATGAACACAAATAAAATTTCAAAAAAAAAATATTTCCAAAATTTTTGTTTCTGAAAAATTGATAAGACGTTGTCCACCATTTTAATTTATTTTCTACTGGTTAGAATATTTTAAGTAAATGGATAAAATTTGCATCAAATTTACTTGAAACTATCCTGATAACAAATAAAATTCCAAAAATTTTTAAAAAAATTTGATTTTTTATAATTTTTTAAAAAATTTATTGTTCAACAATTTAAGCTGTACTGGTTAGAATTTTTAAAGTAAATTAATCAATCTTGCATCAAATTTAGTTGAAACTATGCTAATTACAAATTAAATTAAAAAAAAATATTTTTCCAAAATTTTGATTTTTTACAATTTACAACCGTATAACAATTTAAGCTCTATAGATTAGAATTTTTGAAGTAAATTGATCAAATTTGCAGCAAATTTAGTTGAAACTGCTAATTACAAATAAAATTTAAAAATTTTGATTTTTTAAATTTTTTCGAAAAATTGCCCAACAATTTGATCTCTAATGGTTAAAATTTTTGAAGTGAATTGATCAAATTTACATCAAAATCAGTTAATTCTATGCTGATTACAATTAAAATTTCAAAAACCCATTTTTTTTTTTAAATTTTGTTTTTTTTTAATTTTTTGAAAAACTTATAAGAAATCGTCCAACATTTAAGGTCTACTGAACTGTTAAAATAATTTGACCAAATATTCAACTATGCTGATTATAAATAAAATTTCCAAATTTTGATTTTTTACATTTTTTTTTTAAATATAAGAAATTTTTCAACAATTTGAGCTCTACTAGTTAGAATTTTTGAAGTAAATTGATCAAATGCATCAAATTTAGTTGAAATTATGCTAACAAAAAAAAAAATTTAAATTTAAAAAAATGTAAAAATGTTTTTCGAAAAATTTATTAGAAATTGTCCAACAATTTAAACTCTACTGATTAAAGTTTTTGAAGTGAATTGATCAAATTTGCATCAAATTTAGTTAATATGATATTGATTAAAAATAAAATTTCAAAAAACAAAAAAAAAAAATGATTTTTTATATTTTTTCGAAAAATAGATAAAAAATTGTCTAACAATTTAAGTTCTACTGCTTAGGATTTTTAAAGTGAATAAAGTAAATAAAGCATTAAATTTAGTTGAAACTATGCTAATTACAAATACAAAAAAAATATTTTTCAAAATTTTAAGTTTTTTTTTTTTAATTTATAAGAAATTTAAGATGCAAATGCAATTCTAAAGCATTTTTGCGCATCAAACACATCTTTATGATTCTTGCTAGAAACTAAGCATTATACGTGCAATATTTAAAATGTAAATGCAATTAAAAAAAAAAAAACTGAATTATTTTTTAGATTCAATATGTTTTGTAAAAAACTGCATTTTTTAATGATTTTAAGCATTTTTTACAGTTTTATACATTTAACTGAATTCAAATGCATTTCCAATTTATTTATTTCAACAATTTTTAAATTTTTAAACGTGTGTAGAAATTCTTTTTTTGAATAATTTCAAGTGTATTTTAGCAGTTTAATTGATGTTTTGTGCATCTCAAGCGTGAAATATGCTATAAATAAGCTCTAAATGCCTTTCTAACGCATGTTTTTTGAACATTTTTTTTTAGTTTTTAAAAGTTTTTGTGTAGAAATCGTTTTTTTTTAAATAATAGAAAGTATTTTTAACAGTTTTATTAATGAATTTTTTTAATCTCGGCAATTTTATATACTTTAGTTAACTTAAATGCGTTTCCAAAATATTTTATTAATTTTTAAATGGTTTTGTGTAGAAATGAAATATTTCAAATAATTTTTTAACAGTTTTATTGATGTTGAAGCATTAATCATGTGACAATTAAGCTCTAAATGCGTTTCCATTGAGTTTTTGTGCAAAAAAAACCACTTTTTTGGAAACAGTTTTATACATTTTTGATTTAAGTGCGTCTCCAAAGCATTTTTTAAAACTTTTTTTTAATTTTATATTGTTTTCTTCCAGAAATTGCATTTTCGAATGATTACAAGCATTTTTAACAAAATTTTAAGCATTTTTTTAACAGCATTGTAAGCATTAAAATTGTATCTTATTTTTTATTAAGCTTTAAATTGCAATCAAAGCATTTTTGTGGAAAAAAGCCTTTTTAGCAGTTTTATCAATTCTAATTTATTGATTTAATAGCATTTTTAAGGCTTTTTAAATTTCAAAAAAAAAAATTTATATAGGAAATTGCATTTTTTGAATGATTTCAAGCATTTTTTAACAGAATTATAAGGATTTAAATTGTATCTCAGCTTTTATTAAGCTTTAATTGCAATTTCAAAGCATTTTTGCGAAAAAGAGTGTTTTTAGCAGTTGTATACACATTTTAATTAATTTAAAACTGTTTCTAAAGCATGTTTTTGACTTTTTTAAATTTTTAAATGAAATTTTTATAAAAAAATGTATTTTCGAATGATTTCAAGAATTTTTAACAGAATTTTAAGCAATCAAATTGTATCTCATTTTTATTGAGCTTTAATTGCAATTTCAAAGCATTTTTCTGAAAAGAATGCTTTTGGCAGTTTTATATTTTATTTTAATTATTGATTTAAAAGATTTCTAAAGCATTTTTAAAACTTAAAAAAAAATTTGAAGATTTTGTGTTGTTCCTAAAGCATTTCTAAAAGTTATCTATTCAAAAAGCATTTTTCAAAAAATTTTTTTGACAATTTTAATAATGTTTAGTAAACTTAAAGCATTAAATTATGCAGTGATGAAGGGCTAAATACGTTTTCAGAGCTTTTTTCTTAGCGGTATTATACAATTTTTTAATTGATTCATATACATTTCCAAGGCATTTTTTTAAATTTTTTTAAATTCTTAATTGTTTTTGTGCAGAAATTGCATATTTTAATTTGATTTGTGAATTTGAAATAAGTAAATATTCAAACTTTAAAGAAACTTTAAAGAATTTTTTGTAAAAACTGATTTTTTAATTAAATTTTAATTGATTCATTTTTCGAATAATTTTAAGCTTTTTTTTAATTTTGTGCATTCTTTAGACAATATTTTTAAATTTCCAATTAGATATGTGTAAAAATCACATTTTTTAAATCATTTAGAATTGAATAAATTATATTCTCAAACATTCTAATTTAAACGAAAAATATCCTCAATTGATTTATATAAGAATAGTAAATTTATTCACTGTCCTACCATAATAAAAAGCAATCGTTTCTTGAAATGATAAAAAGAACGACGAAAATTTACGGTGGCTTAACTTCAATTAAGATTAGCCCTCTGCCTCTTCTTTATTCATGTACTAAATTAAAACTCACTTCATTGAAAACGAATCTTGGCGAAGATAATAATATCCCCGAAAAACAAAAGTGAAGTAATGAAAATTCAGTTTATTCAGTTTTTTTCTGTCATAACATTCAGCATAAATATATCCGACGTAATCGCGTTAAAATGTTTGCTGACAAAGCCCACACACGCGCGTATTTACAGCCCTAAACAAACTCGCCGGTAATGGTCCGCAAAAGTTTTTGCTTATATACGGGAGCTCTTTTCATACAATAATATACGGATAAAGTTATAGCGATAAATGCATTCTGCTGGTTAAAAAGCGCGCATTTTATTTAATAAAAAAAATGTTGTTTTAATAAAGTGGATAATCGGTGCATGTTGGGATTGGGGATAATAACTCTGAAAGATACAAGCTTTTTAAATCCTTTTTATATAATTCCATGAGGATGGATTAAATAGTTGCAGTTCATGATGCAGCAGCTTTATAAATTAAACTGACTCGTCTCGAGTGCTTCTGTTGAGATTTCTTTAGATGAATTTATATAAAAAACAGTGCTGAAATAATTATTTCAATTTTGTACTTTTAATTGCATTTTTTTGTTGTAATCAACTCTACATACTTTGATACCAATAACGTACGGTCCTTCGAATCGGATAAATATAACATAAAATATTTAAAAAAAATAGTATTAATTTTATTCGATTAATAAATCATTTTACACAAGTAAAGTAAAAGTAGTAACAGGATTCACCGCGATAAACCAGAATTTTAAAATGAATGAAGCTTATTTTTCTGTCCACACAAAAAACGGAGATTAAAGTGCATCGCGTGGGTTTTTATATTGTTATTGCTTTCATCAGTAAAGTGACTCTGAGGTCAATCTTATTTTTATTTCAAACACTAATGTTTGATTAAAACTGCAATCACATAAATAATTAATAGAAATTTTCTATTTTATATTTTTCAATCAAAAATAAATACTAAAAGGAACATTCCGTTGTGTATAAAGGTATATCAACAGTAGATTACACAATGATACACTCGAGAAGTTCAGAGATACATCCTGTAGTTTCCACATGAATACAACAAGTAATGAATCTGTCTCTACTTCAAACCGTCCGATACTGAACACGACACACTACTCCCTTATCTTCAGCTTCGGCTCCATCGGCTGTAGTAGACAGATGGCGTTCCCGAAACACTTAACTAGATGGCACACAATGCGCTATTAATTATATCGTCTTGTAGCATATTCCCACATATTATGATTACGTAATTAGAATTTTAACAAAATTCTGTCAACAGTTGATGATGTTTGATGTCAACAAAATGTGGATATGACATTTCAACGTTTTGTGCTGACATGTAAATATATTGCATATGAAGATGATAGTAAAGATAGTTGGACTATTCCGAGCATGACGGGTGCTATATTGAAATACATATAAAATGTTTTATTTATATTTCCAACTACTAGGAAGAGATGTTAAACTAAATATCTACTAACATTTTATGCTCAATGCATATTATCAACTAAATATGCAAATTAAATATTAATTTAGTAAATTAATTCTTTTGTAATTGTAATCGCTATTATTTACGACACTATTCACCCTGAAGCTATTTATGCATTCTCGAGACTAAATTTGTATTCAGAAAAGTTTCCTTTTTCGGGAAGGAAAAAAAAGGAACGCTTAAAATTTATTGTCAGGGTCTGGAGTTATTCCAGTTATGCACATGATGGAGTTCTTGAATTTCCTTCTAGAAAAGCGGCCATTCGCCCTTAATTCCATCTCAGCCAGAAGCTTTTTACGCAAGCTGATACCCACCCGACAATGAGCACGCGCTTATACATATCTAAATAAATATAATAAAAAATATGCGGAGAGATTTATCAAAAGACGGATTGGAATTTAAATTTAAATTCACGTTTGCGATTCAATGGTTAGAAATTATGTTATGTTTGTATTTATTTAATCAATCAAAAAAGTTTTTTTATTTATAAAACGTTGAAATTGTAACTGTTTGATTTGCGTTATGAAATTATTAAAAAATAAATATGGAAAATGTAGAAAATCGTAAATAAAATCAACAAATTTCACAACAAATTTTCCAAAATTTTCTAACTCATTTTAATCTATTTGACGCAATTATTTCCGAAATATCATAAAATTTCTCGAAATATTTTCAAAATTACGACAAAATCAAAATTATTAAAGCTTTTAATGTGGAAAATCGTTAATAAAATCAACAATTTTCACGACAAATTTTACAAGATTTTACAACTCATTCTGATCTATTTGAAGCAGATATTTCCAAAATATTATAAATTTTCAAAAATTATTTTCAAAATTACGACAAAATCAAAATCGTAAAAGCTTTGTAATGTGGAAAATCCAAAATAAAATCAACAAATTTTACAAAAAAAAATTCAAAATTTCACAACTCATTCTAATCTATTTGAAGCAATTATTTCCAAAATTTTATAAATTTTCTCAAATAATTCTCAAAATTACGACAAAATCAAAATCATCAAAGCTTTGTAAAGTGGAAAACCGTTAATAAAATCAACAATTTTCACAACAAATTTTCCAAACTATCACATCTCATTCTAATCTATTTGAAGCAAATATTTCCAAAATTTTATAAATTTTCTCAAATAATTCTCAAAATTACGACAAAATCAAAATCATCAAAGCTTTGCAAGGTAGAAAATCGTTAATAAAATCAAAAATTTTCGCAACAAATTTTCCAAAAACTCACAAATCTTTAAAGCAAGTATTTCCCAAATATTATGAATTTTCTCTGAATATTTTCAAATTTACGACAAAATCATCAAAACTTTGCAAAGTGTAAGTAAAATCGTTAATAAAATCATCAGATTTCACATAAAAAAATAATAAAGCGACTTTTATCGTTTGCAGAAAAGAAAATATCTAATTTCTTGATAACGTACACTTGGGCGGGTGAGTGGGGTCCAGATCTTTATAGCCCACCCACCCGCCCTAGTGTTTATTATCAAAAAGTTAGATATCATCATTTCCACTTGTAATAAAAAGATTTTTAAAGTTTGCAGAAAAAAAATAATCTAATTTCTTGACAACGGACACTTGGGCGGGTGGGAATAGCCCACCAACCCGACCTAGTGTTTGTTATCAAAAAGTTGGATGTCATCAACTCCTCTTGTGATAGAGAGACTTCCATAATGTTCTTAAACGTAGAAACTATATTCTTTAAACCAATACAATTTGTCAAAAATGTTCTTAAAAGTTCAAATTATATTCTAAAATTGTCAAAATGTTCCTATCTCAATAATGATATTTCGGAGATCTAAAAAAAACTAAACCAAGTTAAACAATATTTTCGAATTTCAAAATTATTTTATGAATGATCAAAAAACAACATAAGTTGTCAAAAAGTGTCAATAATAATATGACAAACTCAAAAATAATCTAAAAAAATTCTAATAATGTTCCTTCCATTATCAAAACACAAACGAGGCATTTCAAAAACATATTAAGATAAGTTAAGAACATTTTAACAATCTAAGGTCATTCAATAAAACAATTTTTGACAGTTCAAGAACATTTTATGACAATTTAAGAACATGTTAACAATCTAAAGTCAATTTAGGTCATGTTTTGAACATGTCAGTAATCTAAGAACATTTTATGACAATTTAAAACTATTTTGTAACATTTGAGATATTTCAAGTACATTTTCTGACAGTTCAAGAACATTTTAAGACAATTTAAGAATATGTTGACAATCTAATGTCAATTTATGTCATGTTTTAAACATGTCGGTAATCTAAGAACATTTTATAACAATTTAAAATTTGTTTGTGACATTTGTGATACTTCAAGAACATTTTATGACAGTTCAAGAATATTTTAAGACAATTTAAAGACTTGTTGACAATCTAAGGTCAATTTATGTCATGTTTTAAATATGTCAGTAATCTAAGAACATTTTATGACAATTTAAAACTATTTTGAAACATTTGTGATATTTCAAGAACATTTTCTGACAGTTCAAGAACATTTTAAAACAATTTAAGAATATGTTGACAATCTAATGTCAATTTATGTCATGTTTTAAACATGTCGGTAATCTAAGAACATTTTATAACAATTTAAAATTTGTTTGTGACATTTGTGATAGTTCAAGAACATTTTATGACAGTTCAAGAATATTTTAAGACAATTTAAAGACTTGTTGACAATCTAAGGTCAATTTATAACATGTTTTGAACATGTGAGTCATCTAAGAACATTTTATAACAACTTAAAAATATTTTGTGACATTTGTGATATTTCAAGAACATTTTATGACAGTTCAAGAACATTTTACGACAATTTAAGAACATGTTAACAATCTAAGGTCAATTTATGTTATGTTTTGAACATGTCAGTAATCTAAGAACATTATATGACAATTTAAAAGCATTTTATAATATTTGTGATATTTCAAGAACATTTTATGACAGTTTAAGAACATTTTATGACAATTTAAGAACTTGTTAACAATTTAAGGTCAATATATGTCATGTTTTGAACATGTCAGTAATCTAAGAACACTTTATCACAATTTAAAAACATTTTGTGACATTTGTGATATTTCAAGAACATTTTAGGATAATTTAAGAACATGTTAAGAATCTAAAGTCAATTTATGTCATGTTTTGAACATATCAGTAAACTAAAAACATTTTATGACAATTTAAAAATGTTTTGTGACATTTGTGATATTTCAAGAACATTTTATGACAGTTCAAGAACATTTTATGATAGTTCAAGAACATTTTAAGACAATTTAAAAACTTGTTGACAATCTAAGGTCAATTTATAACATGTTTTGAACATGTGAGTCATCTAAGAACATTATAAGACAATTTACAAACATTTTGTGACATTTGTGATATTTCAAGAACATTTTATGACTATTTAAGAACATGTTAACAATCTAAAGTCAATTTATGTCATGTTTTGAACATGTCAGTAATCTTAGAACATTATACGACAATGTAAAACAATTTTGTGACATTTGTGATATTTCAAGAACATTTTATGACAATTTAAGAACATGTTAACATCCTAAAGTCAATTTATGTCATGTTTTAAACATGTCAGTAATCTAAGAACATTTTATGACAATTTAAAAATATTTTGTGACATTTGTGATATTTCAAGAACATTTTGTGACAGTTCAAGAATATTTTAAGACAATTTAAGAACATGTTGACAATCTAAGGTCAATTTATGTCATGTTTTGAACATGTCAGTGATCTAAGAACATTAAATGACAATTTAAAAATATTTTGTGACATTTGTGATATTTCAAGAACATTTTATGACTATTTAAGAACATGTTAACAATCTAAAGTCAATTTATGTCATGTTTTGAACATGTAGGTAATATAAAAACATTTTGTAATAATTTAAAAAAATTTTGTTACATTTGTGATATTTCAAGAATATTTTATGACAGTTCAAGAACATTTTAAGACAATTTAGGAACATGTTAACATTCTAAGGTCAATTTATGTCATGTTTTAAACATGTCGGGAATATAAGAACATTTTGTGATAATTTAAAAAAAGTTTGTGACATTTGTGATATTTCAAAAACATTTTATGACAGTTCAAGAACATTTTAAGACAATTTAGGAACATGTTACCAATCTAAGGTCAATTTATGTCATGTTTTGATCATGTCAGTAATCTAAAAACATTATATGACAATTTAAAAATATTTTGTGACATTTGTGATACTTCAAGAACATTTTATGACAAATTAAGAACATTTTACGACAATTTAAGAACATGTTAACAATCTAAAGTCAATTTATGTTATGTTTTGAACATGTCAGTGATCTAAGAACATTTAATGACAATTTAAAAATATTTTGTGACATTTGTGATACTTCAAGAACATTTTATGACAATATAAGAACATTTTAGGACAATTTAAGAACATGTTGACATTCTAAGGTTAATTTATGTCATATTTTGAACATGTCAGTAATATAAGAACATTTTTTGACAATTTAAAAATATTTTGTGACTATTGTGATATTTCAAGAACATTTTATGACAGTTCAAGAACATTTTACGACAATTAAGGAACATGTTAACAATCTAAAGTCAATTTATGTCATGCTTTGAACATGTCGGTAATATAAAAACATATTGTAATAATTTAAAAATATTTTGTGACATTTGTGATTATTCAAGAATATTTTATGACAGTTCAAGAACATTTTAAGACAATTTAGGAACATGTTAACATTCTAAGGTCAATTTATGTCATGTTTTAAACATGTCGGGAATATAAGAACATTTTGTGATAATTTAAAAAAAGTTTGTGACATTTGTGATATTTCAAAAACATTTTATGACAGTTCAAAAACATTTTATGACAATGTAAGAACATGTTACCAATCTAAGGTCAATTTATGTCATGTTTTGAACATGTCAGTAATCTAAGAACATTTAATGACAATTTAAAAATATTTTGTGACATTTGTGATACTTCAAGAACATTTTATGACAATATAAGACCATTTTAGGACAATTTAAGAACATGTTGACGTTCTAAGGTTAATTTATGTCATATTTTGAACATGTCATTAAAAGAAAAACATTTTATGACAATTTAAAAATATTTTGTGATTATTGTGATATTTCAAGAACATTTTATGACAGTTCAAGAACATTTTACGACAATTAAGGAACATGTTAACAATCTAAAGTAAATTTAGGTCATGTTTTAAACATGTGAGTCATCTAAGAACATTATAAGACAATTTACAAACATTTTGTGACATTTGTGATATTTCAAGAACATTTTATGACAGATCAAGAACATTTTATGACTATTTAAGAACATGTTAACAGATTAAAGTCAATTTATGTCATGTTTTGAACATGTCGGTAATATAAAAACATTTTGTAATAATTTAAAAAATTTTTGTGACTTTTGTGATTATTCAAGAATATTTTATGACAGTTCAAGAACATTTTAAGACAATTTAGGAACATGTTAACATTCTAAGGTCAATTTATGTCATGTTTTAAACATGTCGGGAATATAAGAACATTTTGTGATAATTTAAAAAAAGTTTGTGACATTTGTGATATTTCAAAAACATTTTATGACAGTTCAAAAACATTTTATGACAATGTAAGAACATGTTACCAATCTAAGGTCAATTTATGTCATGTTTTGAACATGTCAGTAATCTAAGAACGTTATAAGACAATTTAAAAATAATTTGTGACATTTGTGATACTTCAAGAACATTTTATGACAAATTAAGAACATTTTACGACAATTTAAAAACATGTTAACAATCTAATGTCAATTTATGTTATGTTTTGAACATGTCAGTGATCTAAGAACATTTAATGACAATTTAAAAATATTTTGTGACATTTGTGATACTTCAAGAACATTTTATGACAATATAAGAACATTTTAGGACAATTTAAGAACATGTTGACATTCTAAGGTTAATTTATGTCATATTTTGAACATGTCAGTAATATAAGAACATTTTTTGACAATTTAAAAATATTTTGTGACTATTGTGATATTTCAAGAACATTTTATGACAGTTCAAGAACATTTTACGACAATTAAGAAACATGTTAACAATCTAAAGTCAATTTAGGTAATGTTTTGAACATGTCAGTAATCTTAGAACATTATATGACAATTTAAAACAATTTTGTGACATTTGTGAGATTTCAAGAACATTTTATGACAGTTCAAGAACATTTTAAAACAACTTAAAAACATGTTAACAATCTAAGATCAATTTATGTCATGTTTTGAACATGTCGGTAATCTAAGAACATTTTATGACAATTTAAAAACATTTTGTGACATTTGTGATATTTTAAGAACATTTTAGGATAATTTAAGAACATGTTAAGAATCTAAAGTCAATTTATGTCATGTTTTGAACATATCAGTAAACTAAAAACATTTTATGACAATTTAAAAATGTTTTGTGACATTTGTGATATTTCAAGAACATTTTATGACAGTTCAAGAACATTTTAAGACAATTTAAAAACTTGTTGACAATCTAAGGTCAATTTATAACATGTTTTGAACATGTGAGTCATCTAAGAACATTATAAGACAATTTACAAACATTTTATGACATTTGTGATATTTCAAGAACATTTTATGACTATTTAAGAACATGTTAACAATCTAAAGTCAATTTATGTCATGTTTTGAACATGTCAGTAATCTTAGAACATTATACGACAATGTAAAACAATTTTGTGACATTTGTGATATTTCAAGAACATTTTATGACAATTTAAGAACATGTTAACATCCTAAAGTCAATTTATGTCATGTTTTAAACATGTCAGTAATCTAAGAACATTTTATGACAATTTAAAAATATTTTGTGACATTTGTGATATTTCAAGAACATTTTGTGACAGTTCAAGAATGTTTTAAGACAATTTAAGAACATGTTGACAATCTAAGGTCAATTTATGTCATGTTTTGAACATGTCAGTGATCTAAGAACATTAAATGACAATTTAAAAATATTTTGTGACATTTGTGATATTTCAAGAACATTTTATGACTATTTAAGAACATGTTAACAATCTAAAGTCAATTTATGTCATGTTTTGAACATGTAGGTAATATAAAAACATTTTGTAATAATTTAAAAAAATTTTGTTACATTTGTGATATTTCAAGAATATTTTATGACAGTTCAAGAACATTTTAAGACAATTTAGGAACATGTTAACATTCTAAGGTCAATTTATGTCATGTTTTAAACATGTCGGGAATATAAGAACATTTTGTGATAATTTAAAAAAAGTTTGTGACATTTGTGATATTTCAAAAACATTTTATGACAGTTCAAGAACATTTTAAGACAATTTAGGAACATGTTACCAATCTAAGGTCAATTTATGTCATGTTTTGATCATGTCAGTAATCTAAAAACATTATATGACAATTTAAAAATAATTTGTGACATTTGTGATACTTCAAGAACATTTTATGACAAATTAAGAACATTTTACGACAATTTAAGAACATGTTAACAATCTAAAGTCAATTTATGTTATGTTTTGAACATGTCAGTGATCTAAGAACATTTAATGACAATTTAAAAATATTTTGTGACATTTGTGATACTTCAAGAACATTTTATGACAATATAAGAACATTTTAGGACAATTTAAGAACATGTTGACATTCTAAGGTTAATTTATGTCATATTTTGAACATGTCAGTAATATAAGAACATTTTTTGACAATTTAAAAATATTTTGTGACTATTGTGATATTTCAAGAACATTTTATGACAGTTCAAGAACATTTTACGACAATTAAGGAACATGTTAACAATCTAAAGTCAATTTATGTCATGCTTTGAACATGTCGGTAATATAAAAACATTTTGTAATAATTTAAAAATATTTTGTGACATTTGTGATATTTCAAGAATATTTTATGACAGTTCAAGAAAATTTTTAAGACAATTTAGGAACATGTTAACATTCTAAGGTCAATTTATGTCATGTTTTAAACATGTCGGGAATATAAGAACATTTTGTGATAATTTAAAAAAAGTTTGTGACATTTGTGATATTTCAAAAACATTTTATGACAGTTCAAGAACATTTTATGACAATGTAAGAACATGTTACCAATCTAAAGTCAATTTATGTTATGTTTTGAACATGTCAGTGATCTAAGAACATTTAATGACAATTTAAAAATATTTTGTGACATTTGTGATACTTCAAGAACATTTTATGACAATATAAGACCATTTTAGGACAATTTAAGAACATGTTGACGTTCTAAGGTTAATTTATGTCATATTTTGAACATGTCAGTAAAAGAAAAACATTTTATGACAATTTAAAAATATTTTGTGATTATTGTGATATTTCAAGAACATTTTATGACAGTTCAAGAACATATTACGACAATTAAGGAACATGTTAACAATCTAAAGTAAATTTAGGTCATGTTTTAAACATGTGAGTCATCTAAGCACATTATAAGACAATTTACAAACATTTTGTGACATTTGTGATATTTCAAGAACATTTTATGACAGATCAAGAACATTTTATGACTATTTAAGAACATGTTAACAGATTAAAGTCAATTTATGTCATGTTTTGAACATGTCGGTAATATAAAAACATTTTGTAATAATTTAAAAAAATTTTGTGACTTTTGTGATTATTCAAGAATATTTTATGACAGTTCAAGAACATTTTAAGACAATTTAGGAACATGTTAACATTCTAAGGTCAATTTATGTCATGTTTTAAACATGTCGGAAATATAAGAACATTTTGTGATAATTTAAAAAAAGTTTGTGACATTTGTGATATTTCAAAAACATTTTATGACAGTTCAAAAACATTTTATGACAATGTAAGAACATGTTACCAATCTAAGGTCAATTTATGTCATGTTTTGAACATGTCAGTAATCTAAGAACGTTATAAGACAATTTAAAAATAATTTGTGACATTTGTGATACTTCAAGAACATTTTATGACAAATTAAGAACATTTTACGACAATTTAAAAACATGTTAACAATCTAATGTCAATTTATGTTATGTTTTGAACATGTCAGTGATCTAAGAACATTTAATGACAATTTAAAAATATTTTGTGACATTTGTGATACTTCAAGAACATTTTATGACAATATAAGAACATTTTAGGACAATTTAAGAACATGTTGACATTCTAAGGTTAATTTATGTCATATTTTGAACATGTCAGTAATATAAGAACATTTTTTGACAATTTAAAAATATTTTGTGACTATTGTGATATTTCAAGAACATTTTATGACAGTTCAAGAACATTTTACGACAATTAAGAAACATGTTAACAATCTAAAGTCAATTTAGGTAATGTTTTGAACATGTCAGTAATCTTAGAACATTATATGACAATTTAAAACAATTTTGTGACATTTGTGAGATTTCAAGAACATTTTATGACAGTTCAAGAACATTTTAAAACAACTTAAAAACATGTTAACAATCTAAGATCAATTTATGTCATGTTTTGAACATGTCGGTAATCTAAGAACATTTTATGACAATTTAAACACAAAAAAAAGGTGGTACTTCAAGAAAATTTTATGACGGGATAATAGTTTCTACTTTAGTTACAAAACACTTGGACGGGTGGGCAAGCACACAGTTCAATAACTGCAAGACAGTAGTTTCTACTTTAGTTCCTGCCCACCCACTCAAGTGTTTGTGATCCAATCTCCTGATCACAAAACACTTGGGTGGGTAGGCGGGTACACAGTTCAATAATTGCAAAACAGTAGTTGTTACTTTAGTTCCCGCCCACTTACCTAAGTGCTTGTGATCCAATCTCTTGATCAAAAAATACTTGGGTAGGTGGGCGGGCACAAAGATCAATAATTGCTGAATAGTAGATTTAACGTTAGTCCCCAACCACCCACCCAAAATTTCCATTTTCTTGATCACAAAACACTTGGGTGGGTGGGTGGGCACATAGTTTAATAATTACAGGACAGTAGTTTCTACTTTATTTCCCGCCCACCCACTTAAGTGTTTGTAATCCAATCTCGTGATAACAAAACATTTGCTGAATAGTAGATTTAACGTTAATCACCCACCCAAAAATTCCATTTTTTTGATCACAAAACACTTGGCTAGAAGGTCAAGCACACAATTTAATAATTACGGGGCAGTAGTTTATACTTTAATTTCCACCCATCCACCCAAGTGTTTGTGATCCAATCTCTTGATCACAAAACACTTGGATGGGTGAGCGGGCACACAGTTCAATAATTGCAAAACAGTAGTTGTTACTTTAGTTCCCGCCCACCCACCTAAGTGTTTGTGATCCAATGTCTTGATCATAAAACACTTGGGTGAGTGAGCGGGCACAAAGTAAAATGATTGCTGAATAGTAGATTCAACGTTAGTCCCCAACCACCCATTCAAAAGTTCCATTTCCTTAATCACAAAACACTTGGATGGGTGGGCGGGCATAAAGTTCAATGATTGCTGAATAGTAAATTCAGTTAGTTTTCAACCACCAACCCAAAAGTTCCATTTTCTTCATCACAAAACACTTGAGTGGGTGGGAGGGCACACAGTTTAATAATTACGAGACAGTAGTTTCTACTTTAATTCCGGCCCACCCACCCAAGTGTTTGTTTGTAATCCAAGATCATGATCACAAAACACTTGGGAGGGTGAGCGGGCACAGTTCCAAAATTGTGAGACTTTTAAGTTCCCGCTAAATAATACAACAAATTTTCCAAAATTTCACAACTCATTCTAAACTATTTAAGGCAATTATTTCTAAAATTTTAAAAAATTTCTCAAAATATTTCACCTAACCTAACCTAACAAAAGCATTGTGCAAAATCGTTAGAAAGTTTTCAAAATTACGATAAAATCTAAAACTTCACAGAAATACATTGTAGACAATCGTCAATCACAGATTTTCCAAAATTGTGCATCTCATGCTAACCTAGTTCTAGGAGCAATTATTTAAAAATGTACAATATCTCAATGTGTCTGATATTATTTAAAAAAATATTTCTAAAAACTTCTTATATTATATATTGTCCCCGCGGGTTTACAAACCATATTAATCCTTTGATAAAGATAAAGTTAATTTTGATTAACATTCCTCTAAAATAAAAAAAACTGACCGGAAACAAATTCCGCTCCAGTTTTTTCTACCATCTCTCCCCAACTACGAATAATTGCGTCGGCTTTAATGAAGTTACGATGAAATATGTTAATAATTCCCGCGTGTTCGAGTATCGATCAGTGCCGGATATTGGGGTGGGTGGCGTTGGTGTGCAACCATAGGCCGCTCGAATGAATGGATGGTTGGGGGTAGAGATGAGATATTCTATAATAATCTAAATGTTTCATCGACTGTTCCAATCCCGGAGCATCATACGTCAGGGGGTTCAAACTATTATGACTACTTTCCGTGTGTATTAGAGAAGTAACTCAGCATTTGTATTCCTCGCGAGCGTCTCGAAATTGATGTCGTGTCATTTATTTTGTTCATATACACATATGCAGCAGATTCATCACGTATATTGTTGACTAAACTGATATTTCATCTGAAGTTATAATTAGGGAATGTTATTGATGCTAACATCTAGTTTGAATCAGCACTTTTGTTGTGAAGGTTTAAATGGAAACTAATAATATATCCGCAACAATAACTTCTCGATATAAATTCCAATTTGTGAAAATTACAAAGCCGCAAAAATAGCTGGTCGCACACGGTCCACCGCTTAATATCTGTATTATTGGTCTGCTGTATCCAGACACAATAACGAAAATTTAATATTCCCTCGAAAGCAGCCTATATATGATTTGTGTTGCATGTTTCGCGGTATTAACAGTTCACGGTCGAATCCAGAATTTATGGGATAACAGGTGCAGAATTCCTTCCCATCTTTGGAATTACTTATTGATTAGAACGTCCTGTAGACAGGCTACATGAACGTTTTGGGTTAACCATGATCTCGGCAGAACTGCAGGTGACATTTATACGATATTGCAATTGCGTTTAGCCGAGAACGTTTATTACATTTAATGGATTTGTTCTATTTTATTGTTCTTAACAGTAAAGTATAAAGCGCTGAACATTTATTAAATAAATTACATCCATTATCTACATTGTGTAATGTGATGTATATGGGTTTGGTGAACAAAGCAATTTGCTTGCGATTACAATTTAACATGTGCGAGAGGTGGATGTCTCAATGTCAGAAGTTTGTGAAGTGCATTTTGCTCGCACCGTTAAGTTGGGCTGAACCAGCCAGAACAGACACGCGAGACGAGCTTGAATGCAGAAGTCCGATATGTTATAAACGAGACGATACAATGAAATTGCAATAATGTAATAGAAGCTTAGTTATTATATTCTTATGTTAATTTGAATGAGTTAAATTATATTCAATCATACACAAACAATTAAATAAATTTCTCTAATTAGAAGTATTATTCAGCAACAATTATATAAACAAATTTACCTTTACATCATCCTCGCTCTCATGCACTTTATCACTTAATTATTATTAATTAACCGGCGTAATTTTATTATTATAAGCAAATGAATTGAACACTAAAAACATACGATGCGGCATTGTCGACTATTTCACCTCAACTGAAAGAGATTAAATCTAAATATAGAGTGCATGAATTTTTTCTGCAACTGATAAGGCGGTCTCTTTCGAGTAAACAACTTTTTATGCGGTAAAAAATGATTTGTTCTTTCGATGTACTAATCACCTTCAAATTTATTTTATGCATTTGATGGAATTATTTTAATATATTATTGGAAAATACTTTTATTCATTTAATATAAATATTACTAAATTGTTAGTTTACATTCTATATGGATACTGTACAGCTTTTTTAATATATTGATGCTTTCTGTAGTAGAAAACTATCAAAGTAGAAATATTTATGAATAAATTAGTTGATTTTAATGTGTAATTTATAAAAAAAATTAAAACTGTGTACATTGTAACAAACTAGTTCAATATAAACGCAAAATAAGTAATTTTATTTAAAAGCTTTTCGTCCTAGTCCTAGATTTTCACAGTTTAAAATCGTATTAGTATTTTTGGTAACTCATAAATGTCGCCTCTGTAATAACTAGACAATTCATTCAAAATGATCTTAGAAATTGTCAGCTAAACGAAAATCCTTTCCTAATTAATATAAATTATTTTACATTAAAATAATTTACTGCATATAAACTAAATTCTATATTTATCCTTCTGTTGATAAGAATTGTTTCCAATGGATTATTTTAAAGTATGTAAAAACATTCACATTCAATAAATCCGAGCGTACCGAGAGATAAGAGTTTTTTTACTTGTCTGGAAATAAATATGAGTCCTCATTGCTTGTTTCTAATATAATATTATGAAATGTTATTTATACATTCTAGTAAATTGAATCAAATCAAATCTAAGGACCATTGTTACGTATGTTCTCAATTAGAGAGAATCTAAATTAGTAAGACTATATTTTTGTAAATCATGCACAGACACACGAGCCAATAGTTTATAATGGTGCAAACGTCACAAAATAGTTTTAAAATGTCATATAATGTTCTTAAATTACTGACTTGTCCAATACACGACATAAATTGATCTTATATTGTAACATGTTCTTAAATTGTCTTAAAATGTTCTTGAACTGTCATAAAATGTTCTAGAATTATCACAAATGTCACAAAATAGTTTTAAATTGTCATATAATGTTCATAGATTACTGGCATGTTCAAAACATGCCAAAAATTGAACTTAGATTGTGAACATGTTCTTAAATTGTCTTAAAATGTTCTTGAACTGTCATATAATGTTCTTGAAATATCACAAATGCCACAAAATATTTTTAAATTGTCATATAATGTTCTTAGATTACTGACATGTTCAAAACATGACATAAATTGTCCTTAGATTGTTAACATGTTCTTAAATTCTCTTAAAATGTTCTTGAACTGTCATATAATGTTCTTGAAATATCACAAACGTCACAAAATATTTTTAAATTGTCATATAATGTTCTTAGATTACTGACATGTTCAAAACATGACATAAATTGACCTTAGATTGTTAACATGTTCTTAAAATGTTATAAAATGTTCTTGACTGTCGTATAATGTTCTTGAAATATCACAAATGTCACAAAATAGTTTTAAATTATCATAAAATGTTCATAAATTACTAAATTGTTCAAAACATGACATAAATTTAACTTGGATTATAAACATGTTCTTAAATTGTCTTAAAAAGTTCTTGAACTGTCATATAATGTTCTTGAAATATCACAAAAGTCACAAAATAGTTTTAAATTATTATAAAATGTTCTTAGATTACTGACATGTTCAAAACATGACATAAATTAACCTTAAATTGTTAACATGTTCTTAAATTGTCTTAAAATGTTCTTAAACTGTCATATTATGTTCTTGAAATATCACAAAAGTCACAAAATAGTTTTAAATTATCATAAAATCTTCTTAAATTACTGACATGTTCAAAACATGACATAAATTACCTTAGATTGTTTACATGTTCTTAAATTATCTTAAAATGTTCTTGAACTGTCATACAATGTTCTCGAAATATCACAAAAGTCACAAAACAGTTTTAAATTGTCATATAATGTTCTTAGATTACTGACATGTTCAAAATATGACATAAAGTGTCCGAAAATTATTAACATGTTAGTAAATTGTCCTAAAATGTTCTTGAACTGTCATATGACGTTCTTAAAATATCACAAATATCACAAAATATTTTTAAATTGTCATATAACGTTTCTAAATTACTGACAGGTTCAAAACATGACATAAATTGACTTTAGATTGTTAACATGTACTTAAATTGTCTTAAAATGTTCTTGATTGTCATATAATGTTCTTGAAATATCACAAATGTCACAAAATATTTTTAAATTGTCATATAATGTTTCTAGATTACTGACATGTTCAAAACATGACATAAATTAACTTTATATTGTTAACATGTTCTTAAATTGTCTTAAAATGTTCTTGACTGTCATATAATGATCTTGAATATCACAAATGTCAATTAAAATTTTTAAATTGTCATAAAATGTTTCTAGATTACTGACATGTTCAAAACATAACATAAATTGAACTTAGATTGTGAACATGTTCTTAAATTGTCTTAAAATGTTCATAAAATTGTCATATAATGTTCTTAAAATATCACAAATGTCACAAAACATTTTTAAACTGTCATAAGATGTTCTTAGATTACTGACATGTTCAAAGCATGACATAAATTAAACTTAGATCGTTAACATGTTCTTAAATTGTCATAAAATGTTCTTGAACTGTCATAAAATATTCTTGAAATATCACAAATGTCACAAAATGTTGTTAAATTATCATAAAATGTTCTTAGATTACTGAATTATTTAAATCATGTCATAAATTGACCTTAGACCGTTAACATGTTCCTAAATTGTCATAAAATGTTCTTAAACAATCATAAAATGTTCTTGAAATATCACAAATGTCACAAAATAGTTTTTAATTGTCAAATAATGTTCTTAGATTACTGACATGTTCAAAACATGACATAAAGTGTCCGTAGATTGTTAACATGTTAGTAAATTGTCTTAAAATGTTCTTGAACTGTCATATGACGCTCTTGAAATATCACAAAATATTTTTAAATTGTCATATAATGTTTCTAGATTACTGACATGTTCAAAACATAACATTGATCTTAGATTGTTAAAATGTTCTTAAATTGTCTTAAAATGTTCTTAAACTGTCACAAAATGTTCTTGAAATATCACAAATATCACAAAAATTAAATGATCATAAAACGTTCTTAGATTACTGACATGTTCAAAACATGACATAAATTGACCTTAGATTGTTAACATGTTTTTGAATTGTCTTAAAATGTTCTTAAACTGTCGTATAATGTTCTTGAAATATCACAAATGTCACAAAATATTTTTAAAATGTCATATAATGTTCTTAGATTACTGACATGTTCAAAACATGACATAAATTGACCTTAGATTGTTAACATGTTCTTAAATTGTTTTAAAATGTTCTTGAACTGTCATAAAATGTTCTTGAATTACCACTTTTTTTTTTGAATTCTGCAACATTGTTACTAGATTAGGGAACATTTTTGATAAACTTTGACTCATAAATAAACATTGATAGAAAATGTTTAAATGTTGGCAACCTTTATTTTGTCTTTATTGAGAAACTCCTTAGAACAGATTTTACGGACTCGAGTAAACTACAAAATAAATTTTTAAATATTCTAAGCAATTTCATAATTCTCTAGACTCTTTGAAAAAAAAAAACTGTACTATTTAGAAAATCATTCTATATTCTTTTGAACCTTTTGGAAAAGATCTTAGTAGATTTTAAAAATTAAAAAAAACCTTTAAAGACTCATCAAAATTCTTCTTACGTTTTGCACTATAAACTGTTGTAAAAAAAACTGGATACTCTTGCAAACTGTAAAAAACCTTTAAAAAAATCACTAAACATTCTTAGAAGACAGAGTCCACTAGTGTCAGTAACATTTTGGAACAGTTTATACAGATATATTATAAAAAAAAAACTTTTAAAATTTCATAGAGATCCTTTAAAGATTATATAAAGCAGTTTTGTCTCTAAGCTTCTTGAAAAATACTATACAAACCTTAAGAGATTATAAAGAAGTTTGGAGACGTTGTAACAAGTTATAGAAACTTATCTATATAACTAAAAAAAAATCGTATTCTTTGTCCAACTGTTGATGACATGGTCTATCCAAAATATTTTTAATATAGCCGCATTCAAACGCTTTGAAGCTTCACTTAGCATCCTAGATAAAGTCAAAAAGGCTTACAAACTAAACCAAACTTAGAAAGTATCTCTAGAAATTACAAAAATATCCAAAAGAATACAACAGAAAGCCAACAATAGTTTTAAAATGATCAGACCAGAAATTACAAATACAAAAAAATCAAACTCCTTCTCAGCCTTCAAATGCTAGAGTTGTTATTTACATCTCAACATTTTCTTTGTTAGGCAAAAAGATTTTAAACGCTTCCAAAAAAGAGAAATTTTTTGTTAACACATTCTTGAGCGAATAAATGGGCACTACAGTTCAAACTACTCGCTGGTAATTATGATTTTGAACTTTTAGAAATGTGTTAAAGCTTTGAGTAGCATTCCAACGCTTTTTAGAATGTGTTGGTGCTTTAAAGAATACTTCAGAGCACATCAAAACTTTATGATATTTATAAAATGTATTCAATATTCAAACAAACCTATCAAAAAAGCAGCAAAATTAATTTTAGCTTAGAACTTTTGGAAAACTTAACAGCTTTTAAAGTTGTACCAAAGCTTTGAACAGTTAAAGCTTTTTTAAATTTGTGCATTAAAAGATGCTTCAGACTTTAACCAATTTTTTTTAAATTTTTAAACAAATTTGTCAAATCTTTAACAAAAAATAACTGCTTAAAGAGCTTTGAATAGTACGTCAAAGCTTTTCAAAATGCGTTTAAGTTTTCATGAACATTTTAGAGAAATAATGTTTAATTTGGAAAATATTGCTGCAACTTTGAGCAGTATTCCAAAATTTTTTAAAAAATGTTTGTGTTTGAGGGTTGCTTCAAAACATTAAACATAATAACTCACAGTATTGAAAAAAATTAATCACTGATCACGTCAACCAACGCCAAATTTCTTAACAACCAACGCTTTGGTGGGTAGGCAGGAACACTATAAATCACGTCCAATTGATAAAATACTGTAACCCGCTCGCCCACCCACCCAAATGTTAGTAATCTAGTGATTGGATTAAACCACCACTGATGTTGCTTCTGTCTAAAAAAGCACAAGAGATCAAATGTCAGTTCTCAATATTATGGGCAAAGAGGAGAACGTGCAAATTTCTTGATACCTAACACTTGGGCGGGTGAGCGGAAACACTATAAAGATAATCACGCCCAATTGTTGAAATACTGTAAGTTAAGTGATCTAGTGATTAAATATTAAAACACCGATAATGTTGCTTCCGTCTAAAAAAGCACAAAAAATCAAATATCAGTTTTCACTATTATGGGCAAAAAGAAAAACACACACTTAAACAGGTAAGTGGGAACACTATAACAATAATCACGCCCAATTGTTGAAATACTGTGACCCACCCACCCACCCACCAAAGTGGTAGTGATCCAGTGATTCAATATTAAACCACCGGTAAAATTGCTTTTGCCAAAAAAACACAATAGATCAAACGTCAGTTATCACTATTATGCGCAGAGACGGAAAACGTATTAGTTCCCTAATAAATAACACTTTGACGGGTGGGCGGAAACACTTTAACAATAAACTCCCCCAAATGTTGAAAAACTATGGTCCGCTCACCCACCCAAGTGTTACTAATCCAGTGATTTGATATTAAATTAATTAAGTTTCTGTCCGAAAAAGCACAAGAGATCAAATGTCAGTTCTCACTATTATGGGCAAAAAACAAAACACTTGAGCAGGTGAGCAAAAACATTATAAAAATAAAACTGTGACCCGCCCACCCACCCAATTGCTTGTGATCCAGTGATTGAATATTAAACCACCGTTAAGGTTCCTTCTGTCAAAAAACACAATTGCAGTAAAGAAAAACTTCATAACACACACTCGGGGAAGTGGGACTCCAGTCCAAACTTACTAGTGATCATAATCTAAAGTGACCCACCTACCCGGCCCAGTTTTGGTCATCCAAAGATTAAACATCACTTCCCCCTTCTTGAACAAAAAGACTTTTAAAGCTTGGAAATCATAATCAGAAGTCACCCATCCACCCACCCAAGTATTGGTTATCAAAACATTGAATACCACTTCTCTCTCTCTTTTTACTAAAGAACTTCTAGCACTTGCAAAGAAGAAAACTTCTAATTCATTGATAAACATTCGGGCAGGTTTGTGGGCAGTTCAAACTTTTTGATAACAAATAATCGGGCGGGAAGATGAGCATTCCAGCTACTCAATAATCATAACTTGCAATGACATACCCACCTGCTCAAATACTGATCATCAAGAGATTGAATATCCCTTCTCTTTCTTATACAATTAGACTTTTTACTGTTGCAAAAAGCTTCCAATATTTTGTACATACAAATACAAACTTTTAGGCGGGCGGGTGGGCACTCTAGTTAAAACTCCTCAATGATCTGGAGTGATGATAAACATTTTATAACCCAGTAGCAAGCAATATCCGATTGAAAATAGTCCAGCAATAACAACAAAACTTCTTGATAGCTAACTGTAATGTGAGTGAACAAGAACTAAGTTTAATTTGTGGGCAAGTAGCTTCTTCTACCCTCCTACCCGCTCAAGTGTTGGTCATAAAAGTATCTATTTTTTGTCCCACATCTTGTGTGCTTGTACTTAAATGTCAAAGAATTATTTAGTAATAAATCTTTTAATCTTAGGTTAGTGATTGAAACTAAGTTTAATTCGTAAGCAAGTAGCTTTTTCTTTTGTGACCCACCCACCAACAGAACTTAACCAAAACCCAAGGTAAAGCAAAGCCAACTGTAAATGATCATCCCACACTATGAATAAACACTCATACTGCAAGCCTTTTTAGATACAAGCTAATCAACACATCCAATAACAAACAAACTTAGAAAACCACTAAAAACTTCTGCAGATAAACAAACCCTCGATAGTATTAACTATCAATCCAACAACAACTGCTGTGCTTTAAGCCAAAAATGCTAAAAATCCTAAATCATAAGCGCCTTTTTCACGCTTTCAAAACCTCAAAATCTGCATAAAATACGCCCGCAACACACCATACAACAGACTGAAAGCCAGTCTCTACAAAGCACAAGAGACAATCAAACAGCAAGTTCGTACTAAACCACGCAGCACTGATACAGATCCATTACCCAAAAACAATATCCTCCCAATTGCAACTCAGGAAACTATATTTAGTATAAACTTCTCCATAATAAGACTCGATTGAGGCCAAATACAAACAACAATGCAACCATTGCAACCAAGAAGCACACAAATTCAAATGGCAAGACTCAAGAACACTTGCTAACGTTACAAAGCAAGAAACGCTAAGAACTTTCCTTTGAGAAAAAAAACATCAAAAAAGGTCAAAGAAATAGGAAAAAATTGGACAGTGCCCGATGCTAAACCTCGCCATAACCATTCTTTTACAGATTTACTTACCACACACCAACAAACCGCAAATTACAAAAAAAGCAAAACTATCCAACCAATGGTAGAAAAGCAAAAAAATCTTCAACTAAGCCAAATTTTAAGAAACTTTAGAAAATAGAATCTACAATTTAAAAATTCAAATGCTAATTTTCACCAAACGTCTAAAGATTACAAAGACCAGTCCAGATTATGATAACCTAGACAAATATTTATTCTATTTTAGATAATTTCAGTAACACAAAACAAAACAAAAAAAAAACATTCTCAATTCCAACTAAGCCCAAAGTAAAATTGTGCAACACCAGCAGCCGACGAGTCTCTCTGGACCACTTCAAGAAAGTAGTCAAAGACCTTTTAGTTAGAAGTTTTTAGAAAATATTACACAGCTTTTAAAAATGTGTAGAAGCTTTGAGTAGTATTCCAAAACTTGTAAAATGTATTAGTGCTTTAAAAAAATACTTTTATAATTTTACAATATTTATAACATGTGTTCAATTTTTAAACAAATTTGGCAAAATTTGTAACAAAAAAGCTGCAAAATTAATTTTAACTTTAAGCTTTTAGGAAATATAACAGCTATTAAAATTGTACCAAAGCTTCAAATAGTTAAAACTTTTAAACAAATTTATCAAAACTGCAAAATCAATGTTTAAGCATTTATAGAAATATGATTTGGAGCTTTGGGTAGTATGACAAAGCTTTCCCAATATGTTTATGCTTTCGTAGATATTTCAGAGCTTTGGACAAGAAGTTTGTACAGTATTTAAGAAATAAATGTGTTCAATTTTTTAATAAAAAAAATTAATGTTTAGAAGTTTTGGAAAATAGTGCTGCAACTTTGAACATTATTCCAAAATTTATTGAAATATTTTTGCTGCTTTGAGGGTTGCTTCAAAGCATTGGACACAACTACTTAGTACAATAACCAGAAAATGTTCAATTTTTTACACAAATTTGAAGCTTTTGAGAATTATGTTAAAACTTTTGGAATTATACCAGAGCTTTGATATTGCTCAAAGCTGTGGCTTATAGAAAGTGTTTTTTCTTATTAGAATTTTTGACCAAAAAATTATACAATATTTAAGAGCTGCATTCAATTTTCCAAACAAATTTATCAAAACATCTAACCAAATCGGGAAATCATAGCAAAATATGCTCTAACTCCCAAATTGTGCATATTGATTAAAATCTATACGTAGAGTTTGGCATAACCTCAAGTTAGTGTTGCTAACTTAATCTAACCAGGAAACCAATTGGGCTATAAAACACCCAAACTTTTTTTTAATTAAAAATGATAAAAATAATTCAATAAAATACTTCATTATAAGATAAACTTAACGCAAAAAATTAGGTACAAAAAGTAAGACTGTCTAATCCCCAAAGCTAGCAAATGCCAACAAATTCCAAAGAAAATCTGGATCAACAACTATAGCTACTCGTACTGCATAACTGCAATCCATAACGCACCCCCACTCTAAATTTTAATCACTGCTCACGTCAAGCAACGCCAAATTTCTTGATAACTAACGCTTGGGTATGTGGGCGGAAACAGTATAAAGATAATCAACTGATTGAATATTAAAGCACCAATGATGTTGCTTCTGTAAAAAAAAGCAAAAGATATCAAATATCAATTCTCACTATTATGGGCAAATTTTTTTGATACCTAACACTTGGGCGGGTGGGCAGAAAACTTATAACATTAATCACGCCCAATTCTTGAAATACTGTAACCCGCCCACCCACCTAAGTGTTAAGTGATCTAGTGATTGGATATTAAACAACCGATAATGTTGCTTCTGTCTTAAAAAGCACAAAAAATCAAATTTCACTATTATTCACCCCGTGAGAGGTTGCTAGTCCCCCATCGGGCGCCTCCCCAAGTGGCGGAAAAGGGAAAGCCTCCCAGATATGGGTGGTACCGGGGAAACTAAATACCCGGGGCGGACCAAAACTAGCAACAACAGCAGCGTCTGATCCAGAGTGGGCGGCTGCAAACGGCGTCTGATCCAGAATGGGCGGCCGAAAACCAAACTCACCAACCCGTCTTGCCAGCGTGGTGTTTTACGGCAAAAAAAACCCTTATTTTTACCCATAAAAATGATAGATGTAAAAAAGCAAGTACCCCAGGCGGATAGGAGAATATCTCCACAATTCCGCAATGATAACCAATCATTTTGTCCCACGGATTCTGGGGGGGACAAACATCTAATGAAGCAGAAAACCTACTCAACAAAGAAGCAGAATATACACATGTATATCGCAACCTACAACACACGATCGCTACAATCAGAGGAAAGACTCACCAAACTCGAGCGAGATTAGAAGACGGGGAGAGCAACTAATAAAACTAAAATCTGGGCATAGCCTATATTATGCGGGAAACGACGACAATTCCAATGGTAGAACCGGTTTTATAATACATAAACGTCACAGTAAGAATATAATTTCCCTAAAGAAAATCTCCCCTAGAGTGACTAGCCTGGTCCTGAAACTAAATGCAAGATACCACATAAAAATCGTACAAATCTATGCACCGACGACCAACTACAGTGATGAGGAAGTAGACATCTTCTACGACGATATATCTACGGCTCTAAGAGAGCAACCAGTCCAATTCACCATTGTATGCGGAGACTTCAACGCCAAAATCGGAATGAAAAGCTACGATACGGAAATTTCTTTAGGAAACTTCGGACTGGAAGGCAGGAATAACCGAGGTGAGACGTTGTTGGGCTTCCTACTACAAAACAACCTATTTCAAATGAACAGCTTCTTCTATAAAAAACTAAATCGAAGATGGACCTGGGAAAGTCCAGACGGCCGCACAAGAAATGAAATAGACTTTGTAATAACGGATAAAAAACATATAATCAAGGACGTAACGGTATTAAATAGATTTGATACTGGGAGCGACCATAGAATGGTGCGATCAAAAATAACCATTGATATAAAGAAAGAAAGATACAAAATGGTTAAAAAGACAACCAACCAACAATGGAACAGCCCACTAGATGTAGAGGAATACCAACAGTGCATCGCAGACCGGTTGACGAGTGGAAACGTGGGCGAAAATGAAAACACCAACAACCTAAATGACCGAATAACAAATGCCATAATAGAAAGTCAAAGTGCATGCTGCCCTAGAACAAAACAAGAAGAAAAACTCAGCCAAGACACAATACAGCTTATGCAAAGTAGAAGAAACATGAGAAGTGAAGAGACAACCTCCATCGAAGAACTACGAGAGATAAATAAACAGATATCGAAGGCAATAAGGCGCGACATAAGATCACATAATAAAGATAAAATTCAACAAACCATAGAAAACAACAAAAGTATGAAGGTCCTGCGTAAAAAACTGGGAAACGGGAAGAGACAAATAACTAAACTCAGAAATAAACAAGGAAATATAACAACGAACAGAAAGGAGATCCTAAATGTCGTTGAAGAATTCTACCAACTTCTATATACAAGCCAAAAAAAACCAATCCCGGAATCTGAACCAGATATCGTATCAACTAAAAAGGGCATCATAAATCAAGGGTCTGAAATACTACCAGATATTACCTTAGATGAAATGGAATTAGCCTTAAGTAAAACAAAGACAAACAAAGCTCCCGGAGGTGACCACGTCACCGCAGACGCCATCAAAATCGGAGGTGTCCACCTGCTAGGAAAAATCAGAGACCTGTTCAATCTTTGCCTGTTCAACAGTACAGTACCAAATAAATGGAACAACGCTATTGTGATCTTACAGCACAAAAAAGGAGATATAGCTGACCTAGAAAACTATAGGCCGATAAGCCTTCTAAGTCATCTCTACAAACTATTTACAAGAATAATAACAAATAGACTTGAAAATAAACTGGACTTCTACCAACCAGTGGAACAGGCAGGATTCCGCACAAGATACGGAACCAATGACCATCTACAAAGTGTTAAAACAATAGTCGAGAAAAGTATTGAATAAAACAGACCACTCGTACTGGCCTTCATAGATTTCCATAAACACACCGTCGAGTTAGGTGCAGTTATGGAAGCACTACAGGAATGCCGTGTCGACCATCGCAACACGAGAACCATTTACAACATCTACAAAAACGCCAGTATGACGGTTCAACTCCACGAAAACACCAAACCCATTCCAATTGGTAGGGGCGTGAGACAGGGGGATACGATATCGCCTAAATTGTTCACCGCGGTTTTGGAACTCGCCTTCAAAAAGCTCAACTGGGAAAGAAAAGGCTTAACCATAGATGGCAAAAATCTATCAAATCTGCGATTTGCAGATGACATAGTGCTGCTTGCTGACGATCTTAACGATATAAAAACAATGCTATTAGAACTCCAGGAAACATGTAATACCGTAGGCCTAAGAATAAACTATTCCAAAACAAAATGTATGACAAACTTGGTCCCGAGCAGACAGATAGATGTAGGCGATAGAGATATTGATTTCGTAGACAAATACACCTATTTAGGACACGAAATACGCATAACCAGAGACAACCAAACATGCAAATTTAAAAGAAGAATAATCCTCTCTTGGGCCGCATATGGAAAACTTCGGGACGTATTCAAAAGCGATCTGCCAGTCTGCTTGAAAAGGAAAGTGTTTGATCAATGTGTACTGCCAGTTATGACCTACGGCACTAAAACCGCAACACTCACCGTCGCAACCGCAAAAAAGCTCCAAATTGCACAACGAAAGATGGAAAGATCGATGCTCGGCGTGTCGCTACGAGACCATATCACAAACGAAGACCTATGCCGAACAACAGGTGTCACAGATGTGGTTGTGCGTATGGCGAGGCTAAAGTGGAACTGGGCTGGACACGTGGTCCGAATGTCAGATGGAAGATGGACCAAGAGACTACTGGAGTGGAGGCCAAGAGCAGATATACGAAGCAGGGGGAGGCCCCCCACAAGATGGACAGACGATATAAAGAAAACAAGAGGAGCCTGGATGCGAGAGGCTCAGGATAGGAGGAAATGAGCGGAAATTGGGGAGGCCTATGTCCAACAGTGGACGCAAAGGGCTGATTGATGATGGGCAAAAAGAAAAACGTGCTAATTCTTTGATACCTAACACTTGGGTGGGTGGGCGGGGACACTATAAAGTTAATCAAGCCCAATTGTTGAAAATATGTGACCCACCCACCCACCAAAGTGGTAGTGATCCAGTGATTCAATATTAAACCACCGGTAAAATTGCTTTTGCCAAAAAAACACAATAGATCAAACGTCAGTAATCACTATTATGCGCAGAGACGGAAAACGTATTAAAGGGTCCGCCATCTAAAGTTTTTTTTTTCAACTAGTGCTTATTTCGTGAATGGTAACACTTAGCTCATGTCAGATTTGACAGATAATTAGTTTTATCCTTCCGCTGAACGAATATGGTTGTGTATGCGCTTGAACAACAATGCTGAGTGGGCCTGCGATCGACTTACAGAAGATGCCGATTTTGCCAAAAAAATCATCTTTTCGGATGAAGCTCATTTTGATCTTGGCGGGTTAGTAAACAAACAAAATTGTCGCATTTGGGGCACAGAAAACCTGCACGCATACATTGAAAAGCCGGTACACCCAAAACGAGTCACTGTTTGGTGCGGATTTTGGTCCAGAGGCATAATTGGGCCATTTTTCTTTGAAAATGAGCAAGGAGTGGCCGTTACAGTCAATGGCGATCGTTATCGGGCCATGTTGAACGAATTTTTGTTCACAAAAATTGAAGAGGAGGATATTGGCAACATTTGGTTTCAACTCAACAGAACGGCGCTACGTGCCACACAGCCAAAGCTACACTCGATGTTTTGCGCCCTGTTTTTGAAGATCGCATTATCAGCCGCAGAGCTAATGTCGTTTGGCCACCTCGGAGCTGCGATTTGACACCGTTGGACTATTATTTGTGGGGTGGCCTCAAAGATAAGTGTTACGCCGACAATCCAGAGACAATTGACGCTTTAAAGGAAAATATTCGTGAAGCCATTGGTGAAATACAGCTGCACACAATCGACAATGGGCTTAAAAATTGGACCGATCGTGTAGGCTACTGCATGGCCAGCCGAGGCAGCCATTTGAATGAAATTATTTTCCATTATTAACCGGAAGGATTATACTTTCAAATAAAAAGAGAAATTTGAGAAAATATTCAGTAGTTTTTGTTTATAGCATTTTCAAAAAAAAAAAAAAATTATTTGGCGGACCCTTTAGTTCCCTAATAAATAACACTTTGACGATTGGGCGGAAACACTTTAACAATAAACTCCCCCAATTGTTGAAAAACTATGGCCCGCTCACCCACCCAAGTGTTACTAATCCAGTGATTTGATATTAAATTAATTAATTTCTGTCCGAAAAAGCACAAGAGATCAAATGTCAGTTCTCACTATTATCAGCAAAGAAAAAAACGTGCTAATTTCTTGATACCTAATAATACGGGAACATTATAAAAATTATCACGCCCAATTGTTGAAATACTGTAACCCGCCCACCCACCCAATAGTTTGTAATCCAGTGATTGAACATTAAACCACCGATGAGGTTCCTTCTGTCAAAAAAACACAAGAGATCAAATGTCAGTTGTCACTATTAACATAGTCGCGGTTAATTATTAAAAAACTGTAGCTCGCCCACCCACCCACCAAAAGTTAATGATCCCGTAATCACATGACCTATGGTCACCAGTGCAAAAGAAAATTTATTATGCAACAACTGCATTGCGCTCATAGTTTTTGTTCTCCCGAATAATTTTGCTTAATATTTAGGTTATTATTCTGTACAGAAAATGATTCTAGATCGACGGTCGTTTCGTACTATCAAACTCATTTCATTTTCTTGTTCTGGGTCTTGGTTAGGCTAGAACTGACTGCATAATTTTCTCATATTATGTTACCTTAAGAGCTACGTTCAAATTTCGTAATTTTTGCACCTCCAAAGATGCTATTCCAATGCACGCAATCTTATTTGATATTGTTTTGACCCGCTTATCACACGTAAAGATGTTCTAAGTATAAGTTGTAGGCAGATAACTTCATCTACCGTAGCCCACACACCCACCCAAGTGTTGGTGATCAAAAAAATAATTATTTCACCCACCGTTTATGTTCTTGCTACTATGCTTATTAAGAAAATTATTGTAAATTGATAGCAATACAACAGACGATTAGTTTACATCAAGTTTCTTGAAGACAAGCACTTGGGTGAGTGGGCAGAAGAGAAGTTTAAATTCTTCTACTGTGGCCCACCCACCCACCCAAATGTTGGTGATCAAAAAAATTATTATTCCACCCACCGTTTGTGTAAATTGTTAGCAATACAACAGATGATTGGTTTACTACAAATTTCTTGATGACAAACACTTGAGTGGGCGGGCTGAAACCAAGTTTAAATTGTATGCGGGTAGCTCTTTTTACTGTGGCCCACCCGCCCACCCACATGTTGGTGATAAAAAAAATTATTATTCCACCCACCGTTTGTGTGAATTGTTAGCAATACAACAGACGATTAGTTTAAAAGTTTTTTATAACAAACGCTTGGGCGGGTGGGCGGGAACCAAATTCAAGTAGGTAGGCAGAAAACAAGTTTAAATTGTAAGCGGGTAGCTTCTTCTACTGTTTTATTTATCATTCCACCCACCGTTTCTGTAAGTTGTTAGCAATACAACAAACAATTAGTTTACTACAAGTTTCTTGATAACAAACACTTGGGTGGGCGGGCGAAAACCAAGTTCAAATTGTAAAGAGGGTAGCTTCTTCTACAGTAAAAACTTAAATAGTAGGCGGATAGGTTCTTCTACCATGGCCCACCCTCCCACCCAAGTGTTACTGATCAAAACATGCATTATTCCACCCACCGATTGTGTAAGTTGTTAGCAATACAACAAACGATTAGCTTACAATAAATTTTTTGAATACAAACACTTGGGTGGGCGGGCGGGAACCAAGTTTAAGTTGTGAGCGGGTAGATTCCTCTACTGTGGCCCATCCACCCACCCAAGTGTTGATTATCAAAAGATTCATTATTACAACCACCGTTTGTGTACGTTGTTAGCAATACAACAGACGATTAGCTTATAATAAGTTTCTTGATAACAAATGCTTGAAAATTGTGGGCAAGTAGCTTTTTCTACTGTAGCCCACCCACCCACATGTTGGTGATCAAAAAATGCATTATTCCGCCCACCGTTTGTGTAAGTTGTTAGCAATACAACAGACGATTAGCTTACTACAAATTTCTTGATGACAAACGCTTGGGTGGGCGGGCGGGAACCAAGTTTAAGTTGTGGGCAAACAAATTCTTCTACTGTGTTTAAATTGTGGGCGGGTAGATTCCTCTACTGTAGCCCACCCACCCACCCAAGTGTTGGTGATCAAAAAAACTATTATTCCACCCACCGTTCGTGTAAGTTGTTAGCAATACAACAGACGATTAGCTTACAATAAGTTTCTTGATAACAAACGCTTGGGTGGGCGGGCGGACCAAGTTTAAGTTGTAGGCAAACAACTGAAGCCCGCCCACCCACCCACAACAGATAATTAGCTTATTACAAGTTTCTTGATGACAAACGCTTGGGTGAGTGGGTGAGCGGAAACCAAGTTTAAATTGTGGGCGGGTAGCTTCGTCAACTGTGTAAAAAAATCATAAACTACATCACAATACACACGTTAAGAATTGTCTGAATTCAATAAGTTACCTAAAAAAACGTTATAATTTTCAAATAAGATTTTTTCGTTATACCCCATGGAAAACAAATAATGTAACGTCGTTACAATGAGAAAAGTGTAGTATTATTAGAAAATTGAATCAATTTAAATTGGAAATTGTAAAAAAAACCATAAAATACATCAATATACACACTAAGAACATAAATTTTATTGTATGAATTCAGTAAAAAACCTGAAAAAAAAAAACGTTATAATTTTCAAATAGAAATTTTCCGTTAAAAACTAATATTACCCCAAGGAAAACAAATAACGTATGGGAAAAGTGTAATTTTGTAAGAAAATTGAATCGATTTAAATTGGAAATTGTAAAAAATCCATGAAATACATCAAAATAGACACAAATTTTATTGTATAGATTCAATAGAAAACCTGAAAAAAACGTTATAACAATAATAATATACCCCAATGATTGTTTGAATTAATTTCGATTTAAATAACGTAAATTGTACCCTGTAACGTCAATTAATACCATCATACCTGTAATTATCTTCAAAACCAATACAATACTGCATGATTAATCCGACCACTTCACATATAAACAGTTAATATTAGTCTATAATTAATTCATAATTACACACACAATTTAATTACAAACACACTACACCGAATTAAATAGACGACCGCCCCGAGCAACGAATCACCTCAACTAACATATCCAACGACGTTCGACCTCAAGCACTGCTATCGGCCGAGATAACATAAAAACTGATGCAGATAAATTGTATTTGCTTTCTATTATTATCATATAAAGAATAGAATTTTATAAAAATATAAAATAACAAGAATTGTGTATTATATTATTACAATTTCAAGCTTTATTTCCCTTAGGAAGCTCGTATGAAGAATATAATAACTTTGTTAGTATTAATTTATTATTTGTCGGCAAATAAAACCGATCTTAATACTGTCAGAGAGAAGCAAATTAATAGTAAATGTAAGTCTAACCTGAGAGGAAGAGATCCTGGAGGGCCTGTACGGCCTGACACAACACGGCCCAGCATTCCGGCTCTGTTAGTCCCGCGGGACGCGCCGTCAGGAGATCGCATAGTGTCGGGACCTCTTGCTGGGTGGCGCCCGCGGCCTGCTGGGTTCGAGGCATCCTGAAACAATAAATAATATTATTATAGAGTTAGTTATTGAATCAACAACGCTATTAGTAATTGTGGTGCAACCATTTGATTATTTTTGTTGAATGAACACATCAATTCGTTATATGATAGCTAAATAGGGTGATGATTGGCTGCATTGTTCATTTAACGAGTTTTTTCCATTGGTTTAATTGTCATTTAAGCTTGTTTCAACATGTTTTCAATCGATGCAATTTGATACAAATAGTATCATTTACTGCAATTTAGATTTTATTGGTGGGAATTTAATTTCAGCTTAATGCACTTCTCTAATTTAGTGAGTGATAAATTTGAAATTAAATAATTTTGTATAATTTTGCATTGCAACATTAACAAAAAAATCTAATTAGTAAAGTAAATAAACAACTTATTTACAATTAAAATTAATAAATGAGTATTTTGTGTAAATTGCCTTTTCATCCAGTAAGAGACACATACACTCGTGTTTCAAAGTATGCACCCATCATCAGTGTGCCTAGCATCTCATGATCAAAAACAATTTACATAAAATCATAGTAACAATTTATGTTTACTAATGTGTCGAAGGTTTACAGTCTAATATCATACGTAAACGTTTGTACATTTTACTAAAAAAATATTCCAGCAACTTATCAATCAAACTCCATTTTAAAAACCGCCAACATTCCTTATTATAAAATTTCAAATGTGCAATTATGTTTTAATAAAATATAACGTTCACAGTAAAAACCGCAGAAATTGTTCCGTTAATATCGCAAATGGATGTCCATCATGAGAAATATATGAATTCTTTTGTAAGGCTCGTTGAAAAAAATATAGGGGAATATATAAAAGCTGCAGTAATGTTTTCTTTTCTTCTCCAGCATGTGTTCAACGATATCGATTTAAAAAATAATGCTTAGAGTAATATTAATCTTATCAAGGTCTAAATTGTTGTGTAACTAAACTAAAAGGGCAATTCATTATAGAGTTAGGAACTATGTGTTTACATAATGTGTATTTTATGAAGATGACCTAAAACTACTATACGGGAGTGACTTGTTAACAAATGATTATTAGAAAGTTTAAACTAATGTTGTGAGTTGTGTATTATCCGGTAAGCTAAGCGCTTCAGAGACACGCTTCATCACAATCACTTTGCAATGTTTAATATTTGTGCTAAACTAGTTTTAATATGATATTAATTACGCAAACACAATTTATGTGCAATTCCATTGCGAAATTCGAGTAGAGCAAGTTACATTGAAACCAGCGCATTCGATTTTTCCCGTATGGATAAAAAAAGTTCGGTTTGAATAAATGAATGTTAAGAATTTTGTTGCTTGGATGGAGTCTAGATATGATTAATGGGCTGTTTGACGTTTTGAAACTTTGTAATATATAAAACGTTCTGTGGCATATTGTATTAAAGTAAACTATAACATATTGTGTTCCTGTATGCGGCAATAGGAAAAAAATATATCTACGTCCAAATATTTTATCATTTCATAATTTATTTTTGCATCAAAATAAAATGATGTCTGCTTAGAAGCAGGACCAATAATTATATTACAATATTAATCGTTCACCGAATCTTGTCATAAATTTCTTTTTTATTCCTTTTCAAGAAATGTTAGCTCAAGCATTAAATTATTTTAAAATAAAATAATTGTTTTGCATATCTTTGACTTACTTACATTTAAATGAATATAGTGACAAATAATGCCAAATTTCTTAAATTGTAAATACAGTGCCAAATGTAGAAACAGAGCCAAATTTAATTTCATTAGTTTCAATATACAGCAGTGGCGTAGCTATCTGTAAGCAAGGGCCTGCAATGCGGAAGGACCCACTAGCATACAGTGCTTTCCGTGAACTAAATGACACTTTTTTACAGTTTATAGCAAAATTTTGGTTCCTTAGCAATCATTGTTAATAATTCATAGCTGGATTTTGATATTCTCTACATTTCATAAAAATTTTTGCACTTTTAAAAAAATTATGGTCAGATTTTGGTGCTTTCTAACAATATTTTGATGATTCAAAGCTATTTTTGACATTTTATAAACAAAAATTTGCAGTTTTTAACAGTTTTTGACCGGATTATTGTTCTTTTTAAAAATATTTTAACATTTTAGTGTTTTTAATTAAAATTTTGTATTTTTTAACAGCTTATGACCAAGCTTTAGTGTTTTCTGATTACTTTTAAACTTCATGATCAAATTTTGTTATTTTTGACATTGTATGAATAAAATTTTGGTTTTTCTAACAATATTTATAGTTTATACCAAGATTTTTTTATTTTTGAAATTTCATAAAAATTTTCACACCTTTTAAAAGTATAACTAAGTAAAAATGTAGATAAAAGTGAATATAAAAGCTCTGAATACCGTACCGACAGCGTTAAATTCAATAAAATGTTTCTTTTCAGCACTTAAGGCTCAAAATTGCCGTTCTTACAAACTGCGCAAAAAAAAACTTCTTCATGATTAAAAATCGCTTTACTGCTCTAGAAATCATCTAGCTGCACTCTGTAAAGCATTTTATAAAATATTCCAATATTTCTAAAACTTCTATCGACTGCGCTTCTCGCAAAATTCATCCTATTATTCATTTTTAACCGCCCGACTGCGCCAAAACACTTTTTACTATGACTTAATAACTTCTGACGCTCGCAGAGAAATCAAACATGCAATCTCTTAAAGACAAACACTTGAGTGAGTGGGCCACTCCATACCATAATAACCATTAAGCAGTTTGGATTGGAGTAGCCCATCCAGTGACCAAGAAATTAGATCACTTAAGTGGATAAGTGGAACAGTCCATACCATGATTCAATAATATCACCATCCACCCATACAAGTGTTCATAAAAAAAATAGATCACAAACTTCTCTTGTGACCAAATGACTTCTAACGTTCGCAGAGAAATCAGATTACCAATCAATAGTTTGAATTAAAGTGGCCCACCCACCATAGTTATCATAAGGTTAGATGACAAACTTCTCTCGTGACCAAATGACTTCCAAAGTTCGCAAAAAGTTCAAACATGCAATCTCTTAATAACAAACACTTGAGTGGGTGAGTAAGACATTCAATACCATAATAACCAATTAATAGTTGGGTTGTAGTAGCCCAACCGCCCACCCAAGTGTTAGTGATCAAAAGTTTAGATCACAACCTTCTCTTGTGATTCAATCACTTCTGACGTTAGCAGAAAGTTCAAACATGCAATCCCTTAATAACAAACACTCGGGTGGTGGGCCACTCCATACCATAAATACTAGTCAATAGTTTGGATTGGAGTCGCCAACTCACCCACCCAAGTGTTAGTTATCAAAAGGTTGGATCGCAACCTTCTCCTGTGATTTAATGACTTCTGACGTTAGCAAAGAGTTCAAACATGCAATCTCTTGGTAACAAACATTCGAGTGGGTGGGTGGGCCACTCCATACCATAAATACCAGTCAATAGTTTAGATTAGAGAGGCCCACCCACCCACCCACCCAAGTGTTAGTTATATAAAAGTTGGATCACGACCTTCTCTTGTAATTTAATGACTTCTGACGTTAGCAGAGAGTTCAAACAAGCAATCTCTGATATCAAACACTCAAGTAGGTGAGTGGGCTATTCCATACCATGATAACCAGTCAATAGTTTAGATTAAAGTGGCCCACCCACCCACCCAAGTGTTAGTTATCAAAAGGTTGGATCTCATCCTTCTCTTGTGATTTAATGACTTCTGATGTTAGCAGAGAGTTCAAACAAGCAATCTCTTGATAACCAACACTCGTGTAGGTAGGTAAGCTACTCCATACTATAATTACCAGTCAATAGTTTAGATTGGAGTGGCCCACACACCCACCCAAGTGTTAGTTATCAAAAGGTTGGACCACGACCTTCACTTGTGATTTGATGACTTCTGACGTTCGCAAAAAGTTCAAACATGCAATTTCTTGATAACAAACACTTGGGTGGGTGGGCCATTCCATACCATGGTTACCAGTCAATAGTTTGGATTGAAGTGGCCCACCCACCCACCCAAATGTTACTTATCAAAAGGTTGGATCACAACCTTCTCTTGTGATTAAATGACTTCTGACGCTAGCAGAAAGGCCAAAGATACAATCTCTTGACGAGGAACACTTGGGTGGGTGGGTGTAACACTCCATAGCATAATAACCAATCAATAGTTTAGAGTGGAGTTAAATCCCAACCTTCTATTGTGACTTAATGACTTCTAACGCCCGCAGAGAAGTTAAACATGCAATCTCTTGACAACAAACACTCGGGTGGGTGGGTAGGCTACTCCATACTATAATTACCAGTCAATAGTTTGGATTGGAGTGACCCACCCACCCACCCACCAAAGTGTTAGTTATCAAAAAGTTGGATCACGACCTTCTCTTGTGACCAAATGATTTCCAACGTTCGCAAAAAGTTCAATCATGCAATTTCTTGATAACGAACACTCGGGTGGGTGGGTGGGCCACTCCATACCATAATAACCAGTCAATAGTTTGGATTGAAGTGGTCCACCCACCCACCCAAGTGTTAGTTATCAAAAAGTTGGATCACTACCTTCTCTTGTGATTTAATGACTTCTGATGTTAACAGAGAGTTCAAACATGCAATCTCTTGACAACAAACACTCAGATGGGTAAGTAGGCTACTCCATACTATAATTACCAGTCAATAGTTTAGATTGGAGTGGCCCACACACCCACCCAAGTGTTAGTTATCAAAAGGTTGGACCACGACCTTCACTTGTGATTTGATGACTTCTGACGTTCGCAGAAAGTTCAAACATGCAATCCCTTGATAACAAACACTTGGGTGGGTGGGTGGGCCATTCCATACCATGATTAACAGTCAATAGTTTGGATTGGAGTGGCCCACCCACCCACCCAAATGTTAGTTATCAAAAAGTTGGATCACGACCTTCTCTTGTGATTAAATGACTTCTGACGTTAGCAGAAAGGCCAAAGATACAATCTCTTGACGAGGAACACTTGGGTGGGTAGGTGGAACACTCCATAGCATAATAACCAATCAATAGTTTAGAGTGGAGTTAAATCCCAACCTTCTATTGTGATTTAATGACTTCTAACGCCCGCAGAGAGGTTAAACATGCAATCTCTTGACAACAAACACTTGGGTGGGTGGGTGGGCCACTACATACTATGATAAACAATCAATAATTTGGACTAAATAGCCCACCTCCCCACCCAAGTGTTCGTTAGCAAAAAAATAGATCACGATATTTGCTTGTGGAAAATTTACTTTTGACGTCCGCAGAGAGGCCAAATATGCAATCTTTAAATGACGAACACTTGGGTGGGTGGTTGGGTTACTCCATACCAAAACTTTGAAATCAATTAAACAATTCATTAACAGCCTTTCTAAAAAAATTTGAATAAATTTTTCAAAAATTGTTGCAATTTCTGAAAATACAATTTAATTTTTTTTGAAAATTACCAATATTTGGAAATCATATAAGCAACTCATTAACAACCATTCTAAAAAATTTTGAATTAATTTTTCAAAAATTGTTGCTTAAATAGCAATTTTTCTAAAACAAAAATTGTATAATTTTTGTAAGTGTTTTAAAAATTACCAAAATTTAAAAATCAAGTAAGCAACTCATTAACAGCCTTTTAAAAAAGAAATTAATACATTTTCAAAAATTGTTGCTTAAATAGCATTTTTTCGAAAATGAAAATTGTGCAATTTTTGTAATTTCTAAAAATATAATTTAATTTTTTTTGAGAATTACTAAAATTTGAAAATTAATAAGTAACTCATTAACAGCCTTTCTGAGAAATTTTTAATAAATATTTCAAAAATTGTTGCTTAAACAGCAATTTTTGTAAAATACAAATTAAGTCATTTTTGTAACTTCTGAAATAACAATTATTTTTTTTTTTGAAAATTACCAAAATTTGGACATCAATTAAGCAACTCATTAAAAGCATTTCTAAAAAATTTTGAATTAAATTTTCAAAAATTGTTACTTAAATAGCAATTTTTCTAAAATAAAAATTATGCAATTTTTGTAGCTTCTGAAAATACATTTTAGATTTTTTGAAAATTACCAAAATTTGAAAATCATATAAAGAACTCATTAACAACATTTCTAAGAAATTTTAAATTAATTTTTTTGTAAAATTGTTGCTTACATAGCAATTTTTGTAAAATGAAAATTATGCAATTTTTGTAACTTCTGAAAATAGATTTAAACTTTTTTGAAAATTACCAAAATTTAGAAATCTCATAAACAACTCATTAACAGTCTTTATGAAAAATTTTGAATTAATTTTTCAAAAATTGTTGCTTAAATAGCAATTTTTTTAAAACAAAAATTATGCAATTTTTGTAACTTCTGAAAATACATTTTATTTTTTCTTTAAATTTACCAAAATTTGGATATCGCATAAACAACTCATTAACAGCCTTTAGGAAAAATGTTGAATTAATTTTTCAAAAATTGTTGCTTAAATAGCAATTTTTCTAAAACAAAAATTAAGCAATTTTGTAAATTTTGAAAATACATTTTAGATTTTTTTGAAAATAACCAATATTTGGAAATCATATAAACAACTCATTAGCAGCCTTTCTAAGAAATTATAAAATAATTTTTCAAAAATTGTTGCTTAAATAGCAATTTTTGTAAATGAAAATTATGCAATTTTTGTAACTTCTGAAAATACAAATAAGATTTTTTTAAATTTTCAAAATTTGGAAATTACATAAGCAACTCATTAAAAGCCTCTCCAAGAAATTGTAAATAAATTTTTCAAAAATTATTGCTTAAAAAGCAATTTTTTGAAAATAAAAATATTGCAATTCTTGTAACTTTTGAAAATACATTTTAGATTTTTTTGAAAATTACCAAAATTTGAAAATAACATCAGAAACTAATTAACAGAAATTTAGAATTAATTTTTCAAAAATTGTTGCTTAAACAGCAATTTTTCTAAAATGAAAATTATGCAATTTTTGTAACTTCTGAAAATAAATTTTAGATTTTTTTGAAAATTACCAAAAATTGGAAATCAATTAAGCAACTCACTAACAGCCTTTCAAAAATTTTTTGAATTATTTATTCAAAAATTATTGCTTAAATAGCAATTTTTCTAAAATAAAAATTATGCAATTTTTGTAAATAATATTTACAATTTTGCAAATTTTATTAACTAAACAAAATTTTATAATTAGTAAGTTTTTGTATAAAATAAAAGCAAAGTTATCTTCTAGAAAAAACATCCTTTTCTATAGAGAAAATAATCCTCAACGCATTAAAAACAAAGATTAATGTAATGTGAAACAGAAACAGAAAAGTAAATGGGTTAATAAAAAAAACTGCAACCGTAATTTACTCCAGACCGAATTAAGATTAATGTTAGTCTTGCCAAACAAATCCTGTAATTACCTACAAATATAAACAACAATTGCATCGAATAATAGTTTAATTAACTATTTCTCGCGCTTATTAGAATCAGCAGCCGCGACAACAAAACGTCAAACTTTAATTAAATCGCAATTAATTAAACTGTTTATGGAATTGGCAGTTTTCATCGGTTCCCAATAAATGCGACGGCTGTATGTCTGGCTTCCCACTGATGCAGAAGGAGGAGAGGATTATTGGCACTTCGCTCCGTTGATCCTGTGTTTCGTATCACTACACATCGCACGTGTCATTGGGTCTCATTATCCGAGAATGATTAAATTAATCCGCACAAATCACAGCTTAATTCATCCCCTAATTAGTATTATTAAGCTTCAGAAATTTCATATTTATCCTCTGCAACTGAAGTCATTTATTGGAATGGTTTTTTCTGTTTTATATGTATGTTGGAAGCGAATATAAAGCTCGACGTGCTACCAACAGACAGACGTTATTAATTTTTCCGTATCGCAGAGCTTTGAGAGCGAAATCACTTGGGAATTGATATTCGCGTTGACCTCTACTATTGATTCAAACTCAGATGGATCTTTAAACAAATCTTTGGAATTGAAGCGACGCGGCAGTAATGTTTTCTTTCATTGTTTGAATAAAGAATTCTTTTTAGAATCGTTTCAGATAGAAAACTTTATTAAATTATATTATAATATAAATTGAAATTGATATAAAACAAAACAATATATCTAAAAATAACCTTGTTCTTTAATATCTACGCTCTCTTTATAGGGGGTGTGAAGTGATTTCACCTACTAACTAAGGGATGCGATAACACGTACTATCGAAGCGAAATTGATTTATGTGTTTCATTTCAGCCTTTTAACGAGGCGTTCTGTTTTATTTGTGGAAAATCTATATATTGATTTATTGTATAATTAATTAATTCAATGGAAATGAAAAAGGTAACAGTATAATAGGATTATTGACTTTTCTATATTTATAACGTTTTATTATTTTTAGTAGCTGAATTGAATGAATTCTATTGTTAAAACTCAGATAGTTCGAATTTATTTCAGCTTAAACTAAATATAAAATCATAATTTAAAAAGCAAAACAAACGGAAATAATAATAGAACAGAACAAACAATTTTTTCATGAGCAAATTGTCTAGATTCAATTTTTATGAACCCTCGCTTGTAACATTTTGATTTAATTAAAAAACTTAACTCCCCCAAAACATTTATTAATTAGTATGATTATTTAAATTGCTCCAAGAATGACGATTATCGCTAATTACTTGCCGCTACACGAACAGAAACATTCCTCTGAATTAATGAATCCTTATTATTTAAGTTAATGCCGACAGTGGGGGGTCGGTCGAGGAGTTCCGATTCGATTATGGTGCTGCAAATCATTCCGTTCTTTCAAATATTTACCTTTCCGGCTATTATTAATTGAAATAAATTAAATGAAGGGGAGATAATAATTGCATTGCCTTTGAGTACATTGCGGTTTGTTCGGATGCGGTTTTAAAATTATTTAATTAAGTTTGTTTGCTGATTAATTTAATATTAATATCCGCATCTAGCATACATATACGTACGTCTACGATGTAAATTGTATCTGATTAATTGGACTTAAAGATCAAACAAAATAATGCTATAAAAATATTATAATTTCAATGATTATGTTGGTAATAATTTAAATTATCATTCAGATAATAATTCGCTCTTGCTTAAAACGTCATAAGATTTTCCTGAACTTGCTCAAACTTTTATTGCATAAAATATATTTTAAATAACCCTGAAACAACAAGTCTATAATGTATTACAAACACCTTTAAATTCTCATAAGTCTCAGAATTTTTAAATTCTAAAATTAGTCTAAAATATCTATGTTTTTTCTCAAACTACTCAAATTCCATAAAACATATCTAAAATAGTTCTAAAACGTCTTGTAAAATCTATCACAAACATCTTAAAACTCTGATAAAAGTCTCGCAATGTCTTAAAATTTTCCTAAAAAGTTTCTGAAATAAGTCTGAAATGTATCTGAACTTGCTCAAATTACTAAAACCCCATAAAGTAAGCCTAAAACAATTTGTAATGTATCACAAACATTTTAAAATTTTTATAAACATTTTCCTATATAGTTTCTAAAATTAATCTGAATTGTCTCTAAACTTGCTCAAATTACTCAAATCACATAAAACATAGCTTAAACAATACTGAAACAACTGTAATGTATCACAAACATCATTAAATTCTCATAAACGTCTCACAATGTTTCAAGATTTTCTTATTAAGTTTCTAAAATGTCTGTAAACTTGCTCAAATTACTCAAACCTATAAAACATCTCTTAAATGATTCTTGAAAATCTGCAAAGTATCATAAACATCTTCAAATTCACAAAAATGTCTCAAAAGTTTCTTTTCCAGTTTCTAAAATGAGTCTGAAGTATCAGTAAACTTGCTCAAAGTACTAATTGCTCAAATCTACTAAAACCCCAAAAAATAATCCTAAACAACTTGTAAAGTCTGTAATGGTATCACAAACGTTTTTAAATTCGTATAAATGTCTCAACATTTTCTTATTAAGTTTATAAAATGAGTTTGAAAATACTGTAAACTTGCTCAAATTACTCAAATCCCATAAAACATTTCTTAAATAATTCTAAAACGTTATCTAAAATTTGTAATGTAATGTATGACAAACATTTTTAAACTCTTATACAATGTCTCAGGATTTCCTTTGAACTTGCTCAAATTACTCAAATCTAATAAAACATTTTTTAGGGTTGGCCGCAGTCGTAACTAAAGTGATCAGAGCGTAAAGTCTTCTATCTAGACTTGAAGTAATCAAATTTCTAATTTTTTAAAGTAAATCCATGCACCATAATCTGAACCCACTCACAACAACCTCCGTTAGTACTCCGGTCAACCCCATGGCAAACTAATCTACACCAACGACTGCACCGAAAAAATACCATCAGCTCCCCGCTTCACCCGCATTATGTTATCCTAGACAAAACCTTGCTACTACACTAGAACGGCAAAAAATCAAAAAATAACTTGCAACTTTGCTCAAAATTACAAAAAACTTCCAAATAGTTTAGAGCCATGCAACAAATCGGTCCAAAAAGCTTACCAAAAGCAATTTTTTTTACTAAAATAAGCTTTGTAAAATATTATAACAGTTATATAGCCAAAACTTTTGCTTGCAACCGATACTGAAATGCCGCTTTTGATAACCCCAAAAAGGCTACAGACCAGCAAGACCTTAACCTAGCTTAAACTATGCTCTAACCCAACGCCTGCTATATGGGCACAGTTCTTTACCAAGAGAAAGGACTCAAATGCCATTATCACTCTTAACAAACTGGAGTGATTGGTCATCGTCTAGACCACACAAAGATACCGACCGTACTTAGAAGATAAAATCTTAACGATAAAGAACAAAAGCAAAACTAAACACCTCAGCCAAATTAAAATTTACCAGTTGATCGCTTTTAATAGAAAAAAATCAAATATACCTTAGAACGCTCTCTTGTCTCAACATCCGGAAAACAAATTTGTCGAAAAAAAAAAAGTCGAGAACGTTAACAGACTAATGGCTCCAGAAAACCTACACTTTTGAAAGACCAGGCCTTGTACTAAGAATTAGGTCAAAGCCATCATCAAGTTCACAAACAAATTAATATACTCCAAACAAAAACAGTGACAAAATACCCCCAAACACCAGCAATCATCAAACGCTACCAAAAGTTGGTTGTACACCCAGAAAATACCACCGACATCAATTTGGACTATTGCATAAGCAAAAACGGCAAACTATTTCAAACGAGAGCCGGCTTGAACCAATTGGTTGTACCACTAGCAAGACATTTATTCGTCCAATACGGCTAGCCTTTTAGGACAAGATCTAATCTTCTTTGCAATTACCATTAACTTGGAATCCAAAGAGACATAAGCACATTTGAGCAAAGATTGGCTTGTATCAAAACAAGCCCAAACCAAACAACAATCTTGCTAAAATTCCTAATGGCAAAAAAGCCATAAAATAAGATGGCCTTTTTGACGTTACCCGCAAAAAAAAAGTCGTCTCGACAATATTAAATTTATGAGTAGAAGCAGTATTCACCACCGCAGCCAACGCAAAAACCACTAAAGAAAAAAACTGTTTTATCAGCTTGGTTACCCAAAGGCCATAAAATCAGAAAATGATTCACAGTTTACAAGCAAAGCGGTCTAATTAGTGTACCCTACTCACCCGCCCAAATGTTTGTGATAAAAAACTAAATACAACAAACACTTGGGCGGGTGGGCAAGCACTAAATACTAAAACTGTGTATTAGTGTACCCCACCCACCCGCCCAAGTGTTTGTGATTGAAAAAACTAAACACAACAAACACTTGGGTGGGTGGGCGGGCAGTAAATATAAAAAATGTAAGCGCAAAATGTATATTGGTGTATCCCACCCACCCGCCCAATTGTTTAAGATAAAAAAGTAATTACAACAAACACTTGGGTGGGTGGGCGGGCACTAACTACTAAAACTGTGGGCGCAAAGTGAATATTAGTAAAATCCACCCAGCCGCCCTAGTGTTTGTGATAAAGAAAACTAAATACAACAAACACTTGGGTAAGTGGGCAAACACTAAGTACTAAGACTGTGTATTAGTGTACCCCACCCACCTGCCCAAGTGTTTATGATAAATAAACTAAACAACAAACACTTGGGTGGGTGTGCGGGCTGTAAATATTAAAAATATAAGTGCAAATTGTATATTAATGTATCCCAATCACCCGCCCAAATATTTAAGATAAAAAAGTAATTACAACAAACACTTGGGTGAGTGGGCAGGCACTAACTACTAAAACTGTGGGCGTAAAGTGTATATTAGTGAAACCCACCCATCCGCCCTAGTGTTTGTGATAAAGAAAACTAAATACAACAAACACTTGGGTGAGTGGGCAAACACTAAGTACTAAGACTGTGTATTAGTGTACCCCACCTACCCGCCCAAGTGATTGTGATAAATAAACTAAACAACAAACAATTGGGTGGGTGGGCGGGCAGTAAATATTAAAAATATAAGCGCAAATTGTATATTAATGTATCCCAATCACCCGCCCAAATGTTTAAGATAAAAAAGTCATTACAACAATCACTTGGGTGGGAGGGCGGGCACTAAATACTAAAATTATGGGCGCAAAGTGTATATTGATGTAACCCACCCACTCGCCCTAGTAATTGTAATAAAAAAAACTAAATACAACAAACACTTGGGTGAGTGGGCAAGCACTAAGTACTAAAACTGTGTATTAGTGTACCCCACCCACCCGCTCAAGTGTTTGTGATTAAAAAAACTAAACACAACAAACACTAGGGTGGGTGGGCGGGCAATAAATATTAAAAATGTATGCGCAAAATGTATGTATATTGGTGTACCCCAACCACCCGCACAAATGTTTGTGATAAAAAGTAATTACAACAAACACTTGGGTGGGTAGGCGGGCACTAAATACTAAAACTGTGAGCGCAAAGTGTATATTAGTGTAACCCACCCACCTGCTCTAGTGTTTGTGGTAAAAAAAACTAAATACAACAAACACTTGAGTGAGTGGGCAAACACTAAGTACTAAAACTGTGTATTAGTGTACCCCACCCACCCGCCCAAGTGTTTGTGATAAATAAACTAAACAACAAACACTTGGTTGGTTTGCGGGCAGTAAATATTAAAAATGTAAGCGCAAAATGTATATTAATGTATCCCACCCACCCGCCCGAATGTTTGTGATAAAAAAGTAATAACAACAAACACTTGGTAGGGTGGGCAAGCACTAAGTACTAAAAATGTGTAATAGTATACCCCATCCACCCGCCCAAGTGTTTGTGATGAATAAAGTAAACACAACAAACACTTGGGTGGGTGGGCGGACACAAAGTACAAAAATTGTGGGCGCAAAATGAATATTACTATATCCCACCCACCCACCCAAGTGTTTGTAATAAAAAAAACTGAATACAACAAACACTTGGGTGGGTGAGCAAGCTGTGAGCACAAAAGTGTCTATTGCTGTAACCCTACCCACCCGCCTAAGTAATTTTGATAAAAAACTAAATACCGCAACAACTTAGATAGGTGAACGGTTTCTAAGTACTAAAACTGTAAGTACAAAGTACATCCTATCCACCCGCCCAAGTGTTGTGATAAAAAACTAAATACAAAAAACACTTGAGTAGGAAGGCGGGAACTAAGTACTAAAACTGTGGGCGCATAATGTATATTAGTATATCACACCCACCCACCCAAGTGTTAGTCATAAAAAAACTGAATACAACAAACACTCTATTGGTGTACCCTACCCACCCACCCGCATAAATGATAAAAATCTAATTACAGCAAACACTTAGGAGGGTGGGCGGTCAATAATAAAACTGTAACCCCATCCACCCGCCCAAGTGTTTGTGGTAAAAAGCTAAATACAGCAAACACTTGAGTGAGTGGGCGGTCACTAAGTACTAAAACTGTGAGTCAAAGTGCACCCTATCCACCCGCCCAAAAATTTGTGATATAAAACTAAATACAACAAACACTTGGATAGGTGGGCGGGAACTAAATACTAAAATTATAAACTCGATACAACAAACACTTAGGTGGGTGGACAAACTGTAAGCGCAAAGTGTCTATTGTTGTACCCTAACCACCCACCCGCCTAAGTGTTTGTGATAAAAAACTAAATAAAGCAAACACTTGAATGGGTAGGCGGGAACTAAATACTAAAACTGTGAGCACCAAGTATTCACCATCCACCCGCCCAAGTGTTTGTGATAAAAAACTGAATACAGCAAACACTTGGGTGGGTGGGCGGTAACAAAGTACTAAAATTGTAAACGCAAAGTGTATATTAGTGCACCCCAAACACCCTCAAAACTGAAAATCAAGCACAAAAGTGCAGAGACAACAAGAACCTTGCTACAACCACAGTATCACACCTACCAAAACATCAATCTTAGCTAAATTGTTGTCGAAATTAGTATCAATGTACTAGAACTGTCAACTCCACCTAACCTTGACCTTGAGAAAACAACCAATCACAACTCCTCTACCTGACCTTAAACTTTTGGAGAAGTAGTGGGAGAGTTCAACTTATACTACTATTAATGTATCAAACTGTTTTGAAATATTATAAAAAATCTTATAGAAACTGCAAAATAGTTAAAGAATTGTTAGAAAAGTGTAAAACTGTTGAAAAACTGTAAAAAATGCTGTAAACAGTGTCAAATTGTTGTGAAATCTCTAAAGTTTGTTGTGAGAATTGTCAAATTGTTGTAAATACTACACAAATTCTTGTAGAAACTGTAAAATTGTTAGAAAACCGTCGAATTCTGTCAAAATTGTTATAAAAAGTGTCAAATTATTGTATAATCTAAAAAAAATGTTGTAAGTACTATAGAAATTCTTGTTAAAACTGTAGAAAGGTATCAAATTGTTGGAAAACTGTCAAAATTGCTGTAAACAGTGTCAAATTGTTGTGGAATCTATAAAATTTGTTGTGAAAACTGCCAAATTATTGTAAATACCACAAAAATTCTTGTATAAACTGTAAAATTGTTAAAAAAACGTCAAATTCAGCCAAAATTGTTATAAAAAGTGTCAAATTATTGTAAAATCTAAAAAAAATGTTGAAAGAACTGCAAAACTGTTGTAAATACTACAGAAACTCAAGTTAAAACAGTAGGAAAAGTATCAAACTGTTAGAAAAGCGTCAAATTGTTAGAAAACTGTCAAAATTGCTATAAAAACTATCAAAATTTATTGTAAAAACTGTTAAATTCTTGTAAATAGTAGAAGATTCTTGTAGGTACTGTCAAATTGTTTAAAAACTGTCAAAATTGTTTTAATCGCTTCAATCTTCAAGGAAAGATCAAAGCTCCAGTGTTCCATAGTCAAAGCGCCAAGATGATACTATAGTCGGAGCAAGGGTCCCCGTTATGTCGGCAGACTTAGTGAGCCACAGAAAAACCAAAAAAAAAGCCGTAACCTTCATATAAATATAACAAAAACTTGGGTAAGTGAATGAGCACTAAGTAAGCGCAAAGTATATATTAATGTACCTTAATCACCCCCCCCCCCCCACAAAGTAGAGTTTTTGATAAGCAAAACTTAGGCGTAAAGTATATAGAAGTGTAAAACATTGACAAAAAAGACTTGGATGGATAGGCAAGTACTCAAGTATCTATAAGCAGAGTTTTATTTGTGTACCCCGCCCGCCCGATTAAGTGTTTGTGATCAGTCAGAACCATGTTACAGAGAAATTAATATAAAATGCTTTAACATAAAACACTGTGGTGTGTGAAGGGTCGTTAAATATAAAAATTAAGAGCAAAAAGTTTGTAATTGTGTAACCAGCCCACTAGTGAGTGAGACAACAAAAATAATAAGAAATGTATTTACAACAAAACACTTGAGTGGGTGAAATTAAATTTGAATTGAATTTTATAAATTGTTCAATACAAATTATCAAACTATTATTAATCAAAGCATTTCTTATTAAAAAAAATTCTTTTAGAATTAATGTTTACAATCATTTTAATTTGACTAACATTTTTTTAAAAACATTGTCTTACATATTATTAGTCTTGGCGCTGCATTCGTATTCGTTAACTGAATTCTAATAATTATTCACAACAAATCAATAATCCTGTTAATTAAACATGTCAATGTATGTCAGATTATATTTTATTTTTAATGCGAACTTTAAATATCATTAATGGCGCATCACGTCCAGTTGTCATTTTTCTAAATGATTTATATGCAAAACAAAAATATTGATATGGATGATGATAATTACAGTTGACACCGACATCCTATCCGTGAATGTCCTGCAATGTGATGCTCTCTGATACGCAAATCCATTAAAACAGTTTTAATTTAAATTGAGTTTACGTGTACTTTAAAAACACTTATTTCATTATATTTTATGCAGCAAAAAACTTTCTTGTCATTTTCGCAACATGACAAGCAAACTGATAAATGATTGATTGTCTTATTTTTGTAGGCCATTTCTTTGGCCTATATATTAGAAAGTTTTGTGTTTAGTGTAGTGTATTAATTAAATCCATTAATATACATACGAGTCATGTTTTAGACGTGGTCGACCGGTGATCCCTGCACACCAGTAGCCGAAGCAACTGTCACGTAACACTGTAAAGGACGATCGTCGACGTCGGTAATCCTCCTGCCCGGAAGGTAGTACACCAAGCATGTGACTCCTATGAGAAACAGGAAGAACACGAAGACGATATCGAACATGATGAGGGAGTTCCACGTCAGTAATCGCATCACAGAAGAGTCTGCTGGTAGTAACGGACGCGCACCATCACCCTCCCGCCACCACTTGAACCGCGTCAGCAACGGAACAATGGATTCCCACCTGAAGATCTTTTCACCAGTTTTTTTATTAATTTCAACCAGTTTAATTAAAATGGGAAAAATTGCATCGTATTTCAAACTTAAATAAATTTCTTTAAAAGTGACAATTGTACCACTTTAAAGTTTTTGGGTGTTTTTGTTCTACTCAATAATTGCATTACATTCAGCGTGCATTCCACCAAACTATATATTTAGAACTTTTAGGAAGTTAACTAACATAATTTGTGTAGCCCTCTCGCGTACGGATGCATATTAAAGTGCAGGCTGTAAATTATTGTCCTGATATATGGTGATTTGCATAAATGGTGTATTATTCAACAATTTCTATGTAAATTGCTAATTAATGTCAAGGAATTATGAATGCTGATAATAGGTTTTTGTATGAATGAAATTGTAATAAATTAATTATAATGTAAATAGTTATAGTTACAATGTCATACATTTACTTATCACTACTGCAAATTTAAAGTATTTTTCAAAATTGTTGCTTTAAAAGCAATTTTTGTAAACTGAAAAATATGCAATTTTTTGTATTTCCTAAAAACACATTCAAATTTTTTTTTGAAAATCATCAACGTTTGGAAATCAATTAGGCAACTTATTAACGATAAGTTAAAAAAAATTTGAATCCATTTTTCAAAATTTGTTGCTTTGATAACAATTTTTGTAAACTGAAAAATATGCAATTTTTTGTATTTCCTAAAAATACATTTAAAATTTATTGAAAATCATCAACTTTTGGAAATCAATTAAGCAACTTATTAACGATAAGTTAAAAAAATTATGAATTCAATTTTCAAAAATTGTTGCTTTAATAGCAATTTTTGTAAAATAAAAAAAATGCAATTTTTTGTATTTCCAAAAAACTCATTTTTTTTTAAATCAATTAGACAACTTATTAACAACATGTTAAAAAATGTTAAAACCATTTTTTCAAAAATTGTTGCTTTGATAGCAATTTTTGTAAAATGAAAAATATTTAATTTTTTTGTATTTCCTAAAAATACATTTAAAATTTATTGAAAATCATCAACATTTGGAAATCATTTAAGCAACTTATTAACAATAAGTAAAAAAAAAATTGAATAAATATTTTTTCCAAAAATTGTTGCTTAAAAGCAATTTTTGTAAAATGAAAAAAATGCAATTTTTTGAATTTCCAAAAAACTCATAATTTTTTTTAAATCATCAACTTTTAGAAATCAATTAAGCAACTTATTAACAATAAGTTAAAAAAAATTTAAATCCTTTTTCCAAAATTTTTTGCTTTAATAGCAATTTTTGTAAAATGAAAAATATGCAATTTTTGTATTTCCTAAAAACACATTAAATTTTTTTTGAAACTCAACTACTTTTGGAAATCAATTAAACAAGTTATTGACAACATGTTTAAAAAAAATTTGTATCAATTTTCCAAAAATTGTTGCTTAAATAGCAATTTTTGTGAAATAAAAAATATGCAATTTTCGTATTTCACAAAATCACGTTTAAAATTTTTTGAAAATCATCAACTTTAGAAAATCAATTAAGCAACTTTATAACAACATGTCAAAAAAATTTTGAATTTATTTTCCAAAAATTGTTTCTTAAATAGCAACTTTTGTAAAATAAAAAATATGCCATTTTTTGGATTTCCTAAAAAATACATTTAAAATTTATTGAAAATCATCATTAGTTGGAAATCAATTAAGTAACTTATTAAAGATAAGAAAAAAAAAATTTGAATCCATTTTTCAAAATTTGTTGCTTTGATAGCAATTTTTGTAAACTGAAAAATATGCATTTTTTGTATTTCCTCAAAACACATTTAAATTTTTTTGAAAATCATCAACTTTTAAAAATCAATTAAGCAACTTATTAACAATAATTTAAAAAAAAAATTTATCCATTTTTCAAAATTTGTTGCTTTGTTAGCAATTTTTGAAAAATGAAAATAATGCAATTTTTATATTTCTTAAAAACACATAAATTTTTTTTTGGAAATCATCTACATTTGAAAATCAATTTAACAACTTATTAACAACATGTTGAAAAATTTGAATCAATTTTTCAAAAATTGTTGCTTTGATAGCAATTTTTGTAAAATAAAAAATATGCAATTTTTTGTATTTCCTGAAAACATATTTAAATTTTTTTGAAAATCATCAAATTTTGGAAATCAATTGAGCAACTTATTAACAACATGTTAAAAAAAATTTGAATCCATTTTCCAAAAATTGTTGCTTTGATAGCAATTTTTGTAAAATAAAAAATATGCAATTTTTGTAATTTCTAAAAATACATTTGAAATTTTTTGAAAATCATCAACTTTAGAAAATCAATTAAGCAACTTTATAACACGTCAAAAAAATTTTGAATCTATTTTCCAAAAATTGTTGCTTAAATAGCAATTTTTGTAAAATAAAAAATATGGAACTTTTTGAATTACTTGAATACACATTTAAAATTTATTGAAAATCATCAACATTTGGAAATCATTTAAGCAACTTATTAACAATAAGTTAAAAAAAAAATTGAATCTTTTTTCCAAAAATTGTTGCTTTAATAGCAAGTTTTGTAAAATGAAAAATATGCAATTTGTTGTATTTCCAAAAAACACATTTTTTTTTTTTTTTAATATCATCTTCTTTTGGAAATCAATTACGCAACTTATTAACCATAAGTTAAAAAAATTTTGAAATCATTTTCCAAAAATTGTTGCTTTAATAACAATTTCTGTAAAATGAAAATTATGCAGTTTTTGGAATTTCAAAAAATTTAAATTTTTTTGAAAAATTTACTACTTCTATAAATCAATTTAAAATTCATTAACATCATGTAAAAAAATTTTGAACTCATTTTTCAAAAATTGTTGATATTAATTAAATTTTTAGTAATTTTAAAAAATATATTTAAATTTTTCTAGAAAATTACCTAATTTTAGAAATCAATTAAGCAAAATTAATGTCTTCTAAATTTAATATTTTTAAAAGAAAAATAAAAAAGTCTGTTATGCTCAAAATACTCAACAAAAGCTTTTTTAATATTTTTAAGCGCAACTCAAAATTCTTAATGCTTTTCTCAAAAATTAAATTAGCATAATACGCAACTCAAAAGTTCCTTCCTTTAAAGCATTTGATAAGAAATTGAAAATTCCTCAATTTTTTCAGCATTTTTAGTTTCAAATTTTTTTATTTTTTTTAGTAAATTAAAAAAAAAAATAGCTTATAACCTACTTGTAGACAATTTAATTTGCTACAAAATAATGCATATTTTATAGCATTTTTAATAAAATTGTTTTTATAAAAAAATTTCTCAAAATTTTTCATTTTTCTTGATAAAATTAAAAAAAATAATAATAAATGCTTTAAACAATTTATCATGCGACAACATAATTCGTGTATCATTGTTGTAACACTTTTAATTTTATTGTTTTTATAATTTTTTTTTTTTAAATTGTTTCTCAAATTTTTTTTTTAATGTTGCTCAAATATTATCTATTTTTAGTTCAACTTTGAGAAAATAAAAAAATACTTTCAAGATATTTTTAGACAAATTATTATGCTACAACATGATTTTTAACTCAATTGATTTTATAGAAAATAATATCAAAAAATTGTTTCTCAGAATTTTTTATTTTTTTTATAAAATTTTGAAAAAAATAATAAATGCTTTTAAAATATTTGTAGACAATTTATTATGTTAAAACATAATGCATGTTTCATTGTTGTAGCATTTTTAGTTAAATTGTTTTTATAAAAAGTAATTTCAAAAAGCTGTTTCTCAACATTTTTCAACTTAAAAACTAAAAAAAATCATTTTCCAAATTTGTAGTCAATTTAATTTGCTACAACATGCTGCTTGTTTCATTGTTGTAGCATTTTTATTATTAAATTGTTTTTATAAAAAAAAATAGTTTCAAAAAATAGTTTCTCAGCATTTTTCATTTTTCTTAGTTAAATTTGAGGAAATAAAAAAATGCTTTTGACTTATTCGTAGACAATTTATCTTGCTACAACATGATGCTTGTTGCATTGCTGTAATATTTTTAATTCAATTGTTTTTATAACAAAATAGTTTTAAAAAGTTGTTTCTCAAAATTTTGTAACTTTCTTAGTAAAATTTTGAAAAAACTCAAAAATGCTTATAACATATTTTTAAACAATTTAATTTGCTACAAAATAATGCTTGTTTCATTGTTGTTAGCATTTTTAAACATTTTATTAATGTAAAATTAGTTTAAAAAAATTGTTTTTCAGAATTTTTCATTTTTCATCGTTAAATTTTAAAAAAATTAAAAATTGTTTTTGTTATATGTATAGACAATTTATTATGCTACAACATGATGTGTGTTTCATTATTGTAGCATTTTTAATTCAATTGTTTTTATAAAAAAAAGGTCTAAAAAGCTGTTTCAAATTTTTTTTGTTTTTTTTTGATAAAATTTTGAAATTGAAAATTATTAAATGCTTTCGGCATATTTGGAAACAATTTATTATGCTACAACATAATTCTTGTTTAATTGTTTGTAGCATTTTTAGAAGTTTTGGTAAAAAGTAGTTTAAAAAAATTGTTTCTCAAAATTTTTCATTTTTCTTGATTAAATTTTGATAAAAATACAAAATGCTTTTGGCATATTATAGACAATTTATTATGCTACAACATAATGCTTGTTTTATTGTTGTAGCATTTTTAATTCAATTGTTTTTATAAAAAAAAGTTTTAAAAAGTTGTTTCTCATAATTTTTCATTTTCTTGATTAAATATTAGGAAAATTAAAAAAATGCTATTGACATATTAGTAGACAATTTATCATGTTACAAAACCATGCGTATTTCATTGTTGTAGCATTTTTAATTCAATTGTTTTTATAAAAAAAAAAATTCTAGAAAATTGTTTCTCAACAATTTTCAATTTTTCTTAGTAAAATTTTGATTAAATTATAAAATGCTTTTGGCATATTTGTAGATAAATTATTATTCTACAACATGATGCTTGTTTCATTATTGTAGCGTTTTTAATTCAATTGTTTTTATAAAAAAAATAGTTTTACAAAGTTGTTTCTCCGAGTTTTTCATTTTTCATAGTTTAATTTTGAGAAAATAAAAAAATGCTTTCGAATATCTGTAGACAATTTATTATGCTATTATATAATGCTTGTTTTATTGTGGTAGCATTTTTAACTCAACTGATTTTATAAAAATAATATCAAAAAATTGTTTCATTAAAAAATTAAATTTATGAAAAAATATTCTAAACTAAAATCATCCATAGACGCGTTTCGAGGTTTACCTCTCATCAGTATGGCTTTATTTATTTAAACTTAATAATTGATATTTAACTTACTTCGTCAACATTGTTCACCACAACTGTCTCATTTGAGGACATTGCGTCTCTTCTTTATATATTTTTTTTTAAAAAATTGTTTCTCTCTTTTTAAATTTTGTTTGAGAAAATTTTGAGAAAATTATTAAATGCTTTTAACATATTTGTAGAATTGCAGAAATTATTATGCTACAACATGATTTTTGTTTCATTGTTTGTAGCATTTTTAGAATAGTTTTTGTAAAAAATAGTTTCACAAAATTGTTTCTCAAAATTTTTCATTTTTCTTGATTAAATTTTGATAAAAATACAAAATGCTTTTAGCATATTATAGACAATTTATTATGCTACAATATAATGCTTGTTTTATTGTTGAAGCATTTTTAGTTCAATTGCTTTTATAAAAAAAAAAGAGTTTTAAAAAGTTGTTTCTCACAATTTTTCATTTTTCTTGGTTAAATTTTGAGAAAATAAAAAATGCTTTTAACATACTAGTAGACAATTTATTTTGATACAAAATTATGCGTATTTCATTGTTGTAGCATTTTTAATTCAATTGTTTTTATCAAAAAAAAGTTCTAAAAAATTGTTTCTCAACAATTTTCAATTTTTCTTAGTAAAATTTTGATTAAATTATAAAATGCTTTTGAGACACTTGTAGATAAATTATTATTCTACAGCATGATGCTTGTTTTATTATTGTAGCATTTTTAATTCAATTGTTTTTATAAAAAATAGTATTACAAAGTTGTTTCTCAAAGTTTTTCATTTTTCATTTTTCATACTTTAATTTTGAGAAAATAAAAAAATGCTTTCGAATATCTGTAGACAATTTATTATGCTATAATATAATGCTTGTTTTATTGTGGTAGCATTTTTAACTCAACTGATTTTATAAAAATATTAAAAAAATTGTACCTCAGATTTTTTTTGATAAATATTTGAGAAAGTTATTAAATGCTTTTAAAATATTTGTAGACAATTAATTATAATACAACATAATTCTTTTTTCATTGTTTGTAGCATTTTTTAAACTGTTTTTGTAAAAAGTACTTTTTCTTAGGTAAATTTTGAGAAAATTAAAAAATGCTTTTGACATAATAGTAGACAATTTATTATGCTACAAAATCATGCGTATTTCATTGTTGTAGCATTTTTAGATTATTGTTTCTATAAAAAAATAGTTTTGAAAAATAGTTTCTCAATTTTGTTAATTTTTCTTAATAAAATTTCAATAAAATTAAAAAAATGATTTTCATATCTTTAATTTAATTTGTTATAATATGATGCTTCGTTTATTGTTGTAGCATTTTTAGTTAAAATGTTTTTATAAAAAATTGTGTGTTAAAATTTTTCAGTTTTCTTAATACAATTTTTTTTAAATTAAAAAATGCTTTAGACATTTATAGATAATTTTAAGAAAATTAAAAAATGCTTTTAACATATTAGTAGACAATTTAATTTTCTACAACATGATGCGTCTTTTATTGTTGTCGCATTTTTAATTCAATTCTTTTTATACAAAACTTAAAAAATAGTTTTTTCTTTTTTTTTTTTTTTTTCTTAGTTTTTTTTAAATTTTTTTATAAAATTTTGAGAAAAGTAATAACTGCTATTAACATTATGCAGACAATTTAACGTGATACAACATGATACACAATAAAACAAGTATTGTTGTATTATTTTTAACTCAACTGTTTCTATAGAAAATAATATCAAAAAATTGTTTCTAAGAATTTTTTATTTTTTTAATGAAATTTTGAAATTGAAAATTAATAAATGCGTTTGGCATATTTGGAAATAATTTATTATGCTACAACATGATTCTTGTTTCATTGTTTGTAGCATTTCTAGAATAGTTTTTGTAAAAAGTAGTTTCAAAAAATTGTTTCTCAGAATTTTTCAATTTTCTTGATTAAATTTTGATAAAATTACAAAATGCTTTTAGCATAGAAAATTTATTATGCTACAACATAATGCTTGTTTTATTGTTGTAGCATTTTTAATTCAATTGTTTTTATTAAAAAAAAAAAAGAGTTTTAAAAAGTTGTTTTTCATTTTTCTTAGTTAAATTTTGAGAAATTAAAAAAAATGCTTTTGATATATTAGTAGACAATTTATTATGCTACAAAATCATGCGTTTTTCATTGTTGTAACATTTTTTGTTCAATTGTTTTTATTAAAAAATAGTTTCTCAAAATTTTTGATTTTTCTTAATAAAATTTTAAGAAAATTAAAAAATGCTTTTGACATATTTGTAGACAATTTAATTTGCTACAACATGCTGCTTAATTTTATTGTTGTAGCATTTTTAAATCAATTGTTTTATAAAAAATCAGTTTTAAAAAACTGTGTCTCAAAATTGTTCAGTTTTCTTAATAAAATTTTGAGAAAATTAAAAAATGCTTATAGCATGTTTGTAGACAATTTAATTTGCTACAGCATGCTGATTGTTTCATTGTTGTAGCATTTTTAACTCAATTGTTTTTATAATTTGTTCTAAAAAGTTGTTTCTCAACATTTTAAAATTTTTCTTGATAAAATTAAAAAATGCTTTTGACAAGTTTGTAGACAATTTACTTTGTTAAAACATAATGCTTGTTGTATTGTTGTAGCATTTTTAATTCAATTGTTTTTATTGAAAAAATAATTTAAAAAGTTGTTTCTCAAAAATTTTTCATTTTACTTGGTTAATTAAATTTAAAACAAATTAAAAAATGCTTTTGACATATTTGTAGACAAATTATTATGCTACACCATGATGCGTGTTTCAAAGTTGTAGCATTTTTAATTCAAATGTTAGTATAAAAAGCAATTAAAAAAAATCAAATTTTTCATTTTTCTTGATAAAATTTAAAAAAATAATAATAAATGCTTAAGACAATTTATTATGCTACAAAATAATTCGAGTTTCATTGTTGTAGCATTTTTAATTCAATTGTTTTTTTTATAAAAAAAAGTTTCAAAATAGTTGTTTCTCATAATTTTTCATTTTTTTTAGTTAAATTTTGAAAACACTAAAAAATGCTTTTGACATAATCATAGACAATTTAATTTGCTTGTTTCATTGTTGTAGCATTTTTAGTTCAATTGTTTTTACGAAAAGTAGTTTCAAAATTTTTCATTTTCCTTAACACAATTTCTCTCAAATTAAAAAATGCTTTAGACATTTATAGATTTAGTGTCATATTATTACAACAAAAATTTAATTGTAAAGCATTCTCTGCTCAAAAAAAATATGGTCTCAAAATTGAGTTGTAATACCTGTTATGCTGAAAATAAGCAACTCAAAAGGTTGTTTAAGTAATTTAAAAAGAAATTGATGTCTTCTAGATTTAATTTTCTTAAGTGCAACTCAAAATTCTTAATGATTTTTTCAAAAACTCATTTTAATTAGCGCCTAATTAGAAATGAAAGCAAAAATTGAATTGAAAAAACCTGTTATGTTCAAAATACGCAACTCAAAAAATGATTTAAGTAGTTTTATAAAAAAATTATGTCTCCTCAACTTAAATTTTTAAAAAGTTTCACAAAAACTCAATTTAAGTAGCGCTCATTAGAAATTAAAATAAAAAATAATGTTATGCTCAAAATACGCATCTCAAAAGTTTTTTTAAGTAATTTTATAAGAAATTAAAGCCTCCTGGATTTAAATTTTATAAACTCAACTAAAAAGTTTTAATAAATTCCTCAAAAAATCAAATAGCGCTGAATTAAAAATTAAAACAAAAATTAAATTGTATAGTGCTCAAAATACGCAACTCAAAAAATTAATTTTGAAGCCTTATGGAATTAAATTTCATAAACGCAACTCAAAATTTTTGATAATTTTCTCAAAAACTCAATTAAATTAATACTCAATTAAAAATTAAAACAAAATTTGAATTGTAAAGCCTGTTATGCTCGCTCATAATATGCAACTCAAAAGTTTTTTTAAATTTTTTTATAAGAAATTAAAATTTAATTTTATAAGTGTAACTCAAAATTCTTAACCTATTTCTCAAAAACCCAATTTAACTAGTTCTATTGGAATATAAAACAAAAATAGAATTGTGAAGCCTGTAATGCTTATAATATGCAACTAAAAAATTTGTTTGAGTAATTTTATAAGAAATTGAAGTAAGCGCAACTCAAAATTTTTAATAAATTTCTCAAAAACTCAATTTAACTAGTGCTATATAAAAATAAAACAAACATAGAATTGAGAAGCCTGTAATGCTTATAAATGCAACTAAAAATAACTTTATAAGAAATTGAAGTTTTCTAAATCTAAATTTTATAAGCGCAACTCAAAATTCTTAATAATTTTCTCAAAAAACAATTTTATTAGAAATTAAAGTCTCCTTTATTTAAATTTTATAAACTTAACCCATAATTTTTAATAATTTTTTCAAAAACTCAATTTAACTAGCGCTCAGGTTACACATTAAAACAAAAGTTGAATTGTAAAGTGTCTTAAGTTCAAAATACGCTACTCAAAAGTTTTTTTGAGTAATTTTATACAAAAATTAAAATTCCCTGAACTCAAATTTCATAAATACAACTCAAAACTCTTAATGAGTTTCTCAAAAACTCAATTGAAATTGCGTCCAATTAGAAAAAAAATAGAAATTGATTTGTAAAGTTTGTTATGCAACTCAAAAGTTTGTTTGAGCAATTTTATAAGAAATTAAAGTATCGTTAATTTAAATTTCATAAAATCAACTCAAATTTTTTAATAAATTTCTCAAAAACTCAATTTAACTAGCGCTAAATTTAAAAATTAAAACAAAAGTTGAATTGTAAAGCTCGTTAAGTTCAAAATACGCAACTCAAAAGTTTGTTTGAGTTATTTTATAGTAAAATTAAAGTTTCCTAAACTCAAATTTTATAAATACAACTCAAAAACTCAATTAAAATTGCGTACAATTAGAAAGAAAATCAGAAATTGAATTATAAAGTTTGTTATGCTCATAATATGCAACTCAAAAGTTTGTCTGAGAAATTAAAGTCTCCCTGATTTAAATTTTATAAACTTAACTAAATTTTTTTTAAAACTTTCTCAATAACTCAATTTAACTAGCGCTCAATTTTAAAAATTTAAACAAAAGTTGAACTGTAAAGTTTTCAAGTTCAAAATACGCAACTCAAAAGTTTATTACTGAGTAATTTTATAAAAAATGAAGTATCCTAAACTCAAATTTTATAAGTAGAACTTAAAATTCTTAAGATTTTCTCAAAAACTCAATTAAAATTAAGAAAAATTAGAAAAAACAGAACAGAAATTGAATTATAAATTTTATTATGCTCATAATATGCAACTCAAAATTTATTTGATTAATTTTATAAAAAAATTAACATCTCCCCAATTTAAATTTTATAAACTTAACTCAAATTTTTTAATGATTTTCTTAAAAACTCAAAAAGTTCTAAATACTCAACTCAAAAGTTTTGTTTGAGTAATTTTATAGTAAAATAAAAGTTTCCTGAACTCAAACTTCATAAATGCAACTCAAAACTCTTAATAATTTTCTCAAAAACTCAATTGAAATTGCGTCCAATTAGAAAGAAATCAGAAATTGATTTGAAAAATTTGTTATGCTCATAATATGCAACTCAAAGGTTTCTCTGAGTAATTTTATAAGAAATTAAAGTCTCGCTAAATTTAAATTTTATAAAGGCAACTGAAAATGTTTAATGATTTTCTCAAAAACTCAATTTAACTTAACTTAATTTAGACATTAAATCAAAGGTTAAATTGTTTGAGTAATGCTATAGTAAAATTTAAATTTTCTCATAAACATAGTTAAACTAACGCCCAATTGCAAATAAAATCAAAAACTGAATTGTAATGCCTGTTAGGCTGAAAATACGTTACTCAAAAGTTTTTTGAGTAAGTTTATAAAAAAATGAAGTTCCAGAACTCAAATTTCAAGTGCAACTCAAACTACTTAATGATTTTTTGAACATCTTAATTGAAAATTGTCTCAAAATACGCAATTCAAAAGTTTGTTTGAGTAATTTTATACTAAAATCAAAATTTCCTAAATTCAAATTATGCTCAAAATACGCCACTCAAAAGTTTTTTGAGTAAGTTTATAAATAAATAAAGCTTTCTAAACTCAAACTTCAAGTGCAACTCAAACTACTTAAAAATTATCTCAATTTCAAGATCGACACAATAAAAAATTATCTCAAAATACGCAACTCAAAATAATATTTGTCTAACTTTATAACAAATTAAAATCTTCTGAACTTAAATTTCATAACCGCCACTCAAAATACTCAAAAAATTAATTTAAATTAAATTTATAAATTAAATAAATTAAAACTAAACTGAATTTTGGAATAATAATCCTAAAATCAATTAAATTCCATCTACAAAGCACCACATGTGAACTGGTAAGATAGAAATATAAAATCTTATTTAAGGTATAAGATTTTATATTTCTATAGACAAAAAATTGCGCTACTTAAGATCACTAGCATAGAGTATACATTATGCTATTTAATTAATAAGCATAACCAACCCCCATAAATTGTTTTTGATGCTTTATATATGCAAACACAATTAATAACTGAAAAAGTTTTCCGATTTTCCTCCTGCACGATAAATAACGTTATCCTGGTCGGTTGCAATAAAACTACATTCCCTATCACATATACCCAACTCCGGGCATTGTTATAAATATTCATGAATACGAGAAACGTGTTTGAATTTTAATTTTTTTTTTCTGAATCAATATTCCAAAGTAGATTTGTAAAGCAATTCAGAATAGAATGTAATATAATATTTTATTTTGTCAAGAAGATTGTTTACATATGTTAGGTTATTAAATTTGCATATTTCAATATTGAGGATTTACAATATTCGATGTGGGTTAGAAAGTATTTTCGTCCCGAATTTAATATCTCTAATTAAATAAGGATTCCAATAGAAATTGAAAATATTTTGTTACAATTAATTTGTTTTAATAAAATACATTTTTTACATTTATTAACATTAACAAACAGTGGAAACATCACACGTTTGTTGCAGAAAATAAGAATACTGTTTGTATTTTATAAAGGTTGGGTTTCCAACGTATAATGGTAGATCTTGTTTATTTTATTTTGTTGGAGTCGAGCAGACATAAAGAGAAAAATAGATTCACATAGAAATGCAACGTAACATTCTAATTGCTTCAAAGTAAAATTAAAATAAATTATGCATAATTTTAATAAAACTCTCATATATAAAATAACCTATAAAATAAATTACTTCGAGCGTTTCCATGCAATTAAAACTCTTAAGAAACTTAATGCGCTAGAATCAAATAAGTTAATTAAACCTGAGTAAATTTAAATTAAACATTTCTACTACATATATCAGCGCTAAAAATGAATTACCTCCAGAATTGTTTCAAACCAAACACAAATGTTTTATTAATATGTTGATAAACTCCCATGTGGCTTTATAATAATAATCATAAAGTTTTCAAATAATGTTCACAACTATTTATATAATATAGATAAATCCCCATTTCCGTCAACATTCTTTTAATTCATTGTTTTGCCTGTCGCATTGTTTCAAGACTGACGACCGTTTCTCGCCATTCTGCCTCCCAGCTATTTTACTATTACTTTTTTTCAGCTCTGCTCTACTGTATAATAGATACGAATGTTGGGTGGTATTGTTTTGTAAAAGTTGTCGAGGCATAAGGATGAGAGCGTGATAAACAACAATCCTTTTCAAGAAGCAGATAAAACTTCAGCGTGCACGACGTTAACACTCTCTTCTACTGCTTTATATGTACAACCCACCCTGCGTGGAGTTTTATATCAAGAGTGGATCAACATAATTTTTGAGGAGATTATGGTGGAACGGAATTTACAATGCTAATAATTGACTGGCGGCTACGAATGTTTTTTGTTGAGGTCTGGGAATTTAGTGGCCTTCTTTAAAAGTTAAAGAAATATAACTCAATTAAACAATTAGTAAGCTTTTTAATATTAATTTAAATTGTATACTAATTTGCATTAAATTAATTAAAAATTGTCAAAACTTTTGTTTTTATTATCATAGATTTTTTTTTAATCTGCGGTTAAATTTGTTCTTTTAAGAATGTTAATATTATAATTTCTTTTATATTCTCTCTTGAAAACTTTAATTAGTTATAAAATTAACTCAAAATGCTTTTTCAGTTGCGTATTTTGAGCATAACAGGCATTGCAATTCAATTTTTAATTTTATTTCCAATTGGGGGCTAGTTAAATTGAGTTTTTGAAAATTTATTTAAAAATTTTGAGTTTTGCTTATAAAATATAGATTTTGGAGACAACAAATTCTTATAAAATTACTCAATTATGAGTAGCATATTATAAACAAAACTGGCTTTGCAACTCAATTTTTCTTTTAATTTCTAATTAAATTAAATTTTTTTGAGTTGCGTTATAAAATTTGAATCCAGGAAGCTTAACTTTTTATAAAATTACTCAAAAAAACTTTTTAGATAAGTATTTTGAGCAGAACAGAAGAATTTTCAGTTGCGCTTATAAAATTCGGATTTAGAAGACTTCAATATCTTATAAAATTACTCAAACAAACTTTTGAGTTGCATATTATAAGCATTACAAGCTTTACAAATCTATTTTTGTTTTATTTTCCAATAGCGCTAGTTAAATTGAGTTTTTGAGAAATTTGTTAATAACTTTGAGATGGAATTATAAAATTAAACTTTAAATCCCATAAAAAAAAATGTTGAGTTGCGTTTTATGAGCATAACAAGCTATACAATTCATTTTGTTTTAATTTTCAATTGAGTGTTAATTACATTGAGTTTTTGAGAAAATCTTCAAAAATTTTGAGTTGCGTTTATGAAATTTAATTCCAGAAGACTTCAATTGTTTATGAAATTAATTTTTTGAGTTGCGTATTTTGAGCACATTATATTTTAATTTTTAATTGAGCGCTATTAGAATTTTTGAGGAATGTATTAAGACTTTTGAGTTAAGCTTATAAAATTTAAATCTAAGAGGCTTCAATTTCTTATAAAATTACTTAAAAAAAACTATTGAGACGCGTATTTTGAGCATAACATTATTTTTTATTTTAATTTCTAATAAGAGCGCTAGTTAAATTGAGTTTATGTGAAAGTTTTTAAGAATTTAAGTTGAGGAGACATCATTTTCTTATAAAACTACTTAGTAATTATTTTTTGAGTTGCGTATTTTGAACATAGCAGGCTTTACAATTCAATTTTTGTTTTTATTTCTAATTAGGCGTTAATTAAAGTATGTTTTTGAGAAAATTATTAAGAATTTTGAGTTGCATTTATGAATATTAAATCTAAGAAACATTAGGTTCTTCTAAAATTACTCAAACAAACATTTGAGTTGCGTATTTTGAGCATAACAGGTATTACAACTCAATTTAGAGACTATACTTTTGTTGTTGCTTATTTTGAGCAGAGAATGCTTCACAATAAAAATTTTGTTGTAATAATATGACACCAAATCTATAAATGTCTAAAACTTTTTTAATTAAAAAAAAATTGTATTAAGAAAAATGAAAAATTTTGAAAAACAACTTCTTTGAAACTACTTTTCGTAAAAACAATTAAACTAAAAATGCTACAACAATGAAACAAGCAAATTAAAATCTATGTGTATGTCAAAAGCATTTTTTAATTTTTTCAAAATTTAACCAAGAAAAATGAAAAATTATGAGAAACAACTTTTTTGAAACTTTTTTTTTTTATAAAAAACAATTAAATTAAAAATGCTACAACAATGAAACACAAATTGTTTAGTAGCATAACAAATTGTCTAAAGCATTTATTATTATTTTTTTAAATTTTATTAAAAAAAATGAAAAATTTTGATTTTTTTTTTAATACTTTTTATACTAATATTTGAGTTAAAAATGCTACAACTATGAAACATGCATCATGGTGTAGCATAATAATTTGTCTACAATTATATCAAAAGCATTTTTTTTAAATCTAATTAACCAAAAAAAATAAAAAAATTTGAGAAACAACTTTTTAAATTAGTTTTTCATTAAAAACAATTGAATTAAAAATGCTACAACAATCCAACAAGCATTTTGTTTTAACAAATTAATTTGTCTACAAACATATCAAAAGCATTTTTAATTTTCTCAAAAATTTAGCAAGAAAAATTTAAAATGTTGAGACACAACTTTTTAGAACAAATTATAAAAACAATTGAGTTAAAAATGCTACAACAATAAAACAAACAGCATGCTGTAACAAATTAAATTATCTACAAACATAACAAAATCAATTTTTAATTTTCTTAAAATTTTATTAAGAAAACTGAAAAATTTTGAGACAACTTTTTAAAACTAATTTTTATAAAAACAATTGATCTAAAAATGCTACAACAATAAAATTAAGCAGCATGTTGTAGCAAATTAAATTGTCTACAAATATATCAAAAGAATTTTTTAATTTTCTTAAAATTTAATTAAGAAAAATCAAAGATTTTGAGAAACTATTTTTTAATAAAAACAATTAAACTAAAAATGCTACAACAATGAAAAACGCATGATTTTGTAGCATAATAAATTGTCTACTAATATATCAAAAACTAATTTTCATTTTCTAAAATTTTAACTAAGAAAAATGAAAAAAAACTTTTTAAAACTTTTTTTTTAATAAAAACAATTGAATTAAAAATGCTACAACAATAAAACACGCATCATGTTGTAGAAAATTAAATTGTCTACTAATATGTTAGAAACATTTTTTAATTTTCTTAAAATTATCTATAAATGTCTAAAACATTTTTTAATTAAAAAAAATTGTATTAAGAAAACTGAAAAATTTTAAGACACAACTTTTTAAAACTGTTTTTTATAAAAACAATTAAACTAGAAATGCTACAACAATAAAAGAAACATCATGTTGTAATAAATTGTCTAGAAAAAAATAAAAAATATTTTTTAATTTTCTTAAAATTTTATTCAAAAATTCAAAAATTTTAAGAAACTACTTTTTAAAACTATTTTTTTATAAAAACAATTGAACTAAAAATGCTACAACAATGAAATACGCATGATTTTGTAGCATAATAAATTGTCTACTAATAAGTCAAAAGCATTTATTTAGAAAAAAATAAAAAATATTTTTTAATTTTCTTAAAATTTTATTAAAAAATTCAAAAATTTTAAGAAATTACTTTTTAAAACTATTTTTTTAAATAAAAACAATTGAATTAAAAATGCTACAACAATAAAAAAAAGCACTATGTTGTAGCATAATAAACTGTCTACAATATATCAAAAGCATTTTCTAATTTTATCAAAATTCAAACAAAAAAAAAATAAAAATCCTGAGGAACAATTTTTTGGAACTACTTTTTACAAAAACAGTTCTAAAAATGCTACAAACAATAAAACAAAAATATGTTGTAGCGTAATAAATTGTCTACAAATATGCCAATGGCATTCCAGAAATATTAAAAATTTTGAGAAACAACTTTTTAGAACTTCTTTTTTATAAAAACAATTAAATTAAAAATGCTACAACAATGAAACAAGCAATATGTGGTAGCAAACTAAACTGTCAACAAATATGTCAAAAGCATTTATTAATTTTACTCTAAATTTAACCAAAAAAAAGGAAAAATTTTGAGAAAAAAAATTTTAAATCATTTTTTTTATAAAAACAATTGAATTAAAAATGCTACAAAAATGAAACAAGCATCATGTAACAAAATAAATTGTTTACAAATATGTCAAAAGCTTTTTCTAATTTTATCAAAATTTAATTAAAAAAAATAAAAAAACTAAAAAATAACATTTTGAAACTATTTTTTTATAAAAACAATTGAACTAAAAATACTACAACATAAAAACAAGCATATTGTTGTAGCAAATTAAATTTTCTAAAAATAAGTTAAAAGCATTTAATAGTTTTTACAAGAAAAAAAAATAAAAAAAGTGAAAAACAATTTTTTATAAAACCAAAAATGCTCTACAAATATGCCAAAAGCTTTTTTTTTATTTTATCAAAATTTAACCAAAAAAATGAAATGTATAAGAAACAATTGAACTAAAAATGCCACAACAATAAAACACGCATCATGTTGTAGCATAATAAATTGTCTACAAACAACACAAGAACAATTTTCAATTTTCTCAAAATTTAACCAAAAAAAATAAAAAAAAATTAAAACTATTTTTATAAAAACAATTAAACTAAAAATGCAACAACAATCAAATACTCATTATTTTGTAGCAGAATAAATTGTCTACTAATAAGCCAAAAGCATTTTTTTTAATTTTCTTAAAATTAAACCAAAAAATGAAAAATTTTAATACACTTTTTTTTTATTTTTTTTTCTTAAAATCATAAATTCTAAACATTTTTTTAAGTCTAGACGATTTTAATTATTTATAAAATTATTCAAAAAACTTTTGAGTAGCCTATTTTAAGCATAACAAATCGTGCACAACAAATCAATTGTTGTTTTTAATTCTAATTGAGCGCTAGTTAAATTGAGTTTTTGAGTAAATCATTAAGAGTTTAGAGTTGCGCTTATAAAACTTTTATACAAAAGAATTAATATTTTAATAAATTATTTTAAAAAACTTTTGAGTTGCGTATTATAAACATCACAAACTTTACAACTCAATTCTTATTTTTATTTTCAAATAAATTGAGTTTTTAAGAAAAATTATTAAAAAAAATTGAAAACTAAATTCAGAAGATGAAATTTGTTATAAAAGTAACTCAAAAAAACTTTTGAGTTGCGTTTTTTTGAGCATAAACAAACTTTACAATTCAATTTTTATTTTATTTACTTTATCATTTACTTTTAATTAAGTTTTTGTAAAAAAAAATTAAAAAAATTAAGTTTAAAACACTTTTTTTTTTCACTATTCAATTTCGGTTAAAATTTCCAATTTAATGTATTTTTTTGAGAAAATCAGAATTTTGAGTTGCGCTTATAAAATTTAGATTTAAAAAACTTAATTTTTTAATAAATTTATTCAAACTTTTAAGTTGCAAAAAATAAAAAAAAAATTTTGAAAAAAAATTTAAGAACTTTAAGTTGTGCTTATAAATATTAAATCTAGGAGACTTCAATTTCTCATAGAATATTCAAAAGAACTTCCAAATTGAGCTTAAAACACTTGGGCGGGTGAGCGGGGAAACAGTTTGTAAATATTGAACCGGTGGTTCTGTGTGTGTTCCCGCCCGCCCGCCCAAGTAATTGTTATCAAGAAATTTGATATTATACTCTCTATAAAAACAGCAGAAATGCAACAAAACTGGGAATAAGCAAATTTCTTGATAACTGTAATTTGGGCGGGTGGGCGGGAACACTGTATCAAACCACCGGGCTAATATTTATCAACTGTGTTCTCGCCCATCCGCCCAAATGTTAGTTATCAAAAAAATTATTATTATGCCCACCTTTGACGTATTAGTGACAACTGTCATACAATCTGTTACATTAAAATTAGCAGAAACGCAACAAGTGTGAGAATAAACAAACTTCTTGATAACAAACACTTGGGCGGGTGGGCGGGAACACAGTTTATAAATATTGAGTCGGTGATTTAATAGTGTTCCCGCCCACCCGCCCAATTAATTGTTATCAAGAAATTTGATAATGTGGCCACCTCTTACGTGCTAATGACAACTTTTATTCAATTTGTCATATTAAAAACAGCAGAAACGCAACAAGTGTGAGAATAGGCAATATTCTTGATGTCACTTGGGCGGGTAGGCGGGAACACTGTATCAAACCACCAGCCCAATATTTATAAACTGTGTTCCCGCCCACCCGCCCAAGTGTAAGTTATCAAGAAAGTTGTTATTGTGACCACCTATGACGTATTAGTGACAACTGTCATTTAATCTGACGCATTAAAAACAACAAAAACGCAACAAGTGTGAGAATAAAAAAATCTCTTGATAACAAACACTTGTGCGGGTGAGCTGGGAAACAGTTTATAAATATTGAGCCGGTGGTTTAATACAATGTTCCCGCCCGCCCGCCTAAAAAGTTGTTATCAAAAAAATTGATATTGTACCCACCTCTGACGTGTTAGTGACAACTGATATTCAATCTGACATATTAAAAACAGTCGAAACGCAACAAAAGTAAGAATAAGCAAATTTCTTAATAACTGTCACTTAGGCCGGTAGGCGGGAACACTGAATCAAATCACCGACCCAATATTTATAAACTGTGCTTCTGCCTACCCGCCCAAGTGTTAGTTATCAAAAAAATTGTTATTGTGCCCACCAGTGACGTATTAGTGACAACTGTCATACAATTTGTCACATTAAAAACAACAGAAACGCAATAAGTGTAAAAATAAACTAATTTCTTGATAACAAACACTTGAGCGAGTGGGCGGGAACACAGTTTATAAATATTGGGCAGGTGGTTTAATACAGTGTTACCGCCCACCCGCCCAAGTGATTGTTATAAAAAAATAGATATTGTACCCACCTCTGACGTATTAGTGACAAATGTCATTCAATCTGTCACATTAAAAACAGCAGAAACGCAACAAGTGTGAGAATAAGCAAATTTCTTGCTAACTGACACTTGTGTGGGTGGGTGAGCGGGAACACTATATCAAACCACCGGTCCAATATTCATAAACTGTGTTCCCGCCCACCCGCCCAAGTGTTAGTTATCAAGAAATTTGTTATTGTACCCACCTATGACGTAATAGTGGCAACTGTCATACAATCTGTCACATTAAAAACAACAAAAACGCAACAAGTGTAAAAATAAACAAAATTCTTGATAACAAACACTTAGGCGGGTAGGCAGAAACACGGTTTATAAATATTGGGCCGGTGGTTTAATACAGTGTTCCCGCCCGCCCGCCCAAGAGTTTGTTATCAAAAAATTTGTACTGTACCCACTTCGGACGTGTTAGTGACAACTGATAATCAATCTCTTATATTAAAAACAGTAGAAACGCAACAAAAGTAAGAATAAGCAAATTTCTTAATAACTGTCACTTGGGCGGGTAGGCAGGAACACTGTATCAAACCACCGATCCAATATTTAAAAACTGTGATCCCGCCCACCCGCCCAAGTATTAAATATCAACAAAATTGTTACTGTGCCCATCTTTGACGTATTAGTGACAACTGTCATTTAATCTGTCACATTAAAAACAACAGAAACGCATAAAGTGTAAAAATAAACAAATTTCTTAATAACAAACATTTGGGCGGGTGGGTGGGAACAAAGTCTATAAATTTGGGCCGGTGGTTTAATACAGTGTTCCCGCCCAAGTAATTGTTATCAAGAAAATTAATATTGTACCCACTTCTGACGTATTAGTGACAACTGTGATTCAATCTGTCACGTGGGCGAGAATCTTCCATATTTTTTTTACAAATTTCAAACTAAAAATTTGTAAGCAATTTTTAGAACATTCAAACAACCAATTTTACATCATTTTGATTTGATTTTTCTTGTCTAAAAATATAAAATAAATGTTATAAAAAAAATTATTCTATCCAATTTTTTTTAATCGGAAATGAGTTAATATTAAAAATCATTCAGTTTTCAAAAACTGTGATAATTGTAAAATTTATTACATTTGTAATTATTTTTGTACAAATTAAAATGTTTAATTTAATTACAAAAATTAGTTATAAAGTCTGCAACATTATTCTGTATTACAATCAACCCTTCAACGAGCATTATAATCTTTCTAATAAAAAAACTAATAAACCCAACCCTTTTAAGTGCAAATTTTAATAAAGGCTCATAATCACAAACCCTTTTTCATTGTTTCTGACTAAGTTGAGATATAAATTACAAAAACTATTTAAATATTTTAAAATGAATGTTTTGATTGCAACTGTGCAGTATCACAGTATCAAATAGAATATTATTTAAAATGCTTTTAGATCTTTTCAATGACATTTAATTACCACAGCATAATTTAAATTTTAATAGTATAGCCCAAAAAGCTTTACATTTAATAAAGTTATAAATCCACTCAATTAACATTCTGTAGAGTGAATTAAATCTCCCCTTTGTGTTAAGAAACTGATACGATGATAGCCCTCTTGAAACTTTTCATAATAATAATAAACAAAATTCAGTTTAATTAAATTTGAATGGTCGTCGTTGTCGTCGAGTTTCCGTCCAAAACTATAATTAAATTTATTTATATGAAGGGGCCGTATCGCGCAAACACATATGTAAAATGTCGGCGGTAGTGATAAATCGAATGGGGCCGCCGGTGTTATGTGAGAGAAGTTGGCGGTAGTTAAATATAGTGGACGAATCGATCCGAACTTTACCATTAATTATTAGCACTTGTTACGGTTTGTTAATGAGGAATTATTTTTGGCTGGAACAATATAGTTTTTGAAAAATAAATGCCCGGAGCATCCACCAGAAAAATTACATTTAGCCAACATAAACTTTTCTTGCAATCGTATTGTTTAGTGCAGACAAAGCGCAAAATTAATTTCAACATATGGCAAATAATTGGATGTTTTATCTAAATTGAAATCGAACTGGATCAATCGTGTTATATAATTGAAATTGTTTTTCTTGTTAAAATAGTATTGTATTGGTTTGTGCTAAATCTGTCATCAATCAGCACAACATTAGTACGTAATAATTGATTGTTGTTTGCAAAATGTTTTGACTGATTATAATTAAACTTCTTTTGAAGAATGTATTTTAGTAAAATATTAGAGATATTTTAAAAATTCTGAAAATCCATTTTAAGTTAAAAAAAAAACAAATATATTTTTTTAAATTTTTGTTGAAAAAACTTTTCAAAAATTGTACGCAATTTTTTTAGAAATATTAAGAGATCATCAAAATATTCTAAAAAGTGTAAAAAATCTATTAAAATTTCAGCAAACTAAAAAACTATTTAAAAAATAAACATATCAAACTACCCCCCCAGAATTCATAAACTGTGTTCCCGCCCGCCCAAAAAATTGGCTCACTAAAAATTAGTCAACAAAAAAATATCAAAGTTTCCAACCAATTTAATAAAACCTTAGAAACAATAATTGTTTTATTAATACATTCTCGACGACACATGTCAATTTAATTATTTAATTTATTAATATTTACACAATGGATTCCACTGTTATTAAAAGTCGATTAGATAAAACAATAATACAATTAAATGAAGCAGTGATGAAGATTGATCATAGAAAAATTGGTCTTAAAGTGAATCCATATCTTATAACAATGAGAAGGGAATTGCACTACATCAAAATTTTACAATTTAACGACAGAAAAAAGAGAGTACGGACACGTTTGATTGAAGATTTCTTAAGAAACGATGAAGAAATGAATCAAGTTGGTAAAGCATTTATTAATGAAGTGTATTAATAGATAAAATGTCTGAGAGGGGGTTAAGTATTATGCATTATTAATAAAGATGTTAAAAAATATCTGAGTTAATTTAATTTTACAAAGACTTGTAAGGCAATCCGTTCACTTTACAATTTTTGACAATTTTGCTTATTTTAAATTTAAATATATTCTATATGAAGATTTATTAAACGATTAGACACCTGCAATTTTGTGTGAAACTTATTACTTCCGCATTTTGTGCCCCAAGTTTGTCTACGTCCGTCCCTCTCCGTTGCAATTAGTAACTTTTATTAATCCTGCGTTAAATTCCCCCCTTTCTAGAGCCTAGTTTGCGCGGCTTTCGAAAAATCCGACTGCGATTCCGGAATCCCCTAATTAAAATTATTAACCTTCTCGGAAAGCCAATATTAACTCTTTTGATCTTCGTCCTGCTTCTTTCCGGCAGCGTTGATTAATTCTTATTTTTTTTTTGTAATTTAATGCAAATTAAATCAAGCTTAAGAAGTTATATTTGGTTTTATTTATTTTTTCAACAAATAAAAAATTTAATTTAAGCCGGCTGAACCCTCATAAATGTGTTTGTGGATGGATAAAAAGTAAGGTTTAATTTGATTAGAGTATGTGGGTGGAAGGACAAATAATGAAACATTTTTAATTTTAAATTGTGTACTGAAGCGTAAAAATCAGAATACTATTCTTTCAACTAAGCATAAAATCGATTTACCCCGGAGGAATAAAATTATCCAATTGTATACAATTCGCGATAGAAAAATAAAACTCTAGTGGCAATTAAATTGATCTATTTTTCATAAAAACCAATGAATAATTTTCAGCTGGAGTATATGCTATATAATGGAAAGCATTTTATACTTTCCACATAAAAGCAAAGCATATGACGGAAACGGTGTTGATGAAAGGAGGGAGCAATTTCCTCGCGAGAAGGAGCACTTTTAATGCGATCCCTTTTCCGCGATAAAAATTATTCACAATTTTTTAGATGGATTTCGTTCGTTCGTTAGTTTGCTGAATCAGGCACACTATGTAAACATTCTTAATGCCTGTTACTTGAGTGCTTTAGCTTGTATGTATAGATAGATAGCACTTCTTCATCATCAGTTTATAAGCGATTCTAGAATTACTTGTAATATTGTTTACAAAAGATCTATACAAAAATGGTTATGTTATAATAAATAAATATTAAATTCGCCCTTTTATAATTTTAATATTATATTATATTATTCCCCCGATGCGTAATAAAGATTTAAATTACATTACGATTTAGTCTCTTGCTCATTATTAAGCATTAGTAAGTAGCTTCTTTGCAAGATAATGATAATGTGCTACTAAGCCTTGCTGCTTCCTCTATTTAAGGTAAATTATAAGCCGTTTAAGTAAAATGTGAATAAATTGACTTTACGTAACAAAGGGTTTTCGGATCGATTGTTAAATTACGGACGATGAAGTTATATGGAAACTAACTGTTTTAGTTGTGAAGATAGTTTGGACATTTATTAGAATCAATTTAATAATATTGTTTAATATTAAAAAATTTAAATTAAAAAAAGCTTCAATTCAATTGTAAATTAATTGTTTTGATTCGCTTTGTTCCATTTACAAAACACAATTTTATTTAATTATTTCACAATGCAGAAATGAAAAATTATACAAAAATATGTTCAACTTTGACATTTCAAAGGAACTACTAAAGTTGAGTGTTAACAATTCCATTCAGCTTTGATATCTGAATTTGATTTGATTTCAAATATTTGCTTCTAATTAATTTTTTTTTCAAATATAAAGCTTTAATTTTCAACCCAACACAATATATGTTTAGTTTGACAGTTATTGAATGCAGCATACTCAATTCTATTAAAAAATAATTAAATCGGGACTTGACAGCTTCTAAGCTTTAAAAAATTAAGAAAAAAAGTCATTTTTCCGTAAATTTCGTTAAAATGATGCTACTTAATTTAACTTTGCGCAGTAATTATTAGGAATATTGATTTGTGGTTTAAAAAATTAGATGCGGCATACTTGATTCTATTAAAAAATACTTAAACCAGTATTTGAGAGTTCATAAACGCTGAGTAATTATGAAAAAAAATCACTTTTTCGTAAATTCCGTTAATACTTAATTTAACTTTGCGCAGTAATTGTTAAAAAAATTAATTTGCAAATTAACAAATTGAACGCAGCATACTTCATTCTATTGAAAAATACTTAAATCCACATTTGGCAGCTCCTAAGCTTTGGGTAGTTATGAAAAAAATCATCCGTTAAAATGACGCAATTTAATTTAACTTTGCGCAGTAAATATTACAAATATTGATTTGCGATTTAAAAAATTGGATGCGGCATACTTGTTTCTTTAAAAAAATACTTAAATCAGCTTTTAACTGCTCCTAAACTTTGAGTAATTATATAAAAAAAAATCAATTTTCCGTAAATTCCGTTATTATGACCCAACTTAATTTAACTTTGCGCAGTAATTAATAAGAATATTGATTTGCAACTTAAAAAACTAGATGCGGCATACTTGATTCTATTAAAAAATACTTAAATCAGCTTTTAACTGCTCCTAAACTTTGAGTAATTATAAAAAAAAAATCAAATTTCCGTAAATTCCTTTAATATGATGCAACTTAATTTAACTTTGCGCAGTAATTATTAAAAATAATGATTTAATATTTAAAAACGTAGATGCGGCATACTTGATTTTATTAAAAAATGCTTAAGTCAGTACTTAACAGTTCATAAGCTTTGAGTAATTATGAAAAAAATCAATTTTCAGTAAATTCCGTTAATATGATGCAACTTAATTTAACTTTGCGCAGTAATGATAAAGAATATTGAATTGCACCTTAAAAATGAGATGCGGCATACTTGATTCTAATAAAGAATACTTAAATCAGTACTTGACAGTTCATAAGTTTTGAGTAATTTAGAAAGAAATCAGTTTTCCGCAAATTCCGTTAATATGACGCAACTTAATTTAACTTTGCGCAGTAGTTAGTAAAAATATTGATTTGCAATTAAAAAATTTGGATGCGGCATACTTGATTGTATTAAAAAATACTTAAACCAATACTTAACAGTTCATAAACGCTGAGTAATTATAAAAAAATCAGTTTTCCGTAAATTCCGTTATTATGACGCAACTTAATTCAACTTTGCGCAGTAATTATTACAAATATTGATTTGCAATTTCAAAAATTAAATGCGGCATACTTGATTCTATTAAAAATACATAATCAGTACTTGTCAGTTCATAAGCTTCAAGTAATAATGAAAAAAATCATGTTTCCGTAGTTTACGTTAATATGTCGTAACTTAATTTAACTTTACGCAGTAATTATTAAAAATACTGATTTGCAACTTAAAAAACTGGAAGCGGCGTACTTGATTCTATTAAAAAATACTTAAATCAGTACTTGGGAGCTCTTAATTTTTGAGTAATTATAAAAACAAATCAAATTTCCGTAAATTCCGTCAATCTGACGCAACTTAATTTAACTTTGTGCAGTAATTATTAAAAATAATAAATCGCGATTTAAGAAATTAGATGCGGCATACTTGATTCTATTAAAAAATACTTAAATCAGCACTTGACAGCTCCTAAACTTTGAGTAATTATAAAACAAATCAATTTTCCGTAAATTCCGTTAATATGACGCAACTTAATTTAAGTTTGAGCAGTAATTATTAAAAATATTGATTTGCGATTTAAAAAATTAGATGCAGCATACTTGATTCTATTGAAAAACACTTAAAACAGCAATTGACATCTTATAAGCTTTGGGTAGATATGAAAAAAAATCACATTTCCGTAAATTCCGTTAAAATGACGCAACTTAATTTAACTTTGCGCAGTAATTATTAGAAATATTGATTTGCGATTAAAAAAATTGAATGCAGCATACTTGATTCTTTTAAGAAATACTTAAATCAGTACTTGGCAGCTCCTAAGTTTTGAGTAATTATGAAAACAAATCGGTTTTTTGTAAATTCCGTCAATCTGACGCAACTTGATTTAACTTTGCGCAGTAATTATTACAAATATTAATTTGCAAATTAAGAAATTGGATACGGCATACTTAATTCTATTAAAAAACACTTAAATCAGTACTTGACAGCTCCTAAACTTTGAGTAATTATAAAAAAAATAAGTTTTCCGTAAATTCCGTTGATATGACCCAAGTTAATTTAACTTTGCGCAGTAATTCTTAGGAATATTGATTTGCAACTTAAAAAAATAGATGCGGCATACTTGATTCTATTAAAAAATACTTAAAACAACATTTAACTGCTCCTAAGCTTTGAGTAATTATAAAAAAAAACAGTTTTCCGTAAATTCCGTTAATATGAGGCAACTTAATTAAACTTTGCGCAGTAATTATTACAAATATTGATTTACCTTTTGAAATATTGGATGCGGCATACTTGATTCTATTAAAAAATACTTAAATCAATACTTGACAGTTCATAAGCTTTGAAAAATTATTAAAAAATCAATTTTCCGTAAACTCTATTAATTTGACGCAACTTAGTTCAACTTTGCGCAGTAATTATTAGAAATATTGATTTGCAACTTAAAAAATTGGATGCAGCATAATTGAATCTATTAAAGATATTTTATATTTTCTATTTTTATTTTATAAAATCCTTTTATATTATTCATATTAATGAAGTAATGATTTTATTTTATTTATTTATTTTATTTTATTTTTACATACATATTTCAATGAGTTATCATCATTTTCAATGTATTTATATTATCGAAATATGTATGTAAAAATAAAATAAAATAAATAAATAAAATAAAATCATTACTTCATTAATATGAATAATATTAAAAATACTTAAACCGGCACTTTACACCTCCTAAGCTATCAAATTTTCCGTAATTTTCGTTAAAATTTTGAGTTTGCGCAGTAATTACTTGAACTATTGAGTTGCGGTTTAAAAATTTAAGTGCAGCTTACTTGATTCTGCTAAAAAAATCTCAAATCGGTATTTTAAACTTCAAGCAACTTAAAAAAAAATCAACTTTTCGTAATTTTTGTTAAAATTTTGAGTTTGAGCAATGATTACTTAAAATATTAAGTTGCGGCTTAAAAATTTAAACGCATATTACTTAATTTTATTAAAAATACCCAAATAAGCTTTTGAAATTTTCTAAACTTAAGCAATTCTAAAAAAAAAACTAATCTTATATTAAAATTTTGAGTTTGCGCCGCAGCAATTACTTAAACTATTAAGTTGAAACTTAAAAATTTAGTTGTAGTTTACTTAATTTAATTGAAAAATACCTAATTAGGTATTTGAAAACTTTTAAGCTTAAAGTAATTTTGACAAAAATCATTATTCCGTAATTTCCGTTAAAATTTTGAGTTTGCGCAGATTACTGCTTATACTATTAAGTACTACTTATACTACTAAGTTGCGGTTTGAAAATTTAGATGCAGAATACTTAATTATATTAAAAAATCTCAAAATCAAAATTTGAAAACTTTCAAGCTTTAACTAATTCTGAAATAAAAGCAATTTTCCGTAATTTTCGTTAAAATTTTGAGTTTGCGCAGTAAATACTTCAACTATTAAGTTGCGGTTTAAAAATTTGGATGCAGCATACTTGATTCTATTAAAAAAATACCAAAATTAAAATTTAAAAACTTTCAAGCTTTAACTAATTCTAAAATAAAAGCAATTTTTCGTAATTTCCGTGAATATTTTGAGTTTGCAGAGTAATTACTTAAACTATTAAGTTGCGGTTTAAAAATTTGAGTGCAGCATTATTGATTCTATTAAAAAAATCCCAAAATCAAAATTTGAAAACTTTCAAGCTTTAACTAATTCTGAAAAAGAGAATTTTCCGTAAATTCCTTTAAAATTTTGAGTTTGCGCAGTAATTATTTGAACTATTAAGTTGCAGTTTAAAAATTTGGATGCAGCATAAGTATGCTGCATCCAAATTCTATTAAAAAATACCAAAATTAAAATTTGGAAACTTTCAAGCTTTGATTAATTCTGAAAAAAAAATCCATAATTTCCGTTAAAATTTCGAGTTTGCGCAGTAATTACTTCAACTTTTAATTTGCGGTTTAAAAATTTCAATGCAGCATACTTGATTCTATTAAAAAATCCCAAAATCAAAATTTGAAAACTTTCAAGCTTTAACTAATTCTGAAAAAGAGAATTTTCCGTAATTTCCGTTAAAAATTTGAGTTTGCGCAATAACTTCTTGAACTATTAAGTTGCGGTTTAAAAATTTGAGTGCAGCATACTTGATTGTAATAAAAAATACCAAATTTAAAATTTAGAAACTCTCAAGCTTCAACTAATTCTGAAAAAAAAAAAACAATTTTACGTAATTTCCGTTAAAATTTCGAGTTTGCGCAGTAACTACTTGAACTATTAAGTTGCGGTTTAAAAATTTGAATGCAGCATACTTGATTCTATTAAAAAAATCCCAAAATCAAAATTTGGAAACTTTCAAGCTTTAACTAATTCTGAAAAAAGGCAATTTTCCGTAATTTCCGTTACAAATTTGAGTTTGCGCAGTAACTACTTGAACTATTAAGTTGCAATTTAAAAATTTGAATGCAGCATACGCAATTCTATTAAAAAATCCCAAAATCAAAATTTGGAAACTTTCAAGCTTCAACTAATTCTGAAAAAAGCAATTTTCCGTAATTTCCGTTAAAGTTTTGAGTTTGCGCAGTAATTATTTGAACTATTAGGTTGGGGTTTAAAAATTTGGATGCAGCATACTTGATTCTATTAAAAAAATACCAAAATTAAAATTTGGAAACTTTCAAGCTTTAACTAATTCTGAAATAAAAGCAATTTTCCGTAATTTTCGTTAAAATTTTGAGTTTGCGCAGTAACTACTTGAACTATTAACTTGCGGTTTAAAAATTTTGAATGCAGCATACTTGATTCTATTAAAAAAATCCCAAAATCAAAATTTGGAAACTTTCAAGCTTTAACTAATTCTGAAAAAAAACAATTTTCCGTAATTTCCGTTAAAAATTTGAGTTTGCGCAGTAACTACTTGAATTATTAAGTTGCGGTTTAAAAATTTGAATGCAGCATACGCGATTCTATTAAAAAATCCCAAAATCAAAATTTGGAAACTCTCAAACTTGAACTAATTCTAAAAAAAAAGCAATCTTCCGTAATTTTCGTTAAAATTTTGAGTTTGCGCCGTAATTATTTGAACTATTAAGTTGCGGTTTGAAAAAGTTGGATGCAGCATACTTGATTCTATTAAAAAATCCAAACCAAAAATTTGTAAGCTTTTAAGTTTTAAGTGATTTTAGAAAAAAATGAACTTTCCGTAATTACCAATTGATTCAATTAATTTTTTTACATTTTGTTTCTATTTGAAAATATTTTAATGTTTTATAACCGGATTTTGTCAAACGTCAATCTAATATTGTTTCACCAGAACTTAACTTATGTAAAATATAAAAATATTAACTTTCAATGTAATATTTCAAACTTAAAGAAGCAATTTGTACCCACGTCTCTTGTCCATACAAACTTCTCACAACATCTGTTATCACTTCAATTGGCTTAAGCTTCCTATAGTTTGTATCCCATTAATTTTCCAATTCCGCAACTATCACGTACTGTAGCCTGGACGTATCGGTCTAAACTTGTATGTGTAACAATTAATTAATTGTTCGCAACGTCTAAATATTCTCATTGTTGTTAACTTGCAAGATTATACTAAATCGCCTTTAAGTTTAAACTAATTAATATAATCGATGGCTGTGACCTCTACTACGTGATAATTGTAACTTATTTCATCTGTAGAAGACTCTAGTAGAACCAAAACTAGTAATGTATTCGTAAGAATAGATTTGTGATAAAAAACAACTAATTAAAATTCCGTCATTACTATTGATAGCAGAATACCTTTCATACAATTCCTGATTGATGTCGAATGAAGCCATTATGAGAAGCATACATGAAATTAATTACATTGCACTGCATGCATACGATGATAGACCTGTTCTTGATTTGAGGCATACCCCAAAGACAGCACTGAATTTCTAATTAATATAATTGCTTATAACAAAACCTCATTAGTGTAGCTTCTTTTGGTTAATTTTATTAAAAACGTAAAATAATGTAAACATTCATTTGATTTGCATCGGAAGCAAGAGATCAGTGTCTATCCGCATGCATATAATTGGAAGCGTTGATAAATCCCTTTTAGTTAAAGAAATCGGAGTAAACATCACATCTACGTCAGCTTAATTGGATGTAAAGCAGATGCGAAGGTTTTAACAACAGGAAATGTCCTCAAGGATTTTTTAAACTTTAAGTTTGAATTTAAATTAGCTCAAACTAATTTATTAATATTAGGTATATTAAACAAAATTAATTATTAAAATTTCAGATCATTAATTAATTGTTCAAATGAATCAATTTAATCGAAATTTAATAATTAATGATGCAAAGCAGATTTAATTCATTCCGCCTTTTAGATATCATCCACACGGATTCAAATCGACTTTATAAGAACTGTTTTTCCACTCTCACGGAAATTAGGAAAACAGTTTTCAACACCTCCCTAAACCAGTGCGTGGTTTGAATGAATAATATATTGAATTTGTATATAAAAGAATTGATTTTTTTGGTAAATAAAGATTTAATCGGCTCATGAATCGATCGCGTGTGACATATCAGGTTAAGCGCTTTGACCCTATTATAAAGTTTTGTACTGTTTTGTTGGGGTGCTTTTATGAGATTAAAAATTTAAATCTATCAATTGAATTACCCAATTTTTAGCATAATGTTATATAAAGTATTTTAATAAACATATTTGAATAATTAATAAAGAGTATATTTACAGAAAAATACACAAAAATCAGTTTGGTCTGTTTGAATAAATAGTTTCAATTTTGTGCGTTTTTTAAAGAACATTTGATTCAAAGTTTTATCAGCCAGAACATCTTCTGGCTTACGACTCCGGCCCCACAAGCTATTTTCCACTACATAATTGACTGAGCAAATATGTATCGTTTAAGAAAATGTGTCCGGACCAAACTTTTTAAGTCGTTCAAAAAACGCATTTATAGTATAAAATCGCTTACAAAATGTAAAATATTGCTTATAAAATGCATGAAATACTTCGTAAAGTCTCCAAGGTTAAGAAAAAAAAAACATAAATAATCTTTTATAAAATATTAAAACGTTTATAGTTAGATATGCACCAAGTTATGATAATATATATGGCAGAAAAGCAATAATGTTCCAGCCTGAGGGCCTGAGGCCCGAGTAACAATTGCGTTAATTAAAAATGTATTCGTAGTCTATCAAAAATTAATTTCAGGTTAGAAATATTTCCAGAATGTATAAAAAAAAACATTCTTTAAAAATGTTTGAAAAAGTACTAAATATATTTAAAAATTTGAAACAACATGTTCATGTTCTAGCAATATTAATAAATATCGTAAAAATATCTAAAAATGTTTCCAGATTGTCAAAAATAGTTTCAAATTATAAACACCGTGTCTAAAAATGTTCACAAATTCTCCACAAAAAAATATTTTTTTTAAAACCTTCGTCCAGATTGTCAAAAAAAAAACTTAGATTACAAACATTTCCAGAATATGTTTAAAAATGTTCCCAGATTCTCTAAAAATGTTCCCAACTTTTTTTTTTTTTTAAATTTCAAACATAATTCTCATTTTAAAAAAAATCTCTTAAATTTATCTGAAAATTGTCCTAAGTTGTCAAAAATGTTCTTGATTGTCCAAAAATGTTTATAGATTCTCTGAAAATGTTTCAAAATTTTCTAAAAATGTTCCCAAAGGTCTAAACAATATTCTCATGTTATGTTCTTGAATTAATTAAAATTGTCTAAAAATGTTTCTAGATTGTCAAAAAATGTTTCCAGATTCTCTAAAAATGTTTCAAGATTTTCTAACAGTGTTCCTAAACGTATAAACAATATTTTCATGTTCTTAAATAAATTAATAATGCATAAAATTTTCCAAAATTTTCAAAAATGTTCCTAAATTGTCAAAAATGTTCCTAGATTATCGAAAAATGTTTCAACATTTTCGAAAAGTGTTCCCAAACGTTTGAACAATATTCTCATGTTCTTGCATTAATTAAAAATGTTTGAAAATGTTCCAAAGTTGTCAAAAATGTCCTTAAGTTGTCAAAAATGTTCTTGATTGTCCAAAAATGTTTATATATTCTCTGAAAATGTATCAAAATTTTCTAAAAGTGTTCCCAAGCGTTTAAACAATATCCTTGCATTAATTAAAAATATTCTTAAGTTGTCAAAAAAATTTCTAGATTGTCGAAAAATGTTTCCAAACTCTCTGAAAATGTTTCAAAATTTTCCAAAAATTTTCTCAAAGATTTAAACACAATTCTCATAATTTTGCATTCATTAAAAATGTCTGTAAATGTTCCAAAGTTGTCAAAAATTTTCCTAGATTGTCAAAAAATGTTTCCAGATTCTCTGAAAAAATTTCAAAATTTTCTAAAAATGTTCGTAAAGGTTTTAAACAATATTCTCATGTTCTTGCATAATTAAAAATGTTTAAAAATGTTCTAAAGTTGTCAAAAATGTTCCTAAATTGTCAAAAATGTTCCTAAATTGTCAAAAATGTTTCCAAATTCTCTGAAAATGTTTCAAAATTTTCTAAAAATGTTCCCAAAAGTTTAAACAATATTCTTATGTTTTTGCAATAATTAAAAATCTTTGAAAATGTTCCAAAGTTGTCAAAAATGTCCTTAAGATGTCAAAAATGTTCTCAATTGTCTAAAAATGTTTCTTGATTCTCTGAAAATGTATCAAAATTTTATAAAAAGTTCCCAAACGTTTAAACAATACTCTCATGTTCTTACATTAATTAAAAATATCTAAAAATGTTCCAAAGTTGTCAAAAATGTTCCTAAGTTGTCAAAAATGTTCCTAGATTGTCAAAAAATGTTTCCAAATTCTCTGAAAATGTTTCAAAATTTTCTAAAAATGTTCCCAAAAGTTTAAATAATATTCTCATAATTTTGCATTCATTAAAAATATCTGTAAATGTTCCAAAGTTGTCAAATATATTCTTAAATTGTCAAAAAAATTCCTAGATTGTCAAAAAATGTTTCCAAATTCTCTGAAAATGTTTCAAAATTTTCTAAAAGTGATCCCATACGTATAAACAATATTTTCATGTTCTTAAATAAATTAAAAATGTCTGAAAATTTGTCAAAGTTGTCAAAAATGTTATTAAACTGTCAAAAATGTTCCTAGATTATCAAAAAATGTTTCAAAATTTTATAAAAGTGTTTCCAAACGTTTAAACAATATTTTCATATTCCTACATTAATTAAAAATGTCTAAAAATAATCCGAAGTTGTAAAAGTGTTCCCAACACAAAATGTTTCCAAAATATCTGATAGTTACAAAATTTTCTAAAAGTGTTCCCAAACGTTTAAACAACATTCTCATGTTCTTACATTAATTAAAAATGTCTAAAAATGTTCCTAAGTTGTCAAAAATATTCTTAAGTTGTCAATTTTTGATCTAGATTTTCAAAAATTGTTTCTGGATTATCTAAAAAAGTTTCAAAATTTTCTAAAAGTTGTCAAATTTTTTCCTAAAATATCAAAAAATGTTTCTCAAACGTTTAAACAATATTCTCATGTTCTTAACATTGATTAAAAATTTGTGAAAATGTTCCAAAGTTGTCAAAAATGTTCCTAAGTTGTCAAATTTTTTCCTAAAATATCAAAAATTCTCCAGATTCTCTAAAAAAGTTTCAAATATTTCTAAAAGTGTTCCCAAACGTTTAAACAATATTCTCATGTTCTTACATTAAATAAAAAAATCTGAAAATGTTCTAAAGTTGTCCAAAATGTTCCTAAGTTATCAAAAATGTTCTTAGATTATGAAAAAAATGATTCCAAATTTTTAGAAAATGTATCAAAATTTTGTTGTGAAAAATGTCTTTTAAGTTGTCAAAAATGTTCCTAGATTGTCGAAAAATGCTTTCAGATTCTTTGAAAATGTTTTAAAATTATGTAAAAGTGTTTTCAAAGGTTTAAACAATATTCTCATAATCTTACATTAATTAAAAATATCTAAAAATGTTCCGAAGATTTCAAAAATGTTCTTAAATTGTCAAAATTTTTCCTAAATTATCAAAAAATGTTTTCAAATTTTCTGAAAATGTTTCAAAATGTTCTAAAAATGTTCCCAAACGTTTAAACAATATTATCATGATCTAACATTAATTAAAATAATCTGAAAATATTCTTAAGTTGTCAAAAATGTTCCTAAGTTAACAAAAATGTTCCTAGATTATGGAAAAAACGTTTCTAAATTCTCTAAAAATGTTTAAAAAATTTCTAAAAGTGTTCACAAACGTTTAAATTATATTCTCATGATCTTACATTAATTAAAAATGTCTGAAAATGTTCCTAAATTATCAAAAACTGTTCTTGTTTGTCAAAAAATGTTTCCAAATTCAATAAAAATATTTCAAAATATCCTAAAAGTGTTTTAAAACGTTTAAACAATATTCCCATGTTCTTACATTAATTAAAAATATCTAAAAATGTTCCAAAGTTGTCAAAAATGTTTTTAAGTTGTCAAAATTTTTTCTAGAAAAAATGTTTCCAAATTCTCTAAAAAAATTTCAAGTTTTTCTAAAAATGTTCGTAAAGATTTTAAACAATATTCTCATGTTCTTGCATTAATTAAAAAAGTTTGAAAATGTTCCTAAGCTATCAAAAATGTTGCTAGATTGTCGAAAAATGTTTCAAAATTATCTGAAAATGTTTCAAAATTTTCTAAAAATGTTCCTAAAGGTTTAAACAATATTCTCATGTTTTTAAACTAATTAAAAATGTCTAAAAATGTTCAAAAGTTATCAAAAATGTTCCCAAGTTGTCAAAAATGTTCCTAAGTTGTCAAAAATGTTTCTGGATTATCAAAAAACGTTTTAAAATTCTCTGAAAATGTTTCAAAATTTTCTAAAAGTGTTCTCAAACGTTTAAACTATATTCTCATGTTCTTTCATAATTAAAAATGTCTGCAAATGTTCCAAAGTTGTAAAAAATAATCTTAATTGTCAAAAATCGTTCTAGATTATTAATATTAATTAATTATACTAAATTTTGCTATTTTTTAATTTCTTTAAATTCTCAAAATATCAATATTTTGAAATCAAAAAATTGTTTTGCATATCTGTAATTTATATTTAAATAAATAAAGTGACAAATAATACCAAATTCCCTAAATTGTAAATACAGAGCCAAATTTAATTTCATTAATTTCAGTATACAGCAGTGGCTTAGCTATCTGTAAACAAGATTCTGCTATGCTAAAGACCCCACTAGCATACAGTGCTTTCTGGACGTCAATTTCAAAACCTGAGAAGCCAGACTACTATTTCGGACATACCGTGAATTAAATTTGGCACTTTTTGATAGTTTATGGCAAAATTTTGGTTCTTTTTAACAATAATTTTCATAATTCATAACTGAATTTTGCTGATTTCAAAATTTTATAAAAAAATTTCACTTTTAAAAAAATATAGCCGGGTTTTGGTGCTTTCTAACAACATTTTGATAATTCAAAGCAATTTTTGACTTTTTATGAACAAATATTTGTAGTTTTCAATCGTTTTTGGCCGGATATCAAGAAATTTGATATTGTATCCACCTCTGACGTATTAGTAACAACTGTCATTCAATCTGTCATAATAAAAACAACAGAAAAGCAACAAGTGTGAATATAAGCAAATTTCTTAATAACAAACACTTGGGAGGGTGGGCGGGAACACTGTATCAAACCACCGACCCAATATTTATAAACTGTGTTCCCACCCACCCTCCCAAGTGATTGTTATCAAAAAAATTGTTATTGTGCACACCTCTGACGTAATAGTGACAACTGTCATTTATTCTATCATAATAAAAACTGAAGAAACGCAACAAAAGTAAGAATAAGCAAATTTCTTGATAACAAACACTTGAGCGGGTGGGCGGGGACACTGTACCAAACCACCGACCCAATAGTTATAAACTATGTTCCCGTCCACCCGCCCAAGTGTTTGTTATCAAGAAATCTGATATTAAACCCACCTCTGACGTATTAAGTGACAACTGTCATTCAATCTGTCATAATAAAAACAGCATTTTATAACCAAATTTTAGTATTTTTTAATTTTTCATAAACAGAATGTTTTTTTTTTAACAGCTTATGACCAAACTTTGATGTTTTCTGACAACAATTTTTAAACTTTATGGCCAAACTTTGCTATTTTTGACATTCTTTGAATAAAATTTTGTATCTTTCGACAGTTTATGGCCAAATTTATATATATTTTTATTATGTTATAATTAGATTTTGTTATTTTTGAGACTTCATAAAAATTGTCACACCTTTTAGAAGTTTATAGCTAGATTCAGGTGCTAAATAATTTAAGTTTACTTCCTAACCACCCAGTCAAGTGTTTGTAATTTAAAAATTCGTTCACATGTCCAAAAAAAAAAAAAATTTAAACTTAATTCCCAAACACTCGGGCAAGTGGGTAGGTACTTCAATCCAAACCACACGCTCAGAATTTTTAAATTTAGTGACTTTTAACCAGTAATAGTGCCAAATAATGCAAAATTTATAATTATAAATACAGCTCCAAATAATGCAAAAAATTGTATTCTTAATACAGCGCCAAATGATGCCAATCTTAATTTTATTAGAATTACATCAAACTTAATTGTTTATTATCTACCATACAGCAATATATAATAACGGACGTTGAGATAAATACAGAGCCAATTAATGCCAGATATTAAAATTATAAATACAGCGCCAAATAATGCCAAAAACTTGAATTGTAATTACATTGCAAATTTATAGTTTATTGCAATTATCTTCAGAACATTATAGCTTGTAACCAACTAACTAGAGCAACTTATAATAACAAAGCAGTACACAACAATAAAACTGACATGGATCGACATCCATAATTCACAATTTTCAACCAAAAAAGTTACTAAATATCAAACAATTTCTATCTTCTCTAAACAAAATTTTCTACGCTAGCAATTTAGCTTTAAATAACATATTCTTATTGAAGAAACTTTGTAACTGACATGTGTACACTTAAGCACAAATTAAATTATTTAATATGTAATTCATAAAATCAATAGCTCACCTGTTGATAAATTTTAAAATTTATTCATCACAGCTAATTTTAATATTAATTTAATTACAGATATGCTCAGCAATACAATATCATAATTAATTTTATGGTTAATTACATAATCTCTGTAAACATGTACTTTTATAATGAAATCCATTAATTATTACTGTATGGACAATGCAAATTTCAATAGACTGCATGTTTATTAATTACCCATCAATGTTAAAACACACAATGAGTTGATGTGGATATTTACAAACAATATCCTTTCAACCCTTAATGTACATGTAAATTAAAATAAACTTAATCTGATCAATCATTTAATTTAAAAAAAAATTAATATAAACAAAATCAAAATATTCAAATATAAATCCACCTTTGATACATTATCCCCCTGCAGGCTCAAGAAAACGGAATTAAATAATAATAAAGGAATGTGAAAAGTTTCATAAATATTTTCTCCTTAGAAATACTGTCTCAAACTACGTCCGGAAAGCGCTTCCTATCCTCCTGATACCAAAACATTGATGCACGTAAATCGTATACAAACTTCCAATACATCAACCCACCCCAAAAACACTACTAACTTCAAAACAAAGTTATGTCTCTTCCTTAAGCTCCAACAAAATTATAGTCAATAAAGGATTGTAGAATAAATTTATTATTAATCAAACCGGTATTAAAAATTCTGACAATTAAATCCAGGATTTGTATATTTTTTCCTAAAAATTGTATCCGCTCCTAAATCCCTACAAAATCCCTCAAACATCCAAAGAATTTATTACATTGGATTTTTTTTCTTAAACTCAGATGCAATTTTTCCCTTTAAAAAAATTAATTAAAATTTAATAATAACCTTAATAATTTTCTTTGTAATAATTTCCACTCATCACCACTTGTTATATAAAACAGACACTTGTTTGGACCTTCTGTTTGCCTGTTGATGTTCGTCCGTACCTTGCACACGTCGAGTCGTTTTATATATATATTAAAGTCGTGGATGTTCAGAGGCGTCCGGACGCCGTCGGGACGCGCGATAAACTGTAGCCGTCGCGATGACGCTTCCAATATAAGGGTAGTGTGGGGGCGGTGAACCTGTGCAGAATACAAGAACGCCCACGCGCTGCGCCCCACACGAACCGACCGGCAGGATTAGAAAAATATGATGTTGGATTAGTTGGATTACTCCTAGTTTTTTTTCATATATATTATTGCGGATTGTATATGTTGGTGTGTAAATCCGAGTGGGATTAATTTAATAAATTGACTTCAAGATTTTTCTAGTATTAATCAACCATCAATTACAAAATTGAGTAGCTGTAGCAATTAAAATTAACAAGCACTTCTATATCATTATAAACTATTACAAATAAAAACACTTACTTAGTTCTCATAATCATTATCTGGCTAATTGCGACTCCTACCTAGAAAACAAAAATAACTAAATCATTATCATAAATTTTCAATGAAATATTTTTATTAACCGTTCCCATATTGCGTAAAAATGCTTTTAACTTTTATTCCATCCATTAGACTATAAAATTTATTGATGTAAATGTGCAAAAATTTAACGATCCAATTTATTAGTATTCGTGTGTGCTGTTAACAAAGCTTATATTTTGCTTCAATATTTAGTTGTATTGATTTAAAGCTATCAATCATTTAATTTCCCCATGGATGCGGACTTATGTAAACAAATTTGAAGAGTAATCAATATTTTTGATTGACTAATAACTGATTCCATAGGAAAATTCTTCCTGTGTTGGAACCTTAAAATTATAAAATTGTAACGTGCAATTAAGTTCATGTAACCAAAATGACTGTATCATCTAAAACCAGTGGAATAAAATGTAAAACATTGAAAAAAATCTCACAGATTCACAATTTTTAAAATAGGGGTTTGAGTTTTTTTCTTTTGTAAATTATTAAAAAATAATTTATAAATTTTTTTGTTGGTATTTTTAAAACTGCAATCAAATTGCTTCATATAATTTTTTTTTTATTTTTTACATTAAAAAAGCATTTTTTTAATATATTTTAAGTCTAAAACTGCATTTTTTGTTTAGTTTCTAGTCCAAATTAGTATTTTCTGATGACCTTTTTAGTATTTTCTGCACAAATTTCACATTTTCTGTTAAATTCTGAGTAGAAACCTTCATTTTCTGACTAGTATTTAGTCCAAAATTGATTTTTCTGTTGAATTTGTAGTCAAGTTTTCCATTTAATATTACATTTTCTGGTAACTTTTTAACACAAAATCATATTCTTGGTTTAAAAAGCATTTTCTATTGAGTTTTTAATTAAAAATAAAGTTTCTAGTTTAAAAAAGTAACTCTTTTGTGCAAAATTGTGTTCTTTTACTTCTTTTTAGTTTAAGATACATTTTCTAAAAAGTTTATAATCAAAAACAGCATTTTCTAATCAGTTTTAAGTCCCAAATTGCATTTTTTTGTATAATTTCTAGCCCAAAGTAGAATTTTCTGATAAGTTTCTAGTTTCTTTATTAGTTTTTAGTCAAAAATAACATTTTCTAAACAGTTTTTAGTCCAAAATGGCTCTTTTTGTTTAATTTTTAGTTCAAAACAGTATTTTCTATTATTCTTTTGCGCAAAATCTCATTTTTTCATTACCATTTAGTCTAAAAAGCATTTTCCATATATTTTTAGTAAAAACAGCATTTTATGAACGGATTTTAGAACAAAATTGATTGATTTAATGGGTTTCTAATGCACCAAATTTTTGTTTTTTTGCAAAAAAATATATTTTATAGTCTAAAAGACATTTTCTAATAAATTTTTAGTCCAAATCAATTTCAAGTTCAAAATTACATTTTTTGTATAATTTTGAGTCCAAAATAGTATTCTAGTTTAAAAATATTTTTTTTTTACTTTTTTGTCGTTTTAGTCAAAAACATCATTTTCTAACAGTTTTTAGTCTAAAAGCCATTTCTAAAAATTATTAGTTCAAAATATTATTTTCTAATAGTATTCTGTAGCTTTTTTGCAAAAAATCATTTTTTAAAATTATTTTTGGTCTAAAAAGCATGTTATACTTAGTTTTTAGTCAAAAACATCATTTTCTGAACAGTTTTTAGTTTAAAACTGCTCTTTCTGTTTTATTTTTAGTCTAAAACAGTATTTTCTAAAATTATTCTGTAGATTTTTTGCAGAAATTCACATTTTTTTATTTATTTTTAGTCTAAAAAGAATTTTATACTAAGGTTTTAGTCAAAGACATACTTTTTTAAAAACTTTTAGTCTGAAATTGCTGTTTTTATTCAATTTTTAGTCCAAAACAATTTTTCCCAAAAAGTATTCTGTACCTTTTTATGCAAAAAATCACATTTTTGAACTATTTTTGGTCTAAAAAGCACTTTACACTAGGTTTTTAGTCAAAAACATCATTTTTTGAACAGTTTTTAGTCTAAATCTGCTTTTTTTAGTCCAAAACTGTATTTTCTTAAAATATTCTGTAGCTAGTTTTTAGTCAAATACATCATCTTCTGAACAGTTTTAAATGTAAAATTGCTTTTTTAATTCATTTTTTTAATTTTTAGTCCAAAAGAGTATTTATAAAAGTATTCTGCAGCTTTTTTGCAAAAAAAAAACATTTTTTAATTATTTTTGTTCTAAAAAGCATTTTATACTAAGTTTTTAGTCAAAAACATCATTTTCTGTACAGTTTTTAGTCTAAAATTGCCTTTTTTAAATTTTTTTAGTCCAAAACAGTATTTTCTAAGAGTATTCTGTACCTTTTTTGCAGAAAATCACATTTTCAACTATTTTTGGCCTAAAAAGCATTTTATACTAAGTTTTTGATCTAAAAAGCATTTTATACTAAATTTTTAGTCAAAAACATCATTTTATGAACAGTTTTTAGTCCAAAATTGCATTTGTTTTAAATTTGAGTTCAAAACAGTATTTTTTAAAAATATTCTAAAGCTTTTTTGCAGAAAATCACATTTTTTTAATTAATTTTGGTCTTTAAAGCATTTTATACTAAGTTTTAGTCAAAAACATCATATTCTGAACAGATTTTATTCTGAAATTGCCTTTTTTTAAATTTCTAGACCAAAAAAATGTTTTCTAAGAGTTATGTGTAGCTTTTTGCAAAAAAATACATTCATTTAATTATTTTTGGTCTAAAAAGCATTTTATACTAAGTATTTAGTCAAAAACATCATTTTCTGAACAATTTTTAGTCTAAAATTGTCTTTTTTTTAATTTTTAGCCCAATTTTTTTTAAGAGTATTCTGTTTTTTTTTTTTGCAGAAAATCACACTTAGTTAATTATGTTTGGTCTAAAAAGCAACTTATAGTAAGTTTTTAGTCAAAATCATCATTTTCTGAAACGTTTTTAGTCTAAAATTGCCTTTTTTAAAATGTTTAGTCCATAACAGAAATTTCTATTAGTATTCTGCCGCTTTTTTACAAAAAATCACTTTTTTTAAATTATTTTTGTCTAAAAGGCATTTTATACTAAGTATCTAGTCAAAAACATAATTTTCTGAACAGTTTTTAGTCTAAAATTGCTTTTTTTAATTTTTTTAGTCCAGAACAGTATTTTCTAAAAGTATTTTTTAGCTTTTCTTGCAGGAAAACACATTTTATATTTATTTTTGGTCTAAAAAGCATTTTGTACTAAATTTTTAGTCAAAAACATCAGTTTTTAAACAGTTTTTAGTTCAAAAATGCTTTTTTAATTTAATTTTTAGTCCAAAACAGTATTTTCTAAAAGTATTCTGTAACTTTTTTGCAAAAAAATCACATTTTTTTAACTATTTTGGGTCCAAAAAGCATTTTATACTAAAATTTTAGTCAAAAACATCATTTTCTAAACAGTTTTTAGTCTAAAATTGTATTTTTTTTTTAAATTTTTAGTCAAAAAAGAATTTTTTAAGAGTATTCTGTAGTTTTTTTGCAGAAAATCACATTTGATTAATTAGTTTTGGTCTAAAATGCAACTTATACTAAGTTTTTAGTCAAAAACATCATTTCCTAAACAGTTTTTAGTCTAAAAATGCTTTTTTGTTTAATTTTTAGTCCAAAACAGTATTTTTAAGTGTATTCGGTAGCTTTTTTTTAAAACACTTTTTTTAAATTATTTTTGATCAAAAAGCATTTATACTAAGTAAAAAACAGCATATTCTAAACAGTTTTTAGTCAAAAATTGCCTTTATTTTAATTTTTAATCCTAAAGAGTATTTTCTAAGAGTTGTCTGTAGTTTTTTTTTGCAGAAAATTTAATTTTTTTAATAATTTTTGGTCTAAAACGCAATTTATAAAAACTTTTTATTCAAAAACATCATTTTCTGAACAGTTTTTAGTCTAAAATTGCCTTATTTGCTTAATTATTAGTCCAAAACAGTATTTTCTAAAAAAATTCTGTAGCTTTTTTGTAGAAAATCACATTTTTTTAATTATTTTTGGTCTAAATAGCATTTTATACCAAGTTTTTAATCAAAAACATCATTTTCTGAATAATTTTTACTCTAAAATTGCTCTTTTGTTTATTTTTAGTGCAAAACAGTATTTTCTGAGAGTAAGAGTAAAATACTGTTTTGAACTATAGCTTTTTTGCAAAAAATCACATTTTTTTAATTATTTTTGGTCTAAAAAGCATTTTATACCAAGTTTTTAGTCAAAAACATCATTTTCTAAATCATTTTTACTTTAAAACTGCTCTTTTTGTTTATTTTTAGTCCAAAACAGTTTTTTAAGAGAAAGAGTAAAATAGTGTTTTGAACTATAGCTTTTTTGCAGAAAATCACAATTTTTTATTTATTTTGGACTAAAAAGCATTTTAAATTAAATTTTTAGCCAAAAAATAATTTTCTGAGCAGTTTTTAGCCTAAAATTGCCTCATTTGTTAAATTTTTAGTAAAAAACAAAATTTTCTAAAAGTATTCTGTACCCGTTTTGCAAAAACCACATCTATTTAATTATTATTGGTCTAAAAAACACTTCAGACTAAGTTTTTAGTCAAAATCATCATTTTCTGAACAAGTTTTAAACTAAAATTACTCATTTTGTTTAATTTTTAGTCCAAAACTGTAGTTTAAAACAGTATTCTGCAGATTTTTTGCAAAAAATCACATTTTTTTAATTATTTTTGGTTATCTGTAGCTTAAAAAAACATTTTTTGAATTACTTTGGTCTTAAACGCAATTAATACTAAGTTTTTAGCCAAAAACAACATTTTCTTAATAGTTTTTAGTCTAAAATTGCCTTTTTCTTTCAATTTTGAGTCTAACACAGTATTTTCTAAAAATATTCTCAAACTTATTTGCAAAAACTCACATTTTTTTAATTATTTATAGTTTAAAAAGCATTTTAAACTAAGTTTTTAGTCAAAAACATCATTTTCTGAAAAGTTTTTAGTCTAAAATAGCCTTTTTTAAAAATTTTTAGTCCATGACAATATTTTCTAAAAGTATTCTACCGCTTTTTTACAAAAAATCACATTTTTTAAATTATTTTTGGTCTAAAAGGCATTTTATACTAAGTATCTAATCAAACACATCATTTTCTGAACAGTTTTTAGTCTAAAATTGCTTTTTTAAATTTTTTTTAATCCAGAACAGTGTTTTCTAAAAGTATTTTTTAGTTTTTTTTTGCAGAAAAACACATTTTTTATTTATTTTTGGTCTAAAAAGCATTTTATACTAAATTTTTAGTCAAAAACATCATTTTCTGAACAGTTTTTAGTCTAAAATTGCTTTTTATATTTAATTTTTAGTCCAAAACAAATTTTCTAAAAGTATTCTGTAACTTTTTTTGCAAAAAAATTACATTTTTGTAATTATTTTGAGTCTAAAAAGCATTTTATACTAAGTATCTAGTCAAAAACATCATTTTCTAAACAGTTTTTAGTCTAAAATTGTTTTTTTTTTTTTAATTTTTAGTCCAACATTTTTTTTAAGAGTATTCTGTAGTATTTTTGCAGAAAATCACAATTGGTTAATTATTTTTGGTCTAAAAAGTAACTTATACTAAGTTTTTAGTCAAAAACATCATTTCCTAAACAGTTTTTAGTCTAAAATTGCCTTTTATTAAATTCTAAGTCCAAAATAGTATTTTCTAAAAGTATTCTGCAACTTTTTAGCAAAAAATCACTTTTTAAAATTTATTTTTGGTCTAAAAAGCATGTTATAGTCAAAAACATCATTTTCTGAAGAGATTTTAGTCTAAAATTGCTTTTATTTTCTGTAATTTTTTTTGCATAAAATCATTTTTTGACCAAAATTGTTTTTTTTTTTGGGATTCAACTCCACAATAATATTTTTTTATTTAAAATTACATTTTTTGATAACTTTTCTGGATAAAATTATATTTTTTAATCTAAAAGTCATTTTCTATCAAGTTTTCAGTCCGAAACAGCGTTCTCTAATAAATTTTAAGTCCAAAATTGCATTTCTTTTTAAGTTTCTATTCTAAAATAAAATTTCTGATAAGTTTTTGATTTGAAAAAATGTTTTTAGTCTAAACTTAATTTTTGTATTGAGGCTCCAGTCTACAATTCTATTTTCTATTAAGTTGTTCATTTGAATTAAATTTTATGGTAATTTTTTTGCTCAACATCGTATTTTTTTAATTCTTTTTAACATTTTTTTATAATTTTATGCGTTTTGGCTCCAAAATCACATTTTTTTGTCTAATCCAAAGCTTTTAATTTTTAGTCAGAACCTGCATTTTTTGATCAGTTTTTAATCCAAAATTTAATTTTCTGTTAAGTTTCTAATCCAAAAAGCAAGTTCTCCATAAAAAATTACATTTTCTAGCAACTTTTTAACACAAACTGACTAATTTCTTGGTTTAAAAAAGATTTTCTATTGAATTTTTATTTAAAAAAAAAATTTAATCAAAAATTGCTTTTTTTGATCAATTTTTAATATAAAACAGATTTTTTTGAGTTTTCTAATTTTTTTTGCACAAAATCAATTTTTTTAACACTTTTTAGACTAAAAATAATTTTTTAGTTTTTAGTCAAAAAACAACATTTTCTGAAAAGTTTTCAGTCAAAGCTTTTACAAAAAATCAACATTTTCTGAACGTTTTTTAGACTAAAATTGTTTTTTTATGAGTCTCAAGTCAACTTTTCTGTATAAAATTATATATTTCAATCTAAAAAACATTTTTTATTAAATTTTTAGTCCCAAACAGTGTTTTCTAATTAATTTTAAGTCCAAAATTAAATTTTTTGTTAAGTTTTTTGTAAATTTCTGCTCAAAAACCACATTTTCTGATTACTTTTTTTTTAAATTATAAAATAATTTGTTAAATCTGGCTTTATTGTGCAAAATCCGGCCAAATTATGCATAAATTTTATTTTATTATGCACAAATTCGGCCTTATTACTACAAATCAAGTATAATTATGCAAATCTAACTTTATTATGTACAAATCAGGCTTTGTTATGCACAAATACGGGCTTATTATACTCTAATCTGGCATTATTATGCAAAATTTAATTTAATTATGCACAAATTAACCTTTTTATGTAAAAATCCGGCTTTATTATGCAAAATCGGTTTTGTTATGCTAAAATTCGGGTTTATTATGCTTAAATCTAGTTTTATTATGCAAAATCCGTTTTTTTATGCACAAGTTTGGCTAAATTATGCACAAATCCGGCTTTGTTATGCAAAATCTAGCCTTATTACGCACAGATCCGGACCTAATATGCATAAATTCAGCTTTATTATGCACAAATCCAGTTTTATTAAGCAAAGTCTAACTTATGCTCAAATCCGCCTTATAATGTACAAATATGGCTTTATTATGCAAAATCCGGCCGTGTTATGCACTAATTTGGGTTTATTATTATTATTAAAAGTGTTAATATAAATTTTATAATAAAAAAAACACATTTAAAAATGTATAACACAAAAATGTGTAAAGTATTAAATGAATAATATTCTGGTGTGAGTTTATATATTTTCCAGTTCTGTAAACATGTCGTAGTCACCACAACAAGGGAGTTAACTGTAAAATTCAATTGAACCCGACTGCCGTCAAACAATAAGTGAGTCCGTTAATAATAGAATACGAGATAAGTGACTTACTCGTGGAATTATTTTCCCAAGAAGCGTAGTTCAGTTTTACTACAAGATTACACAAGACCTAGTTTTCACTCGCAGCCCCCAAAGCTAATTACATTATTTATTACGTGTACTCATTGTAAATTCTGCATTTATTATTATTTTTTTTTAACAAATTTAAATGTGTCACTTGACGATTCAATGACTGAAGTTTCATTTCGATTACACTTTAAAACTATAAGAATCGTTTTAAACAAAAAAGTTTTTTTTTACAATTTAGATTGAGGATAAAAGGCTGGAATATATAAAAAGGAAAACTTATGCTTGCGTCTCTTTACTCCCAGAGCGGACTGGAATTTAATGAGAGGCGAAATGTTTTATTTTATTTTCCGTGTGAATTTTATTACATTTTCTTGTTATTATTATTAAATTATTTCGATCATTATTTATTTAATGCATACTAAAATTTCTAATGTAAAATATTTTGTTGAATGGTCACATAACAATCTAGAAACTTTTTAATTAATTAATCGGCGTAGCATTATTTTAATGTTAATGAAATTAATATGCCATACGTCAACACAACTTCCATTAGTGCTTTTATTTAAAAAGTTTTAAATGTTTAATTGTTCCCTTCCAACTTTTTTATTTAAGCAATGACAAATGATTTAATTCATTCATTAATAAAAAAAATTGAAATTGTTTAAGGACGCGGTTTAAGCAATTCAATTTCTTTTTAAAATCAGTGTTTGCAACGTAGAGAATGAAATTTCCATTCTAATAAAATAAATAAAAATTATTAAGTTTTAAAATTAAATTGTATTTTTTGGTAAAATATTTGCCCTAAACCGCGCCCTTAATATATTTTTTTATGAATCTTTCAGAAATTATTAAAAACAATACAAACGATCGGTTTAAGATTGTCTACAACAAGGTCTTTAGATTTAAACGTATACGCTAAGTAGCTCTAATAAGTCTTCATATCAATAGATCTATTTTGCAAGTTCAAGCACGCGAGAGGTGGGACAAACAATAGAAAAAGAAGTAACTCCTCCACAAATTAAACTTTGATAATGTATTAACTTAATCATAAAATTTAAAAAAAATATATATATTTTTTATTTTATGTAGTTTTTTTTTTTTTTTTTTTATAATTATATGTTTATGTTGAGGTTACAATTATGCAAATAATTTCTCTAACTATTGCTCAACAATGTACTATCCTCAAAATTGAGTTTAAAAAATTGTAATTTTTATTATGATCAGTAAATTTAATTTTTTTTTTCAAAATTATATGTTTATGCTGAGGTCACAATTTTTTTTTTTTAATTTACACCAACATAGTTCAATTACTGCCCAACAATGTATTTCAAACTAATTAATTTTTCTGTAGTTATAGTATTTTTTTAAATTAAGTGTTCATGCTGAGGTCAATCCTTTATTGTACCGTAAATATAAGAAAAAAATTATAAATGTAACCTGCACCGTTACCTAAACATTTTACAATTTTACATACACTGCATTCCGAGATAGTATCGTGTATGCGATAACGAAAGCAGTCGCACGTTAATCCTCTGCTCGGATAGTTTCAGAGACACGGTTTACATAAAGCCACGCGCAATCCGCCTTTTAAAATTCAATTATGCGCCCGGCGCATCCACCATATGTTGCTTACACAATGTTTCATAAATAAAATCATTAAGAAAATTAATATCCCTAATAAAAAAATTACTATCTAACTTTTTTATTTAAAAGCAATTGTGCTGTAGTTAAATGCAATTTGCTATTTTAAAACTACAATTTAATTCAGCTACTATTATGCAAAATACGGACCATGAAATGTATACCGCTCTATTAATTTGCATGCGGCAACTAGGGCGGCACAAAAACAACCATCATTTATACATGTGTTGCACGGACGTTTAGTTATATAATTTTGGTCAATGAACTGCAACCTCCCCTTACGAAGAGAAAAACGTTTATATTGTGTATATAAATATAAACTGAAAACAAATGGAGCTATAAGGGGCGAGACGGGGGCGATACGTTACGTTGATGTCCTAGATATCGCTCGTTATGTATTTTATTTTTTGCGTGTCAGGGTTGAAATTTAATCTAAAAGGCTGGAGAGGAGATAGAGTCACGGTGAAATATAAAATTTTATTTGCGCATGCAAATAATGTCGATTTTTGTTGTTGCAAAAATGAAGCTATTTTATATATTTTCCATTCAATTTGCTGTACTAAATGTAAACATAATTATAAAGTAATAGTAGAAAATTTAATATAATTGTTTGCATTCCTAATATTATAAAATAATCTCATTAAAATTCAAACTTGTTGGCACAAATTAGAACAATTATTGCGGCCATAAATAATAAAGAAAGGCATTTTTCTTCTTATCATTAATTCTTTTAAATCCTTACAATTAGTGAGGTCGTTCCATTTGATTATGTCCATTTATTAAAATGTGGAACTTGGGAGTAATAACGTAGAAAATATATTATATTTAGCGTACAAAGCAATGGGGACAGGACAATGTTTCTTTTCATTTCTTTTCGAATCATTTTCTTTTTTTAAAAGAGAAATGACATTGGCTCCATATTCAATTCGACACAGCTAGGTCATTTATTTCCCTTTCACCGCATAAATTCCGTTTAATGTGTTATTTATCGAGAGCTGTTATTGATTTATTCAAACTTATTTGCGTTTTAATTCTGAAATATTGATGGAAACCGTTGAAGAATTGTAGAACATAATAATAAATTTGTTTTTATGTTCTTATATTTATAGCTGATATATAGGTCAATGATGCAAAGAAATGAGTAGCATTAAAAAATATTTTTGTTAGAGTTAATATAAATGATGTGGCTTCAATTAACGCAATAATCTAACATCAACTCATCCACCACACCGAGCATTTATTGTTGTTGATAATATTAAAGATATTTCAATTGCACCACAACTCCAACCTGAGATTTTTTTTAAACATTTAAAAAAAAAATCTGGAAAATTGAAAAAAAAATTGTACAAAGCATTTCACAATTTGCACACACAACCCAACCTTATTATTTAAAACCCAGGCTCGTTATGCACAAATCCAGGTTAATTCTGCTTATGTTATGCCCAAAACTGACCTTATAATGCAAAACTCGGACTTACTATGCACATATCTGGTTTAATTATGCAAATCTAATTTTATTATGCACAAATTCAGCCTTATTATGTAAAATCCGGCCTTGTTATGCACAAATACGAGCTATTACGTTTAAATTATGCAAAACCCGGCTTAATTATGCATTATTGTGCACAAATCCGGCCTTTTTATGCACAAATCTGATTTTAATATGCAAATATAACTTTAATATGTACAAATCCGGCCTTTTATTGCAAAATCCGGCCTTGTTATGCACAAATACGGGCCTATTATGTCAAATCTAATCTTATTATGCACAAATTAACCTTATTATGTTCAAATTTGGTTGTATTATGCAAAATCCGGCTTTGTTATGCTAAAATGCAAGTTCGTTATCTTAAATCTAGTTTTATTATGCAAAATCCGGTTTATATGCACAAGTTTGTCTTTATTATGCACAAATCTGGCCTTATTTTGCACAAATCCGACCCTATATACTCACAAACCTGATTTTATTGTGCACAAATTTGGCTTAATTATGCAAAATCATGGTTTATTATCTTCTCAGATCAATTATTTACAAATCTGGTTTTATTAAACAAAACTCAGCCAAATTATGGAATAATAGTTTTAACTGGCATACTCGCGAATACTACGTTACTTTGGGCACGTTTCTAGGAGAGAAAATGACAATTTTGACAGGCTGATTGTCCAGGGAAAGATAGAGGGTAAAAGACCAAGAGGACGGTCTCCAAAAAGATGGTCAGACTAGATAAAAGATTTGACAAATACATCAGTCATTGAAGCAACCAGAGATGCAACAAATAGGGGCCGATGGCGCGATATAGTGCGCAGAGCCACGCAGTGAAGCCAAACCACGACTCCTCTGTTAAGAGGAAAGCGAAGAAGAAGAGAGAGTTTTAACTTTAGTACCCGCCCACCCACCCTAGTTTAAGTGATTCAATTTCTTGATTACGAACACATAAGCGGGTAGACGGGGTACTCAGTTTATTAAAAGCGCGTCAGCAGTTTTAACTTTAGTTCCCGCCTCCCGCTCAATTGTTTGTGAGCAAGAAATTACATCACAAACACTTAGGCGGGTGGGCGGGGCATGCAAATTATTGATTACGGGACAGTATTTTAAGTTCGCGGCCAACCACCCAAGTGTTTGTGAGCAAGAAATTATACCACAAACACTTAGTCGGGTCGGCAAAGCTCGTAAATTATTGATTACGGGACAGTATTTTAACTTTAACAGACACTTGAGTGAAGGCACTCAATTCCTTGATTAAGATTGTAGTTATAACTAGAGTTGAGTTCTAAACACTTGAGTGGGCGAGCAAAGCACTCAATTCATTGAAAGCGCGACAACAGTTTAGACTTTAGTCCCCCCCCCCCCCCCCCCAAGTGTTTTTGATCAAGGAAGTTAAAACTACTGTCGCGTCGCAAATTTATTAAACTAAGTTACCCGGCCACCCACCCAAGTGTTTCAAAGCAAAAAATTTGATCACAAACACTTGGGTGGGTAGAAAGGAACTAATAAACGCGCCGCCAAACCAAGTGTTTGTGAACAAGAAATTGAAACACTTAGGCAAAAACTAAAGTTGAAAATACTGTCGCGCATTCAATAAACTAAGTGCTCCGCCCATCCGTCCAAGTATTTGTAAGCAAGACATTAGATCACAAATTCTTGGGTGAGTGGGCAAGCGGAAACTAAATCATTGCTCCGAGTGCCTCGCCCACCCACCCCAGTGTTTGTGAGCAAGAAATCTGATGATTGGTGAGTAGGAGGGCGAAGCACTTAGTTCTTTGTTTAAACTTTAGTTCCCGCCCGCCCACCCAATTGTTTGTAAGCAAAAAATTTGATCACAAACACTTGAGCGGGTGGGCGGGAACTAAAACTCAAATTATTTGTCGCGCATTCTATGAACTAAGTGCCCCCCCACCCACCTAAGAAATTTGATCATAAACACTTAGGTGGGTGGGCGGAGCACTTAGTTCATTGAATGCGCAACAGAAGTTTTAACTTTAGTTCCCACCCACCCGCCCAAGTAATTGCAAACAAGAAACTATATCACAAACACTTAGGCAAGTGAGCGGGGCATGCAATTTATTGATTACGGGACAGTAGTTTAAGTGATCAAATTTCTAGCTCACAAACATTTGAGTGGGTGGGTGGGGCACTCAGTTCATTAATTGTGCAACATTAGTTTAAACTTTAGTTCTCGCTCTCCCACCCAAGTGTTTGTTTCTGTTCAAGAAATTAGATCACAAACACTTAAGTGTTAAGTTAAAGTTGAAATGTCTGTCGCGCATTTAATAAACTGAAAAACCCGCCCACCCAACCAAGTGTTGTAAGCAAGAAATTGAATTACAAACACTTAAATGGGTTAGCAAATACTAAAGTTAAAACGACAGTCAAGCATCATTGCTCTGAGTGCTCCACCCATCCGTTAAAGTGTTTGTAAGCAAAACATTGAATCACAAACCGTTAGGTGAGTGGGCGGAAAATAAAACTAAAACTACTGTCGCGCAAACATTGCTCTAAGTGCCACGCCACTCACCCAAATGTCTGTAATCAAGAAATTAGATCACAAACACTAGGGTGGGTAAGCGGGAACAAAAGTTAAAACTATTGTCGCGCAAACTTTGCTCCGAGTGCCCCACCCACCCACCCAAGTGTTTGTGAGCAAGAAATTTGATCAGAAACACTCGGGTGGGTGGGCGAGGAACGTAGTTTATAGAATGCGCAAAAAATAATTTGAATTTTAGTTCACGCCCACCCGCCCAAGTGTTTCTGATTTTTTTTTTGCTCACAAACATTCGGGTAGGCAGGCGGAGCATTCAGTTCTTTGATTGCGCAACAGTAGTTTCAACTTTAAATTTAATTTTGAGGTTAGTACATTGTAGGGCAACTATTGGACTATGATTGGCCCAAATTTTAAGAAATTATTTGCAAAATTATGACCTCAGCATAAAAAAATTATTTTGAAAAAACTCTTAAAATTTACAGAAAATCATAAAAAAATATTTACAATTTTTTAAATTCAATTTTGACGTTAGTACATTATTAACTGGTCCAAATTTTAAAAAATTATTTGCAAAATTGTGACCTCAGCATAAAAATGCAATTTTCCAAAAAATCAAAAATTTACAGAAAATCGCAAAAACAATTTATAATTTTTAAAATTTAATTTTGAGGTTAGAGATTGTTGTGGAATGTTTCTACTATGATTGGTGCAAACTTTTAAAAATTATTTGCAAAATTGTGACCTCATTTAAATATTCATTTTTGAAAAAATTACCAAAATTTAAAAAAAATCATAAAATTAATTACAATTTTTAAATTCAATTTTAAAGTTAGTACATTGTTAGGCAATATTTGAAATATGATTGGTCCAAATTTTAGGAAATATTATTTGCAAAATTATGTCCTCAGCATAATATATGTTTATTTTGAAAAAAATCCAAAATTTATAGAAAATCATGAAAAATAATTATAATTTTTTAAATTCAATTTTGATGATAGTACATTGTTAGGCAGTATTTGAACTATGATTAGAGCAAATTTCAAGAAATTATTTGCAAAATTGTAGCCTCAGTATAAACATACAATTTTGAAAAAATCCAAAATTTACAGAAAATCATAAAGAAATATTTACAATTTTTGAAATTCAATTGAGGTTAGTACATTGTGAAGCAGTATTTGAACTATGATTGGTGCAAATTTCAAAAAATTATTTGCAAAATTGAGACCTCAGCATAAACTTATAATTTTGAAAAAAATCTGAAATTTATAAAAAGTTTACAGAAAATCATAAAAAATATTAACAATTTTTTAAATTTAATTTTATAGTTAGTACATTGATGGGCAATGTTTGTACTATAATAAGTACAAATTTCAAAACACAATTTGCAATATTGTGACCTCAGTATAAACAAATAATAAAAAAAAAATCAAAATTTAACAAAAAATATTTACAATTTTTTAAATTTAATTTTGATGTTAGTACATTGTAGAGCAATGTTTGCACTATGATTGGTGCAAATTTCAAAAAATTATTTAGAAAATTGTGACCTCAGTATAAACATATAACTTTGAAAAAAATCCAAAATTTACAAAAACTCATAAATAAAATTTACAATTATTTAAAGTTAATTTTAAGGTAATACATTGTTGGGCAATGTATGGACTATGATTGTTGCATATTTTGAGAAATTATTTGCAGAATTGTGACCTCAGCATAAATATACAATTTTCAAAAAAATCTAAAATTTACAAAAAACCAAAAAAAAATTTTACAATTTTTAAATTCAATTTTGAGGTTAGTAAATTGTTGGGCAATATTTGAACTATGATTGGTCCAAACTTTATAAAAATATTTGCAAAATTGTGACCTCAGTATAAACATAATTTTGAAAAATATCTGAAATTCATAGAAAATTAGAAAAAATAATGACAAATTTTTAAATTTAATTTTAAGTTTATTACATTGTTGTTTGCAATATAATTGGTGCAAATTTTAAGAAACTATTTGCAAAATTGTGGCCTCAGCATATAAATAAAATTTTGCAAAAATTCTAAAACTTTAAGAAAATCATAAAAAATATTAATAATTTTTTAAATTTAATTTTGAGATTACTGCATTGTTTGGCAACTATTGGACTATGATTGACCCAAATTTAAAAAAATTAATTGCATCATTGTGACCTCAGCATAAAAGTATAATTTTGAAAAAAATCAAAAATTTATAAAAAATATTTACACGTTTTTAAATTTAATTTTGTAGTTAGTACATTGTTGGGCAATGTTTGCACTATGATTGGTGCAAACTTCAAGAAATTATTTGCAAAATTGTGTCCTCAGTATAAACATATAATTTTGAAAAAAATCAAAAATAACATAAAATCTATCTTTTAAAATCAATTTTTTTTTTTAATATTGATAATTTAATATTTGCTTTGATTGCTAAAAAAACACACGTATTTTTGTTTTGACAGTGCATTGATCGGGTAAGATGGCTAGCAACTAAAGGTTTTGTTAATATAATCAATTCAAAAACAATGTCTTTCAATTAATCACCATTAAGACGTTATCTAATATATAATTTCCAACATACTTCCCAAACAAGTCGTCTGAAATCGCTCGATTCCATCAAATCTAATTCTAAACACTTTCTCTCATCACCCCTTGAACCACGAGATAACCCCCAGCGGCATCCCAAAAAGCAACACAAATTACGCCCTAAACACCTTCACATTATAATTTAAGCACACCTTTACCCTCATTTATAATCAATCACTGCTGTAAGATTTTATCCATTAATAATTTATAGCGTAGAAAAAATCTGTATTCTTCTTAGCACGATTCAAATTTATGGATAATATTTTTATATTTGTTTACTATACGCATATCATAAAATAGAGTGCATGCGTGTAGTAATGGGTATATTTATCCTCAATAAATAATAGAAGAAGTATTCTTGCAATTCCTGTGGGAAGTGCCCTGTTATTTTCATCGTTTAATAAAATCGAAGCCACAGGGGAGGAGTATTTCCGGCGGTCTATTGTGTATTATCTCCACATATTTTTACGATAAAATTGGAAAAGGGATTTCATATCATGTAACCAAGTATTTCTACTAACAATTTCGAGTTAATTTCATGCAATTATTTGGGATCCTATTGCATCTGTAATAGCAGAGATGTAAAATCTTACACATTCTCGTTATATGAAGTGTATAATGGAATTGCATTGCACTGTGATAGACGTAAATGATTCTCTGAAGGGCCAGTTAAGGATGTATAGTATTGATCCGTGTTGAAACAAATATGGGCTTATTATTATGGAAATTTCAGCTTTGCGTATTGTTTTGCAGCCATTGAATAGGTATTGGGTATGAAACGGGATTAATCTTTCCAGTTTTAAAATTGTTTTGAGCAAATTTTTGCTTTATGCCTGCAACACACAAAGATTCCACAACATCAAAAGACGCCTTGCATAGTTCACTCGTCAACAGTATCGCGCGACATTTTAATTAAATTCAAAAGTGTAAACTTTATAATATCGCTTTATTATATACGAATTCGTCGCCAATGTGTGTAAGCTTTAATTCCGCGGCGACGGGATTTCATTAAGCTGGAATTTCCTAATTTTAATGTAGCGAAACGACCGGCCGCAAGGTGACATCAACATTCCTGGCATATTCGTAATTATAAGACTTACATTTGTGTGAATTATTACCTATAAAAAAATGAGACCGATAACAATTTCGTCGGAAAAAATGCGAAAAGCGCTCGTAAAAATAAAGCAAAGGGGCGCGTTAAGTGTTTCGGCTGCTGCGGGTGAGGAACGCTTTGTGCTAGGCACATAGAATGTTGCTGTTTATCATCGGGCGAGAATTGAAAGTTGTCAGTAACAACGCTGAAGACGACGCCAGGTTATGAAGGCACATATTTTAGAGGGCGGCACAATGAGATAGGGTCGCGAAATTTATATATACAGTATAAATGCGGGCCCCTATCATTTATCTAATTTATTTATTCACGTCTGGGAATCATTTTACTTAGGTTAACAGTTTTTTTCTTTTTAAATGGATGAATGTAATGTATTTTTAATGGAGCTTTTTGTATTTATTGTTTTTTGGTTTAGAATATAAATTAATCTTAAAGCTTCGTTTTTTTTTTAATTTTTAAATTTAAATTAAATTATATTAAAGCGTATGTTGATGCTGAGGTCACATTTTTTTTATTTTTTTATTTTTTTCAAAATGTTTATGCTGAGGTCACAATGTGGCAAATAATATTTAAATTTTTTTACCAATTATAGTGCATACATTGTACTTACCTCAAAAGTAAATTTAAAAAATTCTAATATTTTTTATGATTTAAAAAAAAATTGATTTTTTTCAAAAATGTTTGAGCTAAGGTCACAGTCTTGCAAATATTTTTTCAAAATCTGTACCAATCATAGTACAATAGTAACCCTACAATACACTAACCTCAAAACTAATATCAAAACTTTATTTTGTAATTTTCTGCAAATTTTTAGATTTTATGCTGAGGTCACAATTTTTCAAATAATTTTTTAAAATGTGGACTATTTATAGTCCAATAGTTGTCCAACAGTTTACTAACCTCAAAATTAAATTTAAATTTTTTAAAATATTTTTTAAGATTTTTTGTAAATTTAATTTTTTTTTTCAAAACTATATGTCGAAGCTGAGGCTACAATTATGCAAACAATTTTTAAAAATTTCTTACAAATATAGTCCAAATGTTGTGCAATCATGTACTAACCTCAAAATTAAATTTAAAAAATTGTAATTTTTTTTTGATTTTCTGTAAGTTCTTGAATTTTTTCAAAATTATATTTTAATTCTGAAATCACAATTTTGGAAATAATTTTTCAAAATTTGCAACAATCATAGTCCATACAATGCCCAACAATGTACTAATTAAATTAAAAAAATTGTAAACATTTTTTTAATAATTTAAAAAAATTCCATTTTTTTGTTGTAAATTTTAGAGTTTTTTCAACATTATTTTTTTTATGCTAAGGTCACAATTTTGCAAATAATTTTTTAAAATTTAGTTAGTTAGTTTAGATTTTTGGCGTATCAGCCTAAGAAGATTTTTAAAATTTAAACCAATCATAGTTCAAATACTGTTTAACAATGTACTAACCTCAAAATTAAATTATTATTATTTTTTTTTTAATATTTTTCATGATTTTCTGTAAATTTTGGAATTTTTTCAAAATTTAATTTTTATGCTGAGGCCACAATTTTTTTTTATATTTCTTTGAAATTTCGACTATTCATAGTCCAATAGTTGCCAAAAATGTACTAACATCAAAATTAAATTCAACTTTAAAACTACTGTCGCGCAATCAAAGAACAAAAGCCCGGCCCACCCAAATGTTTGTGAGCAAGAAATTTGATCATAAAACACTCAGGCAAATGGAGGAAACTAAAATTGAAATTATTTGTAGCGCATTTAATAAACTAAGTAACCCGCCCACCCACCCAAGTGTTTGAGATCAAATTTCTTGCTCACAAACACTTGGGTGGGTGGGCGGGGCACTCAGAACAATGCTTGCGCAACAATCGTTTCAACTTTAGTTCCCGCCCACCCACCCAAGTGTTTGTAATCAATCTCTTGCTCACAAACACTTGGGTAGGCAAGGACTAAAGTTGAAACGACCGTTGCACAATCAATGAACTGCCCGCCCACCCAAATGTTTGTAAGCAAGAAATTTAATGACAAACACTTAATCACCCACCCAAAGGTTTGTGATCTAATTAAAAATGTTTGTGAGCAAGAAATTTAATCACAAACACTCACCTACCTAAGTGTTTGTGATCAAATCTCTTGCTTATAAACACTTGGGTGGGTAGGCGGGAACTAAAGTTAAAGCTACTGTTGCACAATCAATGAACTGAGTGCCCCGCCCGCCCACCCAAATGTTTGTGTGCAAAAAATTGATCACAGACACTTGGGCGGGAACTAAAGTTGAAATTATTGTCTTTCATTTAATGAACTAGATGCCCCGACCACCCTCCCAAGTTTGTGATTAAGAAATTGAATCACTAACACTTGGGCGGGTAGGCGGAAACTAAAGTTAAAGCTACTGTTGCACAATCAATGAACTGAGTGCCCCGCCCGCTCACCCAAATGTTTGTGTGCAAAAAATTGATCACAAACACTTGGGCGGGAACTAAAGTAGAAATTATTGTCTTTCATTTAATGAACTATATGCCCCGCCCACACTGCCAAGTTTGTGATTAAGAAATTGGATCACTAACACTTGGGCGGGTAGGCGGAAACTAAAAAAAAAACTACTGTCCCATAATCAATTAATTGCGTGCCCCGCCTACCCGCCAAAGTGTTTGTTATATAGTTTTTTGCTCACAAACACTTAGATAAGCTAAAACTAAAGATAAAACTGCTGTCGCGCTTTTAATAAACTGAGTATCCTGCTTAAACACCCAAGTAATCAAGAAATTGAATCACCAACACTTGGGTGGGTAGAAACTAAAGTTTAAACTCACCCAAGAGTTTGTCATCAAATTTCTTGCTCACAAACATTTGGTTGGGTTGACGGGGTACTCAGTTTATTAATTGTGCGACTGTAGTTTCTAGTTAGAACTACTGTCCTGCAATTAATAAGCTCCGTGCCCCGCCCACCCGCCTAAATGTCTGTAATCAACTAATTGAATCACCAACACTTGGGTGGGTAGGCAAAAACTAAAGTTAAATCTTCTGCGCCTCGCCCACTCGCCTAAGTATTTGTGATATAATTTCTTGCTTACAAACACTTCTGCGGGTAGACGGGAACTACAGTTAAAACTGGTGTCGCAATTTTAATAAACTGAGAACCCGCCCACCCGCCCATTTGTCTGTAATCAAGAAATTGAATCACCAACAATTGGGTGGGCGGGCAGGAAATAAAGTTAAAACTACTGTCCCGTATGCAATAAATTGCGTGCCTCGCTCACCCGGCTAAGTGTTTCTGATATAATTTATTGCTCACAAACGCTAGAGTAAAGGTCAAGAACCAAAGTTAAAACTGCTGTCGCGCTTTCAATAAACTAAGTGCCCTGCCCGTCTATCCAAGTGTTTGAAACTTTAGTCACAACTACTGTCCCGCAATCAAGAAATTTTAGATTTTAAAACTTTAGAAGTCTGTTAACTAAAAAGTTTCTTAGAAGTTTCTAAATGTTTTGATTAATTATTTTTTTAAATTCTAAATTCGTTTTTAAAAAGTCTAGAATTGCTCATTTTAGAACATTTCTAGAATTTAATCCAATATTTCTAAAATATCTCAAGGAATTTTAGAATTAGTCAAATATTTTATCAAAAATTTCTATAATTTGGTAAAAAGTTTATAGAGTTGGTTAGTCAAAGGCTTGTAGAACTTGTCAAAAGTTTCTAGAATTTGGTAAATGTTTCTAGAACACCTTAAAAGTTTCTAGAATTTGATCATATAATTCTAAAATTTCTCAGAAGTTTTTTAAATTAGCCCAAAACTTTTAAAAACATTTTAGAAGTATGATAAAAGGCTTCTAGAGTTGGCTAAAGCTTTTTAAAACATTTTAGGAATTTCAAAAGTTTGATCAAAGTTTTCTGAAACTTGTTGGTCAAACAATTTCAAAAGTTTTTAAAATTTGGTAGTTGGGAAAAAGTTATAAAAAAATAAAGTTTCTAGAGTTGCTCAGGAGCGTATAGAGATAGTTATGAGGTTTCTAGAACTTTTCAGGATCTTTTTAGAATTTAAAAACTTTAGAAAAACTGATGAAACATCCTAAAAATTGCTAAAACAAAAGAAAGTTCAAGAAAAAAAACTTTGAAGAATCTAGAAGCTTTGCAAACTAAGAAACAAGATCAAAAACTTTAAAATTAAAAAAAATATGCTTTTACTTTGAATAAACTGCCAAAAAACGAAAAACGTTCAATATGAAGTGAATCTGAAAACTCCAAAGACTGCAAAAGCTTTAAAAATATCTAAAACTTTGAAAAATTGCCAAAAAAACGTCAGAACATATCTAAAAACTTATTAAAAAAAAATCAAAATTTTTAAGAAGGCAAAAACATCAGAAAAACAGCAAAAACTCTTTAGAATTTAACAAAAACTTGTTTACAAAAGCCCAAAATTTATAAACTGTGTTCCCGCCCACCAGCCCAAGTGTTACTTATCAAAAAAATTGTTAATGTGCCCACCTCTGACGTATTAGTGACTACTGTCATTCAATCTGTCATATTAAAAACAACAGAAACGCAAAAAGAGTAAAAATAAGCAAAATTTCTTAGTAACAAACACTTGGGTGGGTGGGCGAGAACACTATATCAACCCACCAGCTCAATAGCAATAAACTGTGTTCCCGCCCACCCGCCCAAGTGTTAGTTATTAAAAAAATGATTATTGTACCCACCTCTAACGTATAAATGACAAATATCATTCAAACTGTTACATTAAAAACAGCAGAAACGCAAAGAGTGGGAATAAGCAAAAAGTTTTTGATAACAAACACTTGAGCAGGTAGGCGGAAACACTGTATCAAACCACGGGCCCAATATTTATAAACTGTGTTCCCACCCACCCGCCCAAGTGTTAGTTATCAAAAAAATTGTTATTGAACCCACCTCTGACGTATAAGTGACAAATGTTATTCAATCTGTTATATTAAAAACAGCAGAAACGCTAAAAGAGTAAAAATAAGCAAATTTTTTAATAACAAACACTTAGGCGGGTAGGCGGGTAGGCGGGAACACTGTATCAAACCACAGGCCCAATAGGTATAAACTGTGTTACCGCCCACCCGCCCAAGTGTTAAGTTATCAAAAAAAATTGTTATTGCACCCACCTCTGACGTATACGTGACAAATGTCATTCAATCTGTCATATTAAAAACAGCAGAAACGCAAAAAAAGTGAGATTAAGCAATTTTCTTAATAACAAGCACTTGGACGAGTTGGCGGGAACACTGTATCAAACCACAGGCCCAATAGCTATAAACTAAGTTCCCGCCCACCCGCGTAAATGTTAATTATCAAAAAAACTGTTATTCTACCCACCTCTGACGTATAAGTGACAAATGTCATTCAATCTATTATATTAAAAACAGCAGAAACGCAAAAAATGTGGAAATAAACATTTTTTTTTATAACAAACACTTGGGCGGGTGGGCGGGAACACTGTATCAAACCACAAGCCCAGTAGCTATAAACTGTGTTCCCGCCCACCCGCCCAAGTGTTAGTTATCAAAAAAATTGTTGTTGTAACCACCTCTGACGTATAAGTGACTATTGTCATTCAATCTGTGATATTAAAAACCGCAGAAACGCAAACAATGTGAGAATAAGCAAATTTCTTGATAACAAACACTTGGGCGGGCGGGTGGGAAGACTGTATCAAACCACAGGCCCAATAGCTACAAACTGTGTTCCCGCCCACCCGCCCAAGTGTTAGTTATCAAAAAAATTGTTGTTGTAACCACCTCTGACGTATAAGTGACTATTGTCATTCAATCTGTGATATTAAAAACCGCAGAAACGCAAACAATGTGAGAATAAGCAAATTTCTTGATAACAAACACTTGGGCGGGCGGGTGGGAAGACTGTATCAAACCACAGGCCCAATAGCTACAAACTGTGTTCCCGCCCACCCGCCCAAGTGTTAGTTATCAAAAAAATTGTTGTTGTAACCACCTCTGACGAATAAGTGACTATTGTCATTCAATCTGTGATATTAAAAACCGCAGAAACGCAAACAATGTGAGAATAAGCAAATTTCTTGATAACAAACACTTGGGCGGGCGGGCGGGAACACTGTATCAAACCACAGGCCCAGTAGCTATAAACTGTGTTCCCGCCCACCCGCCCAAGTGTTAGTTATCAAAAAAATTGTTGTTGTAACCACCTCTGACGTATAAGTGACTATTGTCATTCAATCTGTGATATTAAAAACCGCAGAAACGCAAACAATGTGAGAATAAGCAAATTTCTTGATAACAAACACTTGGGCGGGCGGGTGGGAAGACTGTATCAAACCACAGGCCCAATAGCTATAAACTGTGTTCCCGCCCACCCGCCCAAGTGTTAGTTATCAAAAAAATTGTTGTTGTAACCACCTCTGACGAATAAGTGACTATTGTCATTCAATCTGTAATATTAAAAACCGCAGAAACGCAAACAATGTGAGAATAAGCAAATTTCTTGATAACAAACACTTGGGCGGGCAGGCGGGAACACTGTATCAAACCACAGGCCCAGTAGCTATAAACTGTGTTCCCGCCCACCCGCCCAAGTGTTAGTTATCAAAAAAATTGTTGTTGTAACCACCTCTGACGTATAAGTGACTATTGTCATTCAATCTGTGATATTAAAAACCGCAGAAACGCAAACAATGTGAGAATAAGCAAATTTCTTGATAACAAACACTTGGGCGGGCGGGTGGGAAGACTGTATCAAACCACAGGCCCAATAGCTACAAACTGTGTTCCCGCCCACCCGCCCAAGTGTTAGTTATCAAAAAAATTGTTGTTGTAACCACCTCTGACGTATAAGTGACTATTGTCATTCAATCTGTGATATTAAAAACCGCAGAAACGCAAACAATGTGAGAATAAGCAAATTTCTTGATAACAAACACTTGGGCGGGCGGGTGGGAAGACTGTATCAAACCACAGGCCCAATAGCTACAAACTGTGTTCCCGCCCACCCGCCCAAGTGTTAGTTATCAAAAAAATTGTTGTTGTAACCACCTCTGACGTATAAGTGACTACTGTCATTCAATCTGTGTTATTAAAAACCGCAGAAACGCAAACAATGTGAGAATAAGCAAATTTCTTGATAACAAACACTTGGGCGGGCGGGCGGGAACACTGTATCAAACCACAGGCCCAGTAGCTATAAACTGTGTTCCCGCCCACCCGCCCAAGTGTTAGTTATCAAAAAAATTGTTGTTGTAACCACCTCTGACGTATAAGTGACTATTGTCATTCAATCTGTGATATTAAAAACCGCAGAAACGCAAACAATGTGAGAATAAGCAAATTTCTTGATAACAAACAATTGGGCGGGCGGGTGGGAAGACTGTATCAAACCACAGGCCCAATAGCTATAAACTGTGTTCCCGCCCACCCGAACAAGTGTTAGTTATCAAAAAAATTGTTGTTGTAACCACCTCTGACGAATAAGTGACTATTGTCATTCAATCTGTAATATTAAAAACCGCAGAAACGCAAACAATGTGAGAATAAGCAAATTTCTTGATAACAAACACTTGGGCGGGCAGGCGGGAACACTGTATCAAACCACAGGCCCAGTAGCTATAAACTGTGTTCCCGCCCACCCGCCCAAGTGTTAGTTATCAAAAAAATTGTTGTTGTAACCACCTCTGACGTATAAGTGACTATTGTCATTCAATCTGTGATATTAAAAACCGCAGAAACGCAAACAATGTGAGAATAAGCAAATTTCTTGATAACAAACACTTGGGCGGGCGGGTGGGAAGACTGTATCAAACCACAGGCCCAATAGCTACAAACTGTGTTCCCGCCCACCCGCCCAAGTGTTAGTTATCAAAAAAATTGTTGTTGTAACCACCTCTGACGTATAAGTGACTATTGTCATTCAATCTGTGATATTAAAAACCGCAGAAACGCAAACAATGTGAGAATAAGCAAATTTCTTGATAACAAACACTTGGGCGGGCAGGTGGGAAGACTGTATCAAACCACAGGCCCAATAGCTACAAACTGTGTTCCCGCCCACCCGCCCAAGTGTTAGTTATCAAAAAAATTGTTGTTGTAACCACCTCTGACGTATAAGTGACTACTGTCATTCAATCTGTGTTATTAAAAACCGCAGAAACGCAAACAATGTAAGAATAAGCAAATTTCTTGATAACAAACACTTGGGCGGGCGGGCGGGAACACTGTATCAAACCACAGGCCCAGTAGCTATAAACTGTGTTCCCGCCCACCCGCCCAAGTGTTAGTTATCAAAAAAATTGTTGTTGTAACCACCTCTGACGTATAAGTGACTATTGTCATTCAATCTGTGATATTAAAAACCGCAGAAACGCAAACAATGTGAGAATAAGCAAATTTCTTGATAACAAACACTTGGGCGGGCAGGCGGGAACACTGTATCAAACCACAGGCCCAGTAGCTATAAACTGTGTTCCCGCCCACCCGCCCAAGTGTTAGTTATCAAAAAATTGTTGTTGTAACCACCTCTGACGTATAAGTGACTATTGTCATTCAATCTGTGATATTAAAAACCGCAGAAACGCAAACAATGTGAGAATAAGCAAATTTCTTGATAACAAACAATTGGGCGGGCGGGTGGGAAGACTGTATCAAACCACAGGCCCAATAGCTATAAACTGTGTTCCCGCCCACCCGCCCAAGTGTTAGTTATCAAAAAAATTGTTGTTGTAACCACCTCTGACGAATAAGTGACTATTGTCATTCAATCTGTAATATTAAAAACCGCAGAAACGCAAACAATGTGAGAATAAGCAAATTTCTTGATAACAAACACTTGGGCGGGCAGGCGGGAACACTGTATCAAACCACAGGCCCAGTAGCTATAAACTGTGTTCCCGCCCACCCGCCCAAGTGTTAGTTATCAAAAAAATTGTTGTTGTACACACCTCTGACGTATAAGTGACTACTGTCATTCAATCTGTGTTATTAAAAACCGCAGAAACGCAAACAATGTGAGAATAAGCAAATTTCTTGATAACAAACACTTGGGCGGGCGGGCGGAAACACTGTATCAAACCACAGGCCCAATAGCTATAAACTGTGTTCCCGCCCACCCGCCCAAGTGTTAGTTATCAAAAAAATTGTTGTTGTACCCACCTCTGACGTATAAGAGACAAATGTTATTCAAACTGTTATATTAAAAACAGCAGAAACGCAAAGAGTGGGAATAAGCAAAAAGTTTTTAATAACAAACACTTGGGCGGGTGGGCGAGAACACTGTATCAAACCACTGGCCCAATATTTATCAACTGTGTTCCCGCCCACCCGCCCAAATGTTAGTTATTAAAAAATTGTTATTGTGTCCACCTCTGACGTATTGGTGACAACTGTCATTTAAAAACAGGAAAAACGCAAAAAGAGTGGGAATAAGCAAATTTCTTGATAACAAACACTTTTGGGCGGGTGAGCGGGAACACTGTATTAAACCACTGGCCTAATATTTATAAACTGCAGCAAAAACTTCAAGAAAATAATCCAAAAACTTTGAAATTGAAAAAAAAATCAACTTCATTGATAACAAATTGTAAAACTTGAAAAAAAAACTTAATTAAAACTTTGAAAAAACTTAATTTTAACTGCAAATGCTTCAAACTGTCATAAAATGCTTCTGATGTGACAACAAAAAGACAAGAAATGTTCCTAAATTGACATAAAATATTCTTGAACTGTCACAAACGTCATCAAACGACCTCGACTATAAAAACTGTCACAATCCAAGAAAAACATAAATTAAATAACCAAAACATCCCAATGTAATAATGACTATTTGCTGTAATATAAATTGATATTCAATAACATAAAATATTGGAAACTAAATTGTTATATTAAGGAACCCAAATTGCTGGCTCTATAAGAAAATGGTATCATTTTATTAGCTGGCAGACTACATAGCTGAAAATAACAAGCTTAATTAACAACAAAAGCTATAGAAAATGCATCAAACCTAATAAAATCATGATTAAAATACACTAATAAATAAAATTCAATCAATTTATGTTAATATTCCCATAAAAAGCACATTTTCTGACCTTTAAAAATCCCATTTTCCCTGCCCCATACGTCTATCCATGGATTACAATCACACCGCACTCTTATATTCATAATTCATTAATTATTATTAAAAATAAGGAACAAATATTCACTTAATAGTCAAACGCGTCCGATCACTACGGCCGACTTACGGGTACTGCAGGGGAGAGGAGTGTGGCTGAGCTCCATCGCCTTGCGCACTAAGAACGGAACGAAGATAAGGCGCTTGGTAAAAAAACTGTTTATGCATAAAATGCGACTCGAATATTCGTTTCTTATCTCTTTAAAGATTTACAATGAAATTGATAAAATGTTCTTTGGCTATTTATACATTTATCGAATTGTTCTAGAAATTATAAACAATTTCAATAATAAATTGAATTTATTCCATTAGAAAACCCTTTCATGGGTGTAAAATAATATTTACCCATTACCAAACCGGATGCGATATTAAAAAGCAACTCTACGCGATGCACTTTTCCATTCCGACTGGTGAAATGAAAACAGAGAAAAAACAAACAGGAAAAGCTGCCAGCGTCCCATTTCGATGTAAATTTGTTGACGAGGCGACAAATTACATAACCGGATATTTGACTTTTTCGCTCAATGTTTCACGTGGCCGATATTAACATATTTTCGATTAATAAAGCAACCCCCGCCTCCCTATAATATAAAAACACTTCGTTTCCTCACGATAAATTTTTTCAATTAAAAGCCGCATTAAAAACACAATGGAAAAGGTCCAGCCGTTAAATTAATTTCTATATAAAAATGAGCTCCTTGGGATTTTTCAATTAAAAATAAACGTATAATAAAATATCGTCTGGTGTGTGTTTATATTCCATTTTTAATTAAATTTAAATAAGGTAACAGGTGACTTTTTAGAAATTAACAAAAACGCTATTAATAATATAGAATGGCAATTCAAACTTTCCTTTATTTCAAACTGCAATTTTTATAATGAAGCGAACTTTTTTCCAAGTTAAAATCAAGTTATAACATGATACAAGTTTCCTGAATAATACAAAATCGAAAAACTCTCCAGGCTATATAAATAAATGGTTTTCCTAATATTGCAATTATGCAAAGTGAAAATTGGCCTCACAAAACTCTTGTTCCTTTGCGTCCGTCAATTCACGCGGATTAACGACGTGCTATTTGTGTACTTCATCGAATTCCGAACGCTTCCATTTATCAGATCCACTCATTTTTTCCTTCTCCGCGAAACTTTTACTGCCACCACCGTCCCGAAACGGAAATTCACTTTCGCCCGATTTATTAAGATTAATTTCCACCTCCACCACTCGCTTTAACCGGATTACACGAAAACGGATGATTTATATATTTTTTCAGCGGCAATTAAATCAGAAAAATCATCAGGTTTTCAATAATGTTACTCACGTTTTAAATATAACTTCATAAATTTGTAATAAATAAATAGAATATTATCGCAGGAGTTACCCGCTGTCTAAAATAAAGAAAGAAAAATAAGACAGATTGAATAATAATTGTCACTAATACGTCAAAAATAAGTACATAATCAAATTTCTTGATAACAAACACATGGGTTTAATACAGTGTTCACGCCCACCCGCCCAGATGTTTGTTATCAAAAAATTTGCCTGTGCCATAAAATAACAAATTTCTTGATAACTAATACTTGGTCGGGTGAACGGAAGCACAGTTTATAAATATTAGGCCGCTACCTTGTAAAAGTCTTCCCGCTTACCCACCCAAGTGTTTGTTATCAAGAAATTAGGTTATTCTCACACTTGTTGCGTTTCTGCTGTTTTTAAAGTGACAGATTGAATGACAGATGTCAATAATACGACAGAGTTGGGTGTAATAACAAATTTCTGGATAACTAACACTTGGGCGGGTGGACGAGAACACAGTTAATAAATATTGGGCCAGTGGTTTGATACAGTGTTCCCGCCCACCCGCCCAAGTGTCAGTTATCAAGAAATTAGCTTATTCTCACAATTGTTGTGTTTCTGATGGTTTTAAAGTGACAGATTGAATGACAGATGTCAATAATACGTCAGAGGTAGGTGTAATAACAAATTTCATGATAACTAACACTTGGGCGAGTGGGCGGGAACACAGTTTATAAATATTAGGCCGGTGGTTTAATACAGTTTTCTCGCCCACCCGCCCAAGTGTTTGTTAACAACAAATTTCCTTAATCTCAAACTAGTTGCGTTTCTGCTGTTTTTAATGTGACAGATTAAATGACAGTTGTCACTAATTCGTCAGAGGTGGGTACAATATCAAATTTCTTGATAACTAACAGTTGGTCTCCCAAAGAAACCCGATAAAGATGTACCAAACTTAACAAACAACTGTGAGGCAGTGTTACACGCAAGAAATACACCCCCAGACAAACCAGAATGCCGTTTAACTCGGATGCTGATTTCCCAGAAAAACCCGATAAGGCCACCCCGGATGCTCCTACAGTTGAGCGCGGCGTAGCCCCCAACGAGACGCATAAAACCCATGTATCCGAGACCATCCAACGCAACAAGGACAACGACTTCAGAGAACAGAACAATCTGGACCAAGCTAATCAACCATGCCAAAAAATACCGGTCATCCTACATCTGGTACACAAGAAGAAGAAGAAAAAGGAAGAAGCCACTTCCACCAACCTACAACCCAGGTGGATCCCGCGTCTCATGGACCTACCGCGTAGTTTTCCGCAAGATAATAAGCAAGAAGTGGTAAAAATTACTCATGTGCCGCCCTAGTGCAGAATACCGCCAGTGCCCAAAAAATAACATTTCAGACAAGCCCGTGCGTGCCGCAAGGGTTCAGACAATTCGAGCTCGTGCCACAATAGAACCCAAGTGGACACTATTGCTTTATGTTACCTATTTATACCATCCCTATAATAGTGCCAAAACCTAACAGTTAGGCGGATGGGCGGGAACACTGTATCAAAGCAATGGCCCAATATTAATAAACTGTGTTCCCGCCCAAGCGCCCAAGTGTTTGTTATCAAGAAATGTGTTTATTCTCACACCAGTTGCGGGTCTGCTATTTTTAATGTGACAAATAGAATGACAGTTGTCATTAATACGTCAGAAGTGGGTACAATATCAAACTTCTTGACAACAATCACTTGGGCGGGTGGGCAAAAACACTGTATCAAACCACCGGCCCAATATTTAAAAACTGTGTTCCCGCCCATCCGCCCAAGCGTGTGTTACCAAAAAATTTGCTTATTCTCACACTAATTGCGTTTCTTCTATTTTTAATGTGACAGACAGAATGAAAGTTATCACTAATACGACAAAAGTGGGTAAAGTACCAAATTTCTTGGTAACAAGCACTTAGGTGGGTAAGCGGAAACACAGTATCAAATTACCGGCCCAATATGTATAAAATGTGTTCCCGCCCACCCGCCCAATTGTTTGTTATCAAGAAATTTGCTTATTCTCACACTAATTAAGTACAATACCAAATTCCTTGACAACAATCACTTGAGCAGGTGGGCGGGAACAATGTATCAAACCACCGGCCCAATATTTATAACCTGTGTTCCCGCTCACCCGCCCATGTGTTTGTTATCAAGAAATTTGCTTATTCTCACACTAATTGCGTTCCTGCTGTTTTTAATGTGACAGATTGGATGACAGTTGTCACTAATACGTCAGAGGTGGGTATGTATCAAATTTCTTGAAAACTAACACTTGGGCGGGTGGGCGGAAACAAAGTTTATAAATATTGGAATAGCGGTTTAATATATTGTTCCCGCCCACCAGTCCAAGTGACAGTTATCAAGAAATTAGCTTATTTTCACATTTGTTGCGTTTCTGCTGTTTATAATGTAACAGATTGAATGACAGTTTTCATAAATACGTCAAAAAAGGGCACAATAACAAATTTCTTGATAACTAACAATTGGTCTCCCAAAAAAACCCGATGAGGATGTACCAAACGTGACAAACAACTGTAAGGCAGAGTGTTACTCGCAAGAAACACACCCCGAGACAGCAGCTGGAAGACAGACCAGAATGCCGTTTAACTCCAATGCTGATCTCCCAGGAAAACCCGATGAAACCACCCCGAATGCACCTACAGTTGAGCACAGCGTAGCCCCCAACAAGACGCATGCAGCCCATGCATCCAAGACAGTCAAAACCATCCAACGCGATAAGGACGACGACTTTGGACGATCTGAACCAAGCTAATCAACCCCGCCAAAAGATACCGGCCATCCTGCATCTAGTACACAAGATAAAGAGGAAAAAACCACTTCCACCAACCTACAACCCAAGTGGATCCCGCGTCCCATGGACCTACCGCGTAGTTTTCCGCAAGATAATGCGCAAGAAGTGGTAAAAATTACTCATGTGCCGCCCTAGTACAGAATACCGCCAGTGCCCAAAAAATAACATTTCAGACAAGCCCGTGGCGCAAGGGTTCAGACAATTCGAGCCCGTGCCACAACAGAACCAAAGTGGACATTTTTGTAAAAATAATAGTGCCGCAACCAAACCAAGAAATCGACAATACCTAAAGAAGATCACCAGAAAAAAAAACAGAAGCTCAATCCAGGAGGTTGGGAAAAATTGTTGCAGCACGTGAGAAGAACCCACAACCACCAATCACAACGCGCAACAGAGCGCACACAGGTATAAAAACCCGATTTTTTTTCTCTAACAGTCAGTCAAGCAAGTGCTAACATCAACAGGAGTAGCCGCCTCTAAGCCACCAATCCGTCTAGTGACACTGGAAAACCTACCCCAGAACAAGTAACAAACCTCCAGCCACGCAGTATACCCAGGGATGTCCGGGAACTGCCAACAAACATATACCCAGTGCTTGCATACCGCGCCTGGGTATCAAGACGGCCTCTGAACTCCTGCAAGTTCACGTCGTAGTAGCGCTTGTTTACAAACCCAATCTACACACAAATATCAACATCCAGGATGCACCCTAGAAGTAGAACGCCAACCCCCACAACACCACACAAGAGGCACTCCGGTGACATCTCACTTTTGTAGCGTTTCTGCTATTTTTAATATGACAGATTGAATGACAGATTCACTAATACGTCAGAGGTGGGTACAATATCAAATTTTTTAATAACAATCACTTGGGCGGGTGGGCGGAGACACTGTATCCAACCACCAGCCCAATATTTATAAACTGGGTTCCCGCCCACCCGCCCAAGTGTTTGTTATCAAAAAATTAGCGTATTCTCACACCTGTTACAATTCTGCTGTTTTAAATATGACAGATTAAATGACAGTTGTCAAAAATACGTCAGAGGTGGGTACAACATCAAATTTCTTGACATCAAACTCTTGGGCGAGTGGGCAAAAACACTGTATCAAACCACCGGCCCAATACTTATAAAGTGTGTACCCGCCCAAGTGTTTGTTATCAAGAAATTTGCTTATTCTCATACTAAATGCGTTTTTGCTGTTTTTAATGTAACAGATAGAATGACAGTTGTCACTAATACGTCAAAGGTGGGTACAATATCAAATTTATTTACAAGAATCACTTGGGCGGGTGGGCAAAAACACTGTATCAAACCATCGGCACAACATTAATAAACTGTGTTCCCGCCCACCCGCCCAAGTGTTTGTTATCAAGAAATTTGCTTATCCTCACACTAATTGCGTTTCTGCTGTTTTTAAATTAAAAGATAGAATGACAGTTATCACTATAAGTCAAGGGTTGGGTACAAAATCAAATTTTTTGACAACTAATACGTCAAAAGTGGTTACAATATCAAATTTCTTAACAACAACCACTTGGGCGAGTGGGCGGAAACACTGTATCAAACCACCGACCCAATATTTATAAACTGTGTTCCCGCCCACCCACCCAAGTGTTAGTTATCAAAAAAATTGCTTATTCTCACACTCATTGCGTTTCTGCTGTTTTTAATGTAACAAATAGAATGACAGTTATCACTATAAGTCAGGGGTGGGTACAAAATCAAATAATTTGACAACAATCACTTGGGCGGGTAGGCGGGAACACTGTATTAATCCACCGGCCCAATACTTATAAACTGTGTTCCCGCCCACCCGCCCAAGTGTTTGTTATCAAGAAATTTGCTTATCCTGACACTAATTGCGTTTCTGCTGTTTTTAAATTGAAAGATAGAATGACAGTTGTCACTAATACGTCAGAGGTTGGTACAATATCAAACTTCTTGATAACAATCACTTAGGTGGGTGGGCGGAAACACTGTATCAAACCACCGGCAGAATATTTAACTGTGTTCCCGCCCACCCGCCCAAGTGTTTGTTATCAAGAAGTTTGCTTATTCTCACACTAATTGCGTTTCTGCTGTTTTTAAAGTGACAGATAGAATGACAGTTATCACTAATACGTCAGAGGTGGGTACAATATCAAATTTCTTTACAAGAATCACTTGGGCGGGTGGGCGGGAACACTGTATCAAACCACCGGCCCAATATTTATAAACTGTGTTCCCTCCCACCCGCCCAAGTGTTTGTTATAAATAAATTTGCTTATTCTCACACTAATTAAGTTTTTGCTGGTTTCAATGTAACAGATAGAATGACAGTTATCACTAATACGTCAGAGGTGGGTACAATATCAAATTTCTCTACAAGAATCACTTGGGCGGGTGACCAGGAACACTGTTTCAAACCACCGGCAGAATATTTATAAAATGTGTTCCCGCCCACCCGCCCAAGTGTTTGTTATCAAGAAATTTGCTTATTCTTACACTAATTGCGTTTCTTCTGTTTTTAATGTGACAGATTAAATGACAGTTATCACTAATACGTCAGAGGTGGGTACAATATCAAATTTCTTTACAAGAATCACTTGGGCGGGTGGGCGGGAACACTGTATCAAACCACCGGCCCAATATTTATAAACTGTGTTCCCTCCCACCCGCCCAAGTGTTTGTTATAAATAAATTTGCTTATTCTCACACTAATTAAGTTTTTGCTGGTTTCAATGTAACAGATAGAATGACAGTTATCACTAATACGTCAGAGGTGGGTACAATATCAAATTTCTCTACAAGAATCACTTGGGCGGGTGACCAGGAACACTGTTTCAAACCACCGGCAAAATATTTATAAAATGTGTTCCCGCCCACCCGCCCAAGTGTTTGTTATCAAGAAGTTTGCTTATTCTCACACTAATTGCGTTTCTGCAGTTTATAATGTGACAGATAGAATGACAGTTATCAATAATACGTCAGAGGTGGGTACAATATCAAATTTCTTGACAACAAACACTTGGGTGGGTGGGCGGGAACACTGTATCAAACCACCGGCCCAATACTTATAAACTGTGTTCCCGCCTACCCAACCAAGTGTTTGTTATCAAGAAATTTGCTTATTCTCACACTTATTGCGTTTCTGCTGTTTTTAATGTGACAGATGAAATGACAGTTGTCACTAATACGTCAGAGGTTGGTACAATATGAAACTTCTTAATAACAATCAATTGGGTGGGTGGGCGGGAACACTGTATCAAACCACCGGCCCAATATTTATAAACTGTGTTCCCGCCTACCCGCCCAAGTGTTTGTTATCTAAAAATTTGCTTATTCTCACACTAATTGCGTTTCTGCTGTTTTTAATGTAACAGATAGAATGACAGTTGTCACTAATACGTCAAAGGTGGGTACAATATCAAATTTCTTAATAACAATCACTTGGGCGGGTGAGCGGAAACACTGTATCAAACCACCGGCCCAATATTTATATACTGTGTTCCCGCCCACCCGCCCAAATGTTTGTTATCAAGAAAGTAGCTTATTCTCACTTTTGTAGCGTTTCTGCTGTTTTAAAGTGACAGATTTACTGACAGACGTCACTGATACGTAAGAGGTAGGTACAATATCAAATTTTTTGATAACTATAAATAATGTAAAATAATGTAAAAATATCAAAAAGAATAAATATTATCATTTATTAAATTACATTCTCTCATAAGTCTTGATGTAGGATTCTGATAGCCATAATTTGTTTTATGCAACTTTTCTTTAAAAAGAGAAATGCCACGAGTTATTTTTACTTAACTAAAATTTAAATTAAATTTAGCCAACAGCTCTGAACAAACAATATAGCTATTAATTAGTTTATGAGTAAAACACAAATCACTAACAATTCTTCTATCTTTTAACAAAATCAAATTAAAGTTTAATGATAATTGTTCTACTGTCATTTTATAATACCTAAGGTATTTGAAAAAATGTAATTGAATTTTTTTAATGCTCTTTATTTGTCCTTTATAATAAGGTTTCCAGATGAGAGATCCATATTCAAGTATGGATCTAACCAATGTTGTAAACAGACAAACTGTTGTTGCTGTTTGTAGCTATTTTGATGATCTTTTTACAAAACCTAACATTTTTCTGGACTTGTTTAATGCATTTTAAATATGACTATTGAAAGTAAGTTTATGATCCATTATGACTCCTAAATCGCATATTTCTTTTACGTTATCTAAATCACTGTTATTAATTGTGTATGCATGGGCAATTGTGTTTTTACATCTAGAAAACGTAATTGATTTGAATTTATTAATGTTTAAATTTAATTTGTTATTATCGCACCACTGCGAAAGTTGATCTAGGTCATATTGGATCTGATGGCAATCAATCAGACTTTTTATTCTTTTAAATAGTTTTAAGTCATCTGCAAACAATAAAGAATTACAGTACTATTAATGGTAAGTCATTTATAAACAAGTTAAATAGTAATGGCCCACAATGCGACCCCTGTGGTACCCCAGAGATATCACCAGTATAAGTTTAGACAAAAAATTATTAATTTTAATGCACTGTGTTCTGTTTACTAAGTAACTTTTTAGCCAATTTACAATACTGTTATTAAATCCTAAGACAGTAAGCTTGACAATAAGAATACAATGATCGACACGGTCAAATGCTTTCGCAAAATCTGTATAGACAGCATCTACTTGTTGATTAATTTCAAACGTGCTTAAAATAAAATTTTGGTAAAGCAATAGATTAGTTGAAGTAGAACGTCCTTCTCTAAATCCATGCTGCTCTTCAATAAAAGCATTTTTTGAAATCCATTTGATCTGCTTTGAAACAATCTTATCTAATAATTTGGGGATTACTGATTGCTTACAAATCCCTCTATAGTGAAATTTAATATTGTACCTACTTCTGACGTATTAGTGACAACTGTCATTTAATCTGTCATATTAAAAACAGCAGAAACGCAATTAGTGTAAGAATAAGCAAATTTCTTGATAAGTAACACTTGGGCGGGTGAGCGGAAACACTGTATTAAACCACCGGCCCAATATTTATAAACTGTGCTCCCGCCCACCCGCCCAGGTGTAAGTTATCAAAAAATTTAATATTGAACCCAACTCTGACGTATAAGTGACAACTGTCATTTAATCTGTCATAATAAAAAGAGCAGAAACGCAATTAGAGTAAGAATAAACAATTTTTTTAATAAGTAACACTTAGGCGGGTGGGCGGGAACACTGTATCAAACCACCGTCCCAATATTTATAAATTGTGTTCCCGCCCACCCGCCCAAGTGGTAGTTAACAGGAAATTTAATATTGTTCCCACCTTTGACGTATTAGTGACAACTGTCATTTAATCTGTCCCATTAAAAACAGCAGAAACGCAATTAGTGTAAGAATAAGCAAATTTTTTGATAAGTTACACTTGGGCGGGTGGGCGGGAACACTGTATCAAACCACCGGCCCAATATTTATAAACTGTGTTCTTGCCCACCCGCCCAGGTGCTAGTAATCAAAAAAAATTTTATTATTGTACCCACCTCTGACGTATTATTGACAATTGTCATTTAATCTGTCATATTAAAAACAGCAAAAACGCAACTAGTGTAAGAATAAACAAATTTCTTGATAAGTAACACTTGGGCGGGTGGGCGGGAACACTGTATCAAACTACCGGCCCAATATTTATAAACTGTGTTCCCGCCCACCCGCCCAGGTGTTAGTTGTCAAGAAATTTAATATTGTACCCACCTCTGACGTATTAGTGACAACTGTCATTTAATCTGTCATATTAAAAACAGCAAAAACGCAATTAGTGTAAGAATAAACAAATTTTTTGATAACTAACACATGGGCGGATGGGCGAGAATATTGTATCAAACCACCGGTCCAATATTTATAAACTGTGTTCCCGCCCAAGTGTTAGTTATCATGAAATTTAATATTGTACCCACCTCTGATGTATTGTTGACAACTGTCATTCAATCTGTCATATTAAAAACAGCAAAGACGCAATTAGTGTGAAAATAAGCAAATTTCTTGATAACTAACACTTGGGCGGGTGGGCGAGAACACTGTATCAAACCACCGGTTCAATATTTATAAACTGTGTTCCCGCCCACCCGCTCAAGTGTTATTCATCAAAAGTTATTTCAGATCTTGCACCAGACTTAAATATTGGAGTGACATAAAACAGTTTCCAAAATTTAGGAAATGACTCGCTATGTAATGATGATTGAAACAGCATTGTAATTAGGGTAGTTAGCAAGCAGATTTTTCAACAATACTTTTGAATGGATACTTAGTATAAAATGCCTTTTTGACCAAAAATTATTAAAAAAAGGTGTTTTTCTGCAAAAAAAGCTGCAGAATACTGTTTTGGACTAAAAATTTAAAAAATGATAATTTTAGACTAAAAACTGCTCAAAAAATGATGTTTTTGACTAAAAATTTAGTATAAAATGCTTCTAGACCTAAAATAATTAAAAAAATGTCATTTTTGCAAAAAAAACTACGTTTAGAAAATATTGTTATGGACTAAACAATTTAAAAAAGGCATTTTTAGACTAAAATCTGTTTAGAGAATGATGTTTTTGACTAAAAACTCAAGTATAAAATGCTTTTTAGACCAAAAATAATTTAAAAAAATTGATTTTCAGCAAAAGAAGCTACAGAATACTCTTAGAAAATATTAGTTTTGGACCAAAAATTTAAAGAAAAAGGCAATTTTAGATTAAAAATTGTTCAGGAAATGATGTTTTTGACTAAAAACTTAGTATAAAATGCTATTTAGACCAAAGATAAAAAAGTAAAAAATGTGATTTTTTGCAAAAAAGCTACAAAATACTATTAGAAAATAAAGGCTAAAAATTATACCAAAAAACAATTTTAAACTAAAAACTGTTCAGAAAATTATGTTTTTGAGTAAAAACTTAGTATAAAATGCTATTTAGAACAAAAATAATTTAAAAAATGTTGTTTTTTTTGCAAAAAAGCTGCAGAATACTTTTGGAAAATACTGTTTTGGACTTAAAATTAAAAAAAAAATGTAATTTTAGACTAAAAACTCTTTAGGAAATTATGTTTTTGACTAAAAACTTAGTATAAAATGCTTTTTAGACCAAAAATAATTTAAAAAATGTGATTTTTTTTTTCAAAAAAGCTACGGAATACTTTTAGAAAATACTCCTTTTTCTAACAATTAAAAAATTAATTCAAAAAAGCAATTTTAGACTTAAAATAGTTCAGAAAATAATGTTTTTGACTAAAAAACCTAATTCAACTATGTAAATCTTTTTTGAATTGTTTGTTGAACGAAATTTTGCTTGGCATAGGAATCGAAGTGGCGCAGTCGGTAGGTGAAATATTTTGTTTGAGAGATAAAATTCTTTTTAGGCCAAAAATAATTAAAAAAATGTGATTTTTTGCAAAAAAGCTACAGACAACTTAGACAATACTGTTTTAGACTAAAATTAAAAAAAAGAGGCAAATTTAGACTGAAAACTGCTCAGAAAATTTTGTTTTTGACTAAAAACTTAGTATAAAATGCTTTTTAGATCAATAATAATTGAAAAATGTAATTTTTTGCAAAAAAAGCTACAGAATACTCTTAAAAAATACTGTTTAGGACTAAAAATTTAAAATAGGCAATTTTAGACTAAAAACTATTTAGAAAATGATGTTTTTGAGTAAAAATCTTAATATAAAATGATTTTTAGAGCAAAAATAATTTTAAAAAAGTGATTTTTTGCAAAAAAGCTACAAAATACTTTTAGAAAATACTGTTTGGGACTAAAAATTAAAAAAAAAGGCAATTTTAGACTAAAAACTGTTCAGAAAATAATGTTTTTGACTAAAAACTTAGTATAAAATGCTTTTTAGACCAAAAATAATTTTAAAAAAGTGATTTTCTGCAAAAAAGCTACAAAATACTTTTAGAAAATACTGTTTAAGACTAAAAACTAAAAAAAAGGCAATTTTAGACTAAAAACTGTTCAGAAAATGATGTTTTTGACTAAAAACTTAGTATAAAATGCTTTTTAGACCAAAAATAATTTTAAAAAAGTGATTTTTTGCAAAAAAGCTACAAAATACTTTTAGAAAATACTGTTTGGGACTAAAAATTAAAAAAAAGGCAATTTTAGACTAAAAACTGTTCAGAAAATGATGTTTTTGACTAAAAACTTAGTATAAAATGCTTTTTAGACCAAAAACAATTTTAAAAAAGTGATTTTTTGCAAAAAAGCTACAAAATACTTTTAGAAAATACTGTTTGGGACTAAAAATTAAAAAAAAGGCAATTTTAGACTAAAAACTGTTCAGAAAATGATGTTTTTGACTAAAAACTTAGTATAAAATGCTTTTTAGACCAACAATAATATAAAATTTTTTTTTTTTGCAAAATACTACAGAATACTCTTAAAAAAATTTGTTTTTTATTAAAAATTAAACAAAAAATGCAGTTTTAGACTAAAAGCTTTTCATGAAATGAAGTTTTTGAGTAAAAACTTAGTATAAATTGCTTTTTAGACCAAAAATAGTTTAAAAAAATGTATTTTTTTGCAAAAAAAGTTACAAAATACTCTTAGAAAATACTTTGTTAAACTAAAAATTAAAAAACGGCAATTTTAGAAAAAAAACTGTTAAAAAAATAATGTTTTTGACTAAAAACTTAGTATAAAAAGCTTTTTAGACCAACAATAATTTAAAAAAAGAATTTTTTTGCAAAAAAACTACAGAATAAATTTGTTTTTGATTAAAAATTAAAAAAAAATGCAGTTTTAGACTAAAAACTGTTCAGAAAATGATGTTTTTGACTAAAAACTTAGTATAAAATGCTTTTTAGACCAAAAATAATTTAAAAAAAGTGATTTTCTGCAAAAAAGCTACAAAATACTTTTAGAAAATACTGTTTAGGACTAAAAACTAAAAAAAAGGCATTTTTAGACTAAACACTGTTCAGAAAATGATGTTTTTGACTAAAAACTTAGTATAAAATGCTTTTTAGACCAAAAATAATTTTAAAAAAGTGATTTTCTGCAAAAAAGCTACAAAATACTTTTAGAAAATACTGTTTAGGACTAAAAACTAAAAAAAAGGCAATTTTAGACTAAAAACTGTTCAGAAAATGATGTTTTTGACTAAAAACTTAGTATAAAATGCTTTTTAGACCAAAAATAATTTTAAAAAAGTGATTTTCTGCAAAAAAGCTTCAAAATACTTTTAGAAAATACTGTTTAGGACTAAAAACTATAAAAAAGGCAATTTTAGACTAAAAACTGTTCAGAAAATGATGTTTTTGACTAAAAACTTAGTATAAAATGCTTTCTAGACCAAAAATAACTTAAAAAAAATGATTTTCTGCAAAAAAGCTACAAAATACTTTTAGAAAATACTGTTTGGGACTAAAAATTAAAAAAAAAGCAATTTTAGACTAAAAACTGTTCAGAAAATGAAGTTTTTGACTAAAAACTTAGTATAAAATGCTTTTTAGACCAAAAATAATTAAAAAAAAAGATTTTTTGCAAAAAAACTACAAAATACTTTTAGAAAATACTGTTTGGGACTAAAAATTAAAAAAAAGGCAATTTTAGACTAAAAACTGTTCAGAAAATGAAGTTTTTGACTAAAAACTACAAAATACTTTTAGAAAATATTGTTTGGGACTAAAAATTTAAAAAAAAGGCAATTTTAGACTAAAAACTGTTCAGAAAATGATGTTTTTGACTAAAAACTTAGTATAAAATGCTTTTTAGACCAAAAATAATTTAAAAAAAAGTGATTTTCTGCAAAAAAGCTACAAAATACTTTTAGAAAATACTGTTTAGGACTAAAAACTAAAAAAAAAGGCAATTTTGGACTAAAAACTGTTCAGAAAATGATGTTTTTGACTAAAAACTTAGCATAAAATGCTTTTTAGACCAACAATAATTAAAAAAAAAAATTTTTTGCAAAAAAACTACAGAATACTCTTAAAAAATTTTGTTTTTGATTAAAAATTAAAAAAAAATGAAGTTTTAGATTAAAAACTGTTCATGAAATGATGTTGTTGAGTAAAAATTGCTTTTTAGACCAAAAATAGTTTTAAAAAATGTGTTTTTTTGCAAAAAAAAGTTACAGAATACTCTTAGAAAATACTTTAGATACTTTTTAGACCAAAAACTGTTCAGAAAATGATGTTTTTGATTAAAAACTTATTAAAAACACACTTTATAGACAAAAAAGAAGTCAAAAAGTTCAATTTTGTGCAAAAAAAGTTGTTTTAAGCTGGAAACTTTTCAAATAATACTACTGTAGACTAGAAATTATACATAATTTTATGCAAAAAACCAAAAACAGTAATTTAAATTAAAAAAAAAAAATACTTATTGCGCACTAGAAACCCATGAAATCAAACAATTTTAGTCTAAAATCTGTTTAGAAAATGCTGTTTTTCAATAAAAAATAATGGAAAATGCTTTTTGGATCAAAAAGGAATGAAAAAATGAGATTTTGCGCAAAAGATTAATAAAAGATACTGTTTTGAACTAAAAATTAAACAAAAAGAACCATTTTGGAATAAAAACTGACTAAAAACTTAATAAAGAAACGCTTTTTAGACAAATAAAATTCAAAAAGTTTAATTTTGTACAAAAAAAATGTTATTTTAAACTAGTAACTTATCTAAAATACTACTTTGGGCTATAAATTATACAAAAAATGCAATTTGGGACTCTAAACTGATTAGAAAATGCTGTTTCCGACTATAAACTTTATAGAAAATTTATCTTAAACCAAAAAGAAGTTAAAAAACACAATTTTGCACAAAAGAGTTACTTTTTTAAACTAAAAACTTTATTTTTTAATAAAAACTCAATAGAAAATGCTTTTTAAACCAAGAAATTAGTCAGTAAATATGATTTTGTGTTACCAGAAAATGTAATATTAAATGGAAAACTTGACTACAAATTCAACAGAAAATTCAATTTTGGACTAAATACTAGTCAAAAAATGAAGGTTTCTACTCAGAATTTAACAGAAAATGTGAAATTTGTGCAGAAAATACAAAAAAGTCATCAGAAAATACTAATTTGGACTAAAAACTAAACAAAAAATGCAGTTTTAGACTTAAAACATATTAAAAAAATGCCTTTTTAATGTAAAAAATTAAAAAAAAAAATTATATGAAGCAATTTGATTGCAGTTTTAAAAATACCAACAAAAAAATTTACAAATTATTTTTTAATAATTTACAAAAGAAAAAAACTCAAACCCCTATTTTAAAAATTGTGAATCTGTGAGGTTTTTTTCAATGTTTTACATTTTATTCCACTGGTTTTAGATGATACAATCATTTTTGTAATTGTTACATGAACTTAATTGCACGTTACAATTTTATAATTTTAAGGTTCTAACACAGGAAGAATTTTCCTATGGAATCAGTTATTAGTCAATCAAAAATATTGAATACTTTTTAAATTTGTTTACATAAGTCCGCATCCATGGGGAAATCAAATGATTGATAGCTTTAAATGAATACAACTAAATATTGAAGCAAAATATAAGCTTTGTTAACAGCACACACGAATACTAATAAATTGGATCGTTAAATTTTTGCACATTTACATCAATAAATTTTATAGCCTAATGGAAGGAATAAAAGTTAAAAGCATTTTCACGCAAAACGGTTAATAAATATATTTCATTAAAAATATATGACAATGATTTAGTCAATCTTTTTTTCTAGGTAGGAGTCGCAATTAGCCAGATAATGATTCTGAGAACTAATTAAGTGTTTTTATTTGTAATGGGTGGGCAAGAACACTGTATCAAACCACCGGTCCAATATTTATAAACTGTGTTCCCGCCCACCCGCCCAAGTGTTATCATTTTTATGCTTATTCTCACACTAATTGCGTTTCTGCTGTTTTTAATATGACAGTTGTCACTAATACGTCAAAAGTGGGCACAATAACAAATATTACAACTTTATAATCAACAAAATAAAATTGAAACTTCTAGTTATAACTCAAACTTGATTACAATAAAACTTTTATTAAAAAAGCACAGGTCATTAACCAGTACACTTTTACCGTTTAACAAGCTTTCATGCTATAAAATCTTAGCGCTAGAAAGTGCCATTTAAAACCCGATTATAAGCGCTTACTTTTTAATTGCTGTCAGTGCACCTTTTAGAACTCAAGTTTTAATTGGAATAGTTTCATTAAATTAAATTAAAAAAAAAATAAAAGCAACAATAAAAGAGATAAGATAATAAGATAAGATTTGTTTTATTAATTAGTACGATTCAGATCGTCAATGATGTGCGACGTAGTTGATTTCTACTGTGATGATTATAAATCTGCCAACGATATATTGAAGTGGATTGATTTGAAGATTGAAGAATTGGGTAATGCAAAGCTACCCGTTTCAAGTATATTAATTAAGCAACAATTAAATTCGTTGGATGAGTATGAGAATAAAAAGAATTCCAAGTTGAACAATTTGGATAATTTAAGGTTGCTTTATAATAACGAAAAAGTTGATAAATTATTACCAATAATCGATGATAAATTATTACAATTAAAAATGATGGAAGAAGATTACAAAATGGAACGTAATAATGAATTGCAACGCTTGCAAGGATTGGATAAAAAATATAAATTATACGAAAGCAGATTCAGAGAACGCGAAGATTACTTTAAGGAAATTAAAAAAGTGCTAAAGAATAATATAAGTCGTGGAGACTTGGATAAATTGTCTGTCGATTTCGCGCATAGGCAAGATGAGTATGGTGATATGTTGGATGTTTGCCAGGAGCTGTTGAATGGGAATTACAAACATGGAAAGAAGATGCTGGATAAAGAGACCCAGAGTATATTCGAGTTGATGGAAATTAGACGGATGATTGATCAGAGATCGGTCTTTTTGGATGAACTGGATGTGAGCAGAGATGCAGACGAAACGGAATCTTTGAATGGAGGTAGAAATTTTTTATATTTAATCTATTATATTATAATAAGAAAAAAATAAAATCCAGACAAGATAGTAGATAAGGTATCGGGTAAATAAAATAAAATAATTGATTTTTGGTGTTATAGATAAATAATTTAATTATTTTGTAATGGATTATAATAAATTAATATAATTTAGACTAAATGGAATGCATACCTTTTATAGATAAGATAAACGCTCTCATAAATGCCGATTACAAACTATTATCAGTCAACATTTAATATAGGAGGAGATAATTAAAGCAAACACATTGTAATTACAATGAATCATAATTCTAAAATTGTATCGCTTAAACTGTAATAAAAATTCTTTTATGTAGTTGTGCCCTAAAATTGAGGTCTAAAAAACTTTAATCCAAAGTACAATTATAAGTTGCAGATTTTTTTTTGAAATAATCAAAATTTTAGAAAACTTTGGTTTATTTTATAAATTGTGACAGGTACCATTTGACAAATTTGAAATTTTGGACACACAACTGATCAGATTTTTTACAATTTTCATTCCTTATTGACAGATCAAACCCATCTTTAAAAGTACAACTTTCTGACAACTATGACATACTCTTAACACGATTGCAACCTTATTTGATCACAAACAGTCCTTTCAAACTGTGCCAAGTGACCTTTTTGTTTCAAAAATTAGCGGAAAAGCTTCTTCATCATTCCAAATATTTAGAGATACAGTCAGACGTGCTTCAAGTATTTTTAAGTTTACGTAAGGTATATCAAAATAATTTAAACTTTTTCCAAATTCTTTTAACTTGTTGAACAATGACCAAATGTCTTCTAAACAGTTCAGTTTTGTCCAAACTCTTTTTAAACAGTTTAAAGTCGTCCAAACTTTTTCTAAAAAGTTCAACTTTGTCTAAATTCTTCCTAAACAATTGAGGCCACTCCATTCCAAACTATTGATCTATTACCATATAACAAGGAATAGTATGTTTGTCTTCTATCAAAACGTCAAGTCATTTTGGTTGTTACTAATTAACCATATTTTAATGTTTCAAGTCCAGATTTAGCTATATTTACATTTTATAAATTCTTACAATATTTTAATGTTTCAAAGCCTGATTATGGCATTTTTAAAATTTTATGAATTGAATAAGCTCATCTCAACAAATAACGGCTAAATTTTGTCAAATGTGATAGTCGATTTTGCTATTTTTAGGACTTATTAATTGTTCTACACTTTTCAGCAGTTTATGGCCAAACTTTGATGTTTTCTGAGAATATTTTAATGTTCAAGTGTTTCAAACTGTTATTTTTAACATTTTTTTTATTGTCCTAACATGTTTCCACATCTTATATAAAGTTCAAAATTCTTTAAATATGTTTATAAGCGCACTACAATATTAAAAAATGTCTAAACATGTTTGAAAGTGCCATAAAATGTTTTTGTAGTGTCATACAATGTTCTTAATTATTTAAACATGTTTTCAAATATCATAAAATGTTTTTATAAAGTCATACAGTGATCTACATTGTCTTGAAATGTTGCTAATAGTCATACAATGTTCTAAACTGCAAAAAAATATGTTTCCAAATATCCTAAAATGTGTTTATAAAGTCATAAAATGTTTTACATTGTTTTAACATGTTTCCAAGTGCCCTTCAATAATCTAAATTGTCTAAACATGTTTCCAAGTAACCTATATAATATTCTAAATTATCTTAAACATGTTCCCAAATATCATAAAAATGTTTTTATAGTGTCATACAATGTTATAAATTATCGAAAAATGTTCCCAAATGTAGTTTTCTTTTTCTATAAAACCATACAGTGTTCTCTATTGTCTTAACATAAATCCACACGTTATATAACGTTCTAAATTGTTTAAACATGTTTTTAAGTGTCATACAACATTAAAAAAGTCTAAACATGTTTCAAAGTACCATAAAACGTTTTTGTAGTGTTATACAATGTTCTTAATTATTTAAACATATTTTCAAATGTCATAAAATGTTTTTATAAAGTCATAGTGTTCTACATTGTCTTGAAATGTTCCTAAGTATCATAAAAGGTCAAAACATGTTTCCAAATTTCCTAAAATGTTTATATAAAGTCATAAAATGTTTTACATTGTTTTAACATGTTTCCAAGTAGCCTTCAATGATCTAAATTGTCTAAACATGTTTCCAAGTGTCATAGAATATTCTGAATTGTCTTAAACATGTTCTCAAGTGTCATAATGTTTTTGTAGTGCCATACAATGTTCTAAATATTCTTAACATGTTTCTAAATGTCAGAAAATGTTTTTATAAAATCTAACAGTGTTTTACATTGTCTTGAGAATGTGTTCAAGTGTCATTCAATGTTCTAAATTATCTAAACATGTACTCAAATGTCCTAAAATGTTTTTTATAAAGTCATAAAGTATTTCACATTGTTTTGACAACTTCCAAAAAGCATACAGTGTTTTACATTGTCGTAACATGTTTTCAAGTATCATAGAATGTTCAAAATTTTCTAAACATGTTTCTAAATATTATTAAATATTTTTATGAAGCTATACAGTGTTCAACAAAATCTTAACATGTTTTTAAGTGTCATACAACGTTCTAAATTATGTAAACATGTTTCCAAATGTCATAAAATGTTTTTATAAAGTCATACAAAGTGCAACATTGTTTTAAAATGTTATAAATGTTATACAATGTTCTAAATTGTCTAAACATGTTTCCAAATGTTATAAAATATTTTTATGAAGTTATACAGTATTCCAAAATGTCTAAACATGTTTCCATGTGTGATATAATGTTTTTATAATATCATGCAGTGCTCTACGTTGTCTTAATATGTCATACAATGTTTTAAATTGTCTAAACTTGTTTATAAAAGTCATACAACATTGTTTTAACATGTTTCCAAATGTTATGCAATGTTTTAAATTGTTTAAACATTTTAAAATGTTTCCATAGTGTCATACAATGTTCTAAATTCTTTAAACGTGTTTCCAAATGTCTAAAAATGTTTCCATAGTATCATATAATGTTCTAAATTGTCAAAACATGTTTCTAAATCTCATAAAATGTTTTTATAAAATCATATAGTGTTCTACATTGTCAAAACATGTTTCTAAAAGTCATAATATGTTTTCATATTGTCATACAATGTTCTAAATTGTCTAAACATATTCTCAAGTGTCATAAAATATTTCTATGATGTCATACAACGTTTTAAGTTGTCTAAATATGTTCCCAAACATCATAAAATGTGTACTACAATGTTTTACATTGTTTAAACATGTTCTTAAGTACCATACAATAATTTAAAAAGTTTCAAAATATACCATAAAGTCATACAATGTTTTATTTTATTTAACATGTTTCCAAGTGTCATAAAATGATTCATGCAATGTTAAAAATTTTCTAAACATGTTTCCAATTGTTATAAAATGTTTTTATAAAGTTATACAGTGTTCCAAATTGTCTAAACATGTTTTTAAGTGTCAAATAATGTTTAATAAAGTCATACAGTTTCCAAATGTTTTAAATTATCTAAACATCTTCCCAAATATTTTAAAATGTTTACATAGTATCATACAATGTTCTAAATTCTTTAAACGTGTCTATAAATGTTTAGATAGTATCATATAATGATCCAAACTGTCAAAACATGCTCCCAAATCTTTTTATAAAATCATACAGTTCTACATTGTCAAAACATGTTTCCAAGTATCATAAAATGTTTTCATAACGTCATACAATGTCCTAAAGCGTTAAAACATGTTTCAAATTTACATTAAGTGTTTCTATAATGTCATACAATGTTCTAAAGTGTCAAAACATGTTCCCAAGTGTCATAAAATATTTCCATAGTGTCATACAATGTCTAAAGTTGCCTAAATATGTTTCCAAATATCATAAAATGTTCTTATAGTATCATACAATGTTTTAGATTGTTTAAACATGTTCTTAAATGTCATACAATGTTTTACATATCCTTAACATGTTCCTAAGTGCCATACAATGCTATACATTGTCAAAACATGATTCCAAGTTACATAAAATTATTCTATAATGTCATACAATGTTCTAAGTTGTCTAAATATGTTCCCAAATACCATAAAATGTTTATATAGTGTCATACAATGTTTTACATTGTTTAAAAATGTTCTCAAGTGTCATACAATGTTGTAAATTGTTTTAAAATGTTTCCAAATATTATAAAAAATTCTTATAAAGTCATACAACGTTTTAAATTAAAAACACATGTTTCCAAATTACATAAAATACAATGTTATAAAGTATCTAAACATGTTCCCAAGTGTCATAAAATATTTCCATGGTGTCATACCATGTTCTAAATTGCCTAAATATGTTCCCAAACATCATAAAATGTTTTTATAGTGTCATACAATGTTTTACATTGTTTAAACATATTCTTAAGTATCATACAATGTTTTAAATTGTTTTAAAATGTTTCTAAATATTATAAAAAAATCTTATAAAATCATACAATGTTTTACATAGTCTTAACATGTTCCTAAGAGTCAAACATGGCTTTAAATTGTCAAAACATGTTTCCAAGTGTCGTAAATGTTTCCATAATGTCATACAATGTTCTAAAAAATCTAAACAAGTTCCGAAGAGTCATAAAATATTTCCATAGTGTCATACAATGTTTTAAGTTGCCTAAATATGTTCCAAAATATCATAAAATGTTTTTATAGTGTCATACAATAGTTAACATTGTTTAAACATGTTCATACGTGTCATACAATGTTTTAAAATGTTTCCAAATACTATAAAAAGTTCTTATAAAGTCATACAATATTTAACATAGTCTAACATGTTCCTATGCTATAAATCGTCAAAACATGTTTCCAAGTTACATAAAATATTTCCATGATGTCAAACAATGTTATAAATTGTCTATTCATGTTCCCAAGTGTTATAAAATATTTCCAAAGTACCACACAATGTTCTAAGTTGCCTAAATATGTTCCCAAATATCATAAAATGTTTTAAATTGTTTTAAAATGTTTCCAAATAATATAAAAAGTTCTTATAAAGTCATACAATGTATAACATAGTCTTAACATGTTCCTAAGTATCATACAATGCTTTAAATTGTCAAAACATGTTTTCAAGTTGCATAAAATGTTGCCATAATGTCATACAATGTTCTAAGTTGTTAAAAAATGTTCTCAAATATCATAAAATGTTTGTATAGTGTCATACAATGTTTTACATTGTTTAAACATGTTCTCAAGTGTAATACAATGTTTTAAATTGTTTTAAAATGTTTCCAAATAATATAAAAAGTTCTTATAAAGTCATACAATGTTTTATATAGTCATAACACTATCCTAAGTGTCATACATGGCTATAAATTGTCAAAACATGTTTCCAAGTGTCATAAAATATTTCCATAAAGTCATACAATGTTCTAAGTTCTCTAAATATGTTCCCAAATATCATAAAATGTTCAAATAGAGTCATACAATGTTTTACATTGTTTAAACATGTTTTTAAGTGTCATACAATGTATTAAATTGTTTTAAAATGTTTCCAAATATTATAAAAAGTTCTTATGAAGTCATACAATGTTTTACATAGTTTTTAACATATTCTTAAATGTCATACAAAGCTTTAAATTGTCAAAACATGTTTCAAAGTATCATAAAATGTTTCCATTATGTCATACAAAGTTTTAAAGTGTCTAAACATGTTTCCAAGTGTCATTAAATATTTCCATAGCGTCATACAATGTTCTACGTTGTCTAAATATGTTCCAAAATATCATAAAATGTGTTTATACTATCATACAATGTTTTAAATTGTTTATACATGTTCTTAAGTGTCATACAATGTATTAAATTTTTTCCAAATATTATAAAAAAATTCTTATTAAGTCATACAATGTTTTACATAATTTTAACATGTTCCTAAGTGTCATACATGGCTTTAAATTGTCAAAACATGTTTCCAAGTTACATAAAATGTTTCCATAATGTCATACAATGTTCTAAAGTGTCTAAACATGTTCCCAAGTGTCATAAAATATTTTCATATTGTCATACAATGTTCTAAGTTGTCTAAATATGTACCCAAAAATCATAAAAGGTTTTTATAGTGTCATACATTGTTTTACATTGTTTAAACATGTTTTTAAGTGTCATACAATGTTTTAAACTGTTTTAAAATGTATCTAAATAATATAAAAAATTCTTATAAAGTCATACAATGTTTTAAATAATCTAAACATGTTCCTAAGTGTCATACAACGTTATAAATTGTCAAAACATGTTTCCAAATTACATAAAATGTTTCCATAATGTCATACAATATCCTAAATTGTCTAAATATGTTCCAAAATATTATAAAATATTTTTATAATGTCATACAATGTTTTACATTGTTTAAACATGTTTTTAAGTATTATACAATGTTTTAAATTGTTTTAAAATGTTTCTGAATATTATAAAAAATTCTTATAAAATCATACAATGTTTTAGATAATCTTAACATGTTCTTAAGTATCATACAATGCTTTATATTGTCAAAACATGTATTCAAGTGTCATAAAATGTTTTCATATTGTCATACAATGTTCTAGATTGTCTAAACATGTTCCCAAATGTCATAAAATATTTCCATAGTGCCATACAACGTTATAAAATGTCTAAATATGTTCCTAAATATCATAAAATGTTTTTATAGTGTCATACAATGTTTTACATTGTTTAAACATGTTCTTAAGTGTCATACAATATATTAAATTGTTTTAAAATGTTTCCAAATATTATAAAAAATTCTTATAAAGTCATACAATGTTTTACATAGTTTTTAACATGTTCCAAAGTGTCAAATAATGCTTAAAATTGTCAAAACATGATTCCAAGTTACATAAAATGTTTCCATAATGTCATACAATGTTCTAAAGCGTCAAAATATGTTCCCAAAGGTCATAAAATATTTCCATAGTGTTGTACAATGTTCTAAGTTGCCTAAATATGGTCCCAAATATCATAAAATGCTTTAATAATGTCATACATTGTTTAAACGTGTTCTTAAGTACCATACAATGTTTTAAATTGTTTTAAAATGTTTCTAAATATTATAAAAAGTTTTCATAAAGTCATACAATGTTTTACATAATCTAAACATGTTCCTAAAAATCATACAATGCTTTAAATTGTCAAAACATGTTTCCAAGTGTCATAAAATGTTTCCATAATGTCATACAATGCTCTAAAGTGTCTAAACATGTTCCCAATTGTCATAAAATATTTCCATAGTATCATACAATGTTCTAAGTTGCCTAAATATGTTCTCAAATATCATAAAATGTTTTTATAGTGTCATACAATGTTTTACATTGATTAACCATATTCTCAAGTGACATACAATGTTTTAAATTGTTCAAAAATGTTTCCAAATATTATAAAAAATTCTTATAAAATCATACAATGTTTTACATAGTTTTAACATGTTCCTAAGTGTCATACATGGCTTTAAATTGTCAAAACATGTTTCCATGTGTCATAAAATGTTTCCATAATGTCATACAATGTTCTAAAAAGTCTAAACAAGTTCCCAAGTGTCATAAAATATTTCCATAGTGTCATACAATGCTCGAAGTTGCCTAAATATGTTCCCAAAAATCATAAAATGCTTTTATAATGTCATACAATGTATTACATAATTTAAACGTGTTCTTAAGTACCATACAATGTTTTAAATTGTTTTAAAATGTTTCTAAATATTATAAAAAGTTTTTATAAAGTCATACAATGTTTTACATAGTCTTATCATGTTTCCAAGTGTCATACATTGCTTTAAATTGTCAAAACATGTTTCCAAGTGTCATAAAATGTTTCCATAATGTCATACAATGCTCTAACGTGTCTAAACATGTTCCCAAGTGTCATAAAATATTTCCATAGTATCATACAATGTTCTAAGTTGCCTAAATATGTTCCCAAATATCATAAAATGCTTTTATAATGTCATAGAATGTATTACATTGTTTAAACGTGTTCTTAAGTACCATACAATGTTTTAATATGTTTTAAAATGTTTCTAAATATTATAAAAAGTTTTTATAAAATCATACAATGTTTTACATAATGTTAACATGTTCCTAAGTGTCATATAATGTTTTCAATTGTCAAAACTTGTTTCCAAGTGTCATCAAATGTTTCCATAATGTTATACAATGCTCTAAAGTGTCTAAAAATATTCTCAAGTGTCATAAAATATTTCTATGATGTCATACAACATTTTAAGTTGTCTAAATATGTTCCTAAATATCATAAAAGGTTTTAATAGTGTCATACAATGTTTAACATTGTTTAAACATGTTCTTAAGTGTCAAACAATGTATTAAATTGTTTTAAAATGTTTCTAAATATTATAAAACATTCTTATAAAGTCATACAATGTTTTACATAGTCTGAACATGTTTCTAAGTGTCATACAACGTTTTAAATTGTCAAAACATGTTTCCAAGTTATATAAAATGTTTCCATAATAATAATAATATTTTATTAAATATGTTCCCAAATATCATAAAATGTTTTTATAGTAACATAAAACGTTTTACATTGTTTAAACATGTTGTTAAGCATCATACAATGTTTTACAGTGTCTTAACATGTTTCCAAGTGTCATACAGTGATCTAAACAGTCTAAACATGTTCTCAACTATTATAAAATGTCTTTATAGTGGCAAACACTGTTCCAAACTGACTAAACATGTTTCCAAATAATTTAAAAAGTTCTTATAAAGTCATACAATGTTTCACATAGTCTTAACATATTCATAAGTATCATGAAACGTTTTAAATTGTCAAAACATGTTTTCAAGTGTCATAAAATGTTTTAATAATGTCATACAATATTTTAAAGTGTCTAAATATGTTCTCAAGTGTCATAAATTTTATAAAATGGTTTTATAGTGTCATACAATGTTTTACATTGTTTAAACAAGTTCTTAAGTCATACAATGATTTAAATTGTTTTAAAATGTTTCTAAATATTATAAAAAATTCTTATAAAATCATACAATGTTTTACATAGTCTTAACATGTTCCTAAGTGTCATACATGGCTTTAAATTGTTAAAACATGTTTCCAAGTGTCATAAAATGTTTCTTTAACGTCATACAATGTTCTACAAAGTCTAAACAAATTCCCAAGTGTCATAAAATATTTCCATAATGTCATACAATGTTCTAAGTTGCCTAAATATGTTTTTAAGTGTCATATAATGTATTTATAATGTTAAACAGTTTCCAAATGTTATGAAATGTTTTAAATTATCTAAACATCTTCCCAACTATCTTAAAATATTTCCATAGTATCATACAATGTTCTTAATTCTTTAAACTTTTTTCTAAATGTCTATAAATGTTTCCATAGTATCATATAATGTTCTAAACTGTCAAAACATGTTCCCAAATCTTTTTATAAAATCAAACAGTGTTCTACATTGTCAAAACATGTTTCCAAGTGTCATAAAATGTTTTCATAATGTCATAAAATGTTCTAAGTTGTCTAAATATGTTCCCAAATATCATAAAATGCTTTATAGTGTCATACAAAGTTTAACATTGTTTAAACATGTTCTTAAGTGTCATACAATGTTTTAAATTGTTTTAAAATGTTTCTAAATATTATAAAAAGTTCCTAAAAAGTAATACAATGCTTTACCTAGTCTTAACATGTTCCTAAGTGTCATACAATGTTTGAAACTGTCAAAACATGTTTACAAGTTACATAAAATATTTCCATAATGTCATACAATGTTCTAAAGTGCCTAAACATGTTCCCAAGTGTCATAAAATATTTCCATAGTGGCATACAATGTTCTAAATTGTATAAATATGTACCCAAATGTCATACAATATTTCTATAGCGTCATACAATGTTTTACATTGTTTAAACATGTTGTTAAGTGTCATACAATGTTTTACATTATCTTAACATGTTTCCAAGTGTCGTACAGTGATCTAATTAGTCTAAACATGTTCCCAACTATTATAAAATGTCTTTTTAGATGCAAACTCTGTTCCAAACTGTCTAAACATGTTTCCAAGTGTCATACAATGTTTCAAATTGTTTAAAAATGTTTCCAAATATTATAACAAATTCTTATAATAAAGTCATACAATGTTTCGCATAGTCGTAACATGTTCCTTAAACTGTCTAAACACATTTTAAAGTGTAATAAAATCTGAATTGTCACAACAAATTTTCAAGTGTTACAAAATGTTTTTATAATGTCATACAATGTTCTAAAGTGTCTAAACATGTTCCCAAATATCATAAAAATGTTTTTATAGTGTCATACAATGTTTTACATTGTTCAAACTTGTTCTCAAGTGTCATACAATGTTTTGACATGTTTCCAAGTGTCTTACAGTAATCTATAGGTGTTCTCAACTATTATCAAATGTCTTTATACTGGCAAACACTGTTCCAAACTGTCTAAACATGTTTCCAAATTACATAAAATGTTTTTATAAAAATTTACAATGTTTTTTATTGTTTCAACATGTTCCCAAGTGTCATACAATGTTTTAAATTATCTAAACATATTTTCAAGTGTCATAAAATGTTTTCAAAATGTCATACAAGTTTCCATAGTATCTAATATCATAACTTCTCGATACATTTAAATTAAAAAAAAACTATGTTTTCGTTTGAACCTAAAAGGTTTTTAAGGTTTGTTAACATAAAAAGTAGTCTTTGGTATTAAATTAAATCAAATTCAACAAAAAATTTTGTATTTTATATTAAATATTTAAAAAACCATGTTTTTGTAAAAACCTTATTGAGGTTTTTAAGGTTTATCAACATAAAAATGTAAATATTGGTATCAAATTCAAGCAAATTTAACAAGAAATTGTATTTTGAAGTTTAAATAAAAAAAAAAAAGTTTTTGTTAAAACCTTTTAAGGTTTTTAAAGTCATATTTGGTATAAAATTAAAGCAAAACTATCAAATTGTGCAGTGTTCGTTTAAAAATTAAAAAAATAATATTTTTGTCAAAACCTTATTAGGGTTTTCAAAGTTTTTTAACATAAAGTTGTGTATGCTATCAAATTAAAGCCAATTTAACAAAAAATCATATTTTGATTTAAAAATATTGAAAAAGAAGTTTTCCGTTTTAAACCTTATAATGGTTTTTGAGGTTTTTTACATTAAAAATCATGTTTGCTATAAAATGAAAGCAAATTTATTAAGGAAAAATGTGTTTGGTAGAATATTGAAAAAAATCCTATTTTTCTCAAAAACTTATTTGGGTTTTCAAGGTTTTTTTAACATAAAGTTGCGCTTGCTATAAACGTTTTAAACCTTATCAAGGTTTCTAAGGTTTTTTTACATAAAAAGTTGTGTTTGGTATTAAATTAAAGCAAATTTATTAAGGAATTGTATATTGTATGTTTGAATATTTAAAAATTCATATTTTTGTTAAAACCTGATTTAGGGTTTTAAGGTTTTTATAACATAAAGTTGAGTTTGGTATCAATTAAAGCAAATGTTGCAAGGAATCATATTTTTAAGGTTTGTTAACATAAAAAAAAGTTTTTGGTACCAAACTGAAGCAAATTTGACAATAAATCATAGTTTTTTAAAACCTTATTAAGGTTTATAAGGTTTTTTGACATAAAAAGTCGTGTTTGATATCAAACTTAAGCAAACTTAAGAAGAACTATATTTATCAAAATCTCACTGAGGTTATTAAACTTTATTTTTGTCCATTAATATACTAGTGTAAAATAGTGATCATTACGTGCTAGTTATATAATATTAAAAAAAAAACGTGTTATATTATGCCTGATTTAAATCTGAAGTATTATTTTTAGTTGAAGATAATTTAAACAATTGTAAAGTCTGCTTTAACGTCTACTATCTGCAATAGAGTTGATTAATTCTTTCTACAAACTTTAATGCATTAAAAATACAAGGGTATTTGTTCAACTATCGTCGTATAAAGAAAATAATCTGAAAACTTTACAGAGAGCTAATGCTCGAAAACAAAGTTAAATAATTAAATACCTTAAAGTTCTAATCGATGCAGAAATCTTTCTATTTTAAACAAACAAAAAAGACCCAAACCATATGCTGTACTAAATAAATTACATTTTGCAAGGAATTAATAATAGAATTGCATTCAGTATTGCACTTTATATAAATTACTTTTCTAATTAAAACCGAGTTACACCCACTGCTCGTAAATCATCAATTGTACCAACAACGTTCGATTAGTATCATATTTCCAATGTACATAAATCAATTTTATATTTTATGACATTTTTCTGATTAATTGATATGTAGAACAAATATTATTTTAAAAATATAATCAAATCGGCAAGGTAATTTCCCCTAAAACGCATAACAAGTTTTACGAAGAAAACTGCTATCTGGAAAATTTACAGTCGCTCTAAATCGATTTTCAATAATTTAAAGGAAATTAAAAATTTTGTTGGAGTTTAATATACTCGTTTTAGTTATTTAATTTGTATTAATTGAAATAAAATTGCATTGCAATAATCATAATTTGAATTGATATTTTAGTAAATATAAAATAATTAATTAAATTAAATTAGTAATTGTATGATAAATAATATTAAAAATTGATTTTTAATTACGGTAGCAAAATTTTGCCGCAAGTGTATGAAGGAAGATCTTATCGGATACAAGCGGTGGTGGTTTATTTAAAATTTCAATATCCGACGCAATAGAGGATATTAGATTCAAATGATAATATCCAGATTTTGCACAGCAAAGCTACTTGTAACTAACTATTCGATACATGGAAGTCAGTATTGAGGTTCTCATTTTATATTAACGAGATTTGAATGTGCACATTTCAAAATGAAAACTTGGCAATTTTAATAAAATAATTTTAACTAGCTTGAGACGAAGATATGAATTAGTGAACAATAAATAAGATATTTTACTTTTTGAGTAACAACATAAATTAATTTTTAAATTTGCATCTCCATTTGTCATTGAGTAGATAGAAAAAATGATTAATGTGCCAAGGACATAGGGACGTGACGTGTCCTCCGTTCTAGATAGGGTTAAAATTTGCAAGGATGTTAAGGTATGCCGTTCACTTTATAAACATGAAATTTTCCTGTTCGCTTTGGTGGAAATTCGTTTTTCTTCATTCGAACCCCGGCCAGCAACAGATGTACACTTTGCCGATTCGCATTAATAATAAGAGAGGGCAAAGAAGAGAAAAGAAAAAAATAATTGTGCGGCTTACAAGTTTGAAGGGCGATTAATGCGGATACTTTATTAAAGTTTGTTGAAGGAATGCAGAAGTTGGTTGCGTGATCGATTACATCATTGACAGACCCCTCTCGACCAGTATTAGCTTAATGTCACTCGGTGGTTTAACACGACCTCTTTTTTATTTTATTTTAAATAAACCGATATTGCATTTCAGCCTAAAACTCGCGTTTTATTACAAAAATCCCTTTTTATCTTGTCACTTTTGTCTCTAAAATTCCCAATTAAATTGCATCTTCGTCTTTTCATGTAATCGATTATCCTGCCCTTCCTGAGAGATATTTTGCTCCCATGAATCCATTACAAGCTCGCCGCCACCCCCTTCACCTCCTCAACGTTCAAGTCTCATCTAATAGAATTTCGGCCGGATATTATCTGACAGTAATAGATTTCTCGAGAATGAGATTTCATTGAGACTTCGGACTGATCGCTATTCATTATGAATAGCTATGAAATATTGTTCAGTGATATGTCGGGATTGCAATCGTGCCAAGCATTATTGCTTGGATGGAATGTTTCGACAATTTTGCACTTTAATTTAAATAAATTTACAGTTACCACTTGCGTTAATCGTAGCTCATTATCTAATTATTTAAATTTTTGTTACAGGTTAGTAGAATTCCATTGTTTTAAACCTTGGTAAGTTATTCATTCTACTTAAATATATTACCATACTTTTTAAAATCACCATACCATAAATCAAGTTGTATTTCTCTATTAAGATGACGGGGAAAACAATAGCTTAATTATGGTGAGCGTCCGAGCACATGTAAACACATATTCGTTGGCCGCACAGAAAAAGGATTATGTTGCATTCCTCTACCCCCATAATTTTATTAGTTATAACAAGTACATATGTGAGCTGCGTCACGTTTGTTCGGCTTAATTTTTATTTAATTTCACGAGAATATCGCGTGAGGCGCATCACTGATTTCAATTGTGCTAATGAAATCATTAAATCAAAGAATCGTTGTGTGCAGGATTCGAGTAATAAGATTATGTGTTTGTTTTGATAAAGAAAGTATTTTTTTAATATATAAACTAACTTTATTATTATACAAAATTAGCACAAACAATTCTTCATCTCACAAATCTTCATAAATTGTGCGACAAACTCATTCATTGCCCGAAAACTGCACAAAAACTAATTTATTTAGCTTCGGAAATTCATCATAACACAACCTTTTTATTGCATACAATATGAACAAAAAATAAATTTATTGCAAAAAATTCATTATAATTTGCGTAGAATTATAGCAAGAAATTTTGAACAAAAAATAATTTGAGTCATCATAAATTGCACAAAAAACTCATTTATTGTGTAAAATTAGCACAAAAAACTGGTTTAATGTATTAAATTTATTTTAAATCGCGCATAAAATCTATGTATTGCATAAATTTAGCACTTAAACTTTTGATTTTACAAAATTAACACAAAAACTGATTTAAGGTTAAAAAAAACATCATTAATTGCGCACAAAATCTAAATTATTGCACAAAAACTGATTTAACCTAAAAAAATTATAATAAATTAAACAAATAACTTATTATTGCAAAAAATTCATCATAATTTGCGTAACAAATCCAGTTATTGCATAAAATTAGCACAAAAAGCTAATTTATTATAAGAATTTGATCATAAATTGCACAAAAACTAATTTATTACATAGAATTTAACATAAATTGCGCAGAAAACCCATATATTGTAGAAAATCACACAAAAAACTAATATATTTTGAGAAATTTATCATAAAATGCACAAACCATCTTTTTATTGCATAAAATTAGCACAAAAGACTGATTTATTATATAAAACTCATCATAAATTGCGCAAAAAACCCATTTGATGCAAAAAATTGATTTCCTATTAAATTAATTATAAATTGCGCATAAAATTAGTTCAAAAATCTGATTTATCACATAAAATTTATAATAAAATGGCACAAAAAGCTGATTTCTTATTAAATTCATTATAAATTGCGCCAAACACTTTTTTTGTTGCATTAAATTTAATCAAAAAACTAATTTATTTCATATAATTCATAATGAAACAAGCAGAAAGCCCTTTTAATATTACAAAAAATTTAGTTTATCCTAAATTGCACAAAAAACCTTTTAATTGCACAAAATACTGATTTAGGCTAAAAAAAATAATCATAAATTGTGCAGAAACTCTAAAATAGTGCACAAAAACTGATTTAACCCAAAAAAATTATAATTTTTTTTTATTGTTGCATTACAATGCATAAAATTGCATAAAATTAGCACAAAAAGCTAATTTATTATAAGAAGTTGATCATAAATTGCACAAAAACTGATTTATTACATAGAACTTATCACAAATTGCGCAGGAAAGTCATATATTGCTAACAAATTGCACAAAAAACTAGTTTATTGCAAAAAATTAGCACTAAAAACTGAATTATTAAAAGAAAATTACCATAAATTGCACAGAAAACCCATTTGTTGCATATAATTGGCACAAAAAGCTAATTTCTTATTAAATTAATTATAAATTACGCAAGAAAACTCAACTATTGCAAAATATACAAAACTAAATATAACATAAAAAAAACAGAAAAAAATTAATTTATTACTAAAATGTAATCATAAATTGCACAAAACTTCTTTTTATTGCATATAAATGATACAAAAACTAATTTATTGCACAAAAAGCTAATTTATTTAAAAAAAATTATCATAAAATGCACAAACTATCTTTCTATTGCAAAAAATTAGCACAAAAAACTGACTTATTAAATGAAATTTATCATAAATTGCGTAAAAACCCTATTTGTTGCATAGAATTGGCACAAAAAGCACAAACTACGTAAAACTTAATTATTGTATAAAACAAGCACAAAAAAGTTAATTATTGCATAAAATTAGCACAAAAAACTATTTTTTTTAAAGAAATTGATCATAAAATGCACAAACTATCTTTTTATTGCAAAAAATTAGCACAAAAATCTGAATTATTAAATGAAATTGATCATAAATTGCGTAAGAAACCCATTTGTTGCATAGAATTGACACAAAAAACATAAATTACGTAAAAAACTCAATTATTGCATAAAATAAGCACAAAAAACTAAGTTGTTTTAAGAAATTGATCATAAAATGCACAAACTATCTTTTTATTGCAAAAAATTAGTACAAAAAACTGAATTCTTACATGAAAATTATCATAAATTGCGCAAGAAACCCATTTGTTGCATAAAATTGGCACAAAAAACTATTGCAAAAAATAAGCATAAAAACTAAATTATTGCAGAAAATTCATCATAAGTTGCGTAACAAACCCATATAATGCATAAAATTAGCACAAAAAACTAATTTATTACAAAAGCTGATTTCTTATTAAATTCATTATAAATTACGCAAAAAACTCAACTATTGCAAAAAATAAGCATAAAAAACTAAATAATTGCAGAAGATTCATCAAAAGTTGCGTAACAAACCCATTTATTGCATAAAATTAGCACAAAAAACTAATTTATTACAAAAAAGTAATCATAAATTGCACAAAACTTCATTTTATTGCATATAAATGATACAAAAACTGATTTATTACATAAAATCAGCACAAAAAGATAATTTATTTTAAGAAATTCATCATAAAATGCACAAACTATCTATTTATTGCAAAAAAATAGCACTAAAAAACCGAATTATTACATGAAAATTATCATAAATTGCGCAGGAAACTCATTTGTTGCATAACATTGGCACAAAAAGCTGATTTCTTATTAAATTCATTATAAATTACGCAAAAAACTCAACTATTGCAAAAAATAAGCATAAAAAACTAAATAATTGCAGAAGATTCATCAAAAGTTGCGTAACAAACCCATTTAATGCATAAAATTAACACAAAAAACTAATTTATTACAAAAAAGTAATCATAAATTGCACAAAACTTCTTTTTATTGCATATAAATGATACAAAAACTATTTTATTACATAAAATCAGCACAAAAAGCTAAATTATTTTAAGAAATTTATCATAAAATGCACAAACTATTTTTTTATTGCAAAAAATTTGCACAAAAAACTGAATTATTACATGAAAATTATCATAAATTGCGCAGGAAACTCATTTGTTGCATAACATTGGCACAAAAAGCTGATTTCTTATTAAATTCATTATAAATTACGCAAAAAATTCAACTATTGCAAAAAATAAGCATAAAAACTAAATTATTGCAAAAAATTCATCATAAGTTGCGTAACAAACCCATTTAATGCATAAAATTAGCACAAAAAACTAATTTATTACAAAAAAGTAATCATAAATTGCACAAAACTTCATTTTATTGCATATAAATGATACAAAAACTGATTTATTACATAAAATCAGCACAAAAAGCTAATTTGTTTTAAGAAATTGCACAAACTATCTTTGTATTGCAAAAAATTAGCACAAAAAAACTGACTGATTAAATGAAATTTATCATAAATTGAGTAAGAAACCCATTTGTTGCATAAAATTGGCACAAAAAACTCATTTATTACAAAAATGTAATCATAAATTGCACAAAACTTCATTTTATTGCATATAAATGATACAAAAACTAATTTATTACATAAAATCAGCACAAAAAGCTAATTTATTTTAAGAAATTCATCATAAAATGCACAAACAATTTTTTTATTGCAAAAAATTAGCACAAAAAAACTTACTTATTATATGAAATTTATCGTAAATTGCGTAAGAAACCCATTTGTTGCATAGAATTGGCACAAAAAACATAAATTTCGTAAAAAACTCAATTATTGCATAAAATTAGCACAATAAGCTAAATTGTTTTAAGAAACTGATCATAAAATGCCCAAAATATCTTTTTATTGCAAAAATTTGCACAAAAAACTGAATTATTACATGAAAATTAACATAAATTGAGTAAGAAACTCATTTGTTGCCTAAAATTGGCACAAAAAGCTGATTTCTTATTAAATTCATTATAAATTATGCAAAAAAACCTATTTATTACATAAAATTGACACAAAAATCTAATTTATTACATAAATTTATCATGAATTAGCACAAAAAACTGATTTGTTATTAAAATTATTATAAATTGCGCCAAAAATTTATATATTGCATGAAATTAAGACAAAAAACTAATATATTTTAAGAAAATAATCATAAATTGCAAAAAAAATTATTTTAACTTAAAAAAATCCATTATAAATTACACAAAAAACTATATTGCGCAAAATTAGCACTAAAAACTGGTTTGTTTTGTTAAATTTATTTTAAATCGCGCAAAAAATCTATCTATTGCATACTTTTAGTACAAAAACTAGTTTATCTTATAAACTAAAGAAAAAAACTATTTACAAATTTGATTAATCTCAAAAAAATTAATCATAAAACGCGCATAAATTCCAAACTATTGCACAAAAACTAATTTGACCCACAACATTTATAGCATAAAAAATGTAATTATTGCAAAAATTCATCATAATTTGCGTAACAAACTTATTTATTGTATAAAATTAGCACAAAAAGCTAATTTATTGCAAAAAGTTATTCATAAATTGCGCAAACAATACATACATTGAAAAAAATTAGCACAAAAAAATAATTTATTTTAAGAAATTTATCATAAAACCATCTTTATATTGCATAAAATTAGCACAAAAAACTAATTAATTGCATGAAATTCGTAATAGATTATGCAAAAATCATTTAATTGTATAAAATCTACACAAAACACTGATGCAAAGATTCTAAAAAAACCTCAATCACTAGTTGATTATCAAAAAGATAATGCAAAAACTAAAAAAAAAAAAGAAATTTTTTTTTGAAGAACCTCAATCACCGGTCAATTAAAAAAAGTGAAAAACTCCAAAAATAACGCAATTTCCAAACAAAATGCAATCTTCAAAATAAAAACAAAATTTCCAAAGAAAAAGTACAAAACCCACAAAATAAGTGCAAAAAAAAAACAAAATCTTCAAAAAAGTGCACTCAATCACTAGTCTTCAAACAATGTACAAAAACATTTTATTTCTTAAAAGGTTTTGTCCATTTTTTAAATACTTTAGAGTCTTTAGTTTAGAGTCTTCCAAGAAGTTTCAAAGTTTTCAGGAAATTGTACATGTTTCTAAAAAAATCAAAAAAAAAAAAGCAAAAACTTCAAAAAAGGCCTAAACTTCACAAAAAGACGCAGCGCAAATACTTCAAAAAAGTGCAAAAAAGTGCAGAAACAGAAATGTTAAAAAAAAAAAAATTAAAAAAAGGAGCAAAAACGTCAAAAAAAGTGCAAAATCTAAAAAAAAAACAACTTTCAAAGTACAAAAATTAAAAAAAAACTCAATCATTAGTAAACAAAAAGTGCAATCTTTAAAAAAAAAACCAAACTTCCATAAAAAAAGTACAAAACCTCAAAAAAAAGCAAGCAACATTTTTAAAAACAATCAAAATCTTAAAAAAAAGTGCAAAAATGCTATCTAAAAACTTTTAACTTTTTCAAAGGCTGTGAAAAGATTATAAACATAACAAAAAAAAAAAGTAATCTCAATTGTCTCAAAAAATTTAAGTCTTCCATAAGTATTCAAAAATCTATGGGTAATCAAAATGTGTTCCAAAAAACCGCCAAAATTTCAAAAATAGTCTCAAAAAATGTAGAAAATATCGCCGTTGCCTGCCCTTAAGAAGAAAAAAAAACATAATCAAAAGCCTAGAAGTAGTTAAAGTCCAATTCCAAGTGGTCGCAAGTTTCTATATAATCTGAAAAATGCTCATAATTTTCAAATAATGCCAAAGTTTCCAAAAAAATGTTGGTTAATTTTAAGAAAACTACTAAAAATGCAAAACCTCAAAAAGTACTATCTAGAAAATTCTAACACCTTTCGAAGACTGCAAAAACATGTTAAACACCCCAAATCTTCAAAAATAATCGCAAGTATCTCCAAAAGATAGTCGTGGATTTCGCAAAAGTAGTCAAGAAAGTAATGTAAAGATAAAAATGTTCGAAATATCTTTAGAAAATGAAAATAACTATCATTCCATAAACATTAAAGTCTCTAAAAGCTGTTTAAAATTTTTAAATATGCCAAAAACAAAAAATATTTCAAGAAATTAAAATCTCAAAAAAACTCCAAACAAAATGCAAAATCTGCAACAGAAGTTCAAAATCTCAAAAAAATTCAAAAAAGAAAAAAAAACTGCAGAAAACGTAAAAAAGCACAGATTCTAAAAAAACATCAATCACTGGTCTTCAAAAAAGTGGTAAATAGTAGGCTTCCATAGTTTAAAGTCTCTGAAAGCTGATCAAATTTACAAAATATGCCAAATCTAAAAGAATGCAATGCGTGCAATCGGTCGGAAAATAAACTTCAAACATTATAGACTAACTGGTCAAACACAGTATTACAATTTAACAAAATAAATTTGAATGAGTTGTGTAAACCTTAAAAAATAAAAATAAAAATTAATCAAACTATCCGCAGACATGAAATCGTGTATAATTATCACTCATACAATTACTTCGCATATAGTTTAAATCCTACTTACACTATCCACTATATATATATATTATCCCATAACTAAAATCACGCGACATTGTCTAATCTATAAACATACTCCCTACTTCTCAAATATAATTATGCAAGGACAATCAGTGCCGAGTTCTATCAGGCGAGAGAGAACTTGCCTGCGACAAATGGCATTTCCATTAAATCAACTCGATATTAATTGCATTATCACTCCTTGCTGCCTTCGCCTCTCGTTATTATTACCTGCTGATTGCCATTCAAATGCGATTAGCGTCGAGAGTTTGCGGAATTCAAAAATTGGAAATAGATTAATTGTTTCGTTTAAAAGCCATGATGGGAGTGGATTTACTAAATGGAATTTTTTTATAGGATTTATGTTAATCGGACAATAAATATTCAAAGGGTGTAGGACGTATCACGTTCTGTAGCGTTATATAAAATTTAATTTAAACGAATTAATTAATTAAATAGTGGTGTCATAATTAATAACATTAAGTATTTTAACCCGGGCAATTCATTAGTCCCCTTTTAATTACAACTATTTGGCCCCTTCTGTAAGAGGTATGCAATTATTCTACAACATCATACTATGCATTCGGTTTGAAAGAGACAAAGCCAAATAAACATTTGCACATTTTAAGAGGGTTTAATGAAACTCTACAAAAAATTAAGCAAACATTGGATGCAATAAAGCCAGCAAATCAAAGTTTGTTAGTTTTTTTTTTTGGAAGATAATTACGGTTTGTACGCCACTCTTAAAGTTGCTAATAAATAATTACATTCTTAAAAATGTACAGAATCAGCACTAATAAATTAGCTCACGCATCATTATTTATACAGAAAACTTATTACTTTGCATTATGCAGAGCTTTTGTATTCAAGCACTAAGTTTTCCGAGCGGATTCATTAATTAGCTTTTACTCTGGCGGTGGGTGGTGGTGGAACCGGGATCAAAAGTGTTGACTAACTCGATTCTTGTTTCCTATTCAAATTTGCTTGACTAGGGAACAGTGTAATCTGGTGTTCGATTAGTGTGTCTGCATATTGACGAGTACATTAACGTTAAGAGCATCTATTTTTTATCTTGTGAAGACATGTCAAAAATCAATTTAAACTTTTTTTTGTATAGAAAGTGCACCAACAATATTTAAGTTGTGGCTGAAAATTAAATTATTTTGTTATGTTTACGAATTATTAATATTATTTTAGTTCAAACATACAAGTTTATATTCATTTATAATTTGTAGAAACAATATTGTCTTTATATAATGTGTTATTGTCCCTACAAGAAGTGAATTTACGTGAAAATTATGGTTTACTACAATTTATTCTCTTTGTCTGCTCCAAACACATAGATCTATAGAATAGCATTTTGATAGTGGGCAAAAATATTAAAGTATTGAGGCGATTGAGAATGGGAACCAAAAAAACATTAAGGTATTGAGGCGATTGAGAATGGGAACCAATTTTATAAATTACTTATTGTTTGTATCAGACAAAATCATTTGCCAATCATTTAATTTGATTACACTTGGTTGACTTCGCACTCATGATGTGGAGATTTAAAGGTGCATGTGACTCTTTGGTTTCCTACAGATTGTAGAAATTTAAATAACATTATTATTCTAGTCGGATTTTGTTGAGGTTAAAAACAAATAATAAATACTTTGGATACATTTTGGCAATTAAAATAAGATCTCAATACTTTACAGCTGAATTTCATCAGTTTCAAGCCGAATTTTGTTAAAATATTTAAATTTTTATAGTTTTAAGCTAGATTTTAATAGTTTGAAAAAAAAATTAATTATTTTATACAAAATTTAACAATTTAAATCAATTCCAGCTAGTTTTTTTTTTTGTTTTAGGTCAGATTTTGCTAGTTTTGGAAAAAAAATTAAGTTTTCAGTTTTCTTAAGACGAATTTTGTTTGTTTGAAGACAAATAATAAACATTTTGACCAGATTTTAGCAATTTAATTGAAATTTATAGTGATTTCAGCCAGATTTGATTAGTTTAATGAAGATCTACAAAACTTCGAGCCATATCACAAAACTAAATATGCAATCATAAAGTACAATTTATCAAAAACATTTTAAGACCAACTAGAGTCTATAAAAGATTTTATGTTTACCTTTATATAGTAATTTCTGGTATTTTGAGCAGTAGGATCACGCTATAAATGCTTTGCAGAGTCACAAAAGTAGAAAAAACAGTAAAAATGGTAAAAATAGATTTTAACCAGTGGTTACCACTCGCAAAAATCCCAAAAAAATCATAGATGTAGATTTTTCAATTTAAACCTTTCTGGAATTTTTTTATACAGAGTTCGAGCTATTTTTGGCACCCTAAAGAAGACCAAAAATATGTTTTCGGTGCTAAAAAAATAATTTAGTATTTTACCCATTTTGACCGGAAAGACCCTTCTTTGGTTTTAAACCAGATTTTGCTACTATCAATCAGATTTTAGTAAGTAAGTAGCCTCCAGTTCAAACTACTGAATAATACTCATAATCTTAGATGACCCACCAACCCGCCACCTGTTGGTCATCAAATAATTAGATAATACCTCCTCGTCTGACTAAAAGACTTCTAACACTTAAAAGAAAAGAAACTTCTAATTCGTTAATAACAAACAAACAGGCAAGTTAGTGAGTACTCCAACTCAAACTACTCGCTGGTAATCATAGACTGGAGTAACTCACCCACCCACCCAACTGTTAGTCATCAAGGGAATGAGTATTACCTCCTTCTCCTCTAATTAAAAAAACTTCTATCACTTGCAGACAAAAAAAACTTTTAATTCTTTCATAACCATCTCTTGGTTGGATGCGTAAGTACTCCAGTTTAAACTGCTCGCTGGTAATCATAAATTGGAGTGACCCAAGTGTTCGCCATAAAAAAAAATTAATATTTTCTTCTCCTTCTTAAACAAAAAGAGTTCCTAAGTTTGTAGAAAGAAAGAACTTCCAATATTTTGTTAACAAACTTTTGGGCAGATTTGTAGGCACTCCAGTTTGAACTATTCGATGGTAATCATAATCTAGAGTAACTCGCCCAGCCGCCCAAAAATTGGTCATCAAGAAAATAGATATTACTTTCTCTTTCTTGAACAAAAGAACAAAAAAACTTTTAAAGTTTGCAGAAAAAAAACAATCTCATCAATCAATGCAAGAAAATTCCAGTCCAAACTACCCAATGGTAATCATAATCTGAATTAACCCACCCACCCGGCTCAAGGTTGTTGACAAAAGATTAGATATTACTTTATCCTTCTTGAAAAAAAGGACTTCTAACGCATGCAAAAAAAATAAGTTTAAACTATTCGAAAGGAACCATAATTTGAAGTGACCAAATGTTGGTCATCAAGAGATTGGATTTTAACTGTTCCTTCTTAAACATTAAAACTTCTAACGCTTGCAAAGAAGAAACGCTTTCAATTTCTTGATAAAAACTCTTAGATAGATAAATGGGTACTCCCGCCCGCCCAAGTGTTCGCCATGAAAAGATTAGATAGTACATATTTAACTCCTTCTTAATCAAAAAGACTTTTAAAGCTTGCAAAGTAAAGAAACTTTCAATTTTTTAATAACAAACTCGTGGATGGGTGAGGACTCAAGTTTAAACTTCTTGATATTAATCATAATCTTATGTGACCCACCCACCAGCCCAAGTGTTGGTCATAAAAAAATTTACTACAAAAAGACTTACGCTTGTAGAGAGGAAAAACCTCAAATTTTCTGTAAACAGACTTTTGGGAGGTAGAGTAAAACTTCAGATTAATCTATGCAATAGTAATCATGATGAAAAAGTAACCCACCCACCCACCAAAATAATGTTAATCAAAAAATTGCATATTACCTCCAACTTCTTAAACAAAAAAACTTCACGCTTGCAGAGAAGAGACACTTTCAAATTTTCTAATAATAAACTCTTGGACGAGTAGTTGGGCATTTTAGCCCAAACTACTTAATGATAATCATAAACTTGACTAACCCACCCACCCGCCCAAATGTTGGTAGTTGGTAAGAGATTAGATTTAACCTTCTCCTTTTTAGACAAAAAAACTTTTAATGCTTGCAAAAAAAAACACTTAGAATTTCTTTATAACAAACTCTTGGATAGGTGTGTAAGCACTCAAGTTTAAACTACTTGACAGTAATTATGATCTTGAGTGACCCACCCTCCCGCCCAAAAGTTAGTCATCAAAAATATTATATACTTCTTGGACAAAAAAACTTCTTACGCTTGCAGAGAGGAAGAACTTCCAATTTCTTGTAAACAGACTTTTGGGCGGATGAGTGAAAACATCAGTTTAAACTATTCAACAGTAATCATGATCTAGAGTAACCCACCCACCCGCCCAAGAATTGGTCATCAAAAGATTGAATATTACCTTCTGCTTCTTAGAGAAAAAAATTTCCAACGCTTGCAGAGAGAAAACACTTTCAATATCTTGTTAACAACTATGGGTGAATGGGTGAGCACTCTATATTAAACTACTTGATAGTAATCATGATCTTGAATACCCGCAAAAGTGGTCATAAAAAAATTGATAAATATTTCCTTCTCGTTCTTAGACAAAAAGACTTCTTGAGCTTGCAGAGAGGAAAAACTTACAAATTCTTAACAGACTTTTGGGAGAATAAGTAGGAACTTAAATTTAAACTATTCGACGGTAATCACAATCTGGAGTAACCCACCCACCCGCCCAAGTGTTATTCATCTAAAGATTGAATACTATTACTTCTCCTTCTTAAATAAAAAGACTTCTAACTCGTGCAAAAAGAAAACTTTTTCAATTTTTTAATAACAAACTATTGGGTGGGTGAGTACTCCAGCTTAAACTACACCATAGTTATCATAATCTGGAGTAAAGTGTTGGTTATCATAAAACTGTATAATACCTTCTCTTCCTTGAACAAGAAGACTTCTTATGCTTGGAGAGAAAAATAACTTCCAATTCTTTTGTAAACAGATTTTTGAGCGGATGAGTGGGAACTTCAGTTGAAACTATTCGACGGTAATCATGATCTAGAGTAACCCACCCACGTGCCCAAGTGTTTGTCATCAAAAGATTAGATATAACCTTCTCCTTCTTAGGCAAAAAAACTTCTAAAGCTTGCAAAAAGAAGAAATTTTTAATTTCTTCTAAACAAACTTTTGTGCGGATAGTTGGACATTCTATTTCAAACTAATCATAATCCAGTAACCCACCCACCCGCCCAAGTAGTTGGTCATCAACAAATTGCATATTACCTTCTCCTTTATGAGCAAACAGACTTCAAATGCTTAAAGAAAGGAAAAATAAACTTTACAATTTCTTGTAAACAAACGCTTGTGCAAATAGTTGAGCATTCTAGTTCAAACTAGTTAATGATAATTATCATCTGGAGTAGCCCCCCGCCCTCCCTACTGCTAGTCATCAAAAGATCAAATATAACCTTCTCCTTCTTAAACAAAAAAATTTCAAATGCTTGCAGAGAAAGGAAACTTTGAATTTATTGTAAGCAAACTCTTGTGAGGATAGTTGGGCATTCTTCTTCAAACTACTTGATGGTAATCGTAATCTGGAGTGACCCACCCACCCGCCTAAGTGTTGGTCATCAAGAAATTGTATATTACCTTCTCCTTTATAGATAAAAAAACTTCAAATGCTTGAAGAGGAAAAAAACTTCCAATTTTTGGTAAACGAACTCTTGAGCGGGTAATCTGGAGTGACCCAGCTACCCGCCCAAGTGTTGGTCGTCAAAAGAAAAAATCAAACCTTCTCTTTCTTAAGCAAACAAATTTTTAATGCTTGCAAAAAAAAGAAACTTACAGTATCTTGTAAACAAACTCTTGTGCGAATAGTGGTGCATTCTATTTTTAATTACTTGATTGTAATCATAATCTGGAGTGACCCACCCACCCGCCCAATTGTTGGTCATCAGAAAATTGCATATTACCTTCCTTTATGAACAAAAAACATCTAATGCTTAAAAAAAAAACTTCCAATTTTTTTTAAACAAACTCTTAAGCGAGTGGTTGGGCATTCTAGTTCAAATTACTTGATGCTAATCATAATCTGAAGTGACCCACCCACCCACCCAAGTGTTAGTCATCAAAAGATTGGATATTACCTTCTCTTTCTTGAACAACAAGACTTCTTACAATTGCATAGAAAAGAAACTTTCAATTTCTTGTAAACAAACTCAGTTGAGCAATCTAAGTCAAACTACTTAAAAGTAATCACGATCTAAAGTAACCCACCCACTCGCCCAAGTGTTGGTCATCAAGAAATGGCACATTACCTTCTCCTTTATGAACAAAAAAACTTCAAATGCTTAAAGAAAAAAAAATGTCCAATTTTTGTAAACAAACTCATAAGCGGGTGCTTGAGCATTCTAAATCAAATTACTTAATGGTAATCATGATCTGAAGTAACCCACCCACCCGCCCAAGTGTTGGTCATCAAGAAATTAGATATTACCTTCTCCTTCTTAGACAAAAAGATTTCTAACGCTTGTAAAAATAGAAACTTTCAATTTCTTGATAACAAACGATTGGTTAGGTGGATAAACACTCCAATTTAAACTACTCAATAGTAATTATAAACTAGAATGGCCCACCCACACCCCCAAGTGTTGGTAATCAAAAGATTGCATATTAACTTCTCTTTCTTGAACAAAAATACTTTCAACGCTTGCAGAAAAAAATCACTTTCAATATATTTTTAACAAACTCTTGGGCGGGCATGTAAGCACTCCATTTTAAACTACTTGAAAGTAATCATAATCTCTAGTAACCCACCCACCGCTCAAGTGTTGGTCATCAATTCTATTTTTTGAACAAAAAGACTTCAAAAGCTTGCAGAGCAAAAAAACTTCCAATTTATTGTAAACAAACTCTTGGGCAGGTGGTTAGGCATTCTAGTTTCAAATACTCAATGGTAATCGTCATTTAAAGTGACCCCCCTGCCCCCCCCTCATGTTGGTCATGAAGATATTAGATATAAGCTTCTCCTTCTTGGACAAAAAAACTTCAAATGCTTGCAAGAAGAAAAACTTTCAATTTCTTGTAAACAAATTCTTGGACTGATGGTTGGGCATTTTAGTTCAATTTGCTTGATGGTAACCATGGATGGAGTAACCCACCCACCCGGCCAAGTGTTGGTCATCAAAAGATTAGATATAAGCTTCTCCTTCGTAGACACAAAGTCTTCTAACGCTTGCAGAGAAGAGAAACTTCCAACTTCTTGTAGACTCTTGGGCGAGTAGATTGGCATTCCAGCTTAAACTCAATAGTAAACATGATCTGAAGTGACCCACCCGCCCGACCAATTAATGACCATCAAGTGAATAAATATAAACTTCTCCTTCGTAGACACAAAAACTTCTAATGCTTGTAAAAAGAAGAAACTTCAAATTTCTTGTAAACAAACTGTTGGGCAGGTAAATGGCAACTCCAGTTTAAACATGATCTGAAGTAATCCGCCCATTCGCCCAAATAATGATTATCAAGCGGTTAAATATAAGCTTCTCCTTCGTGGACACAATTCAAATGCTTGTAGAGAAGAAAAAGTTCTAATTTCTTGTGAACAAACTCTGGGCGGGTAATTAAGCTTTTTAGTTCAAACTATTTGATCGTAAACATAATCTAGAGTGACCCATCCACCCGCCCAAGTGTTGGTCATCAAAAGATTGAATATCACCTTCTTCCTCTTAAACAAAAAGACTTCAAATAGTTGCAGAAAGAAACAAACTCTTGGGAAAGTGGTTGAGCATTCTAAATCAAATTACTTAATGGTAATCATATCATGAAATAACCCGCCCACCCGCCCAAATGTTGGTCATCAAAAGATTAGATTTAACCATCTCCTTCATGAACAAAAAAGCTTCAAATGATTGCAAAAAAAAAACTTCCAATTTCTTGTAAACAGACTATTGAGCGGGTGGTTAAGCATTCTAGTTTAAACTACTTGATGGTAATCATGATTTGGAGTGACCCACCCATCCTCCCAAGTATTCGTCATCTAGAAATTGCATATTACCATCTCCTTTATGAACAAAAATACTGCAAATGCCTAAAGAGTGAAAAATTTCCAATTTTTTGTAAACAAACTCTTAAGCAGGTGGTTGGGCATTCAAGTTCAAACTACTTGATGGTAATCATGATCTAGAGTGACCCACCCACCCGCCCAAACGTTAGTTATCAAAAAATTAGATATTACCTTCTCCTTTTTGAGCAAAAAACTTATAATATTTGAAAAAAAAAAACTTCCTATTTCTTGTAAATAAACTTTTGGGCGGGTGGTTGGGCATTCCAGTTCAAACTACTTGATGGTAATCTTGATCTGTAGTTACCCATCCACCTGCCCATGCCCAAGTGCTCATCATCAAAATATTAGATATGACCATCTTCTTCTTGGGCAAAAAGACTTCTAATGCTTGCAGAAAAAAGAAACTTTCAATTAATCATTCTAGTTAAAACTACTTGATGGTAATCATAATCTGGATGATCCACCCGCCCCCCCCCCCACCTAAAATTTGGTCATCTAAAGATTAGATTTACCTTCTCCTTCTTAGACAAAGACTTCAAATGCTCGCAGAAAGAAGAAACTTTCAATTTCTTGTAAACAAACTCTTGAGCGGGTGATTGAGCATTTTAGTTTAAATTACCCAATGGTAATCATGATATGGGGCGAGAAGATGGTCACGCTTATCAACCCCTCAACATACGACTTGAATTAGCTTTAGCTACTAGTTTCTATTTATTTGTAGTTTGTAAAAACAATATTGTCTTTATATAACCTGTTCCTACAAGAAGCGTATTTACCAACAAATTAATGTTTACTAAATTATTTTATCAAAAACTGCTCAAAGATCTTTTAAGTGGTCTTTTTATAGTAAACAAACATTTCAAGTAATATGCAATAAATTTTGTTCAATAAAGGTATTGTCGCGATTGAGACTGGGAACCAACACTGATAATTAAGTTTGATAATTGCTACTTTCCTGTATTGTCTCTAGACTAACCTCAAAAGACGATGCGCCCCAACTCTATAAGGATTCAAATTAATATCGTCATAAAATCATTTTGCTGACTCAGCACTCCCAAAAAAAAAATCCAATTTACAGAACACATCAAAATGTTTTTGAAAAATTTCCACACTATCAAAAGTGTATCTGGACAATCTCTAATCCAAAATAAGCATCCTCATTCTATTGCAAATCTTATCTCAAGTTTTTTGATAAATCTTTGCACAGATTATACATAAAATCTGTTTCCAATATTATTAAATTGTGCACTATTCTGCACAAAACCTGTCCATCCGCGCATTATTCGCCTATCAATCAATCTCCATTACGACACAACTCGACTCGTAATGTATTCATTTATATAAAACCGACACCATAAAACCCTTTTTACGACCCATATCTATACACAGATAAATCTGCAACAAAATCAATACTAATTATGAAATGCACATTAAATAAACCTTACATAACTAACGTATATAAATATCCCATTAGTACGGTTTCCGAGGACCTAATAGGATTAAAATACACGCTTGTTTATGGATTTTCAGCACTAGTTTAGTTAGTAGCTAGCTACCCACATTTGAGGCAGCGTCGTCGATGGTAATAATCGGTTGAAGAAAATTTACAGGGTAAGCGTAACTTGAACAAAATGACGACTGTTTTCGTGAAATATTTAAATCGGCAAAGTTTTCAGTGTGCAGGTGCTACCGATATTATTTTCCTCCGGTTTTAATTAATTATTAAATTATTTTATATCGGGAGTTATGTGGAAAATTCTCTTGTATTGTTCGGCACCAAGTTTTAAGAGTTAATTGTAATGAATGGAGACAACTTCATTGTGAAGTTGCGCACAATGGGTTTTGTATCCCAGTTTCTATTCTAGACGTGTGCGGTTTCTTAAATACAATCAAACGACATTTATGTAGGATTTTTTTAATTTGATTAAGAAATTGCAAATAATTTTCCTTTAGCATCAAAGCATGAGTTATATGTACTTTGATTATTACTTAGTTCAGCCACATGAATAATTAAAATCTAGTAGGAACATCTGCGCACCTTCCTGTATATTTCCCAGTGAAAAGAAAAATCCAGCATACAACATATTAATACCGCTTTGTGGTTGGAGTTCTTTACAATTCGCTAGGAAATAACAATACGCATTGCGGATAATTAACTGAGAAATGTTTTTTCTGTATAATAACTTGTTATGGTATAAGAATTTTGTTGCTTTTTTTTAAACCGCAATGAATCAATTAAAAAAAATACAATAAATTTAAAAACTTTTGTAAATGCTTACAAAAACCACAAAATTACAAAAAAATAATTGAATTTATTAATATTATTCAATAATGATCGCAAAATAAAGCGAAGCCTTGCAAATAAATTTAATTGAAACGGTGCAAAACATAAATAAGCTGATTACTATTTTTTTTAATAATAATCCTATTATATTAACAGGATTTCAGTATGCGTAAGTAAAATTTATTTTTTTTAGCAATATGTGTAATAAAGCACAATAGATTCCAGATGTATGGTAAAGTATGTAATCCCCAAGTTCTATCAGATGTTCTGCTGCGTTGGCACTAGAACCATATTTATGAGCAAGTGGAACACGACAACAGAAGCCTTTAAACACGCGTAGATACAGAGCTGCGCATAATCTGTACGTTTATACGGTATACAAAATAATAAAACAAAAAACTCAAGCTAAAACATAAACAACAAATGAGCTAAGCAAGTCAAAACAATTAATAATACCACAAAGCACGTCAAAACTAAAACGTCTTTTAAGCTTCTAAAAAACTCAAAAAGTATCATTTTTTAATTTTTTTTAAACAAACATTTTTTTTCGATTTAAAAATCCAATTATTGTACAGAAATCCGCAAAATACTCATTTATTACACAAAATTCATCAAAAATTTAACTATAGAACGCACAGAAACAGATATTGCGCAAAAAAACTTATTTATTAAACAAAATTGATCGTAAATCGCTAAAAAAAATCCTATTATTGCATAAAATTATACAAAAACGTACAAAAACTCATTTACTATACAAAATTAATTAAAAATTGCACAAAAACCCAAGTTTGGCACAAAATTATTCAAAAACCAAGTGTACAATATTAGTAAAAAATTCAAAAAAAAGTCATAAAAACCAGCACAAAAATTCAACTATAGCAAAAAAATAAATTAAAAATTGCACACAAAAGTCGTTTATCACACAAAATTCATCAAAAATTGCACAAAGACTTGACTCTAGCACAAAATTAACCAAAAATTGCGCAAAACACTGATCATCACACAAGTTTAATCTTAAATCGCTTTAAAAACCCAATTAATGCACAAAATTAAACAAAAATGCACAAAAAACTCATTTATTACACAATTTCTTAAAAAAAAACTGCACAAAAACTTGACTATAGCACAAAACTAATCAAAAATACACTTATTTACAAAATTAAAAACAAAATTGATTTTAAATGGCTTTGAAACATCAATTATTGCAAAAAAATATTAAAACTCATATATTACACAAAATACATCAAAAATTGCGCAGAAAGCCTAAGTGTTGAACAAAATTAATCAAAAAATGTGCAAAAAAATCATTTATTACACAAAAATCATAAAAAACTTCACAAAAACTCAACTATAGCAAAAAAATGCACACAAAACTCATTAATTACACAAAATTCTCTTAAATCGCTTTGAAAATCCAATTATTGCACAAAAATTAATCAAAAACTGCACAAAAACTTAACTATAGCAAAAAATTGCGCAAAACACTCATTATCACATAAGTTAAATCGCTTTGAATTTCAAAAATTAATCAAAAATGAGCAAAAAACTCAAAATTCATCAAAAACTGCACCAATACTTGACTATAAAACTCAATTAAATAAAAATTGCGCAAAAAACTTAATTATTAAACAAAATTAATCTTAAATCGCTTTAAAAATCCAATTATTGCACAAAATTAATCAAGAATGCACAAAAAACTCATTTATTACACAAAATTCATGAAAAACTGCACAAAAACTTGACTATAGCACAAAATTAATCAAAAATACAGTCAAACCAAATTTATCTTGAAACGCTTTAAAAATCCAATTATTGCATAAAATTATTATTTAATTTTAAATTACACAAAAATTCGTCAAAAACTGCACAAAAACTTGGTTATAGCACAAAAATAATCAGAAAGACACTCATTTGTCAACCAAATTAATCTTAAATCGCTTTGAACATCCAATTAATGCACAAAATTAATCAAAAATGCCCAAAAAACTCATTTATTGCAGAAAATTCATCAAAAATTGCATAAAACCCCCAAGTGTCATCAGAACACCAAAATTTGCACAAAGCGTTCATCGCATAAGCGCATATAATACAATTAAACTAATATTAATAACCAAAAACCTCTGATTTAAAAAAAAAATCGTTTATTATTTACCTCACACAAACATTGCACACCAAATTGCTGATAAAACCTAATCGTATCACAAAATGTATCAAAAATATCTCATAAAAGTCACTCCATTCTTCAAAAATTTAATAAGATCATTCAAAAACACAATTGTTTCAAAATACATCAAAAATTAAACGAAAAAATCATTTGAAATCGCTCATAAAACCCAATCGTTGCAAAAAATAATAAAAAATTGCACATAAAACTCACTTTTGTACACATAAAATTGTTCATAAAATACAATTGATGTAAAATTCATCAAAACGTGCACAAAAAACGCAATTATTAGACAAAATTTATCAAAAAACGTCCGGAAAAACCCAAGTGTTGCAAAAAATTGCACAAAAAACTCAATTATTTCACAAAATCGCGCAGAAAACTTAATTATTGCACAAAAATTACGCATTTATTACACAAATTCACACAAAAATACAATTGTTGCACAAAAATTGTTCAAAATTGCGCAAAAAACAAAAATTTGACAAAAAAATTATTGAAAACCGCTCAGAAAATAAAATTGTTGCACAAAATTTATAAGAATTTGCACAAAATATGCATTTATTACACAAAAATGTGCAGAAAACCTAATAGTTGTACAAAATTCATCAAAAATTACAAGAAAAACGCTGTTATTACAGGTAATTCATCAAAAATCGTATTAAAAACCCAATTGTGCTCAAAATTTACCAAAAATTGTGCACAAAACTTATTTTTTTGCATAAAAATTATAGAAAATTGCTTAGAAAACTCAACTGTTTCAAAACTCTACAGATAACGTATTTATTACGCAAAAATGATCAAAAATCGCGTGGAAACCCAAATGTAACACAAAATTAACCAAAAATTTGCAGATAAAATTTACATTTTTACACAAAAAAATAGTTTAAAATCGCCCAGAAAGCACAATAGTATCAAAATTAGTTAAAAATTGCAGATTTATTACACAAAAATTATTAAAAAACGAAAAGAAAACCCAATCATCAAAAATTTCGCAAAAAATCGTTGAAAAAAATTCATAAAATATTGCACAAAAGACGCATTTAACACAAAAAAAATCAAAAACCGCAAAAAACTCAATTATAACATAAAATTTATCAAAAATTGTTTAAAAAATCTAACTGTTGCACAAAATTCCTCACAAATTGCACAGAAAACGCAAATATTACACAAAATTACAAAAAAAAAACGTATTTATTACATTAAATTCATCAAAAATTACACAAAATATACAATTGTTGCACAAAAATTGTTCAAAATTACGCAAAAAACTCAAATATTACAAAATAAATAAAAAATCACGTAGTAGACACATTTATTACACAAAAGTCATCAAAAATCACACCGAAAATACAATTGTTGCACAAAAATTGTTAAAAACTGCCCAGAAAAATAAAATATTACGAAAAAAATCAAAAACCGCTCGGAAAATCAAAATGTTGCACAAAACTCATTAAACCTTGCACAGAAAACGCATGTATTACCCAAAACTCACAATTCATCAGAAACTACAAGAAAAACGCATTTATTACAAAAAAATCATCAAAAAATGTCTAGAAAACCCAATTGTAGTAAAAATACAGTAGTTTCAAAATTATTTAAAAATTGCACACTAAACTCAATTATTACACAAAAATCATCAAAAAACGCATAAAAACCCAAACAAAATTCATAAGATATAGCACAGAAAACGCATTTTACACAAAAATCTTCAAAAACCGCAAAAAATAATCAAAAACTGCGCTAAAAACTCAATTATATAATATAATTTATCAAAAATCGTTAAAAAAATTCTTAAGTTGCAAAAAATTATAAGATATTGCACTAAAAACGCATTTATCACACAAAACTCATCAAACATTGCCCAGAAAACGCAATAATTATACAAAATTGATCAAAAATTACGCAGCAAATGCATTTGTTACAAACTCTTTATCTAAAATCACTCAGAAAATTTGATTATTTCACAAAATTCATCAAAAATTGCAAACAAAACAAAATTATTACACAAAACTTATCAAAAATCGCACAGAAAACTCAAATGTTACAAAAAAATAATCATAAACCGCTCATAAAATCAAATTGTTGCAAAAAAATCTTTAGAACTTGCACAAAAATCGCATTTATTACAAAAAACTCATCAGAAATTATAAGAAAAACGCATTTATTACAAGAAAGTCATCAAAAATGCGCAGAAAACCCAATTAATGTAGAAAATTCATCAAAAATTACAATAAAAACGCAGTTATTACAAGAAACTCACCAAAAATCGACCAGAAAACCCAATTAATGCTCAAAATTTATCAAAAATTGTGCAAAAAACTATTTTTTTTGTATAAAAATTAAATAAAAATGCTCAAAAAACTCAATAGTTTCAAAAATCATCAAAAACCGCGTAGAAAGACAAATGTAGTACAAAATTAAGCAAAAACTTACAAACAAAACTTTCCTTTTCACATAAAAAATTAATTAAAAATCGCTCAGAAAACACAATAGTTTCAAAATTAGTTAGAAATTGCACACAAACCACATTTATTACACAAAAATCATCAAAAAATGCACTAAAACTTAAGCCGTTGAACAAAATTCATAAAATATTGCACAAATAACGCATTTTACACAAAAATTATCAAAACCCGCACAAAAAATTAATTATACACAAAATGATTATAGAAAAATGTTCAAAAATGCAACTGTTGCACAAAACAAAACAATTTTTTAGAAATTACGGAGAAAACGCATTAATTACACGAAAAATACAATTTTTGCACAAAAATTGATAAAAACCGTGTAGAAAACTCAAATATTACAAAACAATAATTAAAAACCGCTCAAAAAATCAAATTGTTGCTCAATACTCATTAGAACTTGCACAAAAAACGCATCTATTAGACTCATTAAAAAATGCGCAGAAAACCGAATTGTTGTACAAAATTAATCAGAAATTACAAGAAAAAAGCATTTATTACAGAAAATTCATCAAAAATCATATAAAATTGTCAACAATTCTACCGACAACGCATTTATTATACAAAACATATCAAAAATCGTGCAGAAAACTTAATTATTGCACAAAATGTATCAGAAATTACAAAGGAAACACATGTATTAGACAAAATTCATCAAAAATCACCCAAAATTGTTAAAAATTGCGGAAAAAACTTAAATATTACAAAAACACAATCAAAAACAAACCGCTCAAAAAATTAAATTGTTCCACAAAATTCATTAAAAAAGCGCATTTATTACAAGAAATTCATAAAAAATCGCCTAAAAATCTTAATTGTTGCACAAAATTTACGAAAAAATGTGCGCAAAACTCATTTTTGGATAAAAATTATATAAAATTGCTCATAAAACACAATTGTTTCTAAAACTCATAAAATATTCACAAAAAAACGTATTTATTACACAAAAATCATAAGAAACTGCACAAAAACTTCAACTATAGCACAAAACTAATCAGAAATTGCGCAAAAATATTATTTATTAATAAAAATTAATCTTAAATCGCTAAAAAATTCCTATTATTGCATCAAATTATACAAAAATGCATAAAAACTAATTTATTATATAAAATTAATTAAAGCTTGCACAAAAACACAAGTTTAGCACAAAATTATTTAGAAACTGCACAAAATAATTATTAATTACACAAAAATTGCACCAAAAACCCAAACGTTGCAGAACAAAAAACTCATTTATTACACAAAAAACACCAAAATTCAACTAAAGCAAAAAAATTTATTAGAAATTGCGCACAAAACTCATTTATTATACAAAATTGATCTTAAATTGCTTTAAAAATCCAATTAATGCAAAAAATTAATCAAAAACTTGACTATAGCACAAAATTAATCATAAATTGCGCAAAATAATCATTTATTACACAAAATTCAACAAAATTTGCACAAAAAACCAAGTGTTGCACAAAACTAGTCAGAAAATGGGCAAAAAACTCACTTATTACACAAAATTGATCTAAAATCGCTTAAAAAATCAAATTATCAAACAAAATTTGATGAATTAAATTGCGGAAAAACATTAAAAATATCAAAAGTGCGCTTATGAGCTAATTATTACTAAAATCAAAAAATGAAAGTAAATGTATTTCGAAAAACATGCAAAAAACGTTCATTGCACAAAGTGCAAATAATCAAGTAAAAACACTAACCAAAAATCTGCATAAAACACGATTTACCTCAAACAAACATCAAAAATTCCACACAAAATTTTGCATAAAAATCACTTCTTTGGTCAAAAATTTGATAAAATCATTCAAAAACACAATTGTTTCAAAATATATCGTAAATTGAACAAAAAATTCATTTAAAATCGCTCATAAAACCCAATTGTTGCATAAAATAATTTAAAAATGCGCATAAAACTCACTTTTGTATACAAAAAAACACAATTGTTGGAAAATTTATCAAAAATCGCCCAAAAAACCCAAAATTCATTAAAAATTATTACAAAATTCATTGAAAATTGTTCAAAAAATCCAACTATTGCACAAAACTTCTCAAAAATTGCACAGAAAACTCAATTATTACACAAAACTTAATAATTAATAATAAATCGCGCAGAAAACTTAATAATTGCACTTTTTTTAGAGATTATGAAGTAATTGCATTTATTACACAAAATTCATCAAAAAACAAAAAAAATACAATTTTGGCACAAAAGTTCCAAGTTCCAAAAACTCATTAAAGCTTGCTCAGAAAACGCATTTATTACACAAAAACACCAAACCCAATTGTTGCACTAAATTCATCAAAAATCGTCTAAAAAACCAAATTGTTGCTCAAAATTTACCAAAAATTGCGCACAAAACTCATTTTTTGGATACAAATTATATAAAATTGCTCATAAGACACAATTGTTTCCAAAATTTATAAAATATCCACAAAAAACGCATATATTACACAAAATTCATCAAACATGGCAAAAAAACAAAATACTTGCACAAAACTGATCAATAATTACGTTGTAAATACATTTATTACAAACACTTCATTTAAAGTCGCCCCGAAAACTTTATTGTTGCACAAAATTCAACAGAAATTTATTAAAAATTGTTCAAAAAATCCAACTGTTGCACAAAACTTCCCACAAATTGCACAGAAAACGCAATTACTACACAAAACTTATCAAAAATCGCGCAGAAAACTTAATTATTGCACAAAATTAATCATAAATTACAGAAAAACCATTTATTACACAAAATTCATCAAAAACCACACAGAAAACACAATGGTTGCACAAAAATTGTTAAAAATCTTCAAAAACCGCAAAAAAACTAACCAAAACTGCACTAAAAGCTCAATTATAACAAAAAAACATCGTTAAAAAAATTTAAAGTTGCACAAAATTTATAAGATATTGCACAAAAAACGCATTTATTTCACAAAACTCATTAAAAAATGCGCAAAAACCCAATTATTGCACAAAATTAATCAAAAATTGCAAAAAACCGCATTTGCTACAAAAAAAAAATCATCAAAAATCGTTTAGAAAACCCAATTGTTGATCAAAATTCAACAAAAATTGAGCACAAAACTCATTTTTTTTTGCATAAAAATGATATAACATTGCTCAGAAAATTCAATTGTTTCAAAATTCATCAAAAATTCTACAAAAAACGTATTTATTACGCAAAAAATATCAAAAATCGAGTGTTTCAACGCAAATTCACCAAAAATTTGCAAACAAAATTTACTTTTTTACACAAAAAATCAATTTAAAATCGCTCAGAAAACACAATAGTTTCAAAATTAGTTAGAAATTCCACACAAACCAAATTTATTACACAAAAATTGCGCTAAAAATTAAATCGTTATACAAAATTTATAACAAAAAAGCACAAAAAAACGCATTTTACACTATAATTATCAAGAAACGCACAAAAAAATAATTATACACAAAATTCAACAGAAATTTATTAAAAATTGTTCAAAAAATCCAACTGTTGCACAAAACTCTCCACAAATTGCACAGAAAACGCAATTATTACACAAAATTTATAAAAAAAACACAAAAAATAATTATTTTTGCACAAAAATTGTTAAAAATTGTGTAGAAAACTCAAATATTACAAAAAAATAATCAAAAACCGCTCAGAAAACCAAATTGTTGCACAAAATTCATTAGAACTTGCACAGAAAATGCATCTATTACACAAAATCATTAAAAATTGCGCAAAAAACTTAATTGTTGTAGAAAATTAATCAGAAATTACAAGAAAAACGCATTTATTACCGAAAACTCATCAAAAATCATATAAAATTGTCAACAATTCTACCGAAAACGCATGTATTGTATCAGAAATTACGAAGAAAACACATGTATTACATAAAATTCATCAAAAAACACACAAAATACACAAATATGTTAAAAAATGCGCAAAAAACTCAAATATTACAAAAACACAATCAAAAACCGCTGAGAAAATCAAATTGTTCCACAAAATTCATTAAAAAATGCGCAGAAAACCCAACTGTTGTAAAAAAATCATCAGAGATTACAAAGAGAACGCATTTATTACAAGAAATTCATAGAAAAATCGTTTAGAAAACTCAATTGTTGCTCAAAATTTACCAAAAATTGTGCGCAAAACTCATTTTTTGCATAAAAATTATATAAAATTGCTCATAAAACACAATTGTTTCCAAAACTCATAAAATATTCACAAAAAAAACGCATTTATTACACAAAAATCATAAGAAACTGCACAAAAACTTTAACTATAGCACAAAACTAATCAGATATTGGGCAAAAATTATATTTATTAAACAAAATTGATCCTAATAGTTAAAAAATCCTATTATTGCATCAAATTATACAAAAATGTGTAAAAACTCATTTATTATATAAAATTAATTAAAAATTGCACAAAAACTCAATTTTAGCACAAAATTATTTAGAAACTGCACAAAATAATTATTTATTACACAAAATTAATCAAAAATTGCACCCAAGTGCATAACATTAATCAAAAAATTCTTTAAATACTCAAAAAACTCAAATATTACAAAAAACTTGTCAAAAACCGCTCATAAAATCAAATTGTTCCACAAAATTCAACAAAACTCGCACAGAAAACGCATTTATCTCCTCCCAAAACTCATTAAAAAACGCGCAAAAAACCCAAAAATCATCAAAAATTACAAAAAAACGCATTTATTACAGGAAATTCATTAAAAATGCGCAGAAATCCCAATTGTCAAACAAAATTCATCAAAAAAACGTATTTATTACAAGAAATTTATCAATTTTTTTTCAGAAAACCCAGTTAATGCTTAAAATTTACCAAAAATTGTGCACAAAACTCAATTTTTTGCATAAAAATTGAATAAAATTGCTCAAAAAACTCAATTGTTTCAAATATCATCTAAATTTCTACAAAAAAACGCATTTATTATGCAAAAATCGCGTAGAAACACAAATTAAACAAAAATTTGCAAACAAATTTAACCTTTTTGCACAAAAAAACAATTTAAAAACGCCCAGAAAGTTAAAAAATCAAAAAAAAACGTACAAAAAGTCAATTATTGTAAAAATATAATCAAAAATTGTGCTAAAAATCAATTATAAAATAAAATTGATCAAAAATCGCTCAAAAATGCTAATATTGCATAAAATTTATGAGATATTGCACTAAAAACGCATTTATTACACAAAATTCATCAAACATTGCCCAGAAAACGCAATAATTGCACAAAATTCAATCAAAAATTATGCTACAAATGCATTTATTACAAACACTTTATCTGAAACCGCCCAAAAAAACTTTAATGTTTTACAAAAATCATCAAAAATTGCACAAAAAAGTTACTATTTTGTACAGAAATTATAAAAAATTGCACAAAAGTGCATTTATTACATAAAATTCATAACAAAATCAACTGGAAAATTTTAATGATCTAAAAAATTGTTCAAAAAACTTAATTTTTAGACAAAAATGATATAAAACTGCTCATAAAACGCAAATGTTTCAAAATTCATAAGAAAAATGCCTCAAAAACTCATTATTGCACAAAAATTGCACACAAAACTCATTTTTTTAGACAAAAATTATATAAAATTGCTCAAAAAACATTAATTGTTTAAAAATTCATCAAAACTTTGCCAGAAACAAGTTTATTACCCAAAACTCATAAAAAATCGCTCATAAAACCCAATAACTGGACAAAATTCATCAAAAATTAAGCAATATTCATACTTAACTTATTGAGAATTGTTCAAAAAACCCAATTGTTTATCAAAAAACACACAAAAAACCCAATTGTTGCACAAAATTTGTTGAAAATTGCGGAGAAAACTCAATTATTACACAAGATTTATTGAAAAACGCTCAGAAAATCAAGTGCTGTGCAATAATCGTATAAAACTTTATAGTAAACGCATTTATAACACAAAATTCAGGCTAGAAAAATAAATGTAGCCTAAAATTAACCAAAAATTGCAAGTAAAATTGACTTTTTTATGCAAAACTAAAATAAAATCGCTCAAAAAACACCATAGTTTCAAAATAAAATAAAAATTGCAGCATTTATTACACAAAATCAACAAAAATCACATAGAAAACCAAAAAAATCATCAAAATTGCACTAAAAATTCAATTATTACCTAAAATTGATTTAAAATTGCTTAGTCCACTAAATTTATTATAAATTGTGCAAAAAAAATATTTTTTATAAAAAATTGATCAAAAATTGCTCAGAAAACTCAAATGTTGGACATAACTTATCAAAAGTTGCGCAGAAACATAGAAAAAAATCACAGAAAACGCATTTATTACAAAAAATCAACCAAAAAATCCAAAAAAATGTATCAAAAATTGCACTAAAAATTTAGGTTTTACACAAATGTAATATAAAATTGATCAAATAAACAGAACTTTATTAAAATACATAAAAAAAATTGTCCCAAAAACTTTATTCTTGCACAAAAATTACTCATAAAATTCATGTTTTTAGACCAAAATGATATAAATTTATCAGAAATTGGACAGAAAACGCAATTATTAGACAAAATTTATATAAAATCGCACAGAAAACCCAATTGTTGCACAAACTTCAACAGAAATTGCACAGAAAGCTCAATTATTACACCAAATTCATCAAAAATCACACAAAATTTGTTAAGAATTGTAAAGTAAACTCAATTATTGCACAAAATTGATTAGAAACTGCTCAAAAATAAAAGTGTGGCCACTATATTCGTCAGAATTTGCACAAAAAACGCATCGATTACACAAAATTCATCAAAGATCGTCCAAAAAACCCAACTGTTGCACAAAATTTACCAAAAATTAACGATACAACTCATTGTTGCATAAAAATAATATAAAATTCATTAAAAACTCCATAAAAATTTAATTTATTACACAAAAATCATTAAAAATTGCATAAAAACGCAAATGCAGCACAAAATTAACTAAAAATTGGAAATAAAATTTACTTTTTTACACAAAAATCGTTCAAAAACCATAATAATTTCAAAATTAATTAAAAAATCATCAAAAAGTGAGGTAAAAACTCAATTATTAGAAAAAAACTATTTAAAATCGCTAAGAAAATCTAATTGCTGCACTAAATTTTTAAGATATTGCACAAAAAACGCATTTATTACACAAAAACAATTTAAAATTGCTTAAAAAACTCAATTGTTGCAAAAAAAACTTCAAAAATTCAGCTATAAACTTGATTATTACATAAAATGTATAAAAAACTGCTCAAAATATTTAATTGTTACACAAAATTCATAAGATATTGCACAAAAAATGCTTTTATAACAAAAATTTGCACAAAAATTATTGAAAAATATGCAGAAATAGCACAAAATTTATTAAAAATTGTCCAAAAAACCCAAATGTTGTACAATATTCATAGAATTTGCACAGAAAACGCAATTATTACACAATACTTATCAAAAATCGCACAAAAAACTTAATTATTGCACAAAATTTAGTAAAAAAACGCATTTATTTAACAAGCTTATCAGAAAACCAGCAAAAAATGTGTTTATATTATAGAATTAGACATAAATTGCGCAAAAATAAAGTTTAAAGCATAAATTTGATTAAAAATTTCGCAAAAATGTGTTTTTAACATAAAATTAGTTTAAAATTATGCAAGAAAATAGAGTTTTATCATAAATTTGATCAAAAATCGTGCAGAAAACATGTTTATTGCTTAAATTTGATCAAAAATTGCGCAAATATATGTGTTAATTGCATAGAATTGATTAAAAATTGCACAAAAAAACGCATTTATTAAACAAACTTATCAAAAAATTAGCAGAAAATGTGTTTATGTTATAGAATTTGACAAAAATTGCACAGAAATAAGGTTAGCAACATAAATTTGATTACAAATTGGGCAAAAAATGTCTTTATAATATAAAATTATGCAATAATACGCTTCTATCATAAAATTAACCAAAAATCGTGCACAAAACATGTTTATAGCTTCAAATTGATTAAAAATTGAGCATATAATATGTTTATAGCTTAAATTTGGTCAAAAACTGCGCAAAAATATGTGGTTTTCGCATAAAATTGATTAAAATTTGCACAAAAAACGCATTTATTAACCAAGCTTAACAGAAAAGAAGCAGAAAATGTGTTTATATTATGGAATTGGACAAAAATTGCGCAGAAATAAGATTTACAGCATAAATTTGATTAAAAATTAAACAAAAAATGTATTTATAACATAAAATTAATTAAAAATTATGAAGAAAGTGGGGTTCTATCATAAATTTGATGAAAAATCGTGCAGAAAAAATGTTTATAGCTTAAAATTGGTCAAAAATTGAGCAGTAAATGTGGTTATAGCTTAAATTTGATCTAAAATTGCGCAAAAACACGTGTTTATTGCACAAAATTGATTAAAAATTGCACAAAAAACGCATTTATTTAACAAACTGATGAGAAAACTAACAGAAAATGTGTTTATATTATAGAATTGAACAAAAATTACGCATAATAATAAAATAAAACACTGTCTACGTTTTTTACCACAAATACTTTATTGATATAAATCTATATTCCTAAAGAATATATATTAATATTAACAAAAGTTCACATAAGCTAGCAGCTTATCATTCTATGGCACAAAGAGCAGTTTCAATTCCATTATCAAATCATTATCGTAATTTAGAACTAAATAAAATTATATCTATAGGAAATATGAATGGTTTTCCAGTCAATATTATTCAAAATTTAATTAATAATAAATTGTATCAAAATACAATCTCTCACATTTATCCAAAAGTTTCAAATTTAAACAAAGAGTCATTTACAACATTAACTTATTTTGGAAAAACCACAGAGAACATAGCGCACATCCTTCGAAAACAAAATCAACAAATTGCTTTTAGACCAAGTTGTAAATTATCAAATATATTATTTAATGCTAAAGATAAAATTAATCCCTTAAGGAAATCGGGTGTTTATGAAATTTCATGTTCCGAATGCAATAGTGTTTATGTTGGGCAGACTGGCAGAAGTTTTGAAACACGATATACAGAACATTTTAAAGCGTTTAGACTTAATCATGACACAAGCTCATTTGCAAATCATATTATAAATTCGAATCACACTTTTCCTGAAATTAATCAAATCAAAATATTACATACCTGTACAAAAGGCACTAAGCTTAATCTGTTAGAAGCCGCCGAAATTCACATAAAACAATGTAATCCTCTTGTTAATCTTCTCAATGAGCAAAAGGACTTACCACAATATAAATCACCTCTTTTCAAATCTCTCTAGACCACTAGTAATACGATTTATTTTCCCTCACTTCAATTTTTATAATAATTTTTCTGTATAAATGTATTTCTTTGTTAGTTTGTTTTCACTTGATAATGGCCTTCAAAAGTCGAAACTCGAGTCGTGAACTTTTGTTAATATTAATATATATTCTTTAGGAATATAGATTTATATCAATAAAGTATTTGTGGTAAAAAACGTAGACAGTGTTTTATTTTATTATTATTATGGATTACCACGTAGTAAAGGTCTCAACCATCCTTTATAAAAAATTACGCAGATTTAAGGTTTAGAGTTTACAGTTTAAAGAGATACTGTATAAACTTTTGTCTCACCCACGCGCCCAAGTGTTTGTGATCAACAAAATTATAATTTCTTCAACCTTGCTCGTATTTTTTACAAATGCCAATCAACAATTGTTTATTAATTAATTTCTGGATCACCAATACTCGGGTGGGTGGGCGGGACAAAGAATTTCAACAATAAAGCTTGACTCAGTAAAAATAACTAAAATACACATTATTTAATAGAAAAATAACTAACTTTTTAAATATTATTTGATCTATAGTTCTTCTAGGCGCTGCTAAACGTGTATTTGTAAGAGTTAATGTTACAAAATAGATAGTTTTACCATATTTTTGCAGTTTTTTTCAAGTTTTAAACCCCTAAAACCCAAATAAGTCAACTTCGGCGGTTAAAAAATTCCAAAAAATGCATTTGTTGCACAGAATTTATCGAAAAAGCACAGAATTGCGCACAAAATCAAATTATTGTACAAAAATCAACAAAAATTGAGCAAAAAATTAAAAACAAAATTTTTAAAATCGCTAAAAATATAATTGTAGCACAAAAATCGTACAAATAACTAAAAAATCGTTCAGAAAACCTAAACAACATTTATCAAAATTCTTGTAAAAAACATCACAAGAAGCATAATTAAAGCTTGAATTTATTACAATTATAATAATTACAATTTTATGAATAAAATTTGACCTCCATTTAGTGCTTATAATAATTCAAAGAATTAATTTATACTCACTTTATTTAAAGCCCCCGATCATTTCTTAATTGCTAAGTAAACTCACCTGAAACAAAAAAAAAAGAAATCATAAATCGATCAATTAAAATTCCCATTTAAAATTGTAATTAATTCCCACCAAAAAGTATCCAACATTAGCATGTCGATTATGCAAGCTAACGAGCGCCAATTTGCCCTCCGCAAAACACACAAATCGGTTTTAATTAAAAATTAGACGACATCAAGCCTTGCCAAATTTCATAATTATTGGAAAAAATATATACAGAGATTAAATAATGCGGAACTAACATCTGTTTAATTGTCTACTGAATGGCCGGCTACAGATAAGAGTATTAATAGATTCGTGCATATCCATCTCTCTATGTCAATGTCTGCACTGCCAGCGATTTAATTGCAGTAATTAAAATGGAGGGTCAAATGTTGTTGCGCAGTGAGGGATTGATGCTGGCAACGATTGAATATTTCGGCGTTATCATTTAACGGCAGACTCGACTGACAAGATGTATTTATAATAAGCCGATAACAATGTACAAAGCACGTACAATGCACGGGGATGCCTTTCAATAGCTTGGTTTAAACAAATAATTTATTACATTTTCTTTCAGATTTATCGAGAAGATTGAGCCTTGAATTGAATGACTTGGAAATAGTTGAGGTAATTTTATTTATTATCCTATTCAAATAATTTTTTAAATTTTATTTTAGAATCCAAAACCAACAATTTTTAAAAACGTTTACGAATGGTGGAAAAGTGAAAGATCTACAGAATTAAAAGGAGCCGTTTTGAAATTGGCTTTTTTGTTTATTGTATGGCCAGGAATAAAATACGTTTTACGCCATACTTTCCAGAAACCACAATAAAATGACTAAAAAAAATAAATTAAATATTAAGAAGAAGGAAATGGTAATTAAGCCTTTAGATGATGAAGATGCTGGTTTAAATTGGTTTCAATCAACCGAAGGTGTTGAATTAATGAAATTGTTTGTTTTGATGAATAGTTTATTGGTTTTTTTTGCAATGGCTTGGCCCAATATTAAACAAACACTTGGAATTATATATGAAGCAGTTGAAGAATATATGGATGAAGATGCAAGTTACTAATCTGAAATTATAATATTATTAATAAATTGTTCCTTCCTCAATTGTAGCTTTTATTGAAGTAAACTCATGAAACTTTACGGATCGATTCAGAAAACTGTTGCAAGTTGTATTAAGTTGTTCGAGAAGTGAAATATTGTACATGTTTGCTTCAATTAATTCTGTAAACGTCTATAAATATTAATAGATTTTCGCTAGAAGATTGATGCAATCATTTAATAACCATTTCAGGTTGAGTATGCAATTGCATGTTTAAAATAATGTTGCTTTATATCAGATTAGACAGGGGATTTTAGAGTGATGCATAAAGTTTATGTTGGATTATACGCGAAAATGTTAAATTATTTATGAAGCCATATGAGATTATAAAAGTTTGCTATATAAGAAATGTTTTTTTCGATTATTTGCAACTTGTTTGCATAGAAGAATTCAATCTAAGTTTCAGGCATATTATGATAGCTTAAGATGTGTTTGTAAGTGATATAATCAGTGCTAACCTTATCTATAAATAATCGCATGTGAAATTTTTAAAGCCTCCAAAAAACGTAAAAGGAAATTTGTCAAAGTTTATTCAATAGATTCGCCAAGAAGAAAGCCAATACAAATGTAAAAAAATTATACGTCAGACAGTTATACAAATTAACTGTCAACTTTTGAGATAGTATAAAGTTGACAGTTAATTTGTCAAACTGACAGATTGAAAAGTTCTGAAATACTAAAACATTTCTTTTTATTTCAATTTTTAGATTTGAATCCAATTAACCAATTTTAGAATTTGCTGACAAATGTTTAAATTCATTCAATAGATTCTAAAACTTTACTGACTATTCTAAAACACATTTCGCAGAGTCAGAGATCACCGACAAAATCTAAAATCCACTAATAAGCTAATATACTCTTTCCAAAACTCACAAAATGTTTCATAAGTCGTTGGCTGTTTTTTGAACAAATTTTGACCTCAAAAAATCTAGAACTGACTAATAAGACACTAAAGCTATTTTGATAATTTTTTTTTACCTACTTGCAGTTTCTAAAACTTTATTTACAATTCCAAAACAATACCTAGAACCTCTTTGATAGATTCCGTAACTTTTTAAACAATTTTTAGAATTTACTGACAAGTGTTAGCACCACTCCCAGATTCTATAACTTACTAACATGTTCTAAAAATCCTTGACAAGTTCTAGAACATGCTAACAGTCCCAAATTTCTAGAATTCTATTGACAAATTATAGAAGTCAATTCTAGATAACAAAAAGTTCAATAAATGTACAATGATAGTTGTTCTATAGCGTTTATAGCAGGTTCTAAAACATTTTGTAACATTCCAAAACACATAAATATTTTACTAATAGATTCTAGAATTCACTGATATGTAATAAAATTCACTAAAAGGATTATAGCAGGTTCTAGAATAGTTCTTCAACATTCTGTAGCATTGATGAATTTTATTGATAGATTATTAAACTCATAAACATGTTATAACCTTCAATTAAAAATACCAAAACTTATTTCAAGATTATTTAACTTCCTTGAAAGGTTCTAGAAATCGCAGACTGATTCTATACCAAATTCAAATCCACGCTGGACTAGAACAAATACACGCGTTGTTCACATGCACAGCTAAATAATTAAAATCTCACTTAATGGGGTCTAGATTGAGCAGACAAAACCTATGTTGACGACCAATCGCATGCAGGCTTGCGTGTGTTCACGTGCTTATCACGCGGTTTTGTTTACATACTTTTAGTCCAGCTTGGATTTGAATTTGGTATAGTACATAATGGCAAAATCTATAATTAAACTGAAGCATTCTAAAAGTGCCTAACACGCCAAATCAATCCTAAAAAATCTTGTATAGCCTTTATAGTAAGTTCAAAAACACTCTTCAAAATTCTAGAATTTTACTGATAGATTCAAGAAAACTCTATTATGTCCTGTCGCTGACAAGTATTACAACTTACTAAACAGTTATATTGCCTTCGTAGCTAGTTCAGGAACATTCTGCAAAGTTAAGTCATATCAGTTACTAAATACTATATTATTCTCAAGCATTCAAATATGTTACGAAGAACTCTGAAATCACTGATATATCAATCACTATCTGGCGTGTACTAAGACTTACTTAAAGATTCTAAGAAACAATTAAAAACTACCGGTCCAATTTTTATAAACCGTGTCCCGCCCACCCGCCCAAGTGTTTGTTATCAAGAAATTTATTACCTAACCTTCCTCTTCAAACTTAATGACATCTGTCAGTTATTCTATCATGTTTGTTACGTGCAGAAACACGAGAGGTGATTGTGGCTTCTAATTTCTTGATAACAAACACTTGGGCGGGTGGGCGGGAACACTATTCCAAACTACCGGCCTAATTTTTATAAACTGGGTACCCGCCCGCCCGCGTGTTTGTTATCAAGAAATGTGTTACGTAACCTTCCTCTTCAAACAGAATGACATCTGTCAGTTACTCTACCATGTTTGTTAGATGCAGGAACACGAGAAGTGATTGCGACTTTTAAATTCTTGATAACAAACACTTGGGCGGGTGGGCAGGAAAACTATTCCAAACTACCGGTCCAATTTTTATAAACTGTGTTCCCGCCCACCCGCCCAAGTGTTTGTTATCAAGAAATTTGTTACCTAACCTTCATCTTCAAACTTAGGGACATCTGTCAGTTATTCTATCATGTTTGTTAGCTGCAGGAATACGAGAAGTAATTGCGATTTTTAAATTCTTGATAACAAACACTTGGGCGGGTGGGCGGGAAAACTATTCCAAACTACCGGTCCAATTTTTATAAACTTTGTTCCCGCCCACCCGCCCAAGTGTTTGTTATCAAGAAATTTGTTACGTAACCTTCCTCTTCAAACTTAATGACATCTGTCAGTTATTCTATAATGTTTGTTAAGTGCAGAAACACGAGAGGTGATTGTAACTTCTAATTTCTTGATACAAACACTTGGGCAAAAACACTATTCCAAACGACCAGTCCAATTTTTATAAACTGTCTTCCCGCCCACCCGCCCAAGTGTCTGTTATCAAGAAATGTGTTACGTAACCTTCCTCTTCAAACTTAATGACATCTGTCAGTTATTCTATAATGTTTGTTAAGTGCAGAAACACGAGAGGTGATTGTGACTTTTAATTTCTTGATAACAAACACTTGGGCGGGTGGGCGGGAACACTATTCCAAACTACCAGTCCATGTTTTATAAACTGTGTTCCCGCCCACCCGCCCAAAAATTTGTTATCAAGAAACATGTTACGTAACCTTCCTCTTCAAACTTAATAACATATGTCAGTTATTCTAAAATGTTTGTTAAGTGCAGAATCACGAGAGGTGATTGTAACTTCTAATTTCTTGATAACAAACACTTGGGCGGGTGGGCGGGAACACTATTCCAAACTACCAGTCCAATTTTTATAAACTGTCTTCCCGCCCACCCGCCCAAGTGTTTGTTATCAAGAAACGTGTTACGTAACCTTCCTCTTCAAACTTAATGACATATTTCAGTTATTCTATAATGTTTGTTAAGTGCAGAAACACGAGAGGTGATTGTGACTTCTAATTTCTTGATACAAACACTTGGGCGGGTGGGCGGGAACACTATTCCAAACTACCAGTCCAATTTTTATAAACTGTGTTCCCGCCCACCCGCCCAAGTGTTTGTTATCAAGAAACTTGTTACCTAACCTTCCTCTTCAAACTTAATGACATATGTCAGTTATTCTATAATGTTTGTTAAGTGCAGAAACACGAGAGGTGATTTTGACTTCTAATTTCTTGATAACAAACACTTAGGCGGGTGGGCGGGAACACTAATACAAACTACCAGTCCATGTTTTATAAACTGTGTTCCCGCCCACCCGCCCAAATATTTGTTATCAAGAAACGTGTTACGTAACCTTCCTCTTCAAACTTAATGACATATTTCAGTTATTCTATAATGTTTGTTAAGTGCAGCAACACGAGAGGTGATTGTGACTTCTAATTTCTTGATAACAAACACTTGGGCGGGTGGGCGGGAACACTAATCCAAACTACCAGTCCATGTTTTATAAACTGTGTTCCCGCCCACCCGCCCAAATATTTGTTATCAAGAAACGTGTTACGTAACCTTCCTCTTCAAAGTTAATGACATATTTCAGTTATTCTAAAATGTTTGTTAAGTGCACAAACACGAGAAGTGATTGTGACTTTTAATTTCTTGATACAAACACTTGGGCGGATGGGCGAGAACACTATTCCAAACTACCAGTCCAATTTTTATAAACTGTGTTCCCGCCCACCCGCCCAAGTGTTTGTTATCAAGAAATGTGTTACGCAACCTTCCTCTTCAAACTTAATGACATATGTCAGTTATTCTATACTGTTTGTTAAATGCAGAAACACGAGAGGTGATTGTGACTTCTAATTTCTTAATAACAAACACTTGGGCGGGTGGGCGGGAACACTATTCCAAACTACCAGTCCATGTTTTATAAACTGTGTTCCCGCCCACCCGCCCAAATATTTGTTATCAAGAAACGTGTTACGTAACCTTCCTCTTCAAACTTAATGACATATTTCAGTTATTCTATAATGTTTGTTAAGTGCAGCAACACGAGAGGTGATTGTGACTTCTAATTTCTTGATAACAAACACTTGGGCGGGTGGGCGGGAACACTAATCCAAACTACCAGTCCATGTTTTATAAACTGTGTTCCCGCCCACCCGCCCAAATATTTGTTATCAAGAAACGTGTTACGTAACCTTCCTCTTCAAACTTAATGACATCTGTCAGTTATTCTAAAATGTTTGTTAAGTTCAGAAACACGAGAGGTGATTGTGACTTCTAATTTCTTGATAACAAACACTTGGGCGGGTGGGCAAAAACACTATTCCAAACTACCAGTTCAATTTTTATAAACTGTCTTCCCGCCCACCCGCCCAAGTGTTTGTTATCAAGAAATGTGTTACGTAACCTTCCTCTTCAAACTTAATGACATCTGTCAGTTATTCTATAATGTTTTTTAAGTGCAGAAACACGAGAGGTGATTGTAACTTCTAATTTCTTGATACAAACACTTAGGCGGGTAGGCGAAAACGCTATTCCAAACTACCGGCCCAATTTTTAAAAACTGTGTTCCCACCCACCCGCCCAAGTGATTGTTATCAAGAAATATACTTATTCGCACACTAGTTGCGTTTCTGCTGTTTTAAATGTGACAGATTGAACGACAGTTGGGCACTAATACGTCATAGGTGGGTACAATATCAAATTTCTTGATAACAATCACTTGGGCGGGTGGGTGGAACACTAAATCAAACCACTAGCCCAATATATAAAAACTGTGTTCCCGCCCACCCGCCCAAGTGTTTGTCCTCAAGAAATTTGCATATTCTCACACTAGTTGCGCGTTTCTGCTGTTTTTAATGTGACAGATTGAATGGCAGTTGTCACTAATACGTCACAAGTGGGTACAATATCAAATTTCTTACTAACAATCACTTGGGCGGGTGGGCGGGAATACTGTATCAAACCACCGGCGCAATTTTTACAATTTGTGTTCCCGCCCACCCGCCCAAGTGATTGTTATCAAAAAATTTGGTACAGAATCTCCATTTTCAAACTGAAGGACTTCTTTGAGTCATTCTGTCATGTTTTTTAGTTGCAAGAACAAGAGACGTGGTATTAATCTGCAATTCTTTTATGAGAAAACACTTAGGCAGGTGGCCGGGAACACAAAATGAAACCACCAGCCTAACTTTTATAAACTGTGTTCCTGCCCACCCATCCAAGTACTTGTTATCAAAAAATTAGTTACGTCATCACCTTCATAATTTTACGCAGAAAAGTTATAAATGTGATTTTGTGTTGAAAAGTTGCAAGAAAATGCAATTTTAAATAAAAAATTTGCTTTTTTGGACTAGAAACTTAACAGAAAATTCAATTTTGGATTAAAACTGATCATAAAAGCAGGTTTTGACTAAAAACTAGAAGTTTAGAAATAAAAATTGAACAAGAAATGCAATTTTAGACATAAAGCTTAAACAAAATGCACAATTTTTTTTTAAGAATTAAAAAATATGATTTTAAACAAAAAAGTTACTAAAAAATTAAATTCAAATTTACAACTTATTAGAAAATAGTATTGTAGACCATAACCTCAACACAAAAATCAATTTTGAACTAAAAATTGTTTTTAAAATAAAAAACTTACTAAAAATTACAGAAAACTTTCAATTAATACTGTTTTGGACTAAAAATTAAAAAAAAAGACAATTTTAGACTAAAAACTTTCAAAAAATGATGTTTTTGATTATAAAAACTTAGTATAAAATGTTATTTAAATTAAAAGTATTTAAAAATATATTATTTCTGCAGAAAAGCTACCGAATACTCTTAAAAAATACTGTTTTGGACTAAAAATTAAACAAAAAGAGCAATTTTAGACTAAAAACTATTCAGAAAATGATGTTTTTGACTAAAAACTTAGTATAGAATGCTTTTTAGACTAAAAATAATTTAAAAAAATTGATTTTCTGCAAAAAAAAGCTACAGAATACTTATAAAAAAATACTGTTTTTAACCAAAAATTAAAAAACTGTTCATAAAATGATGTTTTTGACTAAACTCTTAGAATAAATGCTTTTTGGGCCAAAAATAATAATTTTCTGCAAAAAAGTTACAGAATACTTTTAGAAAATGCTCATTTGGACTAAAAAAAAGCAGTTTAAGACTAAAAACTGTTCAGAAAATTATATTTTTAAGTAAAAACTTAGTATAAAATCTTTTTTAGACTAAAAAAATATAATTTTCTGCAAAAAAAGCTACAGAATACTCTTAGAAAATACTGTTTTGAACTAAAAATTAAAAAAAAAGACAATTTTAGACTAAAAATTGTTTAGAAAATAATGTTTTTGACTTAATAATAATAAATGTAATTTTACACTGGATACCTTTCAAAGAATTCTACTTTGGACTAGAAATTATACAAAAAATTTAATTTTGGAATTGAAATTGATTAAAAAAAGCTGTTTCGGACTAAAACCTTTTCATTTTCTGTCTTTTAGACTAAAAAAAATTATGCTTAAAACCAAAAATTGTAATTTCTAATTAAAAAAAAAAACTTATTGTGCACTAGAACCCATGAAATGCTGTTTTTGACTAAAAAATAATAAAAAATGCTTTTTAGACCAAAAAGTAATAAAAAAATTGAGATTTTGCGCAAAAAAATCATAGAAAACTTTCAAAAAATACTGTTTTAGACTAAAAAATAAAAAGAAAAAGTAATTTTAAACTAAAAACTCTTTAAAAAATGGTGTTTTTGACTGAAAACTTATTAGAAAATGATTTTTATACCAAAAAATGTTTAACAAATTTAATTTTGTGCATAAAATTAAAGAAAACGTTCAAAAAATACAACTTTGGACTAAAAGTTAAATAAAAAAAGTAACTTAGAATTAAAAACTTAATAAAAAACGCCATAAAACACAATTTAGTACAAAATAAATAATTGTAAACTAGAAACACTTAATAGAAAATACCACTTTGGATTAGAAAATATACAAAAATTGCTGTTTCCAATTAAAAAAATTATAAAAAATGTTTTTTAAACCAAAAAAAAGTTAGAAAATACAATATTATACAGAAAATTTATTAGAAAATACTTTTCTTAAACTACAAACTCAACAAGAAATTCAAACTTAGGCTAAAAATTCTCTTTATAATTAAAAACTTGATAAAAAATTTCTTGATAACTGTCACTTGGGTGGGTGGGCAGAAATATGTATCAAACCATCGGCCCAATATTTATTACTGGAAACCCGCCCAATTATCAAGAAATTTGTTTTTGTGCCCACCTCTGACGCATCAGTGACAACTGTCATTCAATCTGTCACATCAAAAACAGCAGACACGCAAAACTGTATCAAACCACCGGCCCAATATCTATAGACTTTGTTATTTGCAATAATTTTCAAAACGTATAAGCAACAGTTGTCACTATTCAGGTTAACAATTCATATTTAATGAAATTAGTTAAAATGCCTTCTATAGTATGCGATGTTGACTTAGAAAATAGTAAATATTAGAAAAATTGAAAATTACAAAATGCTTTCGTGCCATCTCCAGCGCTAATAGAATTAGATTTAATGCAATTGTAAGGGCTCTGCACACGTCATGGCATTAATATAATTGGATAGTCGGAAAATCAATATCACCGTTATGAAAGGTGCACGGCGGAAGATAAATATCTTACTTTACAAAGCCAGACTGTGAATAGGAAATTAGTGGCGCAGTGAAAAAGAAGAACTAATTATGTTTTCGCTAATAATGAGAGGCGTACTGTTCTTATTCATAATGGGATGGTACACCGCTACGCTATGGAAGATGATCGACACGCATTTCAACACCGAATTCAAGGAATACTTGAAACAAGAATTTGAAACTAATGAATATACATCGGCGGAATATTTAAATAATGAGAAGAAAAGTGATGTGTGCGTTATTGGAAGCAGTAAGGAGACATTTATGGATATTTTTGGTCTTTGTAATTAATTAAACGGGTATAATTAATGGACGCCATTAATAAGATGAAAGAATGAGCACACGCACAATGAATAACGTCTCCACCGATAAGTTACTTAACCGCTAATGCGTTTGCTGATAGAGTGTTTTTGCCAGCATAGAAAAAATCTAATCTTTGTTATTTATGTTTGTATTTAATGTAATTTATGTAAATTTATTGAGTCCATTGTTATACACTTAAATAAATAAATAGTACAACGATTTGTTAACCGTTCGTTGTACTTTGTAAATTAGTAGCACGCGCCTGGAGGATTAATTTTAATTTACACGCAAAGCAAGAAAAATGTAGCTTAAATGATTAATTAAAAATCTATAATAATGTTGTTTGTTTGCAATTGCATTTACAGAATTAAATTTATTAATTAAAAGCCGCATTGTAAATAGATTGTTATGGCAGTGTGCATCCAAACTAAATGTAAGTACCAATTAACTATAAGTGAATATTCTGTGTGTTGTTGTGGGACCTAGAGTGGGTGTAGTCAAGATGAAAATGGAACTAATTAAAATTTAATTAAATTGATGGGTTGTATTATTTGCATTGTAGAAATTATTTTAGTTCAACTTAATTTAATTACATTTTTTTTTAGATAAAATACGTTCTAAAAAAATATAATTAATAATAACGATGCAAAAAAGCAAGTTCGGGTAAGTTCGGAACCAATCGGGTGAGCCTTATTTTAAATACAATATTTTAGGACTATATCAATATAAAACCAATTCAATTGTACAAATTACTCAATTTATAACGATTACTACAATCTGAGTAACATACAATACATCAATCAAATGATTTTTACCTTAAAATATCCCCGGCTACGATGCTCCGCACGGCCCGATAAAATGCATTCCAATTACACACTTTTTTATTAAAAAATGTAATTAAATTCGGATTTAAATTATCACAAACGATTCAACACTCACTAAACTATACTCCGATAAGGTTTTTAAAGTTTATTCGCATAATTTTAATAAAAATTTATGTTAATTTTGATAAACCAAAAGCAGCAGCTCAACAGCTGTCAATTCCGACGGTACCAACTGAAATAATTCAGCTATTTTGCCAACCATAAAAAGATAAATGTTGAAGGATGCAATTTTCGGATATTTAATGCAAATTTATAAGAACGTAATAGGAATATAAAAGTGAAATTAATAATTTAATAAAAATTGATACCAAAAGTTAAAAAAAATAATTCAGCAATTTATAATACTGTTGCTTAAGGTGATTTATGTAATTGCATACACATTCGTTTGTTTGGATTTATGTAATCGATGACATAATTTAAATAACATATTAATTAATAGCTTAATTACTAACCTTTATTATTATGAAGACGTTATCTATTCTCCATTTTGACCGTTATCACAATCACAGCATTCCAAGATGTAAATTGTTCGCGGAACTACACAAAACACAGACACATCTGTAAAAATAAAGGAACGGAATGTTACAAAAATGCATTTATTAACCTTGAGATGTTATTTGTCTTGCATACTCAGCTAAAATGACTTCATCAATTATCATGCGCAAATATTCAATTACAAGTGAAATATGTTGGTATGAAACAAACTAATTTATTTTATAGTATGAAAACTCGTAAAGAACAAATTTTTTTTTTTCAAAAGTGTTAGATTGCATGCAAAACGCGTAAAAAACAATTATTATTTTTTTTAATTTCTCCTCGTTTCGAAAGTTAGATTGCATGCGAAACACGTAAAAAACAGATTTTTTTTTTTAAATTTCAATTTTTTTTAAAGTGACAGATTGCATGCGAAACGCGTAAAAAACAGTTTATTTTTGAAATTTTTTCGTAAGTCACTATTACATGGAAAACACGTGAAGAACAGAAAAATTTTGAATTTTCAAATAATTTTTCAAAATTTCAATTTTTTTCAAAAGTTTTTGATTGTATGCGAAACACGTAAAAAACAGATTTTTTTTAATTTCTTCTTATTTCGTAAGTCACAATTGCATGCAAAACGCGTGAAAAACAAAAAGTTATAGATTTTCACATAATTTTTCAAAATTGCATGCGAAACGCGTAAAAATCAATTTTTTTTTTAATTTCTCCTTGTTTTGTTAGTCACGATTGCATGCAAAACGCGTAAAAAAAAAAAATTTTTGGACTTTCACATGATTTTTCAAAATTTTGATTTTTTTTCAAAAGTGACAGATTTAATGCGAAATTTTTTTTTTTTTTTGAAAATTTCTCCTAATTTCGTAAGTCACAATTGCATGCAAAATGCGTGAAAAACAAAAAATTTTTGGACTTTCATATGATTTTTCAAAATTTCGTTTTTTTGAAAAAAAAAAACATATTTAAGGCGAAACGAGTAAAAAACTTTTTTTTTTTTTTTTATTTCTCCTTATTTCGTAAGTCACGATTGCATGCAAAATGCGTGAAAAACAAAAAATTTTTGGACTTTCAAATAATTTTTTAAAATTTCGATTTTTTTCAAAAGTGTCATATTTAATGCGAAACGAGTAAAAAACCTGTTTTTTTATTTCTCCTGATTTCGCAAGTCACGATTGCATGCAAAACGCGTAAAAAACAGAAAATTTTTAGACTTTCACATAATTTTTCAAAATTTCGATTTTTTCAAAAGTGTCATATTTAATGCGAAACGCGTAAAAAACCTTTTTTTTTAATTTCTCCTTATTTCGCAAGTCACGATTGCATGCAAAACGCGTGAAAAACAGAATATTTTTGGACTTTCGCATATTTTTTCAAAATTTCCATTTTTTTCAAGTGTCATATTTACTGCGAAACGCGTAAGAACCTTTTTTTTGAAAATTTCTCCTTTGTTTAGAAGTCACGATTGCATACAAAACGCGTGAAAAACAGAATATTTTTGAACTTTCACAAAAATTTTCAAAATTTCGATTTTTTGCAAAAGTGTCAGATTTAATGCGAAACGCGTAAAAAATATTATTTTTTTTTTAATTTCTCCTTATTTCGTAAATCATGATTGCATGCAAAACGCGTAAAAAACAGAAAATTTTTGGACTTTATATAATTTTTCAAAATTTCGTTTTTTTTTTCAAAAGAGACAGATTTAAGGCGAAACAAATAAATAACATTTTTTTTTTTTAATTCCTTATTTCGTAAGTCACGATTGCATGCAAAAAGCGTAAAGAGCAGAAAATTTTTGGATTTTTCAAAATTTCTTTTATTTAATGCAAAACGCTTAAAAAACCTTTTTTTTTTTGAAAATTTCTCCTTATTTCGTAAGTCAGAATTGCATGCAAAACGCGTGAAAAACAAAAAAACTTTTGGACTTTCACATGATTTTTCAAAATTTTGATTTTTTTCAAAAGTGACAGATTTAATGCAAAACGCTTAAAAAACTTTTTTTTTTTTGAAAATTTCTCCTTATTTCGTAAGTCACAATTGATGCAAAACGCGTGAAAAAAAAATGGAAATTTCACATAATTTTTCAAAATTCCGATTTTTTTCAAAAGTGACAGATTTGATGCGAAACGCGTAAAAAACAAATTTGTTTTTTTTTTTGGAAAATTTCTCCTTATATCTTAAGTCACTATTGCATGCAAAACGCGTAAAAAACAGAAAATTTTTGGATTCTCACATGATTTTTCAAAATTTTGATTTTTTTTTCAAAAGTGACAGATTGCTTGCAAAACGCGTAAACACAGATTTTTTTTTTAATTCTCCTTGTCTCAAAAGTGACAATTGCATACAAAACGCGTAAAGAACAGATTTTTTTAAGATTTTTACATGATTTTTCAAAATTTATTATTTTTTTTAATTATTTTGTACATTGAATACGTTTTTTGTGCGATTTGTGATAAATTTGATGTAATAAATGTATTTTTTATAAATTTTTAAAAAGTTAAGAATAAAACTACTCACAATTCGAGACAAACCCGAAAAATCAAAGCATCTGGCAACCCTGTTTTTGCATAAATTAAAAGATGGCTGTGTAATCAGAAATAATAAATATAAACCTACTTTAGTTGTCAATAAATACAATTAATAATAATTATTACTCTATAACAATTAATTTCATTATCAATATATTTAAATCTATTTATTATACCTCAATTCCGGTAGCGGGCTCTCAAATAAATTCACCGACTGTCAAAAATTGCAAAAGCTCACTCACTCATATCAGCCCTAATACGACAGCCACGAACGGGATTTTTGCAGAAAACCCAGCCCACGACTTAATTTCAATTATAGTAACACTTAAAACCAAATCTGCGCACTTAAAATCACTTAAAATTGTAAATGTTGCAGAGCCGATAAGCCGGCTTTGACACTACAACAACAACACAACTTTTTAAAAATAAATTATTTATTAATAAAATTATTTTGATTTAATTATTCTAATATTCTAAATTTATTTATAAGAAAAATTTCACTAATTACACTAATAACATTAATAATTTAAGCAAAGAAAATTAATTAATAATTACTGACATGAGCTACTGCACATTAACCACTTATCCAGCATGACTTAAACATACATGATTAGCAAATCCGTCGCCATTCCATCACTTATCTCGATACTTTACTACAATACAATGTAATTAACAATGCTCTTCTAGGTAGGTAGGTGCCCTTTTAAAGGTTAAGTTCAACAACTCGCAACGGTAATGAATGAAAATTACATTTATACAACAAAACGGGAAGCTACTTACATTTTAACAACACTGAACTACATAATCCAATTGTAATTTCACTATTTAATTCGGTAATTTTGATTAAAATCCGACCGCAATGTAAGAACCGTAGGTACGAATAACAACAATAACAAAACAGGTGGTCTGGAAGTAGACTGTGAAAAGTAACTAGCGCCATCTGTGGGATGTTGTTGGAAAAGGTGTAATGTTGGTTGCATACGTTAGGGTATATTAAATAAATCATTTATTGAATAAAATGATTAATTATGCTTATATTAATTATATGAATATTTATTTTATAAGTGAATAAAAAGATGAACAAGTGTTTATGTTTATAATATTTATTTTTTTTAATAATTTAATTTATATTGCTTTATGATGATTATATAAAAATGATAACAAAATTGATCAATTAAATTATTTATTTATTATTTCTTGACGTAGTTTTTATTTTTTTATTAAATTGTAAGATGTAAGAGAGGAAGTAAGATGAGTCGTGTAGGAGTTTATCCAATTTAATTCAATGAGGTGGTGACAGTAGCAGTCGTGTTTAACATCTGTGCCTTCGTTGCGGGATTGCCGACTAGTTCATGTAAAACGATATTCTGATAAAATGATACGATTACAGTTGGAAGTACCGATTATAACAACCACCCTTAAACGCGGCAGTATTCAAATACAGAAAGTAGCTAAAGTTGTAAACGGTATGTATTGAAAATGATACTGAAATTATTATATAATTGTATTATTGTAGTTAATTTATATTTTTTATTAATCTAATCTGTTTGTTTTGTTAATCTCAATTTGCAGATTATTTTTTATCGATTTTTAAAATGTCCTTATCATTATTATTAGATGCTTATCGAAGGTATAATATTTAAAATATTTAAAATTTAAAATATTAATCATTTAAAGTAAAACTTTTTAATGATGCGCTACTGTTTAGAAATGAAGTTAATAATATATTAATTAATGACAACTTCAGTTCATATGCAACTTCAAGATGCATCTTCATTAGAATGCATTCGAATAGATATGCATCTTCAAGTTGCATGTTTATTCGAATGCACTCGAATAGAATATTTCATAGCTAACTTCAGGTTAAAAAAATTATTTATTAAATTTTTAAACATTTTGGCAACAATGCAGTCTAATACCATTGCTACCAACTGTGTAAATTGCAACTAATTTGATACTGTCAGTTTTGAGTAATTTAAATCCATTCAAAGTGATTGAAATTATGTTATAACTTTTGTAATATTCATTGTATTTTTATACAATTTGACAACAATGCAGTCCAATATCATTGCAATCAACTGGGTAAATTGGAGCTTATTTGATACGGTGACTTTTGAGTAATCTGAATCCATTCAAGTACACTTATACCAAGCTTGAAGACATGATTGCTTAAAATTATGTTATACCTTTTGTATTATTCATTGAATTTTTATACAATTTAGCAACAAAGCAGTCCAATATCATTGCAACCAACTGTGTAAATTGCAACTAAGTTGTTACGGTCAGTTTTGAGTAATTGAAATCTATTAAAGTTCACTAAAGTCTCTTATATCAAGCTTAAAGTTTATTATTATACGTCATAAAGTATTTTTTTTTTACAGAGAAAATTGGATCTAGACAAGTATTACTATGTTTTGTAATAACCGGTTTTGTCCTTTGCGGCATCATTGAGCAATCAGCTTCAGTGACATTGAGAGCTAACAGTACTTCATCGTATTCAGCAGCAGAATTTGCAGAATATGTAGAAAATACAAGTTACATCACACGATACTGCCAACCACCCGAGAAAAATCGTTCTACTGTGCATGTAGTACGATCAATTCCACACATAGAGGTAAAATAATTGTTTATTACATTAATCACATATTTTATACAAATTAATAATAAATCTATGTTTATAGATTCCAATGACAAGAACCGATAGAACAGAATCAATTTTAAGAGAAGCCTTTATGTGGGGAACAGTAATTTCTCCTTTAGGTGCTAGTAGAATTGCTGCCAGAGTTGGAGCTGAGAGACTGTTTGGAGCTGGTGTATTAGGAGCTGGAGTTACAGCATTGATGGTGCCTGCTGCTTGGTTAACACCATATCATGTTGCTATAAGAATCATTCAGGGAGTATTTATGGTAAATAACATTTCTACAAACCTTGTCAGTGTGCCTTAATCGACTTCGGCAAATTTAAATAAATAATTCTAAATCGCGATAATGAAATATATATTTGATATTTTACATTTTACAGGGAGCAATGTGGCCAGCAGCACACATGTTAGCAGTCACTTGGTTCAAACCAAAACATCTTAGTGGATTTGTATCAACATACACTGGTAACTTGAACTTCAATCATGCTTTTTTTGCTTTTTCCGAATTAAAACATAATATTTTAAAGCCTAAACATTAACATTTAATTACTGTTATGCTTCCAAATATAAAATTTAATATTGTTTTAGCTGTAAATTTGGGTTACGCAGTGGTTGGATTAGTAGGCACCCCTCTTGTACGATCACTAGGCAGAGATTGGCTCAGTTACATTATAACTTTTATCACCTTAATTTGGTACTTTCTTTGGTGGAGATTTGTTGAAGAAACATTGAACCCAAATCGACCAATTAGAGATGTAAGGATCAAAACAAAAAAATTAATAATTATACATTTTTGCAATTTTAGGAACATAGATTGCTACCTTGGAGAAGATTACTGCTTTCCAAACCAGCATGGGCATGCGGAATAGCAGTTGTTGGTAGTCAATGGGCTGATGCAACACTTATGTTAGGTGTTACTAAGTATTTGAAACTGGTTTATGGATTTTCAATTGCTTATGTGAGTTAGTTGTAGTTTAACAATTTGTAAACTCAAAGTTTTTTTAAAAAATACAAACAAACTTAGATTAACACTTATAGCGGCCAAAAATTAAGCACAGATAAATGTTTTGGCTTTACAAACCTTGTCAGTGTGCTTTGTGTGCATATGAATCAAACAAATTAAAAATTTTAGACATTAATCACTAAATATGTTATAAAACAAAAACTAATCAATAGATTATGTTAAAAATTGCTAAAAGTACTCGTGATTTAATGCTTTAAAAGATAAAAATTAAAAAATACAACAATTTTTGTGCAAAAATTTTTTTTTTTTTTTAATTGGTTAATTAAAATGTTTATACATTAATCACTAAATATGATATAAAATAAAAACTAATCAATGAACTTTGTTAAAATTTGCTATAAGTACTCGCCATTTAATGCTTTAAAATATAAAAATTAAAAAATGCAACAATTTTTGTTCAAACATTTTTTTTTTTTTTTAGATTTTAAAATTGGATAATTAAAAATTTTAGGCATTAATCACTAAATAAGTTGTAAAACAGAAACTAATCAATGGATTTTGTTAAAATTTGCTAAGTACTCGTCATTTGATGCTTTAAAATTTATAAATTAAAAAATACAACAGATTTTGTTCAAACATTTTTTTTTTGGTTTTAAAATTGGTTAATTAAAATTGGTTAATTAAAATTTTAGACATTAATCACTAAATATGTTATAAAACAAAAACTAATCAATAGATTTTGTTAAAATTTGCTAAAAATACTCGTCATTTAATGCTTTAAAATATATAAAATTGAAAAATACAACAATTTTTGTTCAAACGCTTTTTTTTTTGGTTTTCAAAATTGTTAATTAAAAATTTTAGACATTAATCACTAAATATGATATAAAACAAAAACTAATTAATGGATTTTGTTAAAATTTGCTAAAAGTACTCATCAACCAATGTTTTAAAATTTGAAAATTAAAAACTACAATAATTTCTGTAAACTAAACTTTGATTAGTTTTTAAATTTTCAAAATTATTTAAATAAAAATTTCGAACATCAATCACTAAATGTGTTATAAATCAAAAACTAATAAATGGATTTTGTTAAAATTTGCTGAAAATACTCATCAATCATTGTTTTAATATATAAAAATAAAAAAATTCAACAATTTTTGTTCAAAATTTTTTTTTTTTTTTGGTTTTCAAAATTGTTAATTAAAATTTGTAGACATTAATCACTAAATATGTTATAAAACAAAAACTAATCAATAGATTTTGTTAAAATTTGCTAAAAGTACTTGTCATTTAATGCTTTGAAATAAAAAAATTAAAAATTACAACAATTTTTGTTCAAACGTTTTTTTTTTTTTGGTTTTTAAAACTGTTAATTAAAAAATTTAGACATTAATCACTAAATATGTTATAAAACAAAAACTAATCAATGGATTTTGTTAAAATTTGCTGAAAGTACTTGTCAATCAATGTTTTAAAATGTAAAAAATAAAAAATTCAACAATTTTTGTTCAAACATTTTTTTCTTTTTGATTTTCAAAATTGTTAATTATAAATTTTAGACATTAACCACTAAATATGTTATAAATCAAAAACTAATTAATGAATTTTGTTAAAATTTGCTAAAAGTACTTGTCAATTAATGTTTTAAAATATGAAGAATAAAAAATACAAATATTTTTGTTGAAAATTTTTATTTTTTTTTTATTTTATAAAAGGTTTAATTAAAAATTTTGGACTTCAATCACTAAATATGTTATAAAACAAAAACTAATCAAAAGATTTTGTTAAAACTTGCTGAAACTAGTTATCATTCAATGTGTTAAAATTTAAAAATTGAAAAAATCAAAAATTTTTGTTCAAACAATAATTTTTTTAAATTTTCAAAAATGTTTAATTAAAAATTTTAGACATAAATCACTAAATATGTTATAAAACAAAAACTAAACAAAGGATTTTATTATAATTTGCTGAAAGTACTCGTCAATCAATGTTTTAAAATAAAAAAATTAAAAAATACAACAATTTTTGTTCAAACTTTTTTTTTTGGTTTTAAAATTGGTTAATTTAAAATTTTAGACATTAATCACTAAATATGTTATAAAAAAAACTAATCAATGGATTTTGTTAAAATTTGTTAAAGGTACTCGTCATTTAATGCTTTAAACTATAAAAATTAGAAAATACAACAATTTTTGATCAAACCTTTTTTTTTTTTGGTTTTGAAAATTGTTAATTAAAAATTTAAGACATTACTTACTAAATATGTTATAAAACAAAAACTAATCAATGGATTTTGTTAAAATTTGCTATAAGTACTTGTCATTCAATGCTTTAAAATATAAAAATTGAAAAATACAACAATTTTTGTTCTAACTTTTTTTTGGTTTTCATAATTGTTAATAAAAATTTTGAACATTATTCACTAAATATGTTATAAAATAAAAACTAATCAATGAATTTTGTTAAAATTTGCTATAAGTACTCGTCATTCAATGCTTTAAAATATAAAAATTAAAAAATTTAACATTTTTTGTTCAAACCTTTTTTTTTTTTTTAATTGGTTAATTAAAATTTTTAGACATTAATCACTAAATATGTTATAAAATAAAAACTAATCAATGAATTTTGTTAAAATTTACTAAAAGTACTCGTCATTTAATGCTTTAAAATATAAAAATTAAAAAATACAACAATTTTTGTTCAAACGTTTTTTTTTTAATTTTAAAATTGGTTAATTAAAAATTTTAGACATTAATCACTAAATATGTTATAAAATAAAAACTAATCAATGGATTTTGTTAAAATTTGCTAAAAATACTTGTCATTTAATGCTTTAAAATATAAAAATTAAAAAATACAACAATTTTTGTTCAAACATTTTTTTTTTTTGGTTTTAATATTGGTTAATTAAAAATTTTAGACATTAATCACTAAATATGTTATAAAACAAAAACTAATCAATGGATTTTGTTAAAATTTGCTAAAAGTACTTTTCAATCAATGTTTTAAATTATGATGATTTAAAAAAACAACATATTTTGTTTAAACATTTTTTTTTTAATCTTTTAAATTATTTAATTAAAAAATTTGGATATCAATCACTAAATATGTTATAAAATAAAAACTAATCAATGGATTTTGTTAAAATTTGTTGAAAGTACTTCTCCAACAATGTTTTAAAATATGAAAATAAAAAATTTTAAAATGTTTGTTTAAATTATTTTTTTTTAATTTTCAAATTTTTTTATTAAAATTTTTTGGCATTAATCACTAAATATGTAATAAAACAAAAACTAATTAATGAAATTTGCTGAAAGTACTCGTTAATGAATGTTTCAAAATATAAAAATTAAAAACTATAACAATTTTTGTTCAAAAATTTTTTTTTTTGGATTTTTAAAACTGTCAATTAAAATTTTAGACATTAATCACTAAATATGTTATAAAACAAAAACTAATCAATAGATTTTGTTAAAATTTTCTAAAAATACTCGTCATTCAATGATTTAAAATATAAGAATTAAAAATTACAACATTTTTTGTTCAAACTTTTTTTTTTGTTTTTTAAAATTGTTAATTAAAAATTTTAGACATTAATCACTAAGTATGTTATAAACCAAAAACCAATTAATAGATTTTGTTAAAGTTTGCTAAAAGTACTTGTCAATTAAAGTTTTAAAAAATTTACAATTAAAAATTTAAAAAAATTTGTTCAAAATATTTTTTTTTTTGGATTTTATAAAAGTTTTCATTAAACATTTTGGACTTCAATCACTAAATATGTCATAAATCAAAAACTAATCAATAGATTTTGTTAAAACTTGTTGAAACTACTCATCAATCAATGTTTTAAATTTGAAAATTAAAAAAATCAACAATTTTTGTTCAAACATTTTTTTTTTGGTTTTAAAATTGGTTAATTAAAATTTTTAAACATTAATCATTAAATAATAATAATAATAATAATAATAATAATAATAATAATAATATATTTATTTAATATTAAAATATAAAAATTAAAAAATACAACAATTTTTGATCAAACATTTTTTTTTGTTTGGTTTTAAAATTGGATAATTAAAAATTTTAGACATTAATCACTAAATTTGTTATAAAACAAAAACTAATTTATAAATTTTGTTAAAATTTGCTATAAGTACTCGTCATTCATTGCTTTAAAATATAAAAACTAAAAAGTACAACAATTTTTTTTCAAACATTTTTTTTTTGGTTTTCAAAATTGGTTATTAAAAATGTTAGACATTAATCACTAAATATGTTATAAAACAAAAACCAATCAATGAATGTTGTTAAAATTTGCTATAAGCAATTGTTATTCAATGCTTTAAAATATAAAAATTAAAAAATACAACAAATTTTGTTTAACCATTATTTTTTTGGTTTTAAAATTAGTTAATTAAAAATTTTAGACATTTATCACTAAATATGTTATAAAACAAAAAGTAATTAATGAATTTTGTTAAAATTTGCTAAAAGTACTCGTCATTTAAGGCTTTAAAATATAAAAATTAAAAAATACAACAACTTTTGTTCAAACGTTTTTTTTTTGTTTTTAAAAATTGTTAATTAAATTTTGTAGACATTAGACACTAAAAATGTTATAAAACAAAAATTAATCAATGGATTTTGTTAAAATTTGCTATAAGTACTCGTCCTTCAATGCTTTTAAATATAAAAATTAAAAAATTTAACAATTTTTGTTCAAACGTTTTTTTTTTTGGTTTTCAAAATTGTTAATTAAAAATTTTAGACAATAATCACTAAATATGTTATAAAACAAAAACTAATCAATGGATTTTGTTAAAATTTGCTATAAGTACTCGTCATTCAATGTTTTAAAATTTGAAAATTAAAAACTACAATAATTTCTGTTCAAAATTTTTTTTTTTTTTAATTTTCAAAATTATTTAAATAAAAATTTCGAACATCAATCACTAAATGTGTTATAAATCAAAAACTAATCAATGGATTTTGTTAAGATTTGCTAAAAGTACTCCTCATTTAATGCTTTAAAATATAAAAAATAAAAAATACAACAATTTTTGTTCAAACATTTTTTTTTTTTTTTAAATTTGGTTAATAAAAAATTTTAGACTTTAATCACTAAATATGTTATAAAACAGAAACTAATTAATGGATTTTGTTAAAAATTGCTAAAAGTACTGGTCATTTAATGTTTTAAAATTAAAAAATTAAAAAATACAACAATTTTTGTTCAATCATTTTTTTTTGGCTAATTAAAAATTTTAGACATTAATCACTAAACATGTTATAAAACAAAAACAAATCAATGGATTTTGTTAAAATTTGCTATAAGTACTCGTCATTCAATGCTTTTAAATATATAAATTAAAAAATACAACAACTTTTGTTCAAACATTTTTTTTGTTTGTTTTAAAAGTTGTTAATTAAAAATTTTAGACAATAATCACTAAATATGTTATAAAACAAAAACTAATCAATGGATTTTGTTAAAATTTGCTATAAATACTCGTCATTTAATGCTTTAAAATATATAAAATTGAAAAATACAACAATTTTTGTTCAAACCTTTTTTTTTTTTTTGGTTTTTAAAATTGTTAATTAAAAATTTTAGATATTAATCACTAAATAAATATGTTATAAAACAAAAACTAATTAATTGATGTTGTTAAAATTTGCTATAAATACTTGTCATTCAATGCTTTAAAATATAAAAATTAAAAAATACAACAATTTTTGTTCAAACATTTTTTTTTTTTGGTTTTAAAATTGGTTAATTAAAAATTTTAGACTTTATTTACTAAATATGTTATAAAACAAAAAATTATCAATGGATTTTGTTAAAATTTGCTGAAAGTACTTGTCAATCAATGTTTTAAAATATAAAAATTAAAAACTACAACAACTTTTGTTCAAAATTTTTTTTTTATTTTTAAAATTATTTAGTTTAAAATTTTGGACATTATTCACTAAATATGTTATAAAACAAAAACTAATTTATGGATTTTGTTCAAATTTGCTGAAAGTACTCGTCAATTAATGTTTTAAAATATAAAAATTGAAAAATACAACAGTTTTTGTTCAAACATTTTTTTTTTTGGTTTTAAAAATTGTTAATTAGAAATTTTAGACATTAATCACTAAATATGTTATAAAACAAAAACTAATCAATGGATTTTGTTAAAATTTTCTAAAAGTACTCATCAATCAATGTTTTATAATTTGAAAATTCAAAACTACAACAATTTTTGTTCAAAATTTATTTTTTTTTAATTTATAAATTTATTTAAATAAGAATTTTGAACATCAATCACTAAATATGTTATAAATCAAAAACTAATCAACAGATTTTGTTAAAATTTGCTGAAAGTACTCGTCAATCAATGTTTTAAAATATAAAAAGTAAAAAATACAACAATTTTTGATCAAAAACATTTTTTTTTAATTTTCAAAATGTTTTATTAAAAAATTGAACAATAATCACTAAATATGTTATAAAATAAAAAGTAATTAATAGATTTTGTTAAAATTTGTTGAAAGTACTCGTCAATCCATGTTTTAAAATATAAAATTAAAAAATTTAACAATTTTTGTTAAAAACAATATTTTTTTAGATTTTCAAAATTGTTTAAATAAATGGAGCTTGAAATAATTTTGAATTGCATTCAAATATTTTATATTTTCAGGAAGACGTCCTTGCATCCCTTCCTCACATTGGACACTTCTTTGCAGCAATAACATTCGGCATTGTAGTAGATCATGTAAGGGAATCAGGCATAGTATCAACAACAACTTCCAGGAAACTATTTGTGTACATCTGTAAGACCACAAAACAAAACTAATTTATTAATTAATATAATCAAATTTTAGCCCACTTCTTACCAGCAGCTTTGATGTTTGTATTAGGCTACACTGGATGTGATCCAGCAGCTCCAGCTGCACTATACACAGCAGCATTGGCTCTAACAGGAGCTACACCAGCTGGAGCATTTGCAAGCGCAGCTGATATTGCACCAAACTTTGCGGGTAAAAACTCAATATGTTTCAAAGTATCTCATTTAATAATATACATTTTTAATTATTCCAGGTACCGTGTTTGGTTTATGCCAGACAATAGGGGCCGCCGGATTATTAGCTGCAAATTACGTCGTATCTGAAGGACTCCATGGTTCTGTAAGTAAATTAAATCACATCACAATCTGCAATAATAATTTAAATAATAAACACATCTTACATTTCTTCCTCCAACCATAATAATACATTTTCCTTCTTGCTCTATTATTAACATAATTTATGCATTTCAGTTCGCTGGATGGTGGAGACTAGTATTCGGAGTATCATCAGCAGTTCTATTAATAACAGCAACAATTTTCATGGCGATGGGTAGTGGTTCAGTGCAAGATTGGAATGCTCCTTGTGATTTCGAACCAGAAAGGGAACAAGTCGAAGAGGCCTCTCGTTTAGAATCGGTTTTAGAATGATGTAAAAATGATTGCATTACAATTGTGTGAACTGTGGGAATAAAAAATGTGTCGCCTTGTTATGCTTTGGTTTCTCATTGAAAAAAATAGACGTAATGAATATTCATTAATTTCATTTCAAAACGCGCACTTTTGTTGGACGTGTTGTGTTGCTCAAGCGACGCCGCAATCTTAATAAATTATGGGAACGTTTCTATTATTATTTTTAAATAAAGTGCATATATTATCAAGATTTAACGCAACTGAATTACACGTTTGGGAAGGTGTTTATATAAATTTTAAGTCGTTTGCATAAATTAGACGAGGAAAGATGCAACAATGAGTGTTAATATATTTAAATCACATAATTGTTATGAAATATATGTAAGATTATATAAATTAATTAAATTAAATCCCACGGAATTGATGTTTAATTTGTTATGAAAGGATCGATAGCATTTAATAGTCTTCTAGTTGCTAATGTTATTGGTTGCCAATCCATTAAGCTTATTCCACAAAGTAGATAGGTCAATATTATTCACATGACGAGCACAATTATCTTTTCTAAATAAAACCAATAAATCATTTATAAAAAATCATATATTTAGCGCAAAATTCCCTCGCGACTAACCTAAAGTAACGTACAAAAATATTACAAAATAAATAGAAATCAACAGAAATTTCATCTTTGGGTTACAATAAATAAGTATTTACAAGCATCTTTGGTGACTGCATCCTAACATTGTACTATTTCGATTAATTTGGCTTAAAATTGATTGAAACAGAATTAATCATAATAATCAATATCGATTTCTTTATATCTTTTAGTCCTACTAGGCCGTTTAGGTTCATCATCCTCGCCTAAAATCTCAACATTCCTAACTGCATCCTTTCTTGGTAAAGGAGTAGTAGCTGATTCCATATTATCGGAGATTTCTAATGGTAATGATGGATTAATGGCTAATTGTAGCATGCGCAACAATAACATTTCCCGTACGGGCGCTGGTAAATATTCAGGTTCTTGATCTAAACTAGCCATACGTTTAGTGGGATGATATGATGAAGGAGGATTGTATGTTACTGGTTGATAAGGGTTGTATTGTTGTCTATGTTCTGCTTGTCTAGGAATAAATTGTACTGGTCCTTGCTGATATAAAGGTAAATTTTGATAAATTGGACGTTGATGTTGTTGATGCGGTCTGTATTGTTCAATTTGTTGCTGCTTAGTTAAAGTGCTTATTTTTTCTAAGCGACTTTGTCTTAATATTAATTGTTCCAATAATTTTTGAAAATCCCTTGTACTAACAGGTGGTTTAATTTGATCAACCTCATTAATAATATCAGCTTGACTAATATATTGTGGTGGAGGTGGTCTATGCTGAACTGGATAAGGCGTTGATGAAACCGCCTCTTGTGGTATTTCCCTAATATACCCATTCTCATCAACATGTACTGGTATCGGTCTAAATTTAGGACCACGATGCATGTAAATATTTTCAGGTCGCTCGTATTCTTGATTTTGTTCTTCAGTTTGTGGAGGTGGAGGTAATCTTCTCTCTTGTAGTTGATTTACAGGGACTAAGATAGCACCTCGATGGAATGGGTGTCTTAATTCAACAAATTGTTGTCGTTGGGGTTCTTCGTTGTTTGCGGGAATTTGAACTACAGGTACCGGACTTGGTGTTATTGATGGTTCTGTTGATGATGATTCTTGGGTAAATTCTGTTGTTGGTGGTGGTGGACGTGTTGGTTGATGGGTTGTTGTTACTGGTCTTTGGAATGCATATCTAGAGGATAGAGAAAATTATATTTAAGACTAACAAAATTTATTTTAAAATTGTCAAATTGCACAAATAACAAAATTGATATCAAATAGAGCAAATTTGGCCATAAAATGATCAAATCTGGCTTTAAATTAATAAATTTGGCTTTAAACTCAATAAATCTGTCATACATTTTGATTAAAAATTGACAAATACGCCTTAAAATCAATAAATTTTATTTTAAGTCAGTAAGTTTAGCCTCAAACTTAATAAATTTGGCTTAAAAATTAGTAAATATTGCCCAAAATTAACAAAGATAACTAAATTTGGCTTAAACATTATCAAAACAAGTAGAAAATTACCAAAACATTAAATAATCTTTACAAATTTGGTTTCAAAACAAACAAAATAAAAATCCTGTTTTAAATTAATAAATCTGGCATTATAATCAATAAATTTGGCTTCAATATTAACAAATTTGGTTTCAAAACTAACAAATTTGGCTTCAAAATTAACAAAACCATTTCAAAATTGACAAACCTGTGCTAAAAATTAACATATCCGGTTTTAAAATAAACAACTTTGTCTAAAAATTACAAAAATAAACAAATCTAGTCTAAAATAATTCAAAGTTGATTTAAAATTAAAATAATTTGGCTTCAAAATTGATCAAAACAAAAATAACTGGAAAAACCGCACAAATTTGGCCTTAAAATTAACAAAATGTGAACTTAAATGAATGAATAAGGTTTTAAACTCAATAAATTTGGTCTTAAAATTACCAAATCCAGCTTAAAATTAAAAAAAATAACCTTTAACATAATCAAAAACGCATAAAATTACTTAAAAATGAACTAATTTGGCCAAAATATTAACTAAATTTGTTTTAAAATTAATAAACTGCACAAATCGGGCTCCAAAAATATATAAATTATTGCAAATCTGGCTTTAAAGTTAGCAAATCAATCAAATTAAAACCGGATTTGTCTTAAAACCAATAATATTTGTTTAAAATTAATAAATTTGGCTTCAAAATTAACAAAACCATTTCAAAATTAAAAAATCTGTTCTGAAATTTAACAAATTTGGCTTTAAAATCAACAACTTTGTCTAAAAATCACAAAAATAAACAAATCTGGCCTAAAATGTATCAAACTTAATTTATTGATTAAAGGATTGTGGCTTAAATTGCAGTAGACTTCCCACCCAAGCGTTATTGATTCAGAAATCAGATTTTTTTTTCTTTGTGACAGATCACAGTAAAAAGAGCTACTTGCCCACAAATTAAACAGTTTTTTAATTTTTAAAAATCTTGAGCTGTAAAACAATTGTTGCAAATGTACATTTGTGTTAAAAGTGCTTGCTGCCAAGTTTAACAATGTTGTGACGTAAATTAGTTATTGAGTAATTGTAGTTTTGTCTTAACCTTAAGAATAAACTTACAAAAGTAACTTTGAAAACAACTTAATAAAGTTTAAGTTTGTATTTGTTTAATGGCGCCTAGAAACTACAAAATATATACTATTTCTTCTTATAGTGCCATACTCGCTACGAGTCTCTCGTCTGTTTGTGGTGCGCGATAATAGAACCACACAAACATACGGGACCTACAGTTTAACGTGGAATCTGAACCACACCACTAGAGGGGTTTCCTAGGCAAATACTTTGCTGGTTTGCCATTGCCTTGCAAAGGAGACGACCGCATTGAAATATATTCGACAAATTAGATATTGCCGCTGCTGGGAATCGAACCCGGGCTGCCTGCACAACAGTCCTCGCACTAGACCATTGTGCTGTGGTCGCCTCTATATACTATTTGCATTCGTTAATTAAGAAATTATTTGTAGATATTGACAAGGTCAAAGCACAGAAAACCATACAAATCATCAAAAATTGCACAAAAACTTATTTTTTGCGCAAAAAACTAATAAATTGCACAAAACTTGCACAAAAAACTAGTTACTTTATGTGAATTATTAAAACATACTCAAAATCAATCTAAAATTGCTTAAAAAATGCAAATTTTGCATAAAATTTATTAAAAATTGTACAAAAAACTATTTATTACGCAAAATTGTTTAAAATTTGCTCAAAAAACTTGCTACTTTATAAAATTGGTCAGAAAATACATTTATAACTTTAAATTTATCAAAAATACACGATCTTTGGTGCAGCCTAAGAACTCGTTTAATACTCAAACTAAATTTATTTGAAACTGCTCAAAATAGCAATTATTGAACAACATTAATCAAAAATTGCACAAAAATGTATTTATTGTGCAGAAAACTACTAAATTGTAAAAAAAATCACAAAAAACTTATTTATCTCAAGTAATTCATCAAAAATTTAACTTTTATAACTCAAAATTTATCTAAAATTGTTTAGAAAAAGCAATTGTTGCATGAAATTATTTTGAAAAAACTCAGAAAAACTCACAATTGTATTAAAATTGCACAAAAAACCTATTTACCTAATACAGTTTTTTTGCAAAAAAATTGTTTATTGCTCAAAGTTTATGTAATATTGCTCAGAATAAGCAAAAAAACACTAATTTTTACTCGAAATTGATCTGAAAATCCTCAAAAAAGCAATAAATTGCATAATATTTACTAAAAATCACACAAAAATGCCATTTATTGTGTAGAAAACCCAAAAATAGTATAAAACTTTAACAAAAAAACTTATTTATCTCAAATAATTATCAAAACTTGCACAAAAAACTTATTTATTACTCAAAAACAATTTGAAATTGCGCAAAAAAGCAATTATTGCACAAAAAACTAATAAATTGCACAAATCTTGCACAAAAATTTATCTACTTTATGCAATTTTTTAGAAATCAACTTAAACTTATTCAAAAAATGTTAATTTAGCATAAAATTATTAAAAAGTTGTACAGAAAAATCATTTATTATGCAAAAATGTATAAAAAAAATTGCAAAAGCCGGTTTGATTCATAAAAGTTATTAAAAATTGTTCAAAAAGCTCATTTATTACACAAAACCTATCTAAAATTGCTCAAAAGATGCAATAATTGCATAAATTTAATCAAAAATTGCACAAAAACTTCTTTATATACTTGAAATCAATCAAAAAATGCAATTATTGTATAAAATTGAACAAGAAATTATTTATTAATTAAAAATTGCATCAAAAAAACTATTTATTGCGCAAAACACACAAATTTTATCAATTTTTTAAAACAAAAACTTAATTTCTTTATAAAATTGATCAAAAACTGAGCTGAACTCTCAACTATTACTCAAAAAAAGGTTTTAAACTGTTTATACAAGTTTCAATTAGTTTAGTAACTGCTAAATTAATCTTCAAATTTAATTTTTAACTAAAAAATAAATATAAACCTAAACAGTAAGCTTTTTCAAATTTTCATTCTAATACTAAAGTTCTAAATGATTTATATTTTTTGTTATTTTTGTGTTTTTTTATTTGCTACCTAAAATTTTTGTGCTTTATTAAAACTAAGGTTTGCATAAAAAACATTTAAAATTTTTTAGTTAGTATAAAATTTTTATTTTTTAATTTTTGTGTTTTACATAAAATAAAAAGTATTATTACTTTAAATATTGAACCTGAATGAATGAGAATATTATTTCAGTAATCAATTGCATTTGATGGAGCAAACATTTGTCGTATTATTAATGAATTTAATTAATTTAAATGATAAAACAAATAACTCTGACTCCATCTAGTAGAATTTAATATTAAACGTGCGCATTAATCTCATTTTGATAAATTGTCTAATTTAAATCTCAGCGCATAATTTGTTGCAGGCAATTATAACATAAAATTCATCAACAACTACATAGAAAAATCATTTATTGCACAGGAAATCCATAAACATACTTAAAATTTGCACACAAAAACTGTTTAGTTAATGAAATTTGTTAAAAATTGTTTAAAAAACTTATTTATTTTACTACATTTAATTAAAATTAAGCAAAAAACTTGTAAAATTGCTTAGAAAGATCAGTTCATAAAATATCGGACAAAAAAAACAAATTATTGCTCAAAAAATAAATGTATTGTACAAAAATCATTTGTTGCATAAAATTAATCCAAAATTGCACAATAAAATCGTTTATTAATCAGAAAATTTATATATTGCAGAATACTTTTATAAAAAACTTATTTATCTAATGTAATTCATTAAAAACGTTTAAAAAAAATTATTTATTGTTTAAAATTGCTCAGTAAATGTAGTTTTTATCAAAAATTTCACACAAAAATTATTTAATAGGCAGAAAATAAAAAAAATGCATAAAAAATCTATATATCTCAAAAAAAAAAAAAAAATTTATTTGGTACCCAAAATTCATTTAAAGTCGCGAAAGAAAAGCAAATGTTCATAAAATTAATCAAATCATATTCAAAAGCGTGCAAAAAAATTTATATATTGTTTAAAATTTATTTAAAATTTCTTAAAAAAGCATTCAATTGTACAATATTTGTCAAATATCCTACAAAACAAACCATAAATTGTATAAAATTTTTACAAGAAACTTATTTACCTTAGGTAAATCTTCATAAAATGCACAAACAACTTTATATTACTTAAAATAGCAATTAGTGCATGAAATTTATTGCACAAAAAACTAAAAAAATGCACAAAAATTTATTTAATGCACAAAAATTATTTAATATGCAGAGTTGTATAAAATTTGCACAAAAAACCTGTTTACTGTATAAAATTGATGAAAAATTACTTAAAAAACGCATTTATCACTCAAAATTTATCTAAAATTGCACAAAAAATGCATTTATTACATAAAATTAATCAATATTATTATTATTTTTAATATATTATTGCGCAATAAACTAATAAATTGCAAAACTAGCATAAAAATCTCATAAAATTCATCATAAATTACTTAAAATGTATCTAAAACTGTTAAAAAAATGCAAATTTTGTCTAAAATTTATTAAAAATGGTACAAAAAAAATATTTATTATGCAATATTGTATAAACTTTGCACAAAAAACCTGCTACTTTATAAAATTTATTAAAAATTGCTCAGAAAATGCATTTATTACTTAAAATTTATGCACAAATGCAAAGAAAACTTCCTTATTACTTGAATTAAATCCAAAATTTCTTTAAAAATGCAATTATTGTATAAAACTAATGAAAAAATGTACAAAAACAACATTTATTAATTAAAACTTGCACCAAAAAAGCTATTTATTGCGCAAAAGACTCAAATTTTATCAAATTTGCACAAAAAACTTATCTATTTCATACTTTTTAAATTAACAGAATACCCAAAAATAGTTTTAAAATGATTAAAAAAAAATAATTGTTGCATGAAAAACTTTATAAGTCTCATAAAACACTATTTATTAAAAAAAACATTAAACTGCGTAAAATCTCAGTTGAGTGACGTGCCTAACTTATATCTCGCCGCATAATTTGTTGCAGACAATTATTGCATTAAATTCATCAACAACAACAAAAAAATGTTACTTAATCCAAAAAAAAAATATGAATTGCATAAAATTTGCACACAAAAAACTTTACTCAAAAAAACTCATCAAAAATTGCGCAAAACAATCAATTTTTGCATTTAATTCATCAACAAATTAGGCAATAAAGCAATTTAATTTAAATATTGTATAAAATTCATTTATTATTTAACATTAATTTTGTAGTATTGCCCAGAAAAACTAATTGTTGCATTTAAATTAATCCAAAATTGCACAAAACTGATCAAAAATGCAATTTTTTAAAAATGTCTCAAATCAGTTTAAAATTACTCAAAAAAAGCAATTTTTGCATAAATTTCATATAAAATTGTACAAAAAAAATCGGTTTGTTTTATAAAATTTATTAAAAAATGCTAAAAAAAGCCATTCATTACTCAAAATTCATTTAAAATTGCTAAAAAGTGCAATTATTGTATAAAATTAGTTAAAAATTGTACAGAAAGATCATTTATTAATCAAAAATTAGACCAAAAAAATAATTTATTGCACAAAATACACAAATTTTATCAAATTTACACAACAAAACTTATTTATTTTATAAAATTTATTAAAAATTTATTAAAGTACTTATTCATTACTCAAAAATAGTTTAAAATTGTTCAAAAAAGAAATTGTTGCATAAAAAACAAAAATTTATTAATTATTCATCAAAGAAAACTCAGGTATTGTGCAAAAAAATTTATGAAATTTGCACACAAAAACTATTTACTTTATACAAACATCAAAAATTGCACAAAAAACTTATTTATTACTCAAAAACAATCTAAAATTGCTCAAAAAGCAATTATTGCATAAAACTTATTGAGCAAAACACTAATAAATTGCACAAAACTTTATTAAAAATTACTCAAAATTAATCTCAAACAAAATTTTAGATAAAATTTATAAAAAATTGTACAAGAAAGTAATTTATTATGCAGAATTTTATCAAATTTGCAAAAAAAATCTGTTTACTTTAAAAATTTGTCCATTTAATACAAACATTTATTTAAAATTACTTAAAAGGTTTTATCACTTTATCAGGAAAGGTTTCTAAAATCCCACGCTAGCAAGACGGGTGAAAGATTGAATAAACATGTAAAAAGTATACCACGGTATATGAAAACCAAACCCACAATCTTGGTGCAGCAGTCGAAAACCTAAGAATTTGTGACTCTAAATTTATCTAAAACTGCTCAAAATAACAATTATTAAATAACATTTATTACAAATTACACAGAAAACTTCTGAATTGCATAGAATATGCACAAAAATCTTATTTATTTAATGTATATTATCCAAAATGGAACAAAAATCTTATTAATTATAAACAATTTGAAATTGTTCAAAAAAACAATTATTCCGTACGCGTAAAATTCATAAAAAAATGTAAAAATTTGTTTACTTTATAAAATTTATCAAAAATTGTTCAGAAAATGCATTTATTACTCAAAATTATTTTAAAATTGCTCAAAAAACTTATTTATTACTCAAAATCAATCTAAAAATCATTAAAATGCTATTTATGCATAAAATTAATTAAAAATTGTACATAAAATCATTTATTAATAAAAAATTGCATCAAAAAAGCTATTTATTGCGCAAAAAGCACAAATTTGCACAACAAAACCTATTTACTTTATAAAATTGATAAAAAATTGAACAGAATACTTATTAATTACTTAAAAATAGTTTTCAATTTATTCAAGAAAGTAATTCTTGGATTGATTTTTTTTTTTAATTTTGTATTAAATTCAAAGTTCAAAAAAAAATTTAATATGCAGAATACTTATAAATTGTAAAACATTTGCACAAAAACTAATTTATCTTATGTAATTGATTAAGAAATTATCTAAAATTGCTCAAGAAAAGCAATTATTACATAATATTTATTAACAATCACAATAAAAAGCCATATATTGTGCAAAAAACTTATTAAATTGTATAAAATTTGCACAGAAAACTATACAAACCATTAAAAAATGCTCAAAAAACTTATTTATTATTTGAAAGCAATTTGAAATTGCCCAAAAAAGCAATTATTGAATAAAATTTATTGCACAAAAAACTAATAAATTGCACAAAAATTTATTTACCTTATGTAGTTTATCTTAAATTACTCAAAATCAATCTCAAACAAAATGTTGCATAACATTTATACAAAAAAACTGTTTATTATGCAGAATTCTATCAAATTTGCACAAAAAAAATTGTTTACTTCATATAATTTATTGAAAATTGCACTTAAAAACGCAATTACTGCATGGTTTTAATCAAAAAATTATTTAATATGCAAAAAACTTATGAATTGTAAAAGAATTGTACTCAAAACTTATCTATCTCATGGATTTTATTAAAAATTTATTATTTTACTTAAAATGTATCTAAAATTGCTTGCAAAAAAACCATTATTGCATAAAATTAATCATAAATTTCACAATAAAGTCAATGATTGTTTAAAAAACCATTAACTGTATCAAAATCGCACATATTTAATTTATTTTGTTTAACAAAAATTGCAAAAAAACTAATTTGTTGCTCAAAATAAGTATAATTATTTAAAAACATGTAAAATTAACTTATTTATTACTCAAAATAACTCAAAAATTAATCAATTGCATAATATTTATCAAAAATTGCTCAAAAAAGCCATTTATTGTGCAAAAAATCCATAAATTTATGTAGATGAAAATGGTTTTATTTACCGTAAATAAAGATTATTATAAATGTATAAAATTTTAACAAAAAACTTAATTACTTTATATAACCATTAAAAATTGCACAAAAGCTTATTTAATAGTCAAAAGCAATCTGAAATTTTTGAAAAAATCAATTATTGCGTAAGTAATAATAAATTGCACAAAACTTTCATAAAAATTAAATCATAAATTACTCAAAAATAATATAAACTTGCTCAAAAAATGCAAATTATACAATTTATTAAAAATCGTACACAAAACATTATTTATTTTGCAAAATACATTGCATAATAAAATTTGCAAAAAAAATATAAAATTTAGCTCAGAAAATTTTTTTATTACTTAAAATCAATCTAAAAATTTTTTCAAAATGCAATTATTGCATAAAATTAATTAAAAACTGTACAAAAGAATCATTTATTGATCAAAAATTGCATAAAAAATTACTTATTGCGCAAAAAAAAACAAACATTATCAATTTTGCACACAAAACCTATTTACAACCACATAGAAAAAAAGTTTACAGGAAACCCATAAATTGCATAAAATTTATTAAAAATTGCTCAGAAAACTTGCAAAATTTATCTAAAATTACTTTCAAAAATCGATTTATTAAAAACTGGACAATAAAGCAATTTATTGCGCAAAAAAATTATGTATTTTAAACTCATTTATTAGTCAACATTTATTTTGTAATGTTGCTCAGAAAAAAAACAATTATTGAATAAAATTAATTCAAAATTGCACAAAAATATTGTACAAAAAACCATTTATGTAAAATTACTCAAAAAATGCAATTATAACCAGATACATATCAAAAACTGCACAAAAAACTATTAAATACGCAAAAAACTGCACAAGAAACTTATTTATTTTATGTAATTCATGAAAAATTGATCTAAAAATTTAAAAAAAAAATGATTATTTTTTGCACAAATTGTATAAAAATTGTTAAAAAACCTATTTACCTTATGTGCAAAACATGTGCAAAAAACATATTTTTTGCTCAAAATTTATATGAAATTGCTCAAAAAACAAACTTATTGCATAATATTTATCAAAAATCACACAAAAACGCCATTTATTGTGCAAAAAAAACATAAATTATATAAAATTTGCACAAAAAACCTGTTTAGTTGCATTTTAAATTTATTTGTTATTTAAAGGCAATCTGAAATTGATCAAAAAAGTAACTATTTCTCAAAAAAGCAATTATTGCATATAGTGTATTGCCCAAAAAAATTAATAAATTGAACAAAACTTGCACAAAAACCTATTTCTTTTATGTAATTTATCCAAACATACTTAAACTCAATCTAAAATTGCAAATTTGTTTGCATATAATGATTTATTTTGCACAAAAACGTGCCTGCTAATTTAAAAAATTTATCAGAAATTGCCGAGAATGTACATATATTACTCAAAATTTATCTAAAATTGCAATTATTGCATAAAATTAATCAAAAATTGCACAAAAAACTTCTTTATTACTTGAATTCAATCAATTTTTTTTTTCAAAAATGCCATTATTGCACAAAATTAATTGAAAATTAAACAAAAAATCATTTTCTAATTAAAATTGCACAAAAAAAACTATTTATTGCTCAAAAACACATTAGGTGTAACCTAACCTAACCTTTTTTATTTTTCAATACAGAGGTGTGTGGGACTCGTTTCCTAATTTAGTAAGGACACTACCCACTAACCCTTCTCTCTTTCATCTTCCCCAGTTCCATGGCATCCGCTTTTGCATTTTTTTATTCGACAAACCTAACCTGACCTAACTTAACATAAAACAGTAGCTTTCTCAAACCTTCATTCTGATGCTAAGTTTTGAATGATTTATATTTTTTAAATTTTTATTAATTTTTTTATTTGCTTCATAAACTTTTGTGTCTTAATGAAACTAAGATTTGCATAACATACAAAGTTAGTCAATAAAACTATTTATTGCTCAGAAAACTAACGTATTGCATGAAACTTCAATAAAATAAAACCTATTTATCTAATGCAATTTATCAAAAATTGTTAAAAAAATTTAGTTATTTCAAAACATTTCAATCAATCAGAAAATGCAATTATTGCAAAATTTGCATAAAAAATTGAACAAAAAACATATTTATTTTATTTATTTCATCATTTACTACTCAAAATGTATTTAAAATTGTCCAGGAAAAGCAATTATTGTATGAAATTAATCAGAAATGGCACAAGAAAATCATTTGCATGTATTAAAATCGCACAAAAAACCTATTTACTTTATTTAAGAAAAACTGCAAAAAACTCATTGAAAAAAATCATCTATTAAGCAAAAATTGCACCAAAAAATTTAATCAATTTTGCACAACAAAACCTATTTACTTTATAAAATTATTACTCAAAAATAATTTGAAACTGTTCAAAAAAGTAATTATTGCATGAAAAACTTAAAAAAAAACCATAAAGTTGTCCATAAAAAGCAATTATTAGATAAAATTAATCAAAATTGCATAATAAAACTAAAAATATTATTTTGTAATAAACATCTAACCTGATAGTTGGAGTAGGTCTCTGTAACAAAGGCGAAGCCACTGTTGGTCCAATTCTCGGCCGTAGCGTAGTAAACAAAGGTCTTGGCGCACCGGTTGTAATAGAAGCACTATACACATCACCAATATCATCACCAGAACCTTGTTGAATATTAGCAACATGCTGCCTAGGATCAAAACTATTCTTCTCTTGCGGTAATTGTCTTCTCAACAAATTTCCACGTACTTCAGGCTCTTCTGTAACTGGCTTAGTTTCTTCATCCAATAAAGTTGTTTTAATTGGTAACCTTCTGTATAGTGGCATATCAGTTGGTTTGAGAGTCACTTCAGGTCGTAGCAGTTGACCTTCAGATTTTTGTGTGGGTGGTTGTGTTGAGCTGCTACGTACTAGTGGCTTAGATTGTGCTAATATTCTAGCTGGTGTTGAGGTTTCGTATAAAATAGTTGTTGGTTTTAATGTGGTTGATGGGATATTATAATTTTGTTGAGTTGTTGATGGTAATGGAGTGCTTACAACTAATCTTCTTCTAGGTTGCAATATAGTGGTTGCTTCAGTGCTGCTAGAATAAGGTCTTCTAGTTGTCGGAGAAGTTCTATTTAATTTGGAAGGAATTCGTTGCACCACTGATGGAGGTTCGTTTGTTGACGTAATAACTTCACTGGTGTTGCTGGTGCTGTATGATACTCGTTTGATTTCTCCATGGTCATCAATGTAACCATAGGTTCCTTTAATGTTGCCTAAAACATCCCGGCTTTCAATTTTAAAGGAACCATCATCTGCTTCATAACCTATGGTATAGGAACCATCCTCGTTTACTTTTTTTATTTGTTTAATTATTTCTAATTTACCATTAGCTTCAGCTGCTACTAAATCGGCGGATTCATCTTTTACTATTGTACATGTGGAGGTATTGATGGTGAAAAGTAGAAGAACCACAACAATCTGAAAAGAAAAATTATCGTTACAATAATCCGATCATACCATAATTGTATAAAATCAATTTGATTAGTGTGCACATTGCACTTTTCACTTTCCATTGTGACTCGCCCATTCTGCCGCATCCATCTCGTGAATGAAAACTTTCATTTGTTTATATGTAACGCTGTCGCATTAGTTCATAAGCAATTTAACAAAAATAATAAGATAATAATAATAATAATAATGAAGGCTCGACATTAGGAGGAAGAAGTGAAATTTGACGATCCGACTGACGGCTCGCGTTATTGCTTTGTTTTGTTTTAATTGCATCTCGGACAATATAATGGAATCTTTATTACGGAAGCGCATTCGCAATGCTTTATTGGAATTGTGTTTATGATGTTATTTTATTTGTAATAAAGAGTTTTTTATGTATGGAAGAAATGTAATTGCTTTCATTGATTTATAAATGATGTTATTGTTATGTAATAGGATTATGATGGGAATCAATGAGTTTGATTGTGGAGCAAAGGTTATTTACAGACAATTATGTTTTTTATTAATGTTTAAAGCTTGAATGTTGGTTATAAGTAGTGGTAAAGTCAATTCTTGATTTAATCGATTGTTGTCAGTAATTTCTTAGTCAATTTCAGTCAAATATGCATTTGTATTTAAGTGCATTCAAATACATTTGTATTTAAATCCATTTGTATTCGAGTGTATTCGAATACATTTTTGTTTAAATGCAATCCAATATATTTAATTGCAATTGTATTCGAGTGCAGTCGAATGCATTTTTATTCGAGTGCATTCGAATGCGTATTTGATCTAAAACTTTAAATTATGTTTTTTATAATTTATTTATTGACAGCAACAATGTCAAAAAAATCCAAATCTAAGTGTTTGTACAGTGAGGCCGGTTGTTTAATCTAAGAACTGTTCTTTATAAGCTTTTTGAACTTTTCTAATCCTTTCTATATACGCTACTGTGTATGTGGTTCTTGAATGTACACGTTCATTCAAGTCAGTATATAAATATTGCAATATAATTTCCACATAATTATAAACTGAAGCAGCGCTTAATTACATTTTTATTTCAAATGCGTTTTTAATAATCAATCTCGTGTTCTCGATAACACAATCTAATACAAACCCGCCCGCATTGTCCCTCAAATAGAGCACGGAAATTAGAACATAATTCCAGCCCATCATGCATCGATTATGATTAATTTTTATTTAATTCTATTGTATGTGTATAGACAAGCATGATGGGTTACACCGGAATTGGAATATGTAGGTTGGAACATTGCATTAACAAGTAATTCTTCAAATAATTTATAAGATATCGGATAAGTGAGGTCAGTAAACTACTAAAGATGTCGCAAAACAAACTCGTAATGATAGAATCAATAAAGAAAATATTGAATATATTAAAGAAAATGTTATATTATATAAGTGATAGTAGAGTGTGTGATTTTCTACACGCTGCACTTGCATATGTGATTTAAATTGGAGTTGTATTGTGCAATTAAAGTCGTTAAGAGGCTCTGGGAGAAGATTAAAAAGGTGTGTTTGTAAATCCCTGCGAATAGGTTAAACTTCCATTGAATTGAAAGTATTGCTTAAGTTCATTTATGATAATTTTATAATAGAATTAGCTGGAAGAATTATATATTATTATAACTATAAACAAATTAATTGTGTATTCAATTTATATCAAAAATTATTCTATAATTTAAACATAATTTATTGGATTGTATTAATAATGTTTGGGTATTTTGCCGTTTGGGTGCTTTGATGCGTTCTGCAGGTTGACATTGTTGTTGTGTTTGTTGATATATTGTCGGCTTAGTGGTTTTAAATAATTAATTGAATGTACAGTGATGAATATTTATACATATCGGGATGCGAAAGTGCGTGATTGAGTTAGTGACATTAATAAACTGAATATTACTGATTGTGCGAGCTTGTCGATTATTGTGGATACATAGCAGCGGGACGTTGCAATAAAGTAATACATTTTAATCATATTATAAATTGATACGTATTAATCATTTGAATAAATAAACTGCATTGACACTCTGTAATTTGACACTTTGCTGGTTGTTGCAGTTGTTTTTTAGGTTAGGTATAAATCCAAAAAGTTATGCATAATCTGTATGTTTATACGGTATATAAAATAAATCATTATTGCTTAAAACTCTACTACAAAATAAAAAAATAAATTGCTTTAAAAGTATACATTGGATTTTTATGAAATTTTACAACAATGCAGTTAAAATCATTGCTACCAACTCTTTGACATAACCTATAATTTAGTGATTTTTTATTATAGAATGATGATGTCTTAAGTAAAAAGGAAACATGTGTAACTTCAAAACTTACTTACCATTAGATTTTAATTAAATTTAGCAAAATTGTAGCCAATAATCATGACTACCAACTTTAAAAAAATGTCAGAAAGACTGCAAAAATTAAAAAAAAACAAAGTAAATTAAAATAAAAATTTAAAACTTTAATAAAGTTTCAAAAAAATCAATTTTTTTTTTAATTTAAAAAAAACAAGGTTTTTGAGTTTTTAAGTACTTTTTTACTTTTGTAAACCGAAAGCACTAAATTTGGTTTTAAACTGTTAAAAAATGCAATTTTTTTTTGATAATATGTCAAAAATAGCAAAATCCGGCTTTGAAACATCAAAACATCATATTGTTAGAAAACAACAAAATCCGTATATAAATTTTTGAAAAATACAATATTCTGTTTATAAAAATTCAAATATAGCAAGATTGGTTTATAAAATGTCAAAAATAGCAAACTTAAACTTAGAATCTAGCCATAAACTAACAAAAAAAAATGATCAGATTTTCAAAACATCAAAAATAGCAATAAAATATTAAAAATTTTATTTGAAAAAACCAAAATGAAAACATAATTTGTTGAAAAATGCAAAATTCTATTCATGAAATGTCAAAAATAGCAAAATTTGACCTTGAAACATCAAAATATTGTTAAAAACACCAACAAACGGTCAGAAACAATTTAAAAATGCTAAAATTTAGTATAAAATTGCAAAATCAGGTCTTAAAACATCAAAATATTGTTAAAAAACACTAAAAAACGGTTAGAAACAGTTTAAAAAAGCAAAAAATAGTACAAAATACCAAAATCTGGTCTTAAAACATCAAAATATTGTTAAAAAACACCAACAAACGGTCAGAAACAGTTTAAAAAGCAAAAAAATAGTATAAAATAGCAAACTTGGGTCTTAAAACATTGAAATATTGTTAAAAAACACTAACAAAAGGTCAGAAACAGTTTCAAAAAGCAAAAAAGAGTACAAAATAGCAAAATCCGGTCTTTAAACATTAAAATATTGTTAAAAAAAAACAAAAATCTGTCAAAAACAATTTAAAAATGCAAAATTTTAGTATAAAATAGCAAAATTCGGTCTTTAAACATCAAAATATTGAAAAAAAAAACACCAACAAACTGTCAAAAACAATTTAAAAAAACAAAAAATAATATAAAATAGCAAAATCTGGTCTTAAAACATCAAAATATTGTTAAAAAACACCAACAACCAGTCAGAAACAAATTAAAATAGCATAAATTAGCAAAATCTGGTCTTAAAGCATTAAAATAATGTTAAAAAACACCAACAAACGGTCAGAAACAGTTTATAAAGCAAAAAATAGCAAAATCCGGTCTTAAAACATCAAAATATTTTAAAAAAGCACCAACAAACAGTTAGAAACATATTAAAAAAGCAAAAAGTAGCAAAATCTGGTCGTAAATCATCAAAATATTGTTAAAAAACACCAACAAACAGTCAAAAACAGTTTAAAATAGCAAAAAATAATATAAAATAGCAAAAGCCAGTCTTAAAACATCAAATTATTGTTAAAAAACACCAACAAACGGTCAGAAACATAATAATAAAGCAAAAAAAGTATAAAATAACAAAATCCGGTTTTAAAACATCAAAATATTGTTAAAAACACCAACAAACGGTAAAAAACAGTTATAAATAGCAAAAAATAGTATAAAATAGCAAAATCCGGTCTTAAAACATCAAAATATTGTTAAAAAACACCAACAATCGGTCAGAAACAGTTTAAAAAAGCAAAAGTAGTATAAAATAGCAAAATTCGGTTTCAAAACATCAAAATATTGTTAAAAACACCAACAAACGATCAAAAACAGTTTAAAAATGCAAAAAATAGTATAAAATAGAAAAATTCGGTTTTAAAACATCAAAATATTGTTAAAATACATTAACAAACGGTCAGAAACAATTTAAAAATGCAAAAATAGCACAAAATTTCAAAATCCGGTCTTAAAACATCAAAATATTGTTAAAAAAACACCAAAAATCTGTCAGAAACAATTTAAAAATGCAAAATTTTCAGTATAAGATAGCAAAATAATGCAAAATTTAGTTTATAAAATGTCATAAATAACAAATTTCAGCTTTAAATCTGAGCAGAAACTTTTAAAAAACGTACAAACTTTCATAAAAGCTTTAAAATATCAAAAATTTTGTTTGAAAAAACCAAGGAATGCAAAACTCTTTTAATAAAACGTCAAAAATAGCAAAAACCGGTCATAAAATATCAACATATTGATAAAACATTCAAAATCCAGTCTTGATCAATCAAAAAATTGTTAGAAAACACCAAAATCCGGCTATTAATTGTTGAAAAGTGTAAATTTTTTTTTGTAGAATGTTGAAATGAGGAAAATCCGTCTATAAAATATAAACATATTGTCAAAAAGCACCAAAATATAACATTAACTTATAAAAAATCAAAAATAACTAAACCCTACCATAAAAAAAAGCAAAAACCTACCAAAACTTACTTAAAAAAACGGCTAAAACGGTTAAAATTACAAAATTATGTTTATAAAATGTCAAAAATAGCAAAACCCGTTCATAAACTGTTAAGAAATGCACATAAAAAAAGGCAAAATAATGTTGAAAAAAACAAAATTTTATTTATGAAATGTCAAAAATAACAAAATTTGTCTTAGGTTTTAAAATAGATTTCAAGAACCCCGTATGATTGTGGGTTTTATTGTTACATTGCTTACAGATTACTCCGCCACTGTTTCAATCAGCGGCGAAGTTAGCTGTAAGCCCACTACCACACCAACTTGCCAAAGTCTTCCTTTCTCTGTCCTTTCTAGCCCCCAACTTTTTAAGACTGGCAAGTTACGCTTGCTTATTAGTATACAGCAATATTTGACGTGTGCTCAAACGTTAAAAAATAAGAGCTTTATATTAGATCTTGGAAACAAATAATTTTTTTTTTAAATTGACTTTAATGCTTCTATTAATTTCGAATTTACTGAGTTGCAAAAGCTTGAATGTTAAAGTGTAAAGAGTGTAAAATTACATATTGGATTTTGATGAAATTTGGCAACAATGTAGTCAAACATCATTACTACCAACTGTATAAAACTTAATAAAAACTACAAAGCAATTTTGGCACAACTTTAATTTAGTAACTAGCTTGGTAATAATATCAATTTATAACTTTAAAATTACACATTAGATTTTGTTCAAATTTGATAATGTTGTAGCCAAATATCATAACTACCAACTGTATAAAATTTAATAAAATCAAAACATTCATTTTGACATAACCTCTAATTTAGTGACCTGCTATTGCTAAATGATGATGTGTTAAGTATTAACAAACATTTATAACTTTAAAATTGTACATTAGATTTGATCAAATTTGGCAACATTGTAGCAAACTAATATTATTATCAATAGTAAAAATATTAGTAAAATCAACACGGCAGTTTTGACATAACCTTTAATTTAGTTACTCGCTATCACTGAATGTTGTTGTCTTAGATGATATTAAAATAGAATAATCTCAAAACTGATTATTGGATTTTGATTAATTCTGGCAACAATGTAGTCAAACGTTATTACTAACAACTATGCAACATTAATTTAAATTAACAAGACAGTTTTAACATAACCTTTAATTTTGTTACCCGCTACCGCTAAATGCTGATAACACGTATTAACAAAACTTTATAACTTAAAAACTGTACACTAAATTACAATGAGTACAATCATTTTTAATAACTGTATAAAGTTTAGTAAAATCAACTCAGTAATTTTGATATAACTTTAAAGTTAGTGACCCACTATTTCTGAATATTGATGTATTAGGTATTAACAAAAACTTAAAAAGTCTACATTGGATTTTGATCAAATTTGGCAACATTGTAGCCAACAATCATTACTACCAACTGTGTAAAATTTATTAAAATCAATACGCCAATTTTGACATAACCTCTAATTTAGTGACTTACTTCTGCTAAGTATTTATGTGTTAGTTATTAAGAAACAAATAAAACTTTAAAACTGTACATTAAATTTTGATTACATTTAGCAACATTATAGCCAATAAAGATTACTAGAAATTTTGTAAAATTTATTAAAATCAACACGCTAATTTTGACGTAACCTTTAACTTCTGCTAAACGTTGAAATTAAGAAACATTTATAGCTTAAAATTTGTACATTAGATTTTAATAAAACTTGACAAAATTGTAGCTTCTAATTATTACTACCAACTGTCTAAAATTTATTAAAGTGAACACGCCAATTTTGACATAACCTCTAATTTAGTGACTTATTTCTGCTAAGTGTGTATCTGCATATTTATAACTTTAAAATTGTACATTAAACTTTAATAAAATTTGGCAACAATGTAACTAAACATTATTACTACCAACTGTATAAAATTAATTAATATCAATACGGCAGTTTTGACATAACCTCTAAATTGATAGATTAGTTTTAACAAAAAAGTTTATAACCTTAAAACTGTACATTGAATTTTGATAAAATTTAACAGCATCATAGCTAGACATCATTACTACCAATTGTGTAAAATTTATTAAAATCCACACGCCAATTTTGACATAATCTTTAATTTAGTGACTTGGTAGCGTGTTAGGTATTAACAAAAATGTATAACTTTAAAACTGTACATTAGATTTTAAAAAAATTTGGCAACAATGTAGCTTAACATTATTACTACCAACTGTATAACATTGATTAAAATCAACACGACAGTTTTGACATAACCTCTAATATAGTGACTTACTACCGCTAAATGTTGATAAATGGTTTTAACAAAAAAGTTTATAACTTTAAAACTGTACATTAGATTTTTATGAAATTTGACAGCATTATAGCCAAACATCAATATTAGAAACTGTATAAAATTTATTATGACATAACCTCAAATTTAGTGACCTCTATTGAAGGATAATAATTTTTTTTTAATAATTAATCCACAAAATCTTTTTAAATCATGAGTTAAGTTTTTGATACTTCAACTTCAATACCACAAACTTTATCTTAGAAGTAAAGAATATATAAAAATATTTTAGTTTTATTTTTATTCTAAAACATTTTGGTACAATTGTCGTTTGCATATATTACTGTCTCTTTAGCATAAATAAATGTACATATCTTAACAATATGCTCTATTGTGTGGGATTTCTTTGCTTAATTGCATTTGTCGTGTGTTGAAATAATATCTTAATGACAATAACGCTTTTCCATTATGTGAGTAAGAATAAATTAACAGCATTTTATGAATGAAAGTAAAAAAAATAAACAATATATGTGAAAGTGTGAAGACATTATTTTAATTTATTTAACAGAAGACTATTAATAACAATTTATAAATCATTTAAATTAATGAATTATTTAATAAAATTGTAACTTTTAATTAGAACAAAATTTGTTGATTAGTTTTTTTGGTGGTGCCTCTAAAGTATTAAAAAACATATATGATAACAAAAGAAAACTTTCAAGAACCCTGCAGCGCGTGTAATTGTTACACGTCGATGGAACGACGAATCTTCGTCTAATCTCATAGACATGGTTATCAGAAAATGCGATTATTTGTCCATTGTTTGTAACAATTAAAATTTAATAAGGTCTTGAGAAAGTCAATTGTAATTAAATTATATATAATTTTAATTTGATTGAATGTCTTGTACCAACCTACAAGAATTTATTAAAATAGTAAATGTAGTATTAAGCAATCTTAAGCAAAGTAAGCTTACTATGTTTTAAGTTGTGCTATAATTTGCGTCTCTTAAACTAAACAAACTGAACATTTTAAAATTTAATAAAAATTATGTTTTTATTTCAACATAAGTCCTCAAAAAGCTTGGTCTTTTTAGACATAAAAGTCTCAAAGTATATTTAAGTAGTCCAGTACAAATTGTTTAATGTTTTTCAAAATTGCAATCAACAATTTGCTGCAATTTTTGATTTAAGCAAATTTTTACCTTTTTTAAAAGTACACTTAAATGCAGTACAAGTTTCTGCACATTAAAATTGTTAACAAAACCAAAATTACAAACCCTACAACACAAATATTAATTACATTATAAAACAAATTTGCTACTTTCAAGGAAGATAATTCATAAAGTACTTTTTAAATAGTAAGCAGTGAACGGAAAAATGCTTTAATACAATATAATTAAATCTCAAATGATTATCTTCCGTTTTAAAGCGATTATAATCATGTATGAAAAAAAAACGTCAAAAAAAGAGAAAGTTAATCCTATATAATTTGTACCATGACAATTTTTACTTAAATGAAAAATTTAATAAATAATAAATTCTAATAATACTTAAAATTAAAGAATTATGTGGTTGCTTAATAATTCAAAGCATATAAATATATAAATATAAAATTGCTTCATAAATATTAAATAGTTTGCTGAATAATTAATTTTTTTAAAGTTAAAAGTTGTATTTTATTTATAATTGCCTCAGCATTACATACAAATTATAATTGTAAATAATCCGTGACACCCAATCGACAGGTTGAGGTATGGAGAATCCGTTACATTCTAATGAATTTCTTATGTACTGCAGTAATCCTTGATGGCGCTATAATTAATAGTTCTTTGTCAAAGCGTAATTATGAAAGTAATGATAATAAAGATAGACAATATATAACGATTCAAACCTTGAATTATAAATCTATTCAGTATCTGCTGCAAATGTAAAATTGATTAGAAATGTAACTAAATATTATTAATCTTCAATGTGATATTTTCATTCGAACGCATTCGAATAGAATATTTCAGCATAACCAATTTTAGGTTAGGTAATTTTTGTATTATTTTATGTAATTCTGCGCATAAAAGCAATTATTGACATCTTTTTTGATGCGCCATTATTTAAGAATAAAGTTGTTTCCTATATTGATTGATAAGAGCTATAATTTGTATACAACTTCAAGTTGCATGTTTATTCGAATGCATTCGAATAGATTATTTCAGTATAGCCAATTTTAGGTTATGTAATATTTTTACTATTTTAAACGGTTTTATAGTAGTAGCAATTCCGCTATAATAATTCTGCAAATAAAAGCAATTATTGAAATAGTTTAACTGTCTTTTTTGTCTACTATTTCAGAATAAAGTTGTTTTGTATAATGATCAATGACAACTTCAAGTTGCATGTTTATTCGAATGCATTCGAATAGATTATTTCAGCAAAGCCAACTTCAAGTTATGTAGTTTTTGCACTAGTTTATAAATTTTGTTAGTAATTTTAGCAATTTTGCTCTAGTAATTTAGCAGATAAATGTAATTATTGACATAGTATAACTTCTTTTGATGCATCACTGTTTAAGAATGAAGTTATTACGTATACTGATTGATGACAAATATAATTCGTATACTACTTCAAGTTGCATGGTTATTCGAATGCATTCGAATAGATTATTTTAGCTCACGAAATGATTCTTTAATAAATGTAGACATAAGTAACAAAAAATTTAAGAAACCTTCAGCGTGTAATATTGTTACACATTAATAATTATACAATTAATACATTAATGAAAAATACATTTAGTGCACTCATCAAATGATTTATTGAACGTCCCACTTTTTGTGTGTTTAGATTTAGATATGAGAGAATTGTTTAACAATAAATTGTTTGATAACTACTGCTTGGGTGGGTGGGTGGGAATAAAGTTTAATTTGTGAGCAAGTTACTTCTTCAACTGTGATCAACCCACCCGCCCAAGTGTTAGTAATCAAAGGATCTATTGTTTGTCTTACTTCTTGTGTAATTGAATTTAAGTACGAAAGAATTGTTCAACAATAAATCTTCTAATAACTAATGCTTGGATGAGTAAGTAAAAACAAATTTAATTTGTAGGTGAGTTACTTCTTCTACTGAAACCCATTCACCTACTCAAGTGTTAGTGATTAAAGGATCTATTGTTTGTCTTACTTCTTGTGTGCTTGGATTTGGATTTAGATAAGAGAGAATTGTTCAACAATAAATCTTTTGATAACTAACGCTTGAGTGGGTGGATGGCAACAAAGTTTAGTTTGTGGGCAAGTTATTTTTTTTACTGCCTTAGTCATCAAAGATTCTTTTGTTTTTCCCACTTTTTGTGTGCTTGGATTTTGATATGAGAGAATTGTTTCACAATAATTCTTTTGATAACTAACGTTTGGGTAAGTGGGTGGAAACAAAGTTTAGTTTGTGGACGGGTTACTTCTTCTTCTGTAACCCACCCACCCACTTAAGTATTAGTCATTGAAGGATCTATTGATTGTCCCATCTTTTGTGTGCTTGGATTTAGATATGAGAGAATTGTTTATCAATAAATCTCTTGATAACTAACGCTTGGGTGCGTGGGTAGGAACAAAGTTTAATTTGTGAGCAAGTTACTTTTTCTACTATGACCCATCCATTTGCCCAAGTGTTTATCATCAAAGGATCTTTTATTTGTTCCAACTGTTGTGCGCTTGAATTTAGATAGGAAAGAATTGTTTAACAATAAATTTCTTGATAACTAATTAAGTTTTGTATAAGGCTTATGTGAACCATTATAAACACGTAAATCTCTATAACAATTTGTATCGATTAGCATTTTTTATTCCAAAAATAGAAATTTTCAAACTACAAAAATTGAAACTTTTTTTTGAAATTTTTAAATTTAGAAAAAAACTTTAATTAATTTTTTTTTAGTATCTATATACTACATACAGCTTTTTTTAAATGTCTTAAGTTAAAATTGGGGTTGTTCTTAATATTATTGAAAATTAATTATACCAAATTAGTGTTGATTAAACTATTTTTGTTCAAATATTTGTCAGGCAATAAAGTTTAAAGATTAAATGATACAAACATTATAATCACTTAATTAATTTCAATGTATTTTTGTCCCCATGGTCATCTTTAAATATCTACACCATGTTTTCAAATCATTTAAATTTACTAAGATTGTTACCAAAAAAAAATCATTAATAAACAGATGCCATTAGAGATTAAAAAAAAAACAATCCTTTTCATAATGAGTAAACACTACAGACGCACAAAAAATAGATTTTTGACACTTTTCACTTTATCACCACAAACAAACAATGCGAGGGCATCACGAATCGACTGGCACATCTACATCTAGATAACCATTATGACAAAATTCTTTTTGATCCCCTTATCTTACCTGAGAATATCCTGCCATGACGGCAGTTCCATACGACACCACGTAACTACACTGACTGTCCTCAGCTCGTGCGAAGACTCACTCTTAAGAGTTCACTTGCATCCAGAGCGTAGCCGGGGGAATCCGCGACCTTCGCGCGAAAAAATATCTTTTGCAGTGGTGGTGAAAGTGCTTGAGATTTACATACATTTAAACTTAATTCACTCTAATTCGGTATTGTGAATGAAGGCTGATTATTTTTAATTTTTTTTTACAACATGCACCATTATTTCAAATGATGTAGAATTGTAATTATTCACGAGTCATTTTTTTTTTGCTTTATTGTTGAGTTTAATTAAGTAGAGTTTTATTGTAATATTACAATGCATTTGTTGTGTAATGGATTTATGTAGGTGGTGCGGTGGGTTGTTAGAGTATAATTTTAATATTGTCAGGAGTTATTTTAATAATTTGAATATTACCTTCACAGTTGTGGTTACAAATTTTATTATCATCATTATATAAATAGGGTTTGACTTGCAATTAAATTATATGGAATAGTTAAGATCAATTGCTCTAGTGAGTAACACTTTTCATTGATTGTCTTATGATTTCAAATGCAGGAAGAGTATTGAAAAACTAATCATCATGTCACTTCCCCATTTCATTATTTGCTTACAATGAGTGATTGTAGTGTCGCTGTAAATATGAATAGCATGCATTTCAAGAGTTGTTAAGTAATTATCACTTAACTCGCGTGCTATTAATATTAATGAATTGTGTAAAAGCAGAAGAGTAGATTAAGATTCAGTTTTAGAAAATTACAAGTTTTATGGCTAAGATTAAGAATATTAATTTATTCTCACATTTGTTGCATTTCTGCTATTTATATTATGACAGATTAAATGACAGTTGTTACTAATACGTCAGAGGTGGGTATAATTTTAAATTTCTTGATAACTAACACTTGGGCGTGTGGGCAAATACACAGTTTATAAATATTGGGCCGGTTGTTTGATACAGTGTTTCCGCCCACCCGCCCAAGTGTTATTTATCAAGAAATTTGCTTATTCTTACACTAATTGCGTTTCTGCTGTTTTTAATATAACAGATTATATGACAGTTGTCACTAATACGTCAGAAGTGGGTACAATATTAAATTTTTTGATAACTAGCATCTGGGCGGGTGGGCGGGAACACAGTTAATAAATATTGGGCCGGTGGTTTGATACAATATTCCCGCTCACCCGCCCAAGTGTTAGTTATCAAAAAATTTGCTTATTCTCACACTAATTGCGATTCTGCTGTTTTTAATATGACAGATTAAATGACAGTTGTCACTAATACGTCAGAGGTGGGTACAATATTAAATTTCTTAACAACTAACACCTGGGCGGGTGGGCGGGAACACAGTTTATAAATATTGGGCCGGTGGTTTGATACAGTGTTCCCGCCCACCCGCCCAAGTGTTACTTATCAATAAATTTGCTTATTCTTACACTAATTGCGTTTCTGCTGTTTTTAATATGACAGATTAAATGACAGTTGTCACAAATACGTCAGAAGTAGGTACAATATTAAATTTCTTGATAACTAACACCTGGGCGGGTGGGCGGGAACACAGTTTATAAATATTGAGCCGGTGGTTTGATACAGTGTTACTTATCAACAAATTTGCTTATTCTTACACTAATTGCGTTTTTGCTGTTTTTAATATGACAGAATAAATGACAGTTGTTGCTAATACGTCAGAGGTGGGTACTGTTACCGGTTCCATCACCGACAAAGTTGAAACCGATCGACATTTTGGGTGTTGGCCCATATGTATGCCTTTCTAGGCTGTATTGTCCGTCGTTGGACTTCCTCCTCTTCTCCATGACGCAGTTGTCCATTCTAGCACTCGGATTGTGCCACACTTGGTTGCAAGTTAAAAATTGTCTAGCAGGCGGATATCCAACCTGGTCGGTCGTTTGCGTGACGTATTCACGCTTACAAGCAAGAGGATGCAGTGCTTGTGCCCTTGGCGGTTGTGCAATGCCGCGGTGTAGATGTTTTTGTTTGTTTGTTGGGGAAGGGAGCGTAGATGAGGGATGTTAGGACTGTGAGGGTTTAGGGGTTGCCAGGATTGGCGGAGCGTCGTCGTTGTCGTACTGTTAGTTGGAGGAACAGGAGAGACGGAATTCTTGTCTGCCTGTATGCCAGTGGCGGTCTCTTCGGAGATGTCTGCTTGTTTGTTCTGGTGAACCTTCTGGAAAGATGTTGTTAGCTTGTCTTACTCTGGAAGACTGTGTCGGAAAAATTTATTTTTTTTGGCTAGGCGGTAAAATCTTCTAAAGACTGGCAAAGTGTCGGATTCATTTCCTCTCAGTTTGAAATGCCTACCGACTAAAAACCACCTATTGAATTGCCTGTGGAAATTCGTACCTTTCGGCACATGCCTTCCTTTAGTTAGATGGAATTGGGAAAAAGGTGGGTGAGTAGCCCTATAGGCTCTGGAATGATTAGTAGGGAGTCCCCTTTGTTATGATGCGATCTGATTGATCGGTCTCCTAATGGAGTGTTGCTCCTTGTCCGGTTCAGCCAACCTGGCCAGGTCCGGGTTGGAGTGAGTGCTGAGTTTGGCAAAGTATTTTTTAGCCAAAGCTTCCAAATACTGAGACAGCGGTGGTATCCCTAGATCGTCCCGAATTTCTTCGTTCCTGATGTACCAGGGGGCTCCGAAAATCCGATACAGGGTCAGATTTTGGAATGCCTCAAGACGTTTGAAGTGAGTGTTTGCAGCTGTCCCCCAGATTGGAGATCCAAACGAGATTTGCGGCCTGATGATGCTCGTATAGATCCTGAGCTTGTTTTGGATTAACAATCCGCTGCGTCGTCGTAGCATCGGAGATTTTTTTTTGCCATTTTAGCTTTGTCCAGAATAGCTTGTATGTGTAGCTTGTAGGTGAGGCCCATGTCAAAGGTGATGCTCAGGTACTTAGCATTGGCATATTGGGCTATTTTAACCCCGTGCTTCCTGCCCGATGGCATGTCAGCAACAAAAAAGTTAAACAGCAGAGGCGATAGAAGAGAGCCTTGAGGTACCCCAGACTCGATCTGCCGAGTGGTAGATACGTGGTTCTGGAGTTTGACTGATAAAGTTCTGCTTTTTAGGTAAGACGCTAGAAACCTTATTAGACGCAGTGGGAACCTTTGTCTATGCAGTTTGAGTAGCAAATCTTCGTGCCAAACCTTATCGAAGGCTTTTTCGACATCGAAAAATACCACCCCTGTGGACTTTTTCAGTCTAAAACCTTCGATAATGTGTTCGGTAACTCGGTTAAGCTGATAAACGACAAAGTATTCACGCCGGAACCCGTGTTGATGGTCGGTTAGAAGAGAGTTAACCTCGATGTGTTTTTGGATAATGTCCAGAATTACTCTTTCTATGACCTTGCTCAAGCCTATCGATTTACTCCAGATCAGTGTCCCAGTTAAAAAGGGGGGAGCATTGGAGTTTCAGGCTGTCAGCGAATGCTTCGGCCTTTCCCTCGATATTGTATTGTAGCCCATTCTCACCATGGATGACTGGTATTGGGACTTTTCTATTTCGCAAAGCTCTGAAGATCTTCTACATTAGATTTACATCCTCTGTGGTCGATTCCATTGTCTTTTGCCAGTTCAGATCTTTTTGCTGTTTTATAGCGGACCTAACTTCCCTATAAAGTTTGTTAAGGATTTTTCGATCTACTGGATCGCAATGTCTTTGCCATTGACGTCTGGCAGCATTTTTTCTACGAATCAATGCCTTTTGTTCGCGTGATAGTCCAAGTAGATTATCTGTCCGAACCTGAAAGGTTTTAGAAGCCTTTTCTCTGGCTTTGTAAATCAACTCTGTGATCTGTTCGACGGCTCCTTCAAGTTCTTCAACCGTCCGTACTGGATTCAGTTTTTTTATGCTTTTCTTCAGGTACCCCGGGAAGAGGGCCCAGTTCTTCTGAGTGACAAACTGTCTCCCTCCCCCCCCCCACCGGGTCCCCTTCCATAGAGCTCCAGAATTACCGGCATGTGGTCGGAGCTAAGGTCATTAATTATCTTAATCTCGATTTGAGAGTTGACGTCTTTTAGTATTGCTACATCCAGGACGTCCCCTCTGTGACCAGCATAGCTGTGGTGTGTGGGTTCTACTAGACCCAAGACTTGAATACCGTTTCTCTCAACGTAGTCTTGCAAAGCTCGACCTTTTACGTTGGTTGTCAAACTGTTCCACGCCGGGTGTTTGGCATTAAAATCCCCAGCTAAGATAGTGGGAAGTTGCGAAGAGAGAACCTGATCAAAATCAGCTATTTTGATTCGGTTCAAAGAATTGAGGTATACGGATGCAATCTTGAGTGTGCCCAACCCAGGCACCCTCACCACTATCGCATTTGATTCTAAAGTCAAAGAGTCTGGGGTGTCCACTTCAGAATGGTCCAGCAATCTTTTTGCGAAGATCACTGTACCACGCTTCCGGTCCACCTCCGACGTTCCCTTATACATAAAAGTATTTGGGATTCGATGGTTCGATTCGCTTATAAGCATAACGTCAATTTCCTTTTCAAAAAAAAAATCTTCGACCTCTCCCAGTTTCTCTGAGATGCTATTGGCATTCCAAAAGCAGACTCTTAATAACACCTCAGGTGTATTATCCATTGTGGGTTTGCATGGACAAGAGTTTGCTCAGCATTTTCTTCTGAAAATCATTATATTCTTTGATGAGAGCGGCAATTTTTGCATTTGCAATTGTTTGAGGCGGAGCTGGTGGAGAGACCAGACTGGCAAACGACCTGTTTACCGATACGGCTGCCGACCTGCGGGGTGCGGTGCCTTGCGTGGAGTTTTGAGCCTGGGCCGTCGCCGCTTCCGGTACCGGCCTGGTAGCCTTTTTGTTTCTATTTATTGACGCTATCATCCTAGCGTATACCGGGCAGCCCAAGTAGTTGGCCGGATGGGGGCTGGCGCAGAGAGCACATTTTGCTTTAGTGCCTTTTGGGCACCCCCTCGACTGGTGGGGTCCCGAGCATATCCTGCAAACGAAAGATGCCTTGTAGCATCTTTTGGCGGCGTGCCCATGGCACTGGCACCTTTGACATTGAGGAATGCCGCCACCCCTCTTTTTTGGCTTGACTGAGACCGTTAGGTGGAGAAGTTTTTTAAGTTCTTTTATTTCAAAGCTTTTGGCCAACTTCGGTAGTTGGACCAATACTAATGGAAAACGAACGAATTCGTTTCCCATTCTGTGGATATTGAACGGCACAAATCCCAGATCTACGAGCGCCTGACCGATATCTGCTTCCGTGAAGTTTTGAGGAACATCACGGATCACCATCTAGGCAGCGTTCCTCGGGAGTAGACCAGGTGTGGAAGTCCGCCCTGTCGACTTTCAAATAAGCAGTGGCATTTCGGTGGTCGGCAAGAGAAGCCGACACCATGCGGATGCCATCGTATGTGTTTTTAGAAGAAAGGATTTCAATATTATTCTCTCGAAAATATTGGGAATAGCCCTGAAATTTTGCTTTGTCATTCAGGACGAAAGCTGGCGGGCGTGATTTAGATTCAGTAAAAGGAGGTTGAATGGGATTACCGTCGGGGTTGGGGTCCGAGGCGGCAGGCCTGAACCTCACCTCGGTAAAGTCCTTCTTGGACATCCCCTTTTGGGCGGGGCGGCGCTTTTTTGGGCAGATGGCCCTTTTTTTTAAAACGGTCAAGTTGAGGCATAAGGATTTTTGAATTTATCGACTATAAAACTGCAATTTGAGACTAATTGCGGGTTTTTCGAAAAAACAGTGGCGGCGTAAAATTTTTTTTTTTTCAAAAAACGTAGATTTGCAATATCAAAGGCAGTTTTAATGTTAAGAGAGTGGGATATGAACTGAAAATATTTTTTTTAAAAGCTTTTTCTTATATCTGACTTCTAATTTTTTTGTTTGGCCCAGTGGCGTTACAAATTTTTTTCAGTTTAATGTAAAAAAATGTGTTTTTTTTTAAACCTCAATGTTCAGCGGCCATAAGTACTCAAAAGAGAAGTCAGACGCAAACAATGTATTCTTTAAAATTAAAAGGATTTTCAATTCAAATTTGGGCTGTCTTAACACATTTTTGGTTTTAACTTTTGTTTTTTGACAGTGGCGTCCTAAAAATAGCATTTTTAAGCTGTTTTTGAAAGTAAGCCACTGGTTTACTTAAACACGTAAAAAAATGCGCCTAGTTTCAAATGAAAGATAAGTCCGTTGTCTACAAAATTTTATTTTTATGATTTTTAAATATTTGGACAAATAAACCAGTGGCGGTTCAAGAAAGGTAAAAAAAAATCCAATTTTTGGTAAAAAGTAAAGTTACGCAAAACCCTACTCCTACCACAGTTTTTGAGATAGAGATTTGCGCATAGTTTCTTTCAATAGTGCAGAAGTGCATTCATAATTTGATGTATCAAAATTTTGAATTTTTGCTCATAACCTATGTTATGACTTTTCAAAGTTGACCAATTTTTTGTTAAAAAAAATATAATAAAATTTTTGCCAGATTTTTAAATACCAGATTTGTGTTTCTAGTACTAAAATTAGTCAAAAATATGATTTTTACCAAAATCGATGAGTGTCAAAATTACACCCCTAAATTGCCGTAAATCAAATTTTCAACTTTTTGCACTAAAAATTTTATAACTTGAGAACGGTTAGTAGTTGAGACTTTATGTAAATTTTATTACTTTTAGAATAATACAAAGTATTAGATTAAAAATTCAAAATATTTTTCAAAAAAATTGAACTATTTTCAAAACCAAAAATTTTTAAGTTTTATAAAATGAACTAAAATGATGTTTAGCATTGCTATAGCTTGTAAAAAGCCATAATTTAAACAAAATCTCTAAAAACTTTTTTTCCCCGACAAATTAACCTCGCAGGACAGACAAACACCACTATCTACATGCAAAAAGTAGCACGACTATACTTTAGTTTGCCTGAACAAAACATATTTATAGAATGCTGTTTAACACAACTTAACACTATCATATAATATATTATATTTTATGTCTCTTCCTGCATACAATTTCATAACCATAAGATATTATAAAGACAATTGAAATAAATATCATTTATATAACCAAAAAAAATCATCACATTACAATTTATAGCTTGCGCAAAAAAAACAATCACACAAATTATTATCTAAATTGAATTAATTAATATTTCCCACTCGTAATAAAGCAATTTACACATACACATTGTGCATAATGATAATAAAAAAATGTATATAACTATTTATTTAATACATTAGGAACAATTACACTGCAAACTTGGAGGTAAAATTGAAAATAAAGCGTGCGAATTGGAACTCGATTGTTGTGCAAAATTTTATAATAATTTAAGACATATAATAACATGCATTCTCGGTAATTTGTTACTGTTTAATGTTGGTAGTGTAGGGAGGTCGCTCTCTTACTTACTAATGAAGGTTAATTAAATCTACTCGTTACAGCTATTAATGTTCTATTATGCAGACTATTTTAAACCAGTTTTTGTGAAATATAAAGTAAATCAAAAATTACATTAAGTAAAATTTAAATCACATAACACAGATTAAAGTCTCTTTAAAAAATCTACTTAATCTTTAAATAAATACTCGAAAAAAATAACGGAAGCACGATTTTTTTAAGATTACATAAATGTAATAAGCAGTAACGCAATTGCAATATAAAATAGTCATAATAATATGTAACGATTCTCATGATCCGATGGAAATGCGTCCCTATGCTATACGTTTCCGCGTGTAATTTCATAACGATCTCATTGTTCATTTGGTAATCGGATTGAATGTTTCGTTCGCACATTTCATTACACGGAAACATCTGGTAAACGTACTTAGTGCTTTACATTGCTAATACGCCTCGAAATACTATTAATACGTTGTGTCCCTCTACGGTTGATTACAAAATTGGTTCGCATGCGAGTGTGAATATCCTTAATGAAGCAATTTGGATTGTTTTTGTTATTGATTATTATTGGGTAATAAGTTTCATACGCATTTTATCGGTGTTTTAATATTTCATTATATGTATTATATAACTCAACATTAAAAAAGCCGAATGAATACATATTACTTAAATTGTAGCAAACTAAAAAGGTTATAAAGAACACAATAAAAAATGCTTTTTTTTTCTTTTTGGGTACTAATATTTGGACACTTACTTTTAAGTTTTGTACAATTATGTTCTTGGTTGCAGTTTGTTAAAATAACATAAATATATAACAGCAAAAATAAATTTGTAGTGATTTGTACAATTTATTTATATTATAGTTTGTCCAAACAATAAACAAATTGCAAAAAATCATTTTTTATTTAAATATGCTAATTAATCCACATAAAATTATTATTAATTTGGTTAATGACCCCAACCACCATAACATTGATAGTAATAAATCACATCCAGTTGTCTGTAAGAGTATTGCTGCATGTAATAATAAAATATGTGTAAACGACAATGTAAATATGTGTTATTGTCCCGTGTGATTCCGTCCAGTAAAAGTGCCTCGCACCGTTTGTTTCCACTTCTGTTATTTAGCAATCAGTCATCTCACAAAAACTTCACTAATGCGAAAGAGATAAAAAAAAATTAAAATCTTTGCATAATTCAGCCAGGGAAAGGTTAGGATTGCATTACGTTATTGTGTATTGTTATATATGCACGGTATATGTACTAATTGAACACGAGCGACTGTACACTTGTCCGCCCTGGGAAACGTCCTATATTTTTACTTAATTAAGATTTTATATTATTGGACGATTCACGGCCGAATTAAAATGCTGCTTCGGTATTGTAGTAAATGTATCGTGTGTTTTAATCAAATTTGAATGTGAATTGTGTTTGCAGACGGAATTAACAAGTCTTGCATTGCAATTTTTGTATGCAACATGTGTGTTTTGTTAATTAAAATTTGTTGCTATATATATATCATACTTTTTGTATAAGAGCAATTCCATTTATTTCAAACGGACCAGAGCAGGGGGGGTGCACTGAGAAACTTGTTTTAGTATTTTTTTTTCAGTTTCTATAACTTATTAGTAGTTCCTTGATCGGTTTATGAAGGTATAAAACCCTTAAAAAAAATTAGGCAATTTTTTTACTTAATCGCATTTTTTGTTTACAAACCGCAATTTTAACTCAAAAAAAAAAATTACTAATGAAATCAATCAGAAATTTTCTGTAAAATTTAAATCTGGCACCATTTCAAGTCTATACTATGTCTATAAGCCGCAAAAGCCATAAAACCATGTTTTTGTTCTCAGTGGGCTGGGTAAAAAGGAGCATTTATAAAAAAGAATTTAACCGCCAAGTTGACGTATTTTGTTGTAAATTAATTGAAAAATATAAATTTGTTTTGTGTATTTGGGTTTTAAAAGTCTAAAACTTAAAAAAACTGCAAAAATGGGGCCTAGTTTTCAACATAAACTTTTACAAATGCACATTTAGCAGTTTTCAGAAGAACTATACACCAAATATTATAAAACAATTGAGTTTTGCAAACAATATTACATAGAAAATAGTCAGTGTCGTGCTTAGTTTAAAAAATTGTAGAATTTTGTTATGCGGGTGGGTTTGTTTCTACTCATCTACTCAAGCGTTAGATATCAAGAGATTTATTGTCAAACAACATTATATATCTAAATCTGAGCACACAAGAGATGGGACATACAGTAGGTCATAGTAAAAGAAGTAACTTGCCCACAAATTTATTGTTAAATAATTTTCTTATATCTAAACTCAAGCACACAAGAGGTATGACAAACAATGGATCTTTTAATGACTATCACTTGGGCGGGCAGGTGGGTCACAGTAAAAGAACTAACTTGCCCACAAATTAAACTTTGTTCCTACTCACCCACCCAAGCGTTAGTTATCAAAAGATTTATTGTTAAACTATTCTCTCATATCTAAATCCAAGCTCACAAAAGATGGGACAAACAATAGATCCTTTGATGACTATTACTTGAGCAAGTGGGTGGATCACAGTAGAAGAAGTAACTCGCCTACAAATTAAACTTTTTTCCCACCCACTCACCCAAGCGTTACTCAAGCGTTAGCTATCAAGCAATATATTATCTGTTTTCACACATCTTAGAAGAGAGCATCAGATCACTACCTGACATTCAAACGGCCAAAGAAGTTGAGAGCGCGGTTGGTAATTTTACTAGCTTGATTTTGCTAGCAATTGAAAAATCTACCAAGATGGCTCCAAAAGTCTTATCAAACAGATTGGGACCAAAGAGCTCATCCGTGCTCAAAATCGTGCCAGACATTTATGGCAAAAGTCACACAACCAGACTGACCAAACCGAGCTAAATAGGCTAAATGGTGAGGTAAAGAAGACAATCAGGATGCACAAAAATAAGTGCTGGAAATTCGCTCTTGAGTCCACAAACGACTACGAAAGTTTGATGTGGAGGACATCTAAAGCCCTTCGAAATAAGCGTACACCGCTGCCTTTCATTCATGGCAAAAGAGGCCTTGAATACACATTGGAAGGCAAAGCAAAAGCATTTGCGGACAGCCTTGAACTCTAATGCACAACTTGGATTTGGACCACGTGGATAGGGTTCACAAAAAGGCAAGACAGTCTATACAGCGCACGTTCCGGATTGCATTTCAAACAAAGCTTTGAAAATAATTTCTCACAAGGCTGTAATGTTCTTCACAAACATTACAAATGCAATCCTAAGGACGTCATATTTTTCGTCGTCTTGGAAAAAGTCTCATGTTATTCCTATTCCAAAGGTTAGAAAGGATAGACATTTTCCTCAAAACTATTGCCCGATTAGTCTGCTGTTGACCCTAAGTAAGGTAACAGAAACTGTAATCTTGGAAAAAATTTGAGGTCACACGGCAGCTAAAAACTTGTTGCCAAATCATCAACATGACTTCAGATTTGGGTTCTCTACAACCCATCAACTTATTAGAGTTACAAACCAAATAAAAACTGGTTTTTGTTTAAAACATGCTACAAAAGTCATATTCTTTGATGTCGAAAAGGCTTTCGATATGGTCTGGCATGAAGGACTACTAGCAAAAATGCATCGGTTTAAATTTAATCCCAGACTGATTTAACTGATTGCTTCTTATCTGAAAGACAGGACACTGGGCACGTGTCTACCCCTCGTCCTATCGAGGCAAGGGTTCCTCAAGGTTTAGTTCTATAACCAATGCTTTTCATTCTGTATGTAGCCGACATACCATGTATCACCGAAAGTCATTACGCTAAGACTTCAAGCGGCATGTGAGGCTCTTGAAACTTGGCTTCGGTACTGGAGAGTAAAAATCAATCTGGAAAAAAACAAGACTTTTTTTTTTTACTAAATGTCACATACAAACTCCTTATGAGAACGTTTATCTCAACGGCGCTCCAATCCCATGGACGGATACTGAAAAGTACCTAGAAGTAGAGCTTGATTGTAGATTAACTCTTAGATTACATATTAAGACCATCTTGGGAAAGGCCAGGATGGCAAGTAATATGTTAACACTTCTTCTTCGCAGAGACAGCAACATGAACTCTACAAACAAGTTGCGATTATTTAAAACAATTATTTGCCCAATACTGACATAGGCATGTCCAGCATGGGGAATGGCTGCATAGTCCTATCTGAAAAAGATAGAGTCAATTCAAAGTAAGACTTTAAGAAAGATTCTCAAAGCTCCTCGCTATGTACGGAATACATAACTGAGAACTGATGCGGGAATTGTCCCGATCAGGGATCATATGTTGGTATTAGCGACTAATTTCTTTGAAAAAGTTGAAGCATTCAGATCCGGAGTCTTGAACAACCTTTTCAATACAAAAGGCCTATCAATATGCTAGATGTATAAGGAAAACTCGTGGCTCTTCAACCGCCACCCCACTTAATCAGCGCCTACAAGGCTGGCGCAGGATATGCACTTCTGAATGACCTCTTGAAAACGTCACTTGTAAAGCACAGTCAGATTGGAAGGTTGTACACATTGATGAGTGAAACTTCCTGGTGTAAAATTTATTTTGCATTAGGGGGGGGGGGGGGGGGTTAGTCGGTAAGCGCTTTCAAACATTTGAAAAGTGAATCCAACACATTAAGTCTTCAGCCAAAAAAAAAAAAAGCACACAAGGGGTGGGATAAACAATGGATCTTTAGATGACTAATATTTGAGTGGGTGGTTGGGTCACAGTAGAAAAAGTACTTTGCCTACAAATTAAACTTTACATTTGAATACTAATTATAATTTGTATTCAAATGTAACTAATATTTGAGTGGGTGGTTGGGTCACAGTAGAAAAAGTACTTTGCCTACAAATTAAACTTTACATTTGAATACAAATTATAATTAGTATTCAAATGTAAAGTTTAATTTGTAGGCAAAGTACTTTTTCTACTGTGACCCAACCACCCACTCAAATATTAGTCATCTAAAGATCCATTGTTTATCCCACCCCTTGTGTGCTTTTTTTTTTTAAATTCCATTCGAGCGCACTCGAATACATTTAAAATAACTTGTATAAATTGCATTCGAATGCGTTCGAATGCGCTTAAATGCACATTATTGTATATTATTTGAAAAAATTATTCAAAAAACTAAAAATTTGCTCAGAAAAAAAAATTTATCAAAAGTTAAGCATATAATATGTGAATTGAATTTTGAGACAAAAATGATATAAATAGTTCAGAAAATTGTTTCAAACATCATCAGCAATTGAACAAAAAAAACGCATTTAGTACTCTTCAAAATTCATCAAAAATTGTCTACAAAACTCCATTTGTTACACAAAATTTATCAAACATTGCGCAGAAAGCTTAATTATTGCACAAAATTCACTAAAAATTGTCCACGTTAAACAAAATTCATATAATTTGCACAGAAAACTTATCAATAATTGCTTAGAAAACCTAATTATTGCACAAAATTTATCAATAATTTAACATAAACTCATTTATTACACAAAACAGAACAAAAGCGCTTAAAAACTATATTTTTGCTTAAAAATCATTAAAAAATGCACATAAAACTGACTTTTTTATACAGAAATTATATAAAATTGCCCAGAAAACACGATTTATTCAAAATTTATCAAAAATTGTACAAAAAACTCATTTATTACACAAAATCCATAAAATCAACCAATAAAAGCTATTGATCCAAAAAGTATTTATCAGAAAAACATTATTTTTGTACAAAATTGATCAAAAATTGCAAATAAAAATTACTTTTTTAGACAAAAATGATATTAGATTGCTAGAAAACGCAATTTTTTTTAAATTCATCAAAAATTAAATACCAAACGCATATATTTAAACAACAATTGCCCAGAAAACCCAATTGTTACACAATATTCATCAGAAATTAGGCAAACAACTTAATTAGTACACAAAAATTATTAAAAGTTGCTTAAAAATAATTGTTTCACAAAAATGTTGCAGAAAAATTAGTTTTTATACAAAATTGATAATAAATTTTGCTAAAAAACACCAATGTTGACAATAATTCATCAAAAATTGCACAAAAACATTGCAAAAATCATGTTTATGGCATGTGTTACATTTGAAATAATTTTTCTGACAATTTTTGCTAAAATCTATGAGAAAACCTGCAAAAAACTTATTTGCTGCATACTTTTTTTCGGAATTGCTTAGTTATTAAATTATTATTTAAAATTGATCAAATATTATACAAAAGAAATATTGCAAAAATGCAAACAAGATATTTAAAATAAAAACCTACAAAAATTTGCACAAAAATTATAAAAATTAAGTAATCAACGCAAAAATTTGCACAAACAAGTATTTACTTCATACAGTACATCAAATTGCCCAGAAATGCTAATTGTTGCACAAAATTTATCAAAAACAAGAAAAAAAAAATTTGAAATTGCTTAAAAACTCAAAAAATTAAACAAAAACTGCACAGAAAACTCATTTATTACACTTACTAATTGATACAACTGCTCACAAAAATTAATTTTATAGAAATAATCAAAAATTGCGTATTTGTTATAAAAAGTGATTTAAAATTGCTCAAAAAAACCAATTGTTGCACAGAAAGCACTATTATTACACAACATTCAGTTAATTATTACAAAAAAATAATCTAAAACCGCTCCAAAACCTAACAGTTGCACAAAATTTATCGAAAATTGCACAAAAACCTAATTATTGCAAAAAAAGTTTGCAGAAAATTCATTTATTACAAAAAATATATCTAAAATTGCTCATAAAACCTAATGATGCAACAAAATTATTTAGAAATTATTCATAAAACTTACTTTCTCACAACAAAAATACATTAAATTGCTCAACATTTATCAGAAATTGCATAGAAAACGCATTAATTTCACAAAATTCATCAAAAATTACCCAAAAATCTCGATTGTTGCACAAATTTTACAAAATATACACAATTGTTACAAAATTTATCAAAAACTGCACAAAAGCAACTGCGCCCTCATCTACTGGTAATTGAAAATTAAGCAGAAAATTTAATTTAATAAAAATTGTACAAATGACTACTTTTTTATATAAAATTTATCAAAAATTAAACAGAAAATCGGATAATTGCACAAAATTAATCAAAACTGCTCAAAAACTAGCTATTGCACAAAATTTATCAAAAATTGCTCAAAAACAATTAAATAATCATGGTTATAGCACCAAACCAATAAAAAATTGCGCATAAATCCATTTATTGCATGTTACTTTGCGCTCAAAAGGAGTGACAAACGATGGATCAGTAAAAAAATTAACTTGCCTACAAATTAAACTTTTGTTCCAACCCACCTACCTAAGCGTTTGTTATCAAGAGATTTATTGTTAAATAATTTTCTCGTATCTAAATTCAAGCACACAAAAAGTAAAATACAATATAACTCCTTTAATGAATAACATTTGGGCGGGTGGGTGCCTTACAGTAGAAGAAAAAACTCGCCTACAAATTAAACTTTATAGCCACCCATCCAAACAAGCGTTTGTTATCAAGAAATTTATTGTTAAACAATTTTTTCGTATCTAAATCCAAGCACACAATAGGTGGGACCAACAATAGAATCTTTGATGATTAACAGTTTGGCGAGTGGGTGGGTTGGAGTAAAAGATGTACCTTTCTCACAAATTAAACTTTGTTCTTACCCACTTACCTAAGCGTTTGTTATCAAGAGATTTATTGTTAAAGAATTTTCTTGTATCTAAATCCAAGCACACAAGAGGTGGGACAAACAATAAAACCTTTAATTATTAACAGTTGGGCGGGTGAGAAGGTTGCAGTAAAAGAAGTACCTTGCCCACAAATTAAACTTTGTTCTTACCTACCCACCCAAGCGTTTGATATCAAGAAATTTATTGTTAAACAATTTTCTCGTATCTAAACCCAAGCACACAAGAGGTGGGAAAAACAATAAAACTTTGGATGACTAACAGTTGGATGAGTGGGTAGGTCACAGTAGAAAAAGTAACTTTCTCACAAATTAAACTTTGTTCCCACCCAACCACCCAAGCGTTTGTTATCAAGAGATCTATTATTAAACAATTTTTTTTGTACCTAAATCCAAGCACACAAGAGATGGGAAAAACAATAAAAGCTTTGATGGCTAACAGTTGGGCGGGTGGGTGGGTAACAGTAGAAGAAGTAATTCGCTTACAAATTAAACTTTGTTTCCAAATACCCATCCAAACGTTTGATATCAAGAGATTTATTGTTTAACAATTTTTTCGTATCTTAATCCAAGCACACAAGAGGTGGGACAAACAATAAAACCTTTGATTATTAACAGTTGAGCGGGTGGGTAGGTTACAGTAAAAGAAGTACCTTGCCCACAAATTAACTTTTGTTCCCATCCACCCACTTAAGCGATTGTTATCAAAAAATTTATTGTTAAACAATTTTCTCGTATCTAAACCTAAGCACACAAGAGGTGGGAAAAACAATAAAACTTTTGATGACTAACAGTTGGGTGGGTGGGTAAGTCACAGTAGAAAAAGTAACTTGCGCACAAATTAAACTTTGTTCCCACCCAACCACCCAAGCGTTTGTTATCAAGAGATTTATTGTTAAACAATTTTCTTGTATCTAAATCCAAGCACACAAGAGGTGAGAAAAACAATAAAACCATTGATGACTAACAGTTGGGCAGGTGGGTAAGTCACAGTAGAAAAAATAACTTGCCCACAAATTAAACTTTGTTCCCACCCACCCACCCAAGCGTTTGTTATCAAGAGATTTATTGTTAAACAATTTTCTTGTATCTAAATCCAAGCACACAAGAGGTGAGAAAAACAATAAACCCTTTGATGACTAGCAGTTGGGCAAGTGGATAAGTCACAGTAGAAAAAGTAACTTGCCCACAAATTAAACTTTGTTCCCACCCACCTACCCAAGCGTTTGTTATCAAAAGATTTATTGTTAAACAATTTTCTTGTATCTAAATCCAAGCACACAAGAGGTGAGAAAAACAATAAAACCTTTGATGACTAACAGTTGAGCAGGTGGGTAAGTCACAGTAGAAAAAATATCTTGCCTACAAATTAAACTTTGTTCCCACCTACCCACCCAAGCGTTTCTGATCAAGAGATTTATTGTTAAACAATTTTTTTGTATCTAAATCCAAGCACACAAGAGGTGAGAAAAACAATAAAATCTTTGATGACTAACAGTTGGGCAGGTGGGTAAGTCACAGTAGAAAAAATAACTTGCCCACAAATTAAACTTTGTTCCCACCCACCCACCCAAGCGTTTGTTATCAAGAGATTTAATGTTAAACAATTTTCTCGTATCAAAATCCAAGCACACAAGAGGTGGGACAAACAATAAAACCTTTGATGGCTAACAGTTGGGCGGGTGGGTAGGTCACAGTAAAAAAAGTAACTTGCTCACAAATTAAACTTTGTTCCTACCCATCCACCCAAGCGTTTGTTATCAAAAGATTTATTGTTAAACAATTTTTTCGTATCTAAATCCAAGCATATAAGATTTGGGACAAACAATAATTTTTTTGATGATTATCTTTTGGGCGGGTGGGTAGGTTACAGTAGAAAAAGTAACTTGCCTACAAATTAAACTTTGTTCTCACCCACGCACCCAAACGTTTGTTATCAAGAGATTTAATGTTAAAGAATTTTTTCGTATCTAAATCCAAGCACACAAGAAGTGGGACAAACAATAGATCCATTGAGCAAGTGGGTGGGTCACAGTTAAAGAAATAATTTGCCCAAAAATAAAACTTTGTTTTTACCCATCCACCCAAGCGTTACTTATCAAGAAATTTTAAGCCAAACATTTTTCTCATATTTAAATCCAATCACACAAAAAGTGGCACAATTAAAAATTTCTTTGATGACTAACACTTGGGCGGGTGGGTGGGTCACAGTAGAAAAAGTAACTTGCTCTCAAATTAAACTTTGTTTCTACCCACCTACCCAAACTATTGTTATCAAGAAATTTTAAGTCAAACAATTCTCTCATATCTAAACCAAGCACACAAGAGGTGGGACAAACAATGAATCTTTTGATGAGTTTTTGTTGTGTTTACGGTTTTTTTAAATAGATTTGTAATTTTGTACTTAGTAAATGTGTTTTATTTATTTTAAAATGAATTATCACATAGTAACGGCCACCACCTTTCAATTTTAAATATATTTCTTATTTCTTGTATTTTAACAGAGGCAACTTGTTCTGCACCATGTCCGGCAAGTTGCATATAGTTCCTCAACACTGGCGCTAAATAAATAATACAAACCATTAAATATATGCGCATGAAGGTACATTTTCAAAGACCACTGTAAGGTAATAAACAAGTTTAATTCCTAAAATAATGGTTCTTAAAACCTGCACTCATAAATATTATATAATACAAAAAAGTATTTACTTGTGCATAATACGTAAATATTAAATTAAAAAAATTAGTTAAACTTATTTCCCAATTTTTTTTTGCTAAAAAGTACAAATTAGGAAATATTTTTGTAAGAATTCTATCAAATAACGATTAAAGATTAAACCAATAGAACAAAGCATTTTAAATTCAATTTCAATCTCTAATAAGGAAATCAGTGCACTCGAACATTTTAAGTCATGCTTTGATCTATGTAATATAATTATATATCAATTACCAGTACAAATTATTAATCGCATTTTAATTGGTATGTATCAATTATATAACATCTCTTAATACATTTACATTGATGTGAAATTGGTGATTGATTATTCCGAAATTAACGGTCTCACCAATAGAAATGTTAGCTTTACAGTGAGCAAATTGTATGTTTTTTTTAATTACTGTAATTAAAATTTAAAATGTTGCTGTCAATTTGGATAATTTTTACTAGTTGATAGCTTATTTTATGAGAAAATAATTGATTTGCAAACTCACACTATATAATATCAATCAATATTTTTATTATTTATAGAGAACTAATTTTCCATTATTATGTAACATAATAATAAGAATTACATGTCCATTGATAAATTAAATATAATGAAAAACAATACGATTGCATAAAGAAAATTTTAATGTATCGTGAAATTAAATTCTTAAATTATTAAACTAACTTCTTGCATTGGTAGCAATTATTATAAATTGCTTCTTGTAATAAAGATATGATTTAAATTATGCGCATTGGGAAATTGCAATTTGCATAAAATAAATGCAATGATATCTATTTCAATGAAATTTTCGCACAATTGTCTGGAATATCTTCATCAGATCAATAAGGATTTCGTAACTAATTCATTTGATAAATACCAGGTAAATGAACTACAAGAAAAGAAAATACTTTTACTTATGCGCTTCTCTATTATTCATACTTGTTTCCTGAATTGTGTCTCTTGTTTGTTTATTTTAAATAATGTGAAGTGTTATAACATTAAGGGATTTGGTTTGTTTATTTTTAGTTTAGTAATTTATTACTTTCTTTAGTTAAGAATAATAAATAAATTTTATTTTCCTGTTATTATATCAGGGACGGACTAAAAAATTGCACATCACGACATCCCCATTACCATTACGTGACCAATAAACCGTGACAAAATATTGAATACTTCCTTGGCGAAATGAAAGTGCGAAAATTATCCAGATCTAAACGAATTATTTCAGTACACTATGGAAAATTAATGCAGAAATGATCAGTAATTCATATATAACAGTATCATAAATACTACTTTTTAAGTTTTAATCAATACAAAAATGTCAAGGCAGAGATTCCTAATAAATTATTTTTATTTCATGTCATTATAATTAGTAAAGAATTCGTAATAATGCTGAGAATATTCGTCCTGATTTAACCTTGTCTCTTAATCCAAATTCACATGCTATTATTTTTGGACTGAATAAATATTGTGAAAGTGAAGGATATTTTTGGTCGCATCAATGGAATTGCGACATTATTGTGCAATTATTAATTGGTTCTATTAGCAAACGGTAACAGGTCGAATCTATAAATCATTTATTAATTAAAATTTATTTTAATGGATTTTAATAATATTATTATTATTTATTAATACTAAATGGTGTGAAACGTTTATGGTTAATGATTGGATCGTTATTATTGTGTTGTTATATAACTGGACAAAGTATGGTGGTCATTAATATTATAAAGTTTATAGCCTTTGTTTGATATATGGGTGTTTACTATTGCGTTTATCTTTAACTTAACTATTACATATTGTAGAAAAATGCAGCAAACGTAACTGTTATTTTATTGATTTTTAAGCTGGATATCATGAATATAATGTTTATGCATATTAGACCATTATATCTACAATATACAACGTACATGAGTAAGAAAAAATGTTAACTAATTATAATTTGTAAAGCAATAGGTAAAATTTATTATTTTAGTTTGTAATTGTTTACAAAATTTGTTCAATCCATTTGGGAACTCAAACTCAAAAACATTGAATCATAGGCTTGTAATCATGCTGAGGACACAAATTTTAAAATAATTATTTAAAACTTGTAAGAAATTTTACAATTATACAAATAAATCTAATAATTTTAACATTTTATTTAATAATTTAAAAATTAATTATAAATATTGATCAATTTATAGACAATTATGTATTTGTGATTGATTTATTGCAACGTACATGGCATATCCTGCAAATAATATACAGGAAATTTCTTCTTAATTAGAAACCAGCCACGGATCTCAACCTCCGATATGATTCAATATTTATTATTGAATTATTTATTCTGACGACCTTTCTCAACACAAGGACGTCCTTTATACAGCTGCTCCACATTTTCTTTATATAAATACAAGCACGATTTTGGAATTAAATTTTCCAAGAACAAATTGTACAACACACCCTTCACTAAATAGTAGACCGTATTGATTCCTGTTTATAAGATAAGATTATCCAATAATTAAAATATGTTATGAAATGGGTTTTGAAATCGGTTGTGGATTGTATTCATGTTATATTGTGTCGAAGGTTTATAATAGCAGGCAAAAATTGCTTTTAATAGCAGTATAACAATTTAAAGCAAAAAAAAATTATATTAAAATGTAATATTAATTTCTTAATACATATACTATAACAACATAAAATACTTTTGAATTTGAAGGCCCTATAACCATACAGACGTCCAAACGTTCACTTCATTTGTTATTTGGACATTCCTTAACAGAATTTTGCATATTTTTACAGTTTATGGCTGGATTTTGTTTCTTTTTAACATAATGTTGATATATCATAGCAAAATTTATGCAATTTTTGATAACTTAACATTTTTTTAACAATTTATGTTGTATTTTAGTTTTTTTATCGATAGTTTGATGTTTTAAAGCTAGATTTTGCTATTTTTGACACTTTTTAAACACATGTTTGCAGTTCTTAAGCGTTTTTGCCAAATATTTCAATATTTTATGACCAAATTCTACTATTTTTGGTTTTTTATAAATAGAATTTTTATTTTTTAAAAGTTTTTGACTAAATTTTGATGTTTTTTAACATTATTTTAATATTTTACGACCAAATTTTGCTATTTTTGAAAATTTATTAAAAGAATTTTGCACTTTACAACAATTATATTTAGATTTTGGTACTTTTTAGCACTATTTTGATGTTTAAAAGCTAAATTTTACTATTTTTGACATTTAATAAGTAGATTTTTGCACATTTTAATTGTTTATGACTAGAATCAGGTGCTTTTTAACATTATTTTGATGTTTTATGACGTACTAATGCTATTTTTAACATTTGATTAAAAGAGTTTTGCACTTTTTAACAGTTTATGTCCAGATTTTAGTGCTTTCTGGCACTATTTTTATGTTTTAAGGCCAAGTTTAACTATTTTTAACTTTTTGTAAGTAGAATTTTGCAGTTTTTAACAGTTTATGGACGGATTTAGAAGCTTTTTAATATTATTTTGATATTTTAAGACTTAATTTTGCTATTTTTAATATTATATTAAAAAAAATCGCACTTTTCAACTGTTTATGTCCAGATTTTAGTGTTTTCTAGCACTATTTTCATGTTTTAAAGCCAATCTTTATTATTTTTAATTTTTTGTAAGTAGAGTTTTGTTTTTTTATAGTTTATGGCCGGGTTTAGGTCTTTTTTAACATTATTTTGGAATATCAAGACTTAATTTTGCCATTTTTGACATTCTATTAAAAGAATTGTGGACTTTTTAACAGTTTATGTTCAGATTTTGTTGCTTTCTAGCATTGTTTTCATGTTTTTAGGCCTAATTTTACTGTTTTTGACTTTCTGTAAATAGATTTTTGTATTTTTTAACAGTTTATGGCCGGATTTAAGTGCATTTTAACATCATTTTCAGAATTAATTAAGCTATTTTTAACATTCTATTAAAAGAATTTTGCTTTTCTCAACAGTTTATGTCTAGATTTTAGTGCTTTCTTGCACTATTTTGATGTTTTAAGGCCAAATTGTATTATTTTTGACATTTTATAAGTAGAATTTTGCACTTTTTAACAGTTTATGCCAAATTTTGTCGCTTTTCGACAGTATTTTGATGTTTTAAAGGTAGATTTTAAAGTGTTTGATTTTTTACAAGTACAATTTTTAACAGTTTATAGCCGGATTTTTGCTATTTCTAACAATATATTAAAATTTTATAGCAGAATTTTGCTTTTTTTAATTTTTGTGAATATTTTTAGGTTTTTTAACACTTTACGGCCGGGTTTTATTGCTTTCTGACACTATTTTGATAGTTTAAAGCCAAATTTTTGCTATTTTAGTATATTTTAGTAATTGCTAATTATTGCACGCATAATAGAAGATATAAGATACTATTTTTTGGCAATTAATACGTATGAACCTTCAAATTTTGTAAGATAATTTTAATTGTTTTGTAGAAATTAATTTTCAAAAATCAAGCGTATCAATATAATTCAAATTTTGTACAAAGTTGACATAAGTATGGTACTATATTATATCAAAAATACATCAACATTCAATAGATTATTCAATTGTTATAAGCAATAAACTTTTTAATTTTTATACAGAATTAAATTAATTTTTTATAATCAGGCGTACTAATATAATTTAATTTTTGTACAAAGTTGACTTAAGTATGGTACTATATTATACCAAAAATGCATCAACATCTAATGCTTTTTTCAATTGTTATAAGAAATATACTTCTAATCTTACCATAATAATTTTATTTTTTTTTTGCATTAATTTTCAAAAATCAGTCGTGCCAATATAATTCTCATTTTGTACAAAATTGGTACAAATCTGGTACTATATTATACCAAAAATTCAATTGTTATAAGCAATAAACTTTTAATATTGCTAAGATAATTTTGATGTTTATGCAGAATTAAATTAGTTTTTAAAATCCAGACGTACCAATATAATTCAAATTTTGTACAAAGTTGGTACAAGCCTGGTACTATAATACACCAAAAGAAAATTATTATTCAATGCGTTATTCAATTGTTATAAGCAATAAACTTTTAATATTACTAAAATAATTTTGATGTATATGCAGAATTAAATTAATTTTTAAAAACCAGGCGTAACAATATAATTCAAACTTTGTTTAAAGTTTGCATAAACATGGTACCATATTATACCAAAAATGCATTAACATTCAATGCATTATTCAGTTGTTATAAGCAATAATCTTTTAATCTTACTAAGATAATTTTGATTTTTATGCAGAATTAAATTAATTGTCAAAAATCAGGCGTACCAATATGATTCTAATTATGTACAAAGTTAGAACAAACCAGATACTATATCATACTAAAAATGTATTAACATCCAATGCATTGTTTAATTGTTATAAGCAATAAACTTTTAATCTTACTAAAATAATTTTAATTTTTTTGCATAAATTTTCAAAAATCGGGCGTACCAATATAATTCAAATTTTGTACAAAGTTGGCATAAGCCTGGTGCTATATTATACCAAAAATGCATCAACATCTTATGTATGATTCAATTGTTATAACTGTTATAAACAATAAATTTTTAATCTTACTATAATAACTTTGATTTTTTGAAAAAATAAATTGGTTTTTAAAATTTAGGAGTATAAACATGATTGTATTTTAGTTTAGTTTTTTACACTTATTTGATGATTTAACTTAATTTTTTTTATTTTTATAATTTTGATGTTTTAAAACCAAGTTATAATATTTTTGATACTTAATAAATAAAATGTAGCTTTTTTAATAGTTTTTTTAGAGATTTTAAACTTTATTTTTATAATTTATGACTAGGTTTTGTTTTTTTTTTAATTTTTTTGCACTTTTTATTAGTTTATGATAAGATTTTGGTGTTTTCTTGAACCATTTTAATGTTTTAATGAAAAATTTTACAGTTATTGACTTTTTTTAAATTAAATTTGCACTTTTTAACAGTTTTGGTGCGTTTCGACAACAATTTAATGTTTTAAGGCTAAATTTTTACTTTATTTAATAATCTTTTTGGCTAAATTTTTTGTGTTTTAACAATATTTTGATGTTTTAAAACCAAATTATAGTGTTATTAATAGTTAGTAAATAACATTATTCATTTTTAAGTAGTTTTTTTTACATTATTTTTATATTTTATGACCGGATATTGCTATTTTTTTTTAAATAATTAAAATAATTTTGCACTTGTCAACCGTTTATGTCCAGATTTTGATGCTTTCTTGCACTATTTTGATGTTTAAAAGCCAAATTTTACTATTTTTGCTTATTATTAGTAAAATTTTACACTTTTTACTAGTTTATAGCCGTATTTAAGTGCTTTCTAACATTATTTTTATGTTTTAAGACCAAATTTTACTATTTTTGACTTTTTATAAGAAGAATTTTGCACTTTTTTATCAGTTTATGGCCAAGGTTTATTAATATTATTATGATGTTTTAAGACTTAACTTTGCTATTTTTGACATTTTATTAAAAGATTTTGTTGTTTTCAACAGTTTATGCCAAATTTTGTTGCGTTCCGACTATTTTTTGGTGTTTTGAGGCAAAGTTTTGCTATTTTTACATTTTATAAATAGAATTTTTACTTTTTTATGACAAAATCTTTAAAAGTTTTGTACACTAATTTGATGATTTCACTTACTTTTTTATTTTTAATTTTTATTAATAGAATTTTCTATTTTTTAACAGTTCATAGTCAAATTTTTGATACTTTTAACAATATTTTTGGATATTTAATAGCCATATTTTGTTGTTTTTAAAATTTTATAAAATTTTATTTTGTTTAACAATTTGAGGCCAAATTTTAGTGCTATCTGACAATATTTTGATGCTTTAAAACTAAGTTATAGTATTTTTGACAATTAATAATTAAAATTTTGTTCTTTTTAATAGCTTTTTTTCTGTTTTTTGACATTATTTTTATATGTTATGACCGGATATTGCAATTTTTGAAAGTTTATTAAAAAAATTTTGCACTTTTCAACTGCTTATGTTTAGATTTTAGTGCTTTATTGCAATTTTTTAATGTTATAAAACCAAACTTTGCTGTTTTGGACTTTCTATAAGTAGAATTTTGCACTTTTTGTCAGTTTATGGCTGGATTTAGGTGCTTTTTAACATTATTTTGATGTTTTAAGATAAAATTTTACTTTTTTTGACTTTTTATAAGTAGACTTTTGCATTTTTCAACAGCTTATGGCTTAATATAAGTGCTTTTTAACAATATTGTGATGATTCATGAATTAATTTTGCAATTTATGGCAATTTATTGATAGAATTTTGCACTTTTTAATAGTTTATGCCGGATTTTGGTGCGTTTTGACAATATTTTGATGTTTTAATGCAAATTTTTGCTATTTTTTACTCTTTATAAATAGAATTTTCACTAAATTTTGGTAGTTTTTATACTAATTTGATGGATTTAAAATAATTTTTTAATTTTTTAATTTTAATAAATAAAATTTTACAGTTTTAAAAGTTTATGGTCGGATTTTTGCAATTTTTAACAATATTTTTAGATATTTCATAAACAGATTTTGTTTTCTTTTTTAAATTTTATAATTTTAAAAGTTTGTGGTCAGATTTTAGTGCTATCGGACAATATTTTGACGTTTAAAGACCAAATTATGGTTTTTTTTTTATAGTTATTAAGTAAATTTTAGCTTTTGTGATAGTTTTTTGGTGTTTTTGACATTATTCTCATATTTTTTGCTACTTTTTAAAATTTATTAAAATAAAATGTACTTTTCAACAGTTTATGTTTAGTGCTTTCTTGCACTATTTTGATGTTTTAAGTCCAATATTTACTTTTTTTACCTTTTTGTATGTAATTTTTATTTACTTTTTAACAGTTTATGTCCAGATTTTAGTGCTTTCTTACACTATTTTAATAATTTAAAATCAAATTTTATTATTTTTTACTTTTTGTAAGTAGAATTTTGCACTTTTCAACAGTTTATGGCCAAATGTAAGTACCTTTTAACATTATTTTGATTTTTTGAGATTTAATTTTGCTGATTTTATTATTTTATTAAAAAAATGTTGCAGTTTTTTGGTGTTTTTGATATTATTCTCATATTTTTTGCTTTTTTTGAAAATTTATTTAAAAAAATTTGTACTTTTCAACAGTTTATGTTTAGATTTTGGTACTTTTTTGCACAATTTTATTGTTTTATAGCCAAATTTTACTATTTTTGATTTTTTGTAAGTAGAATTTTGCAGTTTTTATTAGTTTAAGGCCGGATTTAGGTGTTTATTAATATTATTTAGAAATTTTAAGATTTAATTTGGCTATTTTTGACATTTTAATAAAACAATTTTGCACTTTTGAACAGTTTATGCCAAATTTTGGTGCGTTCTGACAATTTTTTGGTGTTTTAAAGCCAAATTTTGCTATTTTTACACTTTATAAATAATTTTTTTATATTAAATGGCAAAATTTGAGTAGTTTTCTACACTAATTTGATGGTTTGACTTAACTTTTTTATTTATGTACAGAATTTGTTGCTTTTTTGCACTATTTTGATGTTTTTTAATTTTTTGTGAATAGAATTTTGCATTTTTTAATTTTATTTTTTTTAAATTATTTTTTGACAGTATTTTGACGTTTTAAAGCTAAATTTTGCAGTTTATTGTTGATTTTTTTCTATTTTTAATAATATTTAATTTTTTTTTTAATTTTTGTAATTATTATTACACTTTACGGCCAGATATTGGTGCTTTTTGGCTTTATTTTGATGTTGCAAGACCAAATTTTGATTTTTTTTGTTTCAACCTTTTTTAGTGTTTTGTTAACATTTTACACTTTTTTAATTGCGTACATAGTTACAGGATCACAAAAGGTGGGAGATAATAAATTTTTCTTAACCACTAAAACTTGGGCGGGTGGGTGGAACACTGTATTAGAAATCACTCGCCTATTATAATTAAACTTAGTGCTTACACTCCCAAGCGTTTACTATCAAGGGCTTTATGGTTACAACCTTATTTAGTAATTTGTTATTATTTTACACTTTTTCTATTGCGTACATAGTTACAAGAACACGAGAGGTGGGAAATATTAAATTTTTTTTTGATCACCAACATTTAGGCGAGTGTATAGGACACAGTATTAGAAGCCACCCGCCTACAATTTAAACTTATTGCCCGCCCACCCACCCAAGCGTTTGTCATTAAGAGTTTTATTGTTACAACCTTCTTTAGTTAACATTTTACCTTATTTCTATTGCGTACATATATACTGAAACACAAGAGATGAGAGATATTAAATTTTCTTTGATGACCAACACTTGGGCGGGTGGGTGAAACACAGTATTAGAAGACACCCGCCTACAATTTAAACTTAGAGCTAGCCCAACCACTCAAGCGTTTGTCACTAAAAAAAAATTTGTTACAACCTTCTCTAGTGTTTTGATAAAATTTTACATTCTTTCTTTTATAGAATTTATGTAAAACATTGATTTTGAGCACCAAAAACTGTAATCAGGGACTAATTTTACTTAAGAAAGTGCAAAAAAGTTTGATTATTTTTGGGAAAAAAACCTTACCGTTTGTGTCCATTTCCCTAGCTGAAATGTGTATTTTTTAAACCCAAAAATGTTAGAATTGAAAAGAATCAAATTTACCGAGGCAAGTACAAAAACATTTTTTTAGTAAAACCAATATTTGAATTTTTGTTAGAGTTAGATTTCATAAAACTGATTGCCAAAGAAAAACCCTTTATAACACACATTTTCGCTTTGGCAAACAACTAACTGGGACTAATGACAAAATCACAAAAATTGTTTGGAAAAAACGCGTTTAATGGTTTTCTCAAAAACTGAAGAAGAAATGTACAGAGTATCAAAGTGCCAAACCTAGAATAGTAATTAGCGGACCAATTTACTCCAAAAACAAACAATTTATTCAAATTTTTAATTTTCTTACTTACAACCTAAGCATACGTACATACAAGCAATAAAATCAAACTTTTCTTCTATTGTTAAAAAAAAATTCTTTGATCTTCAGACTATTGGATTGGCAGGGCATCAGCTGGATTTATTGGCTAGTTGTAGCCGCAATTAGGTCTCTCCTACTCACCAAATAGTGCTTTTTGCTATTTAAAACCCAAAAAATGCATGGTTTTCTTAAAACTAATAGTTCAATGTTAAGAATATTGGCGTCGAACTTGAAGTAATTGAAATCTAAGAAATATTAATTAAATTTTCAAAAGAAAACCGTTTGAACATTAACTTTTTGTTGTGGCAAAACTTCTGTTGGGATTAATAAATACCCGTAGAAATAATTGCATTTATTTGTCTTTCAGAAAAGACCTTTTTAAAAATATGATGCGTTTTTATTTAATTTTATAATGTAATTTTGTGAATTATTATAAAATATTTTGTTACAATCTTATTTACTTACATTGCAAAACTAAAATCAAATAAATTGTCTACCATTAGATTAGTTCACCTTAAAAACATTATCTACAATTTTCACAAGCTTTGAATCATTTATAACCGGTATAATAAACATTTCCTTATAAATTCAATTGAAAATTAATCCATTTTCCCACGCACTCAGATCATATTAACAAATTACTTTCTAACGCATTCTTCAATTACATTTACATTTAATATAATTTCATCAGATAAACTAATAATAAATTGCATAAACTTACCGTAAAATGTATTTGTTAAAGAAAAATTGAACGAAAGCATAGCAAATAATACAAAAATAATAAAAAAAGAGTTTTTTTATTTATAAATATATACAACTCATATTTTAAACGTAGAAAGTTACAGTGTACAAAATTAATTAAAAATAATAATACTACAAACACATCATCATAGTCGTCTTATTATTAGCATGTTATATACATAAAGTGTTGGAAGTATCTAAAAAAAAACAATTCTACCCAATTGGTTGGGTAATAATAAGGCACAAAAATCGTTTTTTTCTCCTAAAATAAATCAAAATATAAAGGAAAGATGAGCCATTGTAACAATGCAATCTATAAATTCCTCGACATACATGCTGCGGCTTTGGAAAAAGTGAAAATATGAGGGTTGATACATATTTGATGCACTTTCACAATTTAATATTTACACAATAAGTCCACAATGGTGGGGAAGAGTCTTAGAATTGGATATTGTGACCACGGAGGAATGCGTCAATTTGGCCTCCCTGATGGAAACCCTGCGGTTGTTGCAAATTAGGTTGAATATAATAAAATTGTTGCGGGGAAGTTTGTTGTTGTTGATTTGTTCTTTGCTTTTGTTGCTGAGCGTATAATTGCGCTGAATTTTGGAATTGTAGCTCTGCTTGTTGTTGTTGATACAAGGCTTGGTTGTTATTGGGTCTTAACTGCCTGTATAGTGGACTTTGCGATTGTAACTGTTGCACGTTAACGTGTTGTTGTTGAGGTTGGTGCACGTAAGGTTGGATGCGATGGTTTAATGTAAAATCTCCCTCGGTTTGTGGAAGAGTTTGATATAATTGGGTATTGTATTGGCCTGAGGCTGGATCATATACTAATTCCGATGAATATACTTGGCCTCCTCCCGATGACGGTGCTGGTTTATGGACTTTTGTGGTTTGGGGTTTTTGCACGGTGCTAGGGGTAGGGGCTACGATGTTGTTTTCCTGTTGGAATTTCTGGAATTCAGCGTCGAAATCTATGCTGCCTTGTTGCGATCTTAGCGGGGAGGAAGCTATGGTTGGGCGTGCGTGTGAAGATAATTGTTTTGTGTATAAAAGAGCGGGGCGTGGGGTTACAGCGACCTGAAGAAGTTGCGGGCGGTATGTGGTTGGGGGTTGGGTGGAGTGCGCAGGGGATGCCGTGCTTGCGGGACGCGGGGTGATATTAATGGGGCTTACGCTATGTTTGTAGATCACTGATGAGGGGGTTGTGGATGGGACTACGCGCTGACGGTGGTACACTGGCTGAGGCTCCTCTTCAGGTTCATATTGTGGACGGGAAATATAAACTGGACGAGCTCTGATGTGCTGAAATGTTACAATAAATTGGTTTATATCATTCAATAAAAGAACAATCAAATTGCTTTGTAATTTTTTTGATTTAAAGTTTGAGTTTGTTGTACACATAATCTGAAAGTAAATTAGTACATAAAAAATTTAAAAATGTTGTAAGCTGGGCATCAAGGTTGTTCTAAAATTCCAATAAAATTATTTTAAGTTATAATAAACAAACTAAAATTGTTACCTGTACTGGCTGTTGCTTTAAAACCTGTTCTGGTTCTGGCTGTTCTTCTTCATCTTGCCCATAATTATTCTGGAATAAAGTAACGGCCGGTTTGGGTGCTACTGTAACTGGTCGAATCGGTCTGATAGGTCTAGTGGGATAATTAGCTGGACCTTCGGGTTCGTTTTTTTCTTCTTCTTGACGTTCATCTCGTTCATCTTCTTTAATTGCGTTAGGATCGCATGGATTACCGGATACATAAGTAAACTCACGTTTATTACCATCTGGATCTACATATCCGTATTTACCACGTACAACACAATCGGTACCTCTAGTTTCTTCCTTGAAACTACCATCGGCGGCTTCGTAACCGAATGTAAATGAGCCATCATCGTTTACTTTATTGTAATTTCTAATGGTTTGTACGGGGGGTTGTTTTGATGGTTCTTTTGATCTTACAGATGCAGCAGCGACTGCAGATGATTTTGATGGGTGGCTTCTTGATGGGATGTAATTATCCTGTGAGCTCCTTGATGAAGCGGCTGGTTGACCGTAAAGGCCGTTGTATTGATCGGCGGATGAAATGTATACAACTCTTTGTTGTTGTTCTTCATCTTGTGGTTCGGCTGTGTAGTATTGAATTGATTCTTCTTCTTCTTCCTGTGGTAAAGGCCTTACTCTTACTCTGCGAGCTTCTAACGTATTTAATAACGCTATTCCACACACCAATAGTGGCAACCACTGTAATAACAAAACAATAAATTATTAATTAATTATTGGTTACAAAATGTCGATTCACACGGAAGAGAATCATATAACAAGGTGATGATTATGAGAAAAACTTTCATTCGATGCACGGTGGGAAAAAGTGTATCAAAATAACTAGTTGGTATTTGGTTTTGTGAATATATTTGCAACAACAAAAATGATTTATGGATGGTTCCCATAATATTGCGATCGATTTTAATGAGGTGAATGCATAACGGCGATGATAGTTTTTTTTTAAGAAATATTGAACCAGGAATAATGTGGCCTTTGAGAGAATTAATCAATCTTTAATATAAAGAGGCGTGAATTTTATACGTGGGATTTGTTTTGTTATAATTTGCGGATACAATTACCTTGCATTATTTATTAAAAAATTGATTAAAAAAAATTGTTTGTGTTTGAATTATATTTATTTAATAAATTTGATTGTTGATTTTAATATTAAAAAAAATATATATCAATGAATTTTGGATTATAAATGCGTTTTCTGTACAATTTCTGATAAATTTTAAATTAATTGTGTATTTTTAAGCAGTTTTTAGCACAATTTTTGATTAATTGGATTTTTTTAACGATTTTAGATAAATTTTGTGTAATAATTGATTTTTTTTTGTACAATTTTTGGTATATTGTATGAGGCAAATAGCGTTTTATGCAAATTTTCTGCAAGTTTCTGCATTTTTTTTTTAATTTAGCAGCTTTTAATCAGTTTTTCACATTAAATTGATTATTTGCGTTTATGCAATAAACATTTTGGGCAAATTTTCATTAATTTTATGAAATAATTTTTGGATTTTTACCGTTTTTGGATTTTTTTTTTTTTTGATAAATTTTATGCAAAAAATTGATGTTTTGAGTTTTTTTTTTTAATTAATTTTTTGTTGCTCTTTTTGATAAGTATGTCATGCAATAAATGGGTTTATGCGCATTGATTTAGTGCTTTAACCATAATTTGTTAATTGTTTCTGAGCAATTTTTGATTAATTTTGTGCAAAAATCATAGTATTTTGCGCAGTTTTGATTAATTTTGTGCAATTATTCAATTTTCTGTTAAATTTTTGATAAATTTTATGTATAAAAGTAGTTTTTTGTATAGTTTTTAATAAATTAATAAGTTTTCTATGCAATTTCTGATCAATTTTGAGCAATTTAATGTATTTTTTGGGTGAGAAACTAAATTTGATGCATAATTTCTAATTAATTTTATTGCATAATTAAGTTTTATGACCAATTTTAGATATATTTTTTGTAATAAATAAACTTTTTGCACAATTTTTAATACATAATCAGGTTTTTGTGCAATTTTCGATAAATTTTGTGCAACTCTTAAGTTTTGGGGCGGTTTTTGAGCAATTTTATTAATCAGTTAAGTGTAATAAGTGCAATTTTTGTTTATTTTTTTGGATTTTTGAGCAATTTTTAAAGAATTTTATTTAATAAATGAGCTTATTATGCAATGAAAAAAATTGTATAATAAATAAGTTGATAAACATGATTTTTGCAATGTTTTTGTGCAATTTTTGATGAACTATTGTCAACATTGGTGTTTTTTGAGCAAAATTTATAAATAGTTTAGTATAAAAATTATTTTTTTTGCACAATTTCTAAAGATTTTTGTGAAACAATTGTTTTTTAAACAACTTTTAATAAGTTTTGTATATTAATTGAGTTGTTTGTCCAATTTTTGATAAATATTGCGTAACAATTCGCGATTCTTGAAGAATAAATGCGTTATGTTTTCAATTTTTGATAAATTTTAAAACAATCTAGCAATTTTATATCATTTTTGTCTAAAAAAGTGATTTTTATTCGTAATTTTTGATTAATTTTGTGCAAAAATTGTGTTTTGAGCAGTTTAGTGAAGTGATTATTTCTTTGGATCTTAGCAATTTTATATAATTTCTGTATAAAAAAGTGAGTTTATTGTGCATTTTTTAATGATTGTTGTGCAAAAATAAAGTTTTCTGGGCGTTTTTGATAAAGTTTGTGTAATAAATATGTTTCTGCTAAATTTCTGATGAATTTTGTGCAATAATTAGGTTTTTTGTGGACAATTTTTAATAAATTTTGTGCAAAAATTGCGGTTTCTGCATAATTTTTAATGAGTTTTGTGCAATTAGTGTTTATTTGGACAATTTTTATATTTTTTATGTACAATTTTTATAAATTTTGTGCAGCAATTAACTTTTCTAAGCACTTTTTAATACATTTTATGTAATAATTAAGAATTTCTGATGATTCTGATGGTTCCCCCTACCACCTTTTACTTTATAAAAAAATCTAAGTACCAGTCAGCAATAATGCAATGAAATGATTTAAAATATTTTTGAAAAATAAAAAATAAATAAAACAATTATTTAAATTATAAATTGCATTCGAGCGCACTCGAATGCATATAAAACTATATTTAAAAATTCTATTCGAGCGCACTCGAATAACTAAATATAAAAATTCTATTCGAGCGCACTCGAATGCATCCAAAACAATATTTATACTTTTTATTCGAGTGCACTCGAATGCATTCGTAGGCACCCGAATGAGAATTATTTTAAAGTAAAAAGCGCGCTCGAATAGAATTTTTATATTTAGTTATTCGAGTGCGCTCGAATAGAATTTTTAATATAGTTTTATATACATTCGAGTGCGCTCGAATACTTATCTGGATTTTATTTTAAAAGATTTAATTTTAGGTATTCGAAGGCACTCGAACATAACTGACAACAATTGATTAAATTGATGTCTAAACTGCTATTAACTATTTAGTCAATTAAAAATGAATAATTATGTATAAATATTTTTTAGTAATTTTTGAAACTGATTGAGTATGAAAAGTTAATAACAATCGATTAAATCAAAACTGCTATTAACTAAATTTTAAGTCAAAATTTGCACAATAAACTTTTAATACATTTAATTAACGATTTAGGACGCAGTCACAAATAATAGTTTTAAAATTTTCCAAAATATCAGTAAATCAGTAAAAAAATTAAAATTCTAATAATACTAACCAAGAAAGAACTTTTGTACATTGTTTTTACCAAATTTGGACAAATTTTAAAAATATTTTTTGTTTTATTAATGATTTAGTAAGCAAATGTCTTAAATTAAATTAAAACAAACTTCAAATTACCAAGTTAAATCAAAATTTAATAATTAGTTTAACAATATCAAATATTAACAATTTTTTATAATCTGCTAACTGTCAAATGTAAGAAAAAAAAATTAATAGCAAAAAGACTGTCAAAGATATCATGAATGTGCTAAATAGTCATAAAAACTGTCAGAAATGTTGATAGACTATTGAATATTGCATAAACTATCAAAAAACTAAAAAAAAAAACTAAAATGCTCAAAAAACGTTAAAAACTTCAAATCTTTTAAAAGAATTTGCAAGAATCAAAGAAACCTTTGAGAAATACTTTAATAAAAAATATAAATATCCTTAACTACATTTAAAAACATTGAAAAAACTATTAAACAGTTTTGGAAGCTAAAACCAAATTTAAAAAAATTTAAAAGGCCCAAAGAAACATTTAAGGGCTACTTAAAGCATCAAACAAAGTCTTTTGATAATAAATAATCTTAACTTTAGTCAAAAATTTTAAAAAAATTTTAGAAAAATCTGCTAAATTCAAAAAAATATTTTAGGATTAATTTAAGCATTCCAACAAAATTAAATGATGGGTGCATGTAGTTCTGATGGTTTGGATTCGAGTTGCCTTACTTACCTACCCAAGTGTTTTGAGTGCACTCGAATACATTTATGATTTAAATAATAAGATTTAATTTTCGGTATTTGAATGCACTCGAACTCAAAATGCGTTGAAATGTATTAATAATCGATTAAATAGATGTCAAAACTGCTATTGACTATTTCGTCAATTAAAAATAAATAATTATAAATATATTTTAGTAATTTTTTAAATTGATTCTATGTTAAAACTCCCACAAACCAATTATAAAGTCCAAATTTGCGCAATAAACTCTCAATACATAGCGAAAAATTGTAGTTTGGTTAAAAATTGATTTTAAAATTTTTAAATAGATTTAGCAATTTTTAAAACTGATTGAAAATGAAAATACTGAGAACAATCGATTAAATTGATGTCATAACTGTCATAATAAGTCTTAATTTGCACAATACACACTTAATAGATGCAGAAAAACTGCAATTTAATTAAAAATTAATAAATTTAGTATTTTAGAAATTGATTGATTAATAAATTACTAACAACAATCGGTTAAATCAATGTTAAAACTGCCATTAACCAAATAACAGTTTCAAATTTGCACAATAAACTCTTAATATTAAATAGTTAAAAAATTATTTCCAAAATTCTAAAACTTTATGAATGATAAATATTAATATTTACAGCTTGTCCTAAATACTGTAATTAAATAAAATAAAAATATTGAAATTATTACGCATTGAAGAAGAAAATCATGCAATAATCTTAATAGCATAATCATCATCATCCTTAATAGCACACTTGATGCAACAGATAAAACCCCAGTAGTTGATTTAAAGTAAATTATATTATTACTAAATGCTACAGAAATAATTATACATTCTCAACAACCTGTTAATATAAATCAATAAACATAAGCAATTTTTATAATTAACCGATAAAAATCTATTTTTATTAATACGATTGAACTTTAAATAATATTTCACAAATCGGGCGCCGTTCGCACGCCTCTAGTTACATCAACTTGTCAATACAATATTATTTTATTATGATTATAATGCTGCACCATACGTACCCACACAATCTAACATTACAATCTATTCACAGAAGCAATTACCATGCACATGTGTATTTGAAGTAACCTTTAATTATTTAATAATAGAATTGCGAACCTTTAAGTGCCAAGGAGAGGGAACTCCGAGAGATTAAAACGAAAAGATCAACGTAAAAATATAAAATAACAATTGTTATGCTAATTACTTAAATAAATTCTTAATTAAACATTGTTATTATAATTAAAAGAAGATAGTATGCGTAAAATATTACCTTAATCTTTTGTATTTTTATGTTTTAATTTAAAATGTTAATGAAATAATGAAATAGTTGAATTAAACCGAAATTTATAGGGTAATTAGTGAGTTTAGAATCTAGCTAAGGTAATGAGTCAATCAACTTGATATAAAGTTTTTGTCTTCAGTCAAAAAATTAGTTTATATTAGTAAATATTACAACAATTATAAGCAATTTTTAAAAGTTTTTTAAAATGTACGCAATATTCTACAAAACTATTTAATAACTTGTAATGTTTTTTATGTCTATAACAGTATATTGTTACTACAGAAGAATGTAACAAACAAACATACTAACACGATTAATTACAGTAACGTATTTGTATTATTTTCTAAACTCTATACAAGTAGCATTTATATAACAATAAACGTTCATCTTATAAATAAACTAACACGTATAAATTACCACAATGAGTCAATTCTTACAACTTAAACCGGTGTTTCCGGATACAAAACACATACAATTATTGCGATGAGTACAGTTAGGTTTCTAACACGTGCAACCATATAATAAGACACGGCATATAAAAAGCATCAATAAAATAATGACGATACTAATTAAGCTCTTAATTGACACGATTTATCCAAACGATCAATTAATTACAAGCAAGAAGGTTAACAGTTGATAGGAAAAGACGTAAAACAAGCAAGAAAATAGTTTCAAGTAATTTAATAAATCATTTCAATGCAAACATTATTTTTCTAATTCTAAATAAAATGCAGAGATTTCTTTTACATTGAATGTCTTTGATAGTTGATTTGTGAATTAATGTAATAAGAATTAATCGTAAAAACATTAGCAGTCAATTAAGTGCTTGTAATGAATGAAATTAATTTTTTAATAGTTTAATAATAATTAAATTTGAGTGTTTAATTGGTGTCCTGGAGAGATTAAAGTGACTAATTATGTTTATTAAATAATTTCCGCTTGAAACGTGTGCCTAAGAACAAATAAATCATTATGAAGCTGAATTAATAACTAATTTACACAAATAATTGATGCAATTATTAGTTTTTTCTGTTTGTTTATTTAACTGTTTTGATGTTAATCGAAAGCACATTCTTCTCGAAGTGTAGATTAATTTTCCAGTTTTCTATAATTACAGTTTAATAAAACGCGGCACTCAAGCGTGTTTCATGTAAAATGCATGGGGTCCTAATTAACTTGTTGCCAATTAACTGACTTAAATGCTTTTAATTGAAATGGAAAGTACGGGATTTCTTCTACAGTGTTGTCTTTGAAAAATTTGTGGTTTTATAGTTTGTAATTAAAGAGGATTCAATGTTGATTGATTGAAAATCTGGGTTATTAGAAATCTTTGAATGTTTAATGATTTTTTTCATAATTGAACGTTTAGTAAATTGATTTAAAATTGTTTTTTTTTTTTAATGAACTAAAAACTACTAATTGAAATTTGATTTTAGATTATTTGGGACGTTTACTCATATAACTATCTATTAAACAAAAATTAAGTATAAAATTTTATTCAAATTTGAAAATTTTACAAATTTGATTTTATAAATTTTTTTAAGTTATGACCATAAAACCATTAAATCAGGCGTACCAATATTAATAAATTTTTGTGCAAAGTTTTTACTATTAGAGTACTATAATATACTAAAATTGCAACAACATTTAATGTTTAGTTTAAAAGTTATGATCATAAAACTTTTAATCTTACCAAAAGAATTCTAATATTTAGCTAAAAATTAATTAATTGGTAAAAATCAGGCGTACCAATATTAATAAATGTCTGTACAACAATTTTACTGTTATAGTACTATAAAATACTAAAATTGCAACAACATTCAATGTTTGTTTTTAAAGTTATAAGCACAAAACTATTAAGCTTAATAAGATAATTCTAATGTTTAGCTAAAAATCAATTTATTAGTAAAAATAAATACCAATACTAATAATTTTTTATACACAATTTTTACTATAACAGTACTATAATATACTAAAATTCCAACAACATTCAATGTTTTGTTTCAAAGTTATAAGCACAAAACCATTAAGCCTACTAAAAAATTCTGTTTTTTAATTAAAAATCAAATAATTGATTTAAATCAGGCGTACCAATATTAATAAATGTTTGTACAACAATTTAACTGTTATAGTACTAAAATATACTGAAACTGCAACAACATTTATTGTTTAGTTTCAAAGTTATGAGCATAAAACTATTAAGCCTACTAAGATATTTCTAATGTTTAGCTAAAAATTAATTAATTGGTAAAAATCAGGCGTACCAATATTGATAAACTAAAGTGCAAAATTTTTACAATTATAGTACTACAATATACTAAAATTGCAGCAACATTCAATGTTTAGTTTCAAAGTTATGAACATAAAACTTATAAGCCTGCTAAGATAATTCTAATGTTTAGGTAAAAATCAATTATTTGGTTAAAAACAAGCATACCAATAATAATAAAGGTTTGTTACAACAATATTACTATTTTAGTACCATAACATACTAAAATTGCAACAACATTCAATGTTTAGTTTTAAAGTTATAACTATAAAACCATTAGGCCTACTGAAAAAATTCTGGTTTTAAGCTGAAAATCAAATAATTGGTTCAAATCAGGCATACCAATGTTGATAAATTTTTGAGCAAAGTTTTTACTATTATTTTAAAGTTATTAGCATATAACCATTAAAACTACTAAAAATAATCTGTTTTGTAGATGAAAACTAAATAAATAGTGCAAATCAGACGTACCAATATTAATAAATTTTTGTACAAAATTTTTACTATTAGAGTACTATATTATACTAAGATTGCAACAATATTCAATGTTTACTTTCAAAGTTATAAGCATAAAACCATTAAGCGTACTAAGAAAATTATGCATTTTTGCTGAAAATCAAATATTGGTGCAAATCAGGCGCACCAATATTAATAAATTTTTGTAAAAACATTTTTACTATTATAAAACTATAATATACTAAAATTGCAACAACATTCATTGATTAGTTTTAAAGTTATGATCATATTACCATTAAACCTACTAAAAACATTCTGCTTTTTAGCTGAAAATCAAATAATTGGTTCAAATCAAGTGAACTAATAGTAATAAATTTTTGTGCAAAACTTTTATTATTACAGTACTACAATATACTAAAATTACAACAACATTCAATGTTTAGTTTCAAAGTTATGACCATAAAACCATTAAGTCTAGTAAGAAATTTCTGTTTTTTAGCTAAAAATCAAATAATTGGTAAAAATCAGGCGTGCCAATATTAATAAATTTTTACTATTATAGTACTATAATATACTAAAATTGCAACTAAATACAATGTTTAGTTTCAAAGTTAGTAGCATAAAACTATTAGACTTACTAAGAAAATTCTTTTTTTTAGCTGAAAATCAAAAAATTGGTTCAAATCAAGCGTACAAATATTAATAAATTTTTGTACACAACTTTTACTATTATAGTACTATAATATACTGAAATTGCAACAACATTCAATGTTTTGTTTCAAAGTTAGGAGTATAAAACCATTAAGCGTACTAAGAAAATTATGCTTTTTAGCTAAAAACCAAATAATTGGTGAAAATCAGGCGTACCAATATTAATGAAATTCAATGCAAAGTTTTTACTACTACAGTACTACAATATACTAAAATTGCAACAACATTCAATATTCAGTTTCAAAGTTATGAGCATAAAACCATTAAGCGTACTAAGATAATTCTAATGTTTAGTTAAAAATTAATTAATTGGTAAAAATCAGGCGTACCAATGATAATAAATTTTTGTACAACATTTTTACGATTATTGTACTATAATATACTAATATTGCAACAACATTGAATGTTTTATTTCAAAGTTATAAGCATAAAACCATTAAGAGTACTAAGAATATTATGCTTTTTAGCTGAAAATCAAATAATTGGTGCAAATCAGGCGTACCAATATTAATAAATTTAAGTAAAAAGTTTTTACTACTATAGTACTACAATATACTAAAATTGCAATAATATTCAATATTCAGTTTCAAAGTTATGAGCATAAAACCGTTTAGGCGTACTAAGATAATTTTAATGTTTAGTTAAAAATTAATTAATTGGTGAAAATTAGGCGTACCAATGATAACAAATTTTTGTACAACATTTTTACAATTATAGTACTAAAGTATACTAAAATTGCAACAACATTCAATACTTAGTTTTAATGTTATGAGCATAAAACCATTAAACTTACTGAGAAAATTCTGCTTTATAGCTGAAAATCAAATAATTGGATAAAATCAGGCGTACAAATATTAATAAATGTTTGTACAACCTTTTTACTAATAAAGTACTATAATATACTAAAATTGCAACAACATTCAATGTTTAGTTTCAAAGTTATGACTATAAAACCATTGAGCCAACTAAGATAATTCAAATATTTAGCTGAAAATTTATTAATTGGTAAAAATCAGGCGTACCAATGTTAACAAATTTTTGTACAACATTTTTACAATTATAGTACTAAAATATACTAAAATTGCAACAACATTCAATACTTAGTTTTAATGTTATGAGCATAAAACCATTAAACTTACTGAGAACATTCTGCTTTATATCTGAAAATCAACTAATTGGTAAAAATCAGGCGTACAAATATTAATAAATGTTTGGACAACCTTTTAACTAATGAAGTACTATAATATACTAAAATTGCAACAACATTCAATGTTTAGTTTCAAAGTTATGACCAGATAACCATTGAGCCTACTAAGATAATTCTAATGTTTAGCTAAAAATCATTTAATTAGTAAAAGTCAGGCGTACCAATGTTAACAAATTTTTGTACAACATTTTTACAATTATAGTACTATAATATTCTAAAATTGCAACAACATTCAATGTTTAATTTCAAAGTTATAAGCATAAAACCATTAAGAGTACTAAGAATATTATGCTTTTTAGCTGAAAATCAAATAATTGGTGCAAATCAGGCGTACCAATATTAATGAATTTTAGTAAAAAAAATTTACTACTACAGTACTACAATATACTAAAATTGCAACAACATTCAATATTCAGTTTCAAAGTTATAAGCATAAAACCATTAAGCGTACTAAGATAATTTTAATGTTTCGTTAAACATTAATTAATTGGTAAAAATCAAGCGTACCAATGTTAACAAATTTTTGTACAACATTTTTACAGTTATAGCACTATAATATACTAAAATTACAACAACATTTAATACTTAGTTTTATTGTTATGAGCATAAAACCTTTAAACCTACTGAGAAAATTCTGCTGAAAATCAAATAATTTGATAAAATCAGGCGTACAAATATTAATAAATGTTTGTACAACATTTTTATTATTAACGTATTATAATATACTAAAATTGCAACAACATTCAATGTTTAGTTTCAAAGTTATGACCATAAAACTATTGAGCCTACTAAGATAATTCAAATATTTTATCTAAAAATTTATCAATTGGTAAAAATCAGGCGTACCAATGGTAACAAATTTTTGTACAACATTTTCACAATTATAGTACTATAATATACTAAAATTGCAACAACATTCAATACTTAGTTTTAATGTTATGAGCCTAAAAACATTAAACCTACTAAGAAAATTCTGCTTTAAAGCTGAAAATCAAATAATTTGATAAAATCAGGCGTACAAATATTAATAAATATTTGTACAACCTTTTTACTAAAAAGTACTATAATTTACTGAAATTGCAACAACATTCAATACTTAGTTTTAATGTTATGAGCATAAAAACATTAAACCTACTGAGAAAATTCTGCTTTATAGCTGAAAATCAAATAATTTGATAAAATCAGGCGTACAAATATTAATAAATGTTTGTACAACTTTTTTACTAAAAAGTACTATAATTTACTAAAATTGCAACAATATTCAATGTTTAGTTTCAATGTTATGAGCATAAAACCATTAAACTTACTAAGAAAATTCTGCTATATAGGTGAAAATCAAAAAATTGGTAAAAATCAGGCGTACAAATATTAATAAATGTTTGTACAACATTTTTACTATTAAAGTAGTATATTATACTAAAATTGCAACATATTTCAATGTTCAGATTCAAAGTTATGACCATAAAACCATTGAGGCTACTAAGATTATTCAATTGTTTAGCTAAAAATCATTTAATTAGTAAAAATCAGGCGTACCAATGTTAACAAATTTTTGTACAAGATTTTTACGATTACAGTACTATAATATACTAAAATTGCAACAACATTAAATGTTTAATTTTAAAGTTATGACAGTAAAACCATTAAGCTTACTAAGAAAATTCTGTTTTTTTGCTGATTATCACATAATTGATTCAAATCAGACGTACCAATACTAAAAAAATTTGGTGCAAAATTTTTACTATTATAGTACTACAATATACTAAAATTGCAACAACACTCAATGTTTAGTTTTAAAATTATTTTTAAAAACCTAATTAAATTTTTTACCTCAAAACAGTGCAAACAATAATATTTTTTTTAATATAATTTTTTAATTATTTTATTTTCAGTTCATCTTCTTATTGCCTGTTGGAGTCTCCATTAAAAACGACATAAAATTCAATTGTACTTGCATATCATGCGAGCAGTCCGGGGTTCGATCCCCGAAATATGACTGAAATGATAACTTGCTCTTTATCCACCAGCGTGGTTCGGAAGTCACGTATTAAGCTGTTGGTCCCATCAAACCACTTTAAACAAGTCGTAGACTTACTGTGGCGATGTAAAATAAAAAGCATAATAAATAAAAATAAAAAATAAAATTTATTTTCAAACAATTTCTTTGAAATATTTGAAATATTTAGCTCATAATAAAACAATTAACAAGAAAATTGTATAATCCAAGTTTGTTGTTTTATGGAGCATTGTAGTTCATTACGCAATAAAAAATCAATTGGTTATGATGATACAACATTCCACTAAAGCAACAAACCTTATAAATATTGCTGTCTTTCGTACAATTAATTTTTTTAATGTAGTTTAAAGCTCTAAAAAATATTTATAAACTATTCTCTGAAATCTAAAAGATCTTATTATTGTGCTCCGGAAGCAAATGCACCTGATTAAAATAGTGTATGTCTACACCAAAGAACAACTAACAGGGAATAGCCTGCAGCATTTAATTAAATACTACATATAGAGAATCTCCTTTATAGTGAGCCCATTCCATTTACCATGTTTAGTCGTGTACAACAAACCGGAGCAAAAACAAGCCACTTAATTTATTTATTAGAAAGTGCTCCGGAACTATTCCACATTACATAATCGCATTTCTTTTGATAGTGAAAATAACGCATATTTTGTATCACGTTCATGAAAATAATGTTATAGTTTCCTAATCACTTTCTATACTTAATGCATTTATTATTAGGGAAACAGATATGATATAATTATTTACAGTAAATAACAGATTGTCAATGTCGTTTTAATAACTGTGATACATTCCTTGGAGAATATTTATAGATTGCGGTAAGGAGCGGTGCAATCTGTTATTGGATTAATCTCGTTGTAATTGTTATTGATTTGATAATAAAGCGCAATAATATTATTGCTTTATGCAATTGATTTGATTGAAAAATAAATTTATGATATTAATATAATAAAATTTATTTAATTTAACAATAAATTACATTAAATATAACAATATGATTGCAGATAAATCTGTTTAGATTCGTTGAATGAAGATTGTTAAAACCACACCTTTGTCCTTCACCTGTAGCAAAATCAATTTTTTTAAGTAATTTTATGAAAGGAATAGTGGTTATGTAAAATCCATTCAGTGACTGCTATTTTAATGAATCATATTGCTTTTGTGAACGAAATAAAAAGAATTTGCATCTAATTAGAGAAAATGTATGTTATTATGTATTGTGTAGTTGAGGTTAATTAATTGATTTGTTTGAATCAAGAAATTGATTGAATTGTTGAGGCTATTCAAATATTATTTTATATAACAAAATTGCTGCTCATGTTATATTATAATAAATCTTAAGTATCACAGGTGTTCTATTAAGCAGTTATTTATTTTTCATTCTGTAATAAACTGCATTCTATTGAATATTTTATTAAATAATTATATTAAACAACAATCTATAAGTATTAAGTTTGCAATAATTACATAAAAATACATTTTTTTAGTTATACTAATTACTTAAATTTCTACGGTCTGAAAACTTATATTCACTCCCATTGTCTCTTGAATTTTTTGTCTTGTCTGCGTTGACGCAATACTGGATTGTGTTAATTATTCGTTGTTTGTGCAATTACTATACTATGCACGTTACATGAATATTATATGTAATAAGCATTTCATATATTTTTGAAAATTTTAGAAAAATTGTGTAATGATACTTTCTATTTATTAAAGATTTATTGTGGGATGCGCTTAGATTAAAAAAAATCAGAATGTTTTAAACTAGATAAAAGATAATATGTAATTTATGCAAATTAGTGTGTAATATTCTTGCAAAATATTAAATTATTATCATATTATAATGCCATCATACCATAATAAAAATTTAATAAAATATTTTGTATAATACAAACAAGTTTGTTTGTGTCACCGTCCGATGATGATCTTGTAAAGGTTGAAACTAGTTGAGGTTTTTAAATATATTCGTGATAGAAAAGTATAGTTTTACTATTTTACACTAAAAAATATGAGACTTATACTTCACGTTTGATATGAAAATCTAGTTGATATTTAAAACACAATTGCACACGCAGCTTTGCGGTTCTAACAAAAAAAACTAAAACACTTATCTCCATACATCGTTAAAACATCAAGCAATTCCCATATTTCGTATCCTTGTACACACTTATATTATGAAAGCCCTTGATACTTAACCTTTTAGTCGTGCGTTTGCTAATAATAATATTCAAGCAATACATCTCATTTTACATATTACATATTACACAATCCATATATAACATAAAAACAAAAAATATAAAATCAATTTAAATAAACCAAATGACGCAACAATTTTTTCCTATCAAACAACAATAAAAATCAGAACTAATCACTTTGAAAAATACAAAAAATCACTGTAATATGTGAACTGAATTGTGCAGTCGACTTCCTAAAAGATATCCAGTTGCATCACAATACTCTTAGATCATATAAGATTTTTTTTAATGGGATAGGAAATTAGATTAGCTTCTAATCAATGATTATGTCAGTAGTTATTACAAGTGACATAATTTATGGTTAATGGTAGTTTTACTAATTAATGGAATTCATGGTAAATTGATTTAAGTTACGGCTCGGTTTTCTCTTAATAGTTTAAATAAGGCAAGAATTAAGTAATGAATTTTTATGTTGAACCGCAAAAGTTGCATTTTATCATTCCAACTTATGCATATCTCACATATATTTCTCGACTACTTTTATCGTTGGATTGAGTTTGAATAAATTATTTCATAATTATGTTGAAAAATATTTAAAGAGCAAATATTTCTAAATGAAGTAATAGGAAAAATTAATCTTTAATTAATATAATTGTAAATTAGTTCATAAATTCCATCGCTTTATGTAAATATATTAAATCAACCAAAATATCCATAAATCATATTTGAATCTTGCTAAATCTCCTACAAGCTGTGGGCTGATCACGATTTCATATCTAGCATCGAAATTACCAATCACTAACCACGCCTTGAAAACGAATATGCATTCATTTTATTTTTATTATTGATTCTTCATGCAATCAAATATCTTTAATATATAAATAATGTAACATTTTTAGTTAATGCGGAATAAAATTAATTGTATAAAATTTCCCGCGTAATTTATATGTGAGAACTGTTATTATATTAAGTAGAGAAGAAAGCAGTCGTAATATTTTTTCATAAAAATATAAAGTTCCTAGAGCAGAACGTCGTCCGGAGAACACAACACACGTTTGATTTAATTGCGGCACGTGGTAGAGCAGGAAATGTTCAATTAAATGCATCGAAAGTCGTTTAGGTAAATTAGAAAAACTGTAACTTATTGGAAAAATTATGCAACTAAATTTGAATTAATTTAATAATGTCCTATAAGGAATTAATAATTAATTTGTGTCCTCGTTATATTTTATTGCAAAAATGTTTGTATGCAATTTTAATGCCTTTAGGAAGGACTTTATCCGTTTTATTTCCGCGACGATTTTATTAAGAGTTGAGGAAACAAGCTGTTGGTAATAATACACCGCCGCGAGATACATGCTTTTAATGCAGTTTCGCGTGTGCGATTTTCAAATTTATTGTTTGTTAATTGGCCCTTTACTTTCCATTGCAAATTGTTTTTGATATTGATTTATTATGTATTTGTTAATACGTATTATGAAATATTAATGTCTAAATAAACTTTGTTGTAAACGATGCCAATTAATGGAAGTATATTTATTGTTGACATTAAGAACTAAGTCATATCAAAACGAACCAGTTAGGTATCACTACTTCAGATCCATCACTCAACTCACCTAAAACAAAAAGAAAAACAAATTAATTCATAAATATATAAATAATCAACATTCTAAGGCCAAAGTTATAATTAATTTTCTGTTTTATATTTTCAGATCCTGTTTACTGCAAATTTTCGAGGACTGAATCTTCAAGGATGTATGAGGTATGCATTTTAACTATCACAATATTTCCTTATTATATTATACTCATTTGGCAATGAAATTGTAATATAATTTCATCACAAATATTTTCAGAACAATGTTCTTCACATCATAAATTTTGCCGACAAATTTGCAAACACCTACAATGCAACTATATTTTAGAGTGCACTTAAAACCCACAATAAACAAACGCTTATATAATAAGCAGCATTTTTTTTTTCACACATTCTCATTCATTACAAGCGTTAACATATTGCTTGCATAATTTAAAAAAAAACTGGTTCAAGTCTTCATAAATGGCCTCTATTCTATTCTCAATGTTTGTTTACGTGCATTTTTAGTAGTCATTTTAGAAAGTTGGAATTATATGTGAGTTGTTTGCAAATAAGAAAAAAAAATAAAAGATGAAAGATTTTTTTAACTGAAAGCAAGATGTGCTTGGAACAGAATTGCATTAATTAATATTCATACCAAAACTGTTTCAAAATATGTAATACGCTTTAAATTAATATTTAAATGTTATCTTTCATTAATTTATTTATTATCTTGTTTTGCATAACTGATTTCATCATGAGTGAATATATGCCTGTTTCTGCGACATTTGAATTTTATTAATTTAGATATGTTTGTATATAAAAGCGACGCTATCAGTCAACATTTCCAAACGTCTTCTAGCTACAATCATCATTACATTACTTTCCACGAGACATTTGTTATTTGCGACCGTATTTGGATCCAAACTAATGTAAATAATGACATTTCCTTTGCGTTCCTTTCACATTCACATTTTTCTTTAAAAATGCAACAGGATTTATGGGGTTTTATAAAAGAAAGCATTTAATTATTTATTAATTTAATATCAAACAAAAATTGTTTAGTTTTCATCTTTCTTTAAAACAATAAGAATGGGTTATGGCAAATTTAAAGTAGAATAGTTTTGAAGACAACACCCTATGACATTTATTCATAATGCAACAATAGTTGAGTTAGGTAAGGTTAGGTTAGGTTAGGTTAGGTTAGGTTAGGTCAGGTTAGGTCAGCTTAGATTAGGTTAGGTTAGGTTATGTTATGTTAGGTTAGGTTAGGTTAGGTTAGGTTAGATTAGGTTAGGTTAGGTTACGATCAAATAGGTTAGATTGAGTAACTTTCAAACTTTATAAATTTTATATATATTTAACACCATAACATGAACTTCATGACAGGGTTGACGGGAACACTGAAACCAACAACCAAATATTTATAAACTGTGTACCCGCCCCCCCGCCCAAGTGATAGTTATTAAAAAAATTGCTTATTCTAACACTAATTGCGTTTCTGTTGTTTTGAATGTGACAGATAAAATGACAGTTGTTACTAATGCGTCATTGGTGAGCACATTAACAAATTTCTTGATAACTAACATTTGGGTGGGCGGGCGGGAACACAGTTTATAAATAATGGGCCGGTCGTATAATACAGCGTTTCCGCCCACGCTCCCAAGTGTTTGTTATTAAGAAATTTGCTTATTTTAACACTAGTTGCGTTTTTGCTGTTTTTAATATGACATATTGAATAGCAAGTGTCAATAATAAATCAGAAGTAGATCTAATATCAAATTTCCTAATAACTAACACTTGGGCGGGTGAGCGGGAACACAGTTTATAAATATTAGACCGGTGGTTTGATGCAGTGTTCCCGCCCACCCGCCCAAGTGTTTGTTATCAAAAAGTTTGCTTATTCTCATACTAGTTGCGTTTCTGTTGTCCATTATACTTTAGAGGTAGATACAATAACAAATTTCTTAATAACATACACTTGGGCGGGTGGGCGGGAACACAGTTTATTAATATTGGGCTAGTGGTTTGATACAGTAGTCCCGCCTACTTGCACAAGTGTTTTTATCAAAAAATTTGTTTACGTTTCTGCTGTTTTTAATGTGACAGATTAAATGACAATAATTCCATATAACTCTTAATTAATACATTGGAAATTAGTGCAATTTACTACCAACATACCTCAATACTATTAGTACAACCAGTACAAATTTAATTAAAATCTATACGCGCAATTCAAAATAATTTTAAACCTATTCAGATGACTTAACAGAATCAGGAGTCATAAAAAACAACATAATTCCTCATAACTCATAAATGGTACATTGAAAACTAGTGTAGTTTGGTACCAACATACCTCAATACAATAAGTACAAATTTAATCAAAATCCATACTCGCATTTCAAAATAATCTCAAACCAATTCAGATGACTTAACAGAATCCGGAGTCATAGAAGACAAAATAATTTTATATAACTTATGAGTAGTACATTGGAAATTAGTGCAATTTGTTACTAACATACCTCATTGATAATAGTACAAACTGTACAAAAATTAATCAAAATCCATACGCGCAACTCAAAATAATCTCAAACCTATTCAGATGACTTAACAGAATCAGGAACCATAGAAGATAACATAATTTCTCATAACTCATAAACAGTACATTGGAAATTAGTACAATTTAATACCAACATACCTCAATGATAATAGAACAAACTGTAAAAAATTAATCAAAATCCATACGCGCTATTCAAAATAATTTTAAACCTATTCAGATGTTGTAACAGAATCAGGGGTTATAAAAAATAACATAATTTTTCATAACTCATAAATGGTACATTGAAAGTTAGTGTAATTTGGTTCCAACATATATATATATTATTAGTACAAACTGTACAAATTTAATCAAAATCTATACGCGCATTTTAAAATAACATTAAACCAATTCAGATAACTTAACAAAATCAGGAGTCATGAAAGACAACATAATTCCTCATAACTCATAAACGGTACATTGGAAATTAGTGCAATTTAGTAACAATATAGCTCAATACTATTAGTACAAATTGTACAAATTTAATAAAAATTATCTTAAACCAATTAAGATAACTTAACAGAACCAGGAGTCATAGAAGACAACATAATTTCTCATAACTCATAAACGGTACATTGAAAATTAGTGCAATTTAGTACCAATATAGCTTAATACTATTAGTACAAAGTGTACAAATTTAATTAAAATCCATACGCGAAATTTAAAATAATCTTAAACCAACTCAGATGACTTAACAGAATTAGAAGTCATAAAAGATAACAAAATTCCTCATAAGTCATAAACAATACATTGGAAAATAGTGCAATTTGGTACCAACATACCTCAATACTTTTAGTTCAAATTGTACAAATTTAATCAAAATCCATACAGGCATTTAAAAATAATCTTAAACCAATTCAGATGACTTAACAGAATCAGGAGTCATAGAAAACAACATAATTTTATATAACTTATGAGCAGTACATTAAAAATTAGTGCAATTTGGTATTAACATACTTAAATGCTAATAGTACAAACTGTACAAAATAATCAAAATCCATTTGCGCAATTTAAAATAATTTCAAACCAATTCATATGACTTAACAGAATCAGGAGTCATGAAAGATAACATAATTCATCATAACTCATAAACAGTACGTTGGAAATTAATATAAGTTAGTACCAACATACCTCGATACTATTAGTACAAACTGTATAAATTTATATAAAACCCATACGCGCAATTCAAAATAGTTTCAACCAATTCATGTAACTTAACAGAATCAAGGGTCATAAAAAACATAATAATTCCTTATAACTCATAAATGGTACATTGAAAATTAGTGTATGCTGGTTCCAACATACCTTAATACTATTAGTACAAATTGTACAAATTTAATCAAAATCTATATGCGCTTTTCAAAATAATCTTAAATCAATTTAGATGACTTAACAGAATTAGGAGCCATGGAAGACAACATAATTCCTCATAACTCATAAACGGTACGTTGGAAAATAGTGCAATTTAGTACTAATACAGTTCAATACTATTAGTACAAATTGTACAAATTTAATTAAAATCCATGCGCGCAATTCAAAATAATCTTAAACCAATTTAGATGACTTAACAGAATCAGGAATCATGAAAGATAACATAATTCCTCATAATTCATAAACAGTACATTAGAAGTTTGTGCAAATTAGTACCAACATACCTCAATACTATTAGTACAAACGGTACTAATTTAATCAAAATCCATACGCGCATTTTAAAAGAATCTTAAACGAAATCAGATAACTTAAGAGAATCAGGAATCATGAAAGACAACATAACTCATCATAAGTCATAACCAGTACATTGAAAATTAGTGCAATTTGGTACCAACATACCTCAATACTATTAGTTTTAACTCTACAAATTTAATCAAAATCCATACGGGCATTTTAAAATAACCTTAAACCAATTCAGATAACGTAACAGAATCAGGAGTTATGAAAAACAACATAATTCCTCATAAGTCATAAACAGTACATTGGAAATTAGTGCAATTTAGTACCAACATACTTCAATACTATTAGTGCAAACAGTACAAATATAATTAAAATGCTTACGCGCTTTTTAAAATAATCTTAAACCAATTCAGATGGCTTAACCAAATTAGAAAACATAAAAGACAACATAATTACTTATAACTCATAAACAGTACATTGGAAATTAATTCAATTTGGTACCAATTTATTTCAATACTACTAGTACAAATTGTACAAATTTAATTAAAATCCATACGCGCATTTTAAAATAATCTCAAACCAATTCAAACGGTTTAACAAAATTAGGAGTCATGGAAGACAACATAATTCATCATAACTCATTAAAAGTACATTGGAAGTTAGTGCAATTATGTACTAATATAGCTCAATACTATTAGTACAAATTGTGCAATTTTAACCAAAATCCATACGCGCATTTGAAAATAATCTCAAACCAATTCAGATGACTTAACAGAATTAGAAGTCATGAAAAACAATATAATTCTATATAACTCATAAGCAGTACATTGGAAATTAGTGCAATTTGGTACTAACACACATGAATGCTAATAGTACAAACAGTACAAAATTAATCAAAATTTATACGCGCAATTCAACATAATTTCAAACCTATTCAGATGACTCAACAGAATCAAGGGTCATAAAAAACAACATAATTTTTCATAACTCATAAATGGTACGTTGAAAATTAGTGTAATTTGGATCCAACATACTTCAATACTATTAATACAAAATGTACAAACCAAATCAAAATCCATACGCCCTTTTCAAAATAATCTTCAACCAATTCAGATGCCTTAACAGAATCAGGAGTCATAGAAGACAACATAAGTTCTCTTAACTCATAAATGGTACATTGGAAATTAGTGAAATTTAGTACTTATATAGCTCAATACTGTTAGTACAAATTGTACAAATTTAGTCAAAATTCATACGCGCTTTTCAAAATAATCTTAAACCAATTAAGACGACTTAACAGAATCAGGAGTCATGGAAGACAACATAATTTCTCATAACTCATAAACGGTACATTGGAAATTAGTGCAATTTAGTACCAATATAGCTAAATACTATTAGTACAGAATGCACAAATTTTATCAAAATCCATACGCGCAATTCAAAATAAAATTTAATAAATTCAGATATTTTAACAGAATTAAGAGTCATGGAATACAACATAATTATTCGTAACTCATAAACAGTACATTAGAAATTAGTGCAATTTAGTACTAATATAGCTCAATACTATTAGTATAAACTGTACACATTCAATCAAAATCCATAAAGGCATTTCAAAATAATCTCAAACCAATTCAGATGACCTAACAGAATCAGAAGTCAAAAAAGACTACATAATTTATCATAACTCATAAACGGTACATTGGAAATTAGTGCAAATTAATCATAACATAGCTCAACACTATTAGTACAAACTGTACTAATTTAATTAAAATCCATACGAGCATTTCAATATAATCTCAAATCAATTCAAATAATTTAACAGAATCAGGAGTCGTGGAAGACAACATAATTCCTCATAACTCATAAACGATACATTGAAAGTTAGTGCAATTTAGGACCAATATAGCTCAATACTATTAGTATAAACTGTACAAAATTAATCAAAACCCATACGCGCAATTCAAAATAATCTCAAACCAATTCAGATGACTTAACAGAATCAAGAATCATGGAAAATAACATAATTCCTCATAACTCATAAACAGTACATTAGAAATTAATACAATTTGGTACCAACATACCTCAATATTATTATTATACACAGTACAAATTTAATCAAAATCCATTCGCGCATTTCAAAATAATCTCAAACCAATTCAGATGACTTAACAGAATTAGAAGCCATGGAAGACAACATAGTTTTATGTAACTCATAAGCAGTATATTAGAAATTAATGCAATTTAGTACTAACATACCTTAATACTAATAGTACAAATTTTACACAACTAATCAAGATTCATACGCGCAATTTAAAATAATCTTAAACCAATTCAGATGACTTAAAAGAATCAGGATTCGTGGAAGATAACATAATTCTTTATAATTCATAAACAGTACATTGAAAATTAGTTCAATTTGGTACCAACATACCTCAATACTATTAGTACAAACCGTACAAATTTAATTAAAATGCATACGCGCATTTTAAAATAATCTCAAAGCACTTAAACAAATCAGGAGACATAGAAAACAACATAATTTCCCATAACTCATAAACTGTACATTGAAAATTAGTGAAATTTAGTAGCAATATAGTTCAATACTATTAGTACAAATTGTGCAAATTAAATCTAAATCCATATGCACATTTCAAAATAATCTCAAACCAATTCAGATGACTTAACAGAATCAGGAGTCAAGGAAGAATACATAATTCCTCATAACTCATAAACGGTACATTGGAAATTAGTGCAATTTGGTACCAACATACTTAAATACTATTAGTACAAATTGTACAAATTTAACTAAAATCTATACGCGCAATTTAAAATAATTTCAACCTATTCATGTGACTTAACAGAATCAGAGGTCATGAAAAACAACATAATTCTTCATAACTCATAAATGGTACATTGGAAATTAGTGTAATTGGGTACCAACATACCTCAATACTATTAGTACAAACCGTACAAATTTAATCAAAATCCATACGCGCTTTTTAAAATAATTTTAAACCAATTCAGATAACTTAACAGAATCAGGAGTCATAAAAGATAACATAATTCCTTATAACTCATAAACAGTACGTTGCAAATTAGTACAATTTAGTACCAACATACCTCAATGCTATTAGTACAAACTGTACAAAACTAATCAAAATCTATACTCGCAATTCAAAATAATCTCAAACCGATTCAAATGATTTAACAGAATCAGGAGTCATGGATTATAACATAATTCTTCATAACTCATAAACAGTACATTGAAAATTAGTACAATTTAGTACCAACATACCTTAATGCTATTAGTACAAACTGTACAAAACTAATCAAAATCCATACGCGCAATTCAAAATAATCTTAAACCGATTCAAATGGCATAACAGAATCAGGAGTCATAGAAGATAACATAATTCCTCATAACTCATAAATAGTACATTGGAAATCAGTACAATTTGGTATCAAGATACCTCAATACTATTAAAAATAACTGTACAAAATAATACAAAATCTATACGCGCATTTTAAAATAATCTTAAACCAATTCAAATAACTTAACAGAATTAGAAGTCATGAAAGACAACATAATTCCTCATAAGTCATAAACAGTACATTGAAAATTAGTGCAATTTGGTACCACTATACTTCAATACTATTAGCTCTGCTTGTACAAATTCAATCAAAATCCATACGGGCAATTCAAAATAATTTCAACCTATTCATTAGAGTTAACAGAATCAGAGGTCATAAAAAACAACATAATTCCTCATAACTCATAAATGGTACATTGAAAATTAGTGTAATTTGGTACCAACATACCTCAATACTATTAGTACAAACTGTACATATTTAATCAAAATTCATACGCGTTTTTCAAAATAAACTTAAGCCAATTTAGATGACTTAACAGAATCAGGAGTCATGGAAGACAACATAATTCCTCATAACTCATAAGCGGCACATTGTAAATTATTGAAATTTAGTACCGATATAGCTCAATACTATTAGTACAAATTGTACAAAGTTAATCAAAATTCATACGCGCTTTTCAAAATAATCTTAAACCAATTCAGATGACTTAACAGAATCAGGAGTCACGAAAGACAACATAATTCCTTATAACTCATAAACGGTACATTGTAAATTAGTGAAATTTAGAGCCGATATAGCTCAATACTATTAGTACAAATAATACAAATTCAATCAAAACTCATACACGCATTTTAAAATAATCTTAAACCCATTCAGATAACTTAACATAATCAGGAGTCATGGAAGATAACATAATTCCTCATAACTCATAAAGGGTACATTGGAAATCAATGCAATTTAGTACCAACATAGCTATATACTATTAGTACAAACTGTACAAATTTTATCAAAATCCATACGCTTTTGTTAAAATAATCTTAATCAAATTTAGATGACTTAACAGAATTAGGAGTCATTGAAGACAACATAATTCCTCATAATTCATAAACGGTACATTGAAATATAGTGAAAATTAGTACTAACATAGCTCAATACTATTAGTACAATCTGTACGATATTAATAAAAATCCATACGCGCATTTCAAAATAATCTCAAACCAATTCAAATGATTTAACAGAATTAGGAGCCATGGAAGACAACATAATTTCTTATAACTCATAAACGGTACATTGGAAATTATTGCAATTTAATACCAATATAGTTTAATACTATTAGTACAGATTGTACAAATTTAATCAAAATCTATACGCGCATTTCAAAATAATCTCAAACCAATTCAGATGACTTAACAGAATCAGAAGTTATGGAAGACAACATAATTCTATATAACTCATAAGCAGTAGATTAAAAATTAGTGCAATTAAGTATCAACATACCTCAATACTATGAGTTCAAACTGTACAAAGTTAATGAAAATCTATAGGCGCATTTTAAAATAATCTTAAACCAATTCAGATAACTTAACAGAATCAAAAGTCATGGAAGACAATATAATTCCTTATAACTCATAAACGGTACATTGAAAATTAGTGCAATTCAGTACCAACATACCTCAATACTATTAGTTCAAACTGTACAAATTTTGTTCCCGTCCACCCGCCCAAGTGTTTGTTATCAAGAAATTTGCTAATTCTTACACTAGTTACGTTTCTGCTGTTCTTAATATGACAGATAGCATCACAGTTGTTACTAATACGTCATAGGTGGGCCGGAACACAGTTTATAAATATTGGGCTAGTAGTTTGATACAGTGTTCTTGCCCACCCACCCAAGTGTTTGTTATCAAAAAACTAGTTTTGCCACCTTTCTCTTCTAAGTGACATCTATTAATCAATCTCTCATGTGTATTAGCTACAAGAACACAACCGGAGGTACTAACATTAAATTCTTGGATAACAAACACTTGAGCGGGTGGGCGGGAAATAAGTTTTCAAACTATTGGCGCAAAATTTAAAAACTGTTTTCCCGTCTACCCGCCCAATGGTTTGTTATCAAGAAGCTAGCTCTGCCACCTCTCTCTTTTAACAAACTCACATATGTCAGTCAATTTCTTGTGTGTTTAGCTACAGGAAAACGTTGGTGGTAGTAACATTCAATTTCTGGATAACAAACACTCGAGCGGGTGGGCGGGGAACATGTTTTCAAACTACCGGTGTAAAATTTAAAAACTGTGTAATAATCATATCTAAAATATAAAAATACATTCTTAAACATTTTAGACAGTCCAAACATCAACGTTATGCACAAAACTGAGTAAATATCAGACTTTAATGATTAAAATTAAAATTAAATGACCAAAATTAAACCTTGTTGTAAAAAAAGCAAAAAATTAGAATTAAATTGTAGAAATAATAGCAAACATTAAATTTGGTCAAAATTAGACTTCAACATTTTAAAATCAAAACTGAAGCCCAAATTTAAACTTAAAACTTTCAAATTAAACCTCAAAATTAAAATAAAAGTTTAGAAATATATTCCGCTATCAAATTTTGAACTTAAAATCCTCAAAGCTTGTTCTAAAACTTCAAAATATAGCCGAGAACATTTAAATTAAAAGCTTGAAAACAAAGCTGAAAATTAAAACGCTTCACTTCAATATGTGACAAGTGTAGTCATTTTAAATTCCTTCCAATATAATTTTAGATTGTGATTTTTCTCTCCTGGCATTAAGCACAATTCACTTAGTAGGCGTCAAATTGAATCGATTTAACATTTTGCAATAGTCCTTTCATTTCATTTAATTTGATTCAATCAGAAATGTATATAAAATCGTGATTGCTGCCCTATTTGGCGATATTATTCTGCACATTAATAATAATATTTTGACCATATAGAAAATTTTGTAATAATTAAGAAGAAACAAGTGTGGTAGCGCGCTAAGTTGGTCGTGAGAACATGTGCCATTACCCCCAATACAACTACAGCCATTGTTCGTTCGGTCCGGGATCGAACTACTGACCTTTCTATGTTGCAAGCAATCCAACCACCACCAACTCCATTATGTAACAATCCATATACTACACGGTGTGTAGGAGAATCTATCTAATATGAAAACCCTATGCAGGATATTTTGAAACCATATGTGCGTGATGGCATTCGGATTATTCAAATTTCAGATTGCAATGATAAATTTGGAAATATTCAGGCTAATTGTTAAGTAAACATCATCTTAATTACAAGGACGTATCGGTTTGATCTAAATATGCAGCGATTTGAATAAATAAATAAAATATTAAATACTTTCAGATACATCAAGGTCGATTCAGTTCTAATTGAATAATGCGCATAAACTCTGTCAATTAAGCGTTAATTGTAAATGAATGCGGACACGCGGACGCTTACTAAACTTGGGTGGTATATTATAAACATTTCAAAATATTGTAATTGTTAATTAGAATTTATTAATATTATTCTACTTAATCATCTCAAGTGATGTTCGTATTGATTAATTAACATTTAATGAATGGTTTTAATGTCGATGATTTGAATTAAAAAAACTATTTAACATTCAATTGATTAGTAATAATTTTTTTTTAATTAATTAAATATGTTCTAATTATTGCAACATATTTTTTTGGTTATTTATCTTTATTAGTTAAATTTCCTGAGGCTGAATATGTTCATCATAATTCATAACAAGTCGTGATTGTTGATAAGCAAATAACTTTCCAAGTATTGATCAGATATGTTGTAAAAGTTATCTTATATAATTTAAAGAAGTATTTTATTTATTGTTTCAAAATTAATTTTTTTTACAAACAGGAAATATGATTCATTAATAATAGATTGATTTCCCACACAATAAAATTGTTGATACATTAAAAAATGACATTTCGTGTGGGCAATTGGATTAAAGTCATAAACATAAAATGTTTATTAATTGTTTGACCTTATCATATCGATTACTATAAAACTTGACATAAATCCTTTATATGTTTACAGATGAGGAACACATTCGAATTATTTATCTTTCTTCATCAAACGTAAATGATTTATGATTATAAAACGTGATTAATAAATGCCATGACGCATCCGATTTATTACGATGATTTCCAAGAATTGTTGTTAAAAATCAGGGATACCAATATGATTCTAATTTTGTCTAAAGTTGGTACAAATATGGTCAACCATCAAGTTCACTAAGCTCATTTTAATTTTCTGCTTAGATGTGAATTAATTTTTTAAAATCAAGCGTACCAATTTTATTTTTATTTTTATTTAGAGTTGGTACTATTGCGGTACTATAATATATCAAAATTGCACCAACATCTAATGCATAATTTAATTTTTATAAGTAATAAAGCTTGAGCTGAATCACTTTTACTTAATAAAATGATTCAAAAATGTTACTTTAATCTTGTTCAAATAATTGTAAATTAGTTTTTTTAAAACATTAATTTTGGGGAATTTAAAGGCCATCAAAAATTATTCACGCTTTTTAATTTATGCTAACGATATCTCAATCAAAATGCAATTACTCTCACTATTTGCCAACTTTGAAAATCATTTATGTATTTAAATTATTTTACATAATTAAATCATTGTATTCATATTGCATGTGGTGTAGATTATAATAATTATATTATTATAATTGCAAATTTATGCTTGCAAAAATATTAGCGGGAGCTAAATATTATTTAATGATCATCATGAAGTCAAATTTGTTAAAAAAATACTTTCAAGCAATTCGCTCATGACATTGAACACGATTAGAAAAAAATTTAATTACTTTATCTGCAAAATCAAAGGCGTTTTCACTCTACATGTAATAAATAATGTATAACATGTAATTTCTTCAAAATTCTAACAACTTTCTCATGTTATGTGATTTGATTAAAGGTTCAATAACATGCATGATTTAATATAACAAGAAAATTGTAATGGCTGTCAATAAAATAAAATATTTTTTCTTGGAAATCTCGGAGAAATCTGTTTGGATTCCTTTAATGGACAAAATTTGCGTGTAAATCCATAAACTATTTTTCCAACGGAAAAAAAAGAAAGTACGATTGTATGTTTTATGAGTGGAGAATATAATTGGAAATCAATTTAAAATGTATTATTGCAGTGTAATAATAGAAGATTGTTGGAATTAATAGCAATTGCATTGAGTTTAATTGACATTAAAATATTAAATTTAATTGCGTTGCTGGTGCTTTACTTGTTATTGAGTAACGCGTGTTAACAACCTTTGATATGGAATGCACTTGGCGGTTAGTTAGTTACATACCTGCTAGAAGTTTATAAATGTTATAACATAATTTTTTTGATTTAATAATTAGTTAGAATTATATTCTACAGGTAAATGTTAATTTAAGGACAAATTTGCGTATTTTTACTTGTAGATTTGAAAAGAAAAAAGGTTTTTGTCTGCATAATAATTTTTGTATATTTTTGTATAAAAGTGTCTTGAAATAAGAAAGCTATGCTCATTTTGTGAGTGAATACCAACTAAAAATGCAACCAAAATAGTCAAAAGCAGTTTAGTTTTTTGGAAAATAAGGTTTTAAGTATACAAAATGGTTTTAAAAACAAAAATTTGTTAAAAATGTAAATCTGTATAACTTATATTGCTTTCCAATGCCTCAGATACTTTTTTTTAAATTGCTTATCAAATACGTTTTATAGCTATTTGAAAATTTTTAAAATGTCTATAAAAACTTTCAAGAATTTTCAGGTTTTAATATATTGCAAATTTGATTAATTTGATGCTTTAAAAGCGTTGTTTTCTGCAAATTTTATGTAAAATAAATAAGGTTTTTGTTTGGTTCTTGACAAATTTATAGCTTTAAGTAATTTTTGAAGCATTTTTGTATCAACTTTGTGCAATAAATAGTTTTTTGGTGCGTATTTCATTAAATAAACGAGTTTTCTAAGCAATTTTTGATAATTTTTAAGCGGTAAGAAAATTTTTTGTGCCAATTTCATGCAACAATTTGGTTTTTTGTACAAATTTCAATAAAATAAATGGATTTTCTGGCCGGGTTTTAATAAATTTCATGCAATAAATAACAATAACAATAAATCTTTATTAAAATAAATTTTTAACACACTTTTTTTTGTTCGATATTTAAGCAATAAATAAATTCTTTGCGTGTTTTTTAACAAATTTTATGTTTTAAATTAGTTTTCTGTGCAATTGTGGATAAATTTTATGCCGTAAGTAGGTTTTACGTACACAATTTATGCAATAAATTAGGTTTTCTGCTTGGTTTTTAACGTTAAATTAAATTTTTAAATTCATATTTAAGCAATAAAAATAGGTTTTCTGCGTAATTTTTAATGAACAAAATGAATTTTTTATGCAATTTTTTTTGATTAAATACATTTTTTATATTGTAAACGGATTTTTTTAATTTAAAAATAATTTTTTGTTGCAATTTTTGGCACATTTCTTGTTATAATTAAATTTTTTATAAAATATTTAATTCTCTGATGCAATAAGTGGAGTTTAAGTGAGAATTTTTATAAGTTTGATAGTTTAAATAAGTTTATAGAACAAGATTTATTTAGTTTGCGCAATTTTTAGCATTTTTTTTTTAATTTAAATGCGTTTTCTGTGCATATATCATACAATAAATTATTTATTTGTTGATTTTAAACGTATTTATTGCTTGAAATAAAATTTTTGTTAAATTTTATGCCATAACTGGGTTTTCTGTGAAAGTTTTATGCAATAACAAGATTTTTGAAGCAATTTTATGTGGTAAATGACAAATTAAAAAATATTTTTGAGTATTTTTTGGTACATTTTTATGCAATATTCAATAATCTAATAAAATAAAGGAAATTTCTGCAAATAATTGATAAATTTAAAAGTGTAAACAGATTTCTTATACGTATTTCACCTGATCAATTAGTTTTCTGCGCAGTTTTGGTATAATTTTATGCTTTAAATGCGTTTTCTGTGCAAATTTTATGTTTCTGTTTCCTGTATTCTATAAAATAAACATTTCCCATTTATTTTCTAACGTAATTCATGACGTTTTTTGTGCAAATTTTTAAATAATTTTATAATTTTAAAGTGTTTTTTGTGCAAATTTATTGCAATAAATGGGTTTTCTGCTAGGTTTTTTATGTATTTATTGCTTAAAGTAATTTTTAAAACATTTTTTATAAAATTTGTGCAATAAATGATTTTTTTGTGCCAATTTCAATTAATAAATGTGTTTTTTGCGCAATTTTTGATAAATTTTACGCCGTAAATAAGTTTTTTGTACCAATTTCATGAAATAAATAGTTTTTTGTAAAAATTTAGAGCAATAAATGGGCTTTCTGGGCAAGTTTTAATAAATTTTATGCAATAAATAACATTTTTGCGTGGTTTTTGATAAATATTAAGTTCTAAATAAATTTTCTAATAATCTTTTTTTGTTGTGCATAAAAATTAACGTATATATTGATTATGTTTAATAAATATTTTGGTTTTTTGTTTGATTTTTTGTTTGATTTTTAAGGGTTTCATGCTTGATTTTGAATAAATTTCATGCTATAAGTAAGTTTTTTGGACAAATTTTAAGTACTAAATAGTTTTTCTGATTAATTTATAACGTATTTATTGCTTAAAAATATTTATGAGGTGTTTTGTACAAAACTCAAGTAATTAATGGTGTTCTTGAGTAATTTTTAATGCAATTAATAGATTTTTTGTGCGACTATCATTAACATTTTTATTTTTTTGTTTTAAGTAGATTTCTTATGAAAGATTTAATTGTCTGGTGCAATAGGTAGAGTTTATGCTATGATTTTTGGTGAGTTTAAGTATGTAAACTGTTTTTATGAGCAAATTTTATTTTTCTGTCCACAATTTTTGACGCACTTGCTTAAAATAAATGTTCTATGCTGTACTTTATGCTGTAAATGAGTTTTTTATAAGAATTTTATGTAGTAAATGATAAATTACATTAATAACTTAAGTTTTTCATGCAATATTTAACGCAATAAAAAGAATTTCTGCAAAAAAAATGATAAATTTTAATGGTGTAAATAGGTTTTTTATGCTTTAAATACGTTTTCTGTACAAATTTTATGTTTTTGTTTGTATTTTTGTTTGTATTTATTTTATAAAATAATATAAAAAAATGTATGAGTTTTTTGTTCAATTTTTATGCATCAAATAAAGTTTTTTTAAGATTTTATTGTTTAAAGTAATTTTTAAAGTATTTATTATAAACTTTCTGCAATAAATGGTTGTTTTGTGCCAATTTCAATCAATAAATAGGTTTTTTGATCAATTTATAATGAATTTTACGCCGTAAATAAGTTTTTTGTGCAAATTTTAAGCAATGAATGGGTTTTTGGGAGAGTTTTATTGACTTTAATGCAATTAATAGCCATATTTGCTTGATTTTTAATGTATTAGTTTTTTGAAATAAGTTTTGTATACGTTTTTTAAGCAATATTTAAGCAATAAATGACCTTTCTGCGTGTTTTTTAATAAATTTTATGTTCTAAATAAGTTTTTTGCGCAATTGTAGATGAATTTTATGGCATAAGTAAGTTTTACGTACAAATTTCATGCAATAAATGTTTTTTTTTTTTTAATTTTTGACATAATTATTGCTTAAAATAATTATTTAATGCATTTTTTTAATAACTTTATGGCGTACTAAGTGTTTTGTGTAAAATTCAAGCAAGAGCAAGGTTTTCTGCGCAATTTTTGATGAATACTTTCAAATGAATGGTTTTTTGTTTGATTTTTAATGTATTTAATATTTTTTTGTGCAATATTCAAGCAAAAAATGATTTTTTTAAATGATTTTTAATGAGTTTTATGTTTTCTGCGCAATTTTGAATGATTTTTATGTCTTAAATAAGATTTTTGCACATTTTATGCAATAAATAGTTTTTTTGTTTGGTTTATTGTTTGAAAATGTGTTTTGTGCAATACTCATATAATTAATAAAATTTTTGTGCAATTTATAATACAGGAAATAGATTTTTTGTGCAAATATCATTCAATTAATAAATTTTATTATAAAATTTAAAAAAAAAATGTAAATTTGCAACTTTTCTTGTCATAAGCAGATTTTGTATACAATTTTTTATGAGTTTAATTTAATTTTGCGCAGTTTTTTAGTTAATTTATTTTGAATGCGTTTTTTGTAAGAATATAATGCAACAAATCATTCTTTTCTTTAATTTTTGATATACTTTATGCCATAAATGATTTTTTGGTGAGAGTTTTATGCAAATAACTGGATTTTCTACACAATTTTATGGCGTAAATAGCAAATTTCAGCCAAAAAATGTTTCTGTGTAGTTATTGTGCAAATTTCTGTGTGATTTTTGATTAATTTTATGATTTTAAATGTGTTTTCTGTGCAAATTTATAGCAGTAAATTGAATTTTTGATGTATTTATTGCTTGAAGTAATGTTTGCAGCATTTTTATATAAACTTTGTGCAATAAATGTTTTTTTGATTTGAATTAGGAGGTTTTTTGTATCAATTTTATGCAATAATTGATTTTTTTGTCCAAATTTCAAGCCATAAATAGATTTTGCAGGCAAGTTTTAATAATTTTATGTAATAAATGGCTTTTTTGCTTAATTTTCGAAGTATTTGTTCCTTAACATAAATTTTTAATACTTTTTTGTATAAACTTTATGTCGTAAATAAGTTTTTTGTGCAATATTTAAGCAATAAATGACAGTTTTGCTTGTTTCTCAACAAATTTTATGTTTTAAATTAGTTTACTGTGCGATTGTGGATAAAATTTTATGTTGTAAGTAGGTTTAACATACAAACTTTATGCAATAAATAAGTTTTTTACTTAAATTTTAATATAATTATTGCTTAAAATATTTTTTTATTGCAGTTTTGTATAATTTCATGGCATAAATTGGTGTTTAGTGCAATATTCAAGCAATAAACTGGTTTTCTGCGTCATTTTTGAAAAATAGGTTTTTTTGTTTAATTTTTAAAGTACTAATAATAGCTTTTTGTCCAATATTTACGCAATAAATAATTTTTTGCGTAATTTTTAATAAGTTTTATGATTTAAATGCATTTTTTGTGTAATTTTTGATAAATTTTTGATGAATTTTATGCATTAAATTAGTTTATAACGTATTTATTGCTTGAAACACTTTTAAAGTTCATTATGTGTCTTGTGCAATATTTAAGCAACTTTTGTGCAAATTTTAATTGTGCAATAAACAGATTTTTTAGCAGTTTTATGTTGTGAATGAAAAAATGTAAAAAAAAAACTATTTTGTTTGCACATTTTGTGCCATAAATAGATTTTTCTGTGTAATTGTATGTTTGTCTTCTATGCGGATGTTAGAAATTATTTTGTTACAAAAAAAGTTTTGTCTGAAGTGACCCACCCACCCGCCCAAGTGTTTGTTATCAAGGAATTGAATTTTTGTCTTCTCTGCAAACCTCAGAAGTCATTTTGTCACTAGAAAAGGTTATGATCTAACATCTTGATAACTAACACTTATGTAGGTGGGTGGGTAAGTGGGACACTCTATTCTAAAGTTACCATGCTCAGAAATGTCTCACCCACCCGCCTAAGTGTTTGTTATTAAGAAACTAAATGTTTGTCTTCTTTGCGGACATCAAAAGTTATAATAACTTATATTTGGGTGGGTGAGTAGGCTACACTATTTTTAATTATTAATTTGTTTTGTTGGTCTGGAATGACCCATCCACTCCCCCAAGTGGTCGTTATCAAGAAATTGAATTTTTGTTTTCTTTGCGGACCTCAGAAGTCATTTTGTCACAAGAAAAAATTGTGATCTAACCTCTTTATAACTAACACTTAAGTGGGTAGGTAGGACACTCTATCCTAATGTTACCATGCTCTGGAGTATCCCACTCACTCGCCCAAGTGTTTGTTACTAAGAAATTTAATGTTTGTCTTCTATGCAGACATCAAAAGTCATTTTACCGCAAGAGAAAGTTGTGATCTAACCTCATGATAACAACACTTGGGTGGGTAGGTAAGACACTTTATTCTAAATTATTGGCCCGCTACAACTCACACTTGCCCAAGTGTTTGTGATTAAGGAATTAAATATTTGTCTTCTATGTGGACATGAGAAGTCGATTTAACGCAAGAGAAGGTTGTGATCTAACTTTTTGATAACTAACACATGGGTGGGTGAGTGGGCCACTCCTTTTTAAATTATTTGCTTGTATTTATGATCTGGAGTAATTCACTCACCCGCCCAAGTGTTTGTTATAAAACAATTAAATATTTGTCTTCTATGCGGACATCAGAAATAATTTTACTGCAAGAAGAGGTTGTGATATAAATTCTTGATAACTAACACTTGACTGGGTGGGTGGGTGGGTCATTCTATTTTAAATTATTGACATGTTTTGATGGTCTGGAGTGACCCACCCTCCCGCCCATATGTTTGTTATCAAAGAAAAAAAAAACTCAGAAATCATTTAGTCACAAAAAAAAGATGTAAACTAACTTCTTAAAAACTAACACTAGGGTGAGTGGGGAGGCTATTTTATTCTAAATTATTAGCGTTTTTTGTTGATCTGGAGTAACCCTCCTACTTGCCCAAGTGTCTGTTATCAAAAATTTAAATTTTTGTCCTCTATGCAGACTTCAAAAATCATTTTGTCACAAGAAAAGTTTGAGATCTAACCTCTTGCTAACTAACACTTGGATGGGCAGGTGAGGCACTCTATTCTAAAATTATGATGCTTTGGAGTGACCCAACCACCCGCCCAAGTGTTCGATATAAAAAAATTAAATATTTGTTTTCTATGCAAACATGCGAGAAGGTTGTAATCTAACCTCTTGGTAACAAACACTTGGGTGGGTGGGCTACTCTATTCTAAATTATTGATTTGTTTTGTTGGTTTGGAATGACTCACTCACCCGCCCAAATATTTGTTATCAAGGAATTAAATTTTTGTTGTCTATGCAGACATCAGAAGTCATTTTACCGCAAGAAAAGATTGTGATCTTACTTCTTGATTACTAACACTTTGGTGAGTGGTTGGACTACTCCATTCTAAATAATTAGTTTGTTTTCATGGTCTGGAGTGACCCACCCACCCGCTCCAGTGGTTGTTTTCAAACACTTGAATTTTAGTCTTCTATGCGGATCTCAGAAGTAATTTTGTCACAAAAAACGGTTGTGATATAACCTCTTGATAACTAACACTTGGCTGGTTGGATGGGACACTCTTTTCCAAACTTATCATGCTCTGGAGTGTCACACCCACCCGCCTAAGTGTTTGTCATCAAGGAATTATATGTTTTGCCATTTATGTGTACGTCAATAGATATTTTATTACAAGAGAAGGTCGGAATTTAACAAAACTGAGTAACAATTCTTTTAAACATAATTATTACAAACTGTATACAAAAATTTAAATGATTACATAACCTCAAATTAATTTTGTGCTAACCGGAAAGTGGCTTAGTTGGGTAAAGCGCCTAGCTCAAATCTCGGCGTATAATTTGCACAAGTTTGAGGCAAATTTTATTCAAAAAATATTATGCAATTTTTAATTATCTGCAATAATAGAATTTTCTGCAAAAATTTAATAAATTTAAAAGTGTAAATAAGTTTCTTCTACGAATTTCACATAATAAAATAGTTTTCTGCGTAATTTTCAATTAATTTTATGCTTTCCTGTGCAAATTTCATGTAATAAATAAGGTTTTTGATTATTTTTTGACGTATTATTTTGTGAAATAAAATTTTCCATTTAATTTTTAATATAATTTAGGATGTAAATGAGTTTTTTTGTGCAATTTTCAAGATTTTTGATGTATTTTTAACCTTAAATACGTTTTTTATATAATTTTTGAGTATTTAATAAGAATAATTAAATTTTTTTGGGTAATTTTTGTTAAATTTAATGGTGTAAATAGGTTTATTTCACAAAATTAATTAATTTTATGATTAATTTTATGTTTTAAAAACGTTTTTTGTGCAAATTTCTTGAAGGTTTGACAAATTTATTGCATGATGTAGTTTTTTAATGCAGTTTTATATAAACTTAATTAATTATACTATTTATTTAAGCAATAATTTCTATGCACCATTTTTTTGTACAATTTTGCTAAATATTTGATAAATTTTATGTTTTTGATAAGTTTTTGGTCTAATTTTAGTTAAATTTTACGTCGTTTTCCAAACAAATTCTATAAAATGTATAAGTTTTTAATGCTTGAAATTATTTATAATGCAGTTTTTTGTAAATTTCATGGCGTAAATAGTTTTTTGTGCAAATTTTGAGTCTCCGCTTAACTTTTGATAAACTTAAATAAGTTTTTACGCAAATTTTGATAATTTTTTATGCAAATTTGTTGCTATAAATGTTTTTTTCAATTGCAAAAAAACTCAGTTTTTGTAATGTTTGACTTTTCAAATAAAAACTAGAAAATAAACAAAAAAACTAGTTTAAACTCAGTAAATATTAATTATTTTGGTTTGCCAATATTACTCAATATATGCACAGACCTTACATAAATAAATCAAATTTATATTATTTTCTTTGCAATCCTTTTACTATTAATAGAAAGTCACTAATTATTCATAATAATTATTATTAAAATCTATAACATTTATAATTAGCTAATGAGGAAACAATAAAATTACGATGTGAAAATAATAATAAAAATGTTATTTAATATTTAATTCTCATAATAATAAATTTATTTAGAAGGAAAGGAAAATAATACATGAACAAGGAAGAATAAAATTTATATAAGTGAAGCTTCAATAACAGGCTTGGGAATATAAACTAATTGTTTAAATAAAGATTGAACTAATGCGTAAAATGTAGATTGTTTTGTTAAAGATTAATTCAAATTAACAAAACCCTTTTATTTTATATTTGCAATACAAACACATACTTTAAAAAAAATTGGTTGGTACATAAATGTTCAATTGCAAAACCTAAAATTAGTCACCGGTGCATGGCTGACCTATTATCTGCATCGTGATTAATGCCACGTGTTGACATTCTTTGCCAGTTTATTAAATTGATAAATGCTCCCAACAATGTGATTCATGAACCACGCCCGTCTGTTGCAATCTTCAGCTAATTTTTATCCACAGGTTCGATTTTATATGTTCACGATTTATAATCATTTTCTTTTAATATATTGAAATAAAAACCATTGCAATATTGTAATCTGTAAGGACGTGACCAACACCAGATCAATGTTATTCTATGAGATATTGTAATTAAAATGGAAAGAAAGGTTTGCAAATAAGCAATTTCTGTTATCAGATTGTAATTAATCCATCACAATCTGTCAGCGGATATTGTAATATAATAATTTCCTGTATCTTGTTATAATCTAATATATAGCTAATATTTTAAAATCAAATTGCAAGCTTTGCCTTTATAATAAATTTATTGTTTGCAAAAATTTCTTATTCTAAAGGATTCGACTCACTCTATCTTCGGTCATATTGTAAAGAAAACAAAAAACAATTAAAATATGCGAAAGTTAAATAAATAAATGTTCTTATGAATTGTGGATGAACATATAAGGAATATTCTTGCTTGTATGGAAACCTTTACAATTTAAATTTAACGATTTAAGTTATACCAGTTTCAAGGATAATATAACACACATTATATCCTAATTTGTAACAATCATTTAAGTAATGTAAGCAAAACAATATAATAAATTAATTTTCCTTATTAATTCATGAATATAAATCATTACACTCAATGACTTTCCTCATGCGCATTACTGCATTGCTGTTGCGGCATCGTTAGCTGGTTTAACGTAAATATAACAAGGACGTTGTGGCTGCTGCTGCTGCTGCGACGAATTCCGCATTTGAAATAATAACTGTTTCGCAAAACGGTTCTATTTTATTTTGTTAAGTGAAACAACCAAACTGAACAATTGGGTTGCGTAATAGTGGGTTTTAATTACTGCAAACAATGGGTATAAAATTGTTATAGTGAATTTGGAGATTTAGATGGAGAGGTTGGTTTTAATAGTTAATCTAATGGATTTTTCTTGTAGTTATAGTGTATAAGTGAAGGTTGTATAATGTAATAATAAATAAAAAACTAAATTGTATTGAGTAATTTAAATCAACTAGTTACTTTAAGACTGGTAACTACAAACCAATTCTGTCTTGGCATTATCTTGACTATTACAAGATTAGAAACTTCTCCGTACCTATTACAACTTTAATATTTTTAAAAACTATTTAGATTCTTCTTTAAGTCTCTAAAGTTTATTTGATGATTTGAGACTTTTGGTGTTGTCTTTAAATATCTAAATTTCTGTTTTTTGAATTTTTAATTTATAAAAAGAGAATTATGTTTTTTGATATTTTGAAAACCTTATTTTAAATCTTTTAAGTTTTGTTGATGTACACGGACTGCTTTTAATCTCTAACTTTTTATTTTTAGTAATCACATATGGGCTGGAAACAACGACCTTAACGGAATTTAGTGAAGAAAAACTTTATAACTACCAAAGAATGCATTAGATTTTGATACAATTTGGTACCAATATACTCCATTAACATACGTACCAACTACATAAAATTTAAAAAAATTGATAAGCTCATTTTGGCATAACCTCAATGTTATCAATAAAATCTAATCTAAACAAGATGCTCTAAAAATGAATTATAAAATCATAACTACCAAATGGTGCATTAGATTTTGGTGCAATTTGGTACCAACGTACTCCATTAACATACGTAATAATCACATAAAATTTAGAAAAATTTGTACGCTCATTTTGGCATAACCTCAATTTGATTAATAAAAATAATCTAAGCAAAATGCTTTAAAGATAAATTAAAAAATCATAACTACCAAACGGTGCATTAGATTTTGATACAATTTGGTACCAACGTATTTTATTAACATAGGTACAAACTGCATAAAATTTATTAAAATTGGTAAGCTTAATCTAGCATAACCTCAATGTTAGCAATTTTACGTAATTTAAGTAAGATGCTTAAAAGATGAATTAAAAAATCATAACAACCAAATAGTGCATTTAGTTTTAGTACAATTTGGTACAAATATACTCCATTAACATAAGTACTAATTATAAAAAAAAATATAAAAATTGATACGCCAATTTAGGCATAATCTTAAATTTGTTGATGTGAGCTAACCTAATTTCTACCACTAAGAAAACCATAACTCGCTAACCATACATTAAAATTTAATATAATTTGATACCAACATACTTCATTATCATAAGTACCAATGTTATAAAATTAATACAAATCAATACGCTCAATTTAACATAACCTTATATTAATTCATGCAGGCTTACTCAATCTGTACACTCACTACTCTACTAACTCAATAATAACTTGCTAACTATACATTGGAACTTGATGTAATTTGGTACCAATGTACTTCATTATTATAAGTACTAAATATGTAAAAACAATACAAATCAATACGTTCAATTTATCATAACCTTAAATTAAATCATGTAGGCTTAATCAATCAACCCTACTAAAACAATCATAACTTGCTAACCATACATTAGAATTTGACTTAATTTAGTACCAAAGTAGCCCTTAATTGTAAGTACCAACTGTATAAAATTGATAAAAATCAATACGCTTAATTTGACATAACCTCAAATTAATTCATGTTGGCTTATTCAATCTGCACACTTACCACTTTATCAAAACATTCATAATTTGCTAATTAAGCATTGGAATTTAATACAATTTGGTACCATCATTATAAGTACCAACTGTATAAAATTGATGCAAATTGATACTCTCAATTTGAGATAACCTTAAATTAATTAATGTGAGCAAACTTAGTATCTTTATTAAAACAATCACGACTCGTTAACGATGCATTGGAATCTAATATAATTTGGTACAAACTTACTTTATCATTATGAGTACCAATTGCATAAAATTGATGCAAATTGATATGCTTAGTCTTGATCTACTTAATTACTAAGTTGCAGCAAACATCAAAAGTAATTTTTAAATAACTTTTAAAAAAATCAAACCAATTTTTGTAGAAAAAGTGCAAAATTCTTTTTAGAAGAAACCAAAATTTAGACATGTTAAAGAAGCAAAATTTGATTTATGAAAAGACAAAATTTGTTTATAAAAAACCAAAAAATAGCAAAAATTTGGGTATAAAATATTAAAATATAACATAAAGTTTGAAATACTTTTAAAACATACCAAAATTTGACCAAAAACAGAAACAAAATTTTGTCAAAAATAACAAAATTTGCCCATAAAGTTTAAAAATATTGTCAGAAAATACTAAAATCTACATTAAACTGTTAAAAACTGCCTATAAAAAGTAAAAAATGACCAAATTTGTTTAGAAATATTAAATTATTTTTAAAAATGAACAAAATTTTATCAAAACTTTGTTTTAATATCTCAAAAACAACAAAACCCGGCCATAAAAATTTTTCTGAATTTAAAAATATTGCTAAAAAGTACCAAAACTTGCCATAAACTATTCAAAACGGCATCATTCGACTTACAAAAAGTCAAAAATAGCAAAATTTAATCATAAATAATCAAAGTCTGATCAAAAACAGTTAAAAACTGAAAATTTTTGTTAACAAATTGTCAAAAATAGCAAAATCCGGCTTTAAAGTTTGTCAAAACGGCAACATTTAATCAACAAAGAATCAAAAATAGCAAAATTTTATCATAAATGACCAAAATCAGATCAAAAACAGATAAAAAGTACAAAACTTTGTTAACAAAATGTCAAAAATAGCAAAATCCGGCTTTAAAGTTTAAAAATATTGTCAAAAAGTACAAATCTTTGCCATAAACTGTTCAAAACGGCAACATATGTAATACAAAAAATCAGAAATAGCAAAATTCAATCAAAAATAACCAAAATCCGATCAAAAACGGTTAAAAAGTGCAAAATTTTGTTAAGAAAAGTCAAAAATAACAAAATCCGGCTATAAAGTTTAAAAAATGGTCAGAAAGTACCAAAATTTGCCATAAACTATTCAAAACGGCAACATTTGACCAACGAAAAATCAGAACTAGCAAAATTTAATCATAAATAACCAATATCCAATCAAAAGCGGTTGAAAAGTGCAAAATTTTGTTAATAAAATGTTAAAAATAGCAAAATCCGGCTATAAAGTTTAAAAATATTGCCAGAAAGTACCAAAATTTGCATAAACTGTTTAAAAGGGCAACATATAAGCAACAAAAAGTCAAAAATAGCAAAATTCAATCATAAATAACCGAAATCTGATAAAAAACAGTTAAAAAAAGCAAAATTTTGTTAGAAAATACCAAAATTTACTATAAACTGTTCAAATCGGCAAAATTTAATCAACAAAAAGTCAAAAATAGCAAAATTTATTCATGATAACCAAAATCCGATCAAAAACATTTGAAAAGTGCAAAATTTTGTTAGCAAAATGTCAAAAATAGCAAATTCCGGCTATAAAGTTTAAAAATATTGTCAGAAAGTACCAAAATTTGCCATAAACTGTTCAATACGGCTACATTTAACCAACAAATAGTCAAAAATAGCAAAATTCAATCATAACTAACCAAAATCCGATCAATAACAGTTTAAAAGTGCAAAATTTTGTTAATAAAATGTCAAAAATAGCAAAACTTGATTAAAAGGTTTAAAAATATTGTGAAAAAGTACCAAAATTTGCCATAAACTGTTCAAAACGGCTAGATTTAACCAACAAAAAGTCAAAAACAGCAAAATTCAATCATAACTAACCAAAATCCGATCAAAAACAGTTTAAAAGTGCAAAATTTTGTTCATAAATTGTCAAAAATAGCAAAATCCGGCTTTAAAGTTTAAAAATACTGTCAGAAAAAATCAAAATTTGCCATAAACTGTTTAAAACGGCATTATTTAACAACCAAAAAGTAAAAATTTGCAAAATTCAATCGTAAATAACCAAAAACCAATCAAAAACTGTTGAAAAATGCAAAATTTTGTTAATAAAATGTCAAAAATAGCAAAATACGGCTATAAAGTTTAAAAATATTGTTAAAAAGTACAAAAATTTGCCATAAACTGTTTAAGACGGCAACATTCGGCCAAGAAAAAGTCAAAAATAGCATAATTCATTCATAAATAACCAAAACTCGGTCAAAAACAGTTGAAAAATGCAAACTTTTGTTAACAAAATGTCAAAAATAGCAACATCCGGCTTTAAATTTAAAAAATATTTTTAGAAAATACCAAAATTTGCAGTAAACTGATCAAAATTGCAACATTTGATCAAAAAATAGCAAAATTCAATTATAAATAACCAAAATTTGATCAAAAACGGTTGAAAAGTGCAAAATTTTGTTAATAAAATGTTATATATATTAAGAATTTGTCAGAAAGTACTAAAATTCATAAACGGTTTAATACGGTAACAATTAACCTACAAAAAGTCAAAAATAGCAATATTTAATCATAAATAACCAAAATCCGATCAAAAACATTTGAAAAGTGCAAAATTTTGTTAGCAAAATGTCAAAAATAGCAAAATTTGGCTTTAAAATTTAAAAATATTGTCAGATAATACTAAAGTTTGCTTAAAACTGTTTAAAACGGCAACATTTGACCTACAAAAAGTAAAAAAATAGCAAAATTCAAACATAAATAACCAAAATTCGATCAAAAACGGTTGAAAAGTGCAAACTTTTCTTAACAAAATGTCAAAAATAGCAAAATCCGGCTTTAATGTTTAAAAATATTGCCAAAAAGTTCCAAAGTTTGCCATAAACTGTTCAAAACGGCGACATATGACCTACAAAATGTAAAAAATAGCAAAATTTAACCAAAAATAACCAAAATCCAATCAAAAACAGTTGAAAAGTGCAAAATTTTGTTAACAAAATAGCAAAAATAGCAAAATCCGGCTTTAAAATTCAAAAATACTGTCAGAAAGTACCAAAATTTACCATAAACTGTTCAAAACTGCAACATCTGGCTTACAAAAAATAAAAAATAGCAAAATTCAACCATAAATAACCAAAATTTGGTCAAAAACGGTTGAAAAGTACAAAATTTTGTTAATAAAATTTAAAAATATGGTCAAAAAGTACTAAAATTTGCCATAAACAGTTCAAAAGAACAACATTCAACTTACAAAAAGTCAAAAATAGCAAAAATTCAATCATAACTAACCAAAATCCGATCAAAAACAGTTGAAAAGTGCAAAATTTTGTTAACTAAATGTTAAAAACAACAAAATCCAACTTTAAAGTTTAACAATATTGTCAAAATGCATTAAAATTTGGCTATAAACTGTTATAATTTTTATAAAATATTAAAATAACCAAAACCTGCTAAAAACCAACTAAAATCTGTTAAAATGTGCAAACATTTTTTAATGAAAAGTGAAAAATAGCTAAATTCTGCTATAAAATATTTTCAATTTGTTAAATAAAACCAAAATCCAGCTTTAAAACATCAAAATAGTGTCAAAATCCGGCCATAAATTGTTAAAAAGAGCAAAATAATTTCATAAAATATCAAGCAACAACAAAATCTGATCATTAAATATGAAAATATTATCAAAAAACTCCAAAATTTAGTCACTAACTGTTAAAACATGCAAAATTGTATTTAAAAAAGTCAAAAACAGCCTAATCCGATCAGATTCAGTCAAAATCTGGTAAAAATTGGTTGATAAATTCAAAATTTTATTCTTATAATGTCAAAAATAACAAATTTTGGCTTCAAAACATCAAAATATTGTTCAAAACTGATAAAAAAACGTCAACATTTTTATAAAATCCTAAAAATAAAAATAAATTATTAAAATATTGTCAACAAAAATCAAAATCTAGTCATAACCTGTCAAAAAGTGTAAAATTCTATTCATAGAATGTCAAAAATAGCCAAATCCGGCCATAAAATATAATTTGTTTTTAGAAAGTACCAAAACTCATCAGAAACTATTAAAAACTGCAACATTCTATTCATAAAAAGTCAAAAATAGCAAAATTCACTCATAAATCATCAAAATCCGACCAAAAACGGTTAAAAAGTGCAAAATTTTGCTAAAAAAATGTTAAAACTAAGAAAATCTTGGTTTGAAATTTGAACTAATTGTCAGAAAACACCAAATTTGTTACAATATTAAAAAAAAAATCTAAAATTTTATTTCTAAAATTTCAAAAACAGCAAACTCCAAATTGTTTTTCTGACCACTAATCTGCTAGACACACTGATAAAAGGTGCATACTTTGAAATACTATGTGGAATAACAATTTATATTGTTATAAAAAAATCTTAAAAGTAGTTTCTAATTTAAATTTATGCAAAATTAATTCAAAAAAATTGACCTAATGCAAACAGATTTTCTTCTTATGCAAGCAAGACATGGTCACTTACTTTCACTGTTTTCTTTTGTAATTTCTATTTGTTTTGTAGCTATTAGTATTTAATAACATTAACCATTGTTATATATTAAATAATAACATCAATCAACAACAATACACAAAATAATCCAACAATATTGAAACAATTCATTTGACCAAAATATAATTAGGAGTAACCATGCTTGACAACCACAATTAAACAATTGTATCAACAATTTTTTGTATTAATTTCAAGAAATGTTGAAAGAATCATCAAGAACAAAATTACATGTCACCAATGCATCTTGCACAATTCTTAGATCAGAATGTATGTGATTAAGTGTTTCAAATCGCAAGCAAGGACTGTTACAGAAATTTAAATAGATGATTAAACTCATTGTTAATTTAGTGTTGCTATATTAGACAAAAATTAACCTTCAATTTGTTATGCAAACATTAGAACAAAAAATAGTTTTCATTACATAATTTGCAAATCGATTCTTTAAGCCAAAACTAGTAATGTATTGGTAAGAGTTATAATAATATGTTTTGGGGTTGATTTCTGCATACAATTCAAATGCAAATTTAGAGAATGTGCTTTTAATTAATTATAGTTCAATATAAAATGAAAGTGTTGATTATTTTATTTGTAAATTTATTCCACAATTAATACGGTAACATTTTAACTATTCATGAATTGCTAAAAGCTTTTTTTTCAACTCTAATTAAATTGATCGGTTGCTTTGGCTAATTTAATTAAATCATTAAAATTAATTGAATCAAACTAAGCAATAAATAATTTTTAATTAAATTTAAACTTATAATTAATGAATCAAATATAAATAAATAAAAACTTACCGTATTTTGTAGGCGCATTGTATTAAGAATTATCCAATAGCTGGCAATTTACGACAGAAAAAATTAATCACAAAATCACACGGAACACAATATTTTTTCTCAAAAAATAAAACGATGCAAACGCTGCTGCTCTATTCTAACTTGAATGTCTATTCCCGACGCCCGTCGTTACATTTATAACTTTCGCCGGATGGTATGGGGTAGGGGAATCGGCCCGAAGACACGACTTCTGCGATCTGTTTGTTTGAATATCAATTTACATTTGCCAATTAATTATGACCAATATTTTTACATTGTTTTCGATTAATTAATTTGACGAAATATTAGACTTCACATGAGGAATTATAAATAAGTATGTTGCAGTTGGTGTTTTGTATGTTGAATGTTAATTTGAGAAGAATTGCAAATTCGCAAGGTTGTATGCAGACAAATTTATGCATGCTAAGTGTATTTATTTGGTACAAATTGTTGAGTTTATTCATGACCTCTTTATGTCGAGCTTATTTTTACAAACAATTATTAATTGTACGTAATGCAGAATTCAATTTTATGAATAGAATTTTGTACAAATATTGTTATTATTTTTGTGGTTTATAATTAATATTTAATGGCTGTGGAATTCTATTCAATAACCCTTATTAGCAAAGCTTTACTCAGTTAAATAAACACATAATGATATGTTTAAACAAATATATTATAAACAGTGGCATAGCTACCTGAAACCAATGGTTTGCAATACAAAAAGACCCATAATCAGAAATGGTTATTAACTTAAGTTCAATTTATAAATGTTAAACCAATTTTAATGATAAATTATAGAAATATGTTGCTTCAACGCGTAGGAAACAATTAAAGTTAGCTAAAACGCAATAAAATCAAAGTGGCTACGAATTTTGAATTTTTTTATTCAAATTTAGTTTTGCCACAGTTGATTTTTTAGGAGAAATAGGTTGGATTATTTTTGTAGTATCAAAATTTGAACTTAAATAGCATTTTTGTTGCAATTTTTAAACTGTTAGTTAGCCAAAGTGAAATAAAATCAAATTGGCTACAAATTTTGAGTTTTTTATAAATAATTTGGATTTGTTTTTTAGGTCTACATAATTAGATTAGTTTTGTAACATTTAAATTAGCTCCAAACTAGACTTTAATTGCATTTTGTAGCAGTTTTTAAAGTTTGAGTTAGCTAAAACGCAATGAAATCAAATTGGCCTCAAATTTTGAGCTGTGAGTTAAATTTTTGGTTTTTTATATTTGGTTTCTTAGGTCAACATAGATGGATCAATTTTGTAGCATTTAATTTAACTTCAAATTGGACTTTAATCTTATTTTTGTTGAAATTTTCAAAATTTGAGTTATCTAAAACGCAATAAAATCAAAATGACCTTAAATTTTGAGTTGCAAATCAAATATTTAGTTTTGCTATAGTTAGTTTCTTAGGTCAATATAGATGGATTAATTTTGTAGCATTTTTGTAGCCCCAAATTAAACTTTAATCGCATTTTTGTTTCAATTTTTAAAGTTTAATTTAGCTAAAACGCAATGAAATCAAAATGACCTTAAATTTTGAGTTGCAAATTAAATTTTTGCTTTTGTTACAGTTGGTTTTTAGGTCTACATAGTTAAATTATTTTTGTAGTATTTAATTTTGCTCCAAATTGGACTTAAATTGTACTTTTGTTGCAATTTTTAAAGTTTGAGTTAGCTAAAACGCAATGAAATAAAAATGGCCTCAAATTTTAAGATGCGGGTTAAATATTAAATTTTGATATGGTTGGTTTCTTTGGTCAACATAGATAGATTAAATTTGTAAGATTTTATTTAGCTTCAAACTGGACTTTAATCGCGTTTTTGTTGCAATTTTGAAAGTTTGAGTTAGCTAAAACGCAATGAAATCAAAATGGCTTCAAATTTTAAGTTGCGGATTAAATTTTTGGTTTTATTATAGTTAGTATATTAAGTCTACATAGTTAAATTATTTTTGTAGTATCTAATTTTGCTCCAAATTGGACTTAAATTGTACTTTTGTTGCAATTTTCAAAGTTTGAGTAAGCTAAAACGCAACTAAATCAAAATGGCTTCAAATTTTGAGTTGCGGATTAAATTTTTGGTTTTGCTATAGTTGGTTTCTTAGGTCAACATAGATGGATTAATTTTGTAGGATTTAATTAAGCCCCAAATTGGACTTTAATCGCGTTTTTATTGCAATTTTTGAAGTTTGAGTTAGCTAAACCGCAATAAAATCAAAATGGCTTCAAATTTTGAGCTGCGGATTAAAGTTTTAGTTTTGTTTTAGTTAGTTGTTGAGGTTTACATAGTTACATTATTATTGTATTACTCAATATAGTAACAAATTAGACTTTAATCGCGTTTCTGTTGCAATTTTTAAAATTTGAGTTAGCTAAAATGGAATGAAATCAAAATGACCTCAAATTTTGAGTTGCGAATTAAAATTTTAGTTATGTTTTAGTTAGTTGTTGAGACCTACATAGTTACATTTTTATTGTACTACTTAATTTAGTCCCAAATTGAACTTTAATTGCGTTTTTGTTGCAATTTTTAAAGTTTGAGTTAGAAAAAACGCAACTAAATCAAAATGGCTTCAAATTTTGAGTTGCAGATTAAATTTTTGGTTTTGCTATAGTTGGTTTCTAAGGTCAACATAGATAGATTAATTTTGTAGCATTTAATTTAGTTCCAGATTGGACTTTAATCGTATTTTGGTTGCAATTTTCAAAATTTGAGTTAGCTAAAACGCAATGAAATTAAAATGTTATCAAATTTTAAGTTGCGGATAAAATTTTTGGTTTTGCTTTAGTTGGTTTTTTAAGTTAATGTAGGTAGATTGGTTTTGTAGTATTTAATTTAGCCTCAAATTGGACTTTAATCGTATTTTTCTTGCAATTTTTTAAGTTTGAGTTAGCTAAAACGCAATGAAATCAAATTAACTTTAAACTTTGAGTTATAGATTTAAAATTTAAGTTTTTTAGTGTTTGTTTTATATGTCAACACAGTTAAATTATTTTTGCAGTACTTAATTTTGCTTTAAATTAAACTTAAATGCATTTTTGTTGCAGTTTTTAGTTTTTGAGTTAGTAAAAACGCAATAAAATCAAATTAGCTCAAAATTTTGAGTTATTAGATTAAAATTTGCATTAACCAACGTTGGTTTTTAAGGCCAACATAGTTAGATTCTTTTTGTTATACCTATATTTGCTTCAGTTTGGACTTAAAACTCATTTTTGTTGCAATTTTTTAAGTTTGAGTTACCTAAAACGCAATAAATTCAAAATAGCTTAAAAATTTGATTTATTTAATTAAAATCTAGATTTGTTAAAGTTGGTTTCCTAGGTTAACATAGTTAATTAATTTTATAGTACTTAATTTTGCTCTAAAATGGACTTAAAATGCAATTCTGATGCAATTTTGAAATTTTGAGTTAGTAAAAACGCAATAAAATCTAAATAACTTTAAATTTTGAGTTTTTTTATTAAAATTTGGATTTAACAAATTTGGTTTTTTAAGTTAACATAGTTGGATTATTTTTGCAATATATAATTTTGCTCCAAATTGGAGTTAAAACTCATTTTTATTGAAATTTTTAAAACTTTGAGTTAGTTTAAATGTTATAAAATCAAAATAACTTTAAATTTTAGTTTACAAGTTTTAAATTTGGGTTTGCTACAGTTTGCTATTTAAGTTTATTTAGTTGAATTATTTGTAGTACCTAACTTTGCTCCAAATTGAACTTTAAATGCATTTTTCTTGCAGTTTTTAAAGTTTGAGTTAGCTAAAACGCAATTTGCTCAAAATTTTGGTTTATTTAATTAAAATTTGATATTTCCAAGGTTGGTTTCTTAGGCGGGATTATTATATAAAATATTTAAATTTGCCCCAAGTTAGGCTTAAACGCATTTTTGTTGCAATTTTTAAGTTTGATTTAGTAAAAATGCACAAAATCAAAATGCCTTTAAAATTTTAATTATTTGATTAAAATTAGTTAGTTTTTTAGGTTAGCATAGTTGGGTTAATTTTGTAGTAGTTAATTTTGCTACAAATTGGACTTAAAACGAATTTTTGTTGCAACTTTCAAACGTTGTGTTAGCGGAAACTTAATAAAATCAAAATGGCTCTAAATTTTGAGTTACAAGATGAAAATTTAGGTTTGCCAAAATTGGTTTCTTAGGTCAACATAGCGAGATTATGTTTTAATTAGTAAATTTGACCTTAAATTAGACTTATATTGCTTTTTTATAGTTTGAGTTAATTAAAGCACAATATAGTTAAAATGGCTTTAAGTTTTGAGTTTAATTCATGTTTTTACTATTTTATTTTAAAACTATGTATTTTGTTCAATTGTTTTCAATGCAGTATTTTATTAATCAGTAAAAAAGCGCAAAATTCAATTTATAAATTGTCAAAAATAACAAAATTTGGCTATGAAATATCAAAATATTATCAAAAAACTAAAAATCTAGTCATAAACTGTCAAAAAAAGCAAAATTTTATTCATAAAATAGCAACAATTGCAAAATCCGCTCATAAAATATAAAACAGCACTAAAGCTTTATTCATAAAAGTCAAAAACAGCAAAATCCGGCTATAAAATATTAAAATATAGTTAAAAATAGCAAAATCCGGCCATAAAACAATTTTAAAAACCAAAATCTGGTCAAAAAGTGCAAAATTCTATTCATAGAAAATCAAAAATAGCAAAATGCTGCATAAAACTTTAAAATATTGTCAGATAGAACTAAAATCCGGCCATAGATTGTCAAAAAATGCAAAATTCTATTCATAAATTTTCAAAAATGGCAAAATTCCGTCATAAAATATCAAAAATATTGTCAAAAAGACTCAAAATCTAGTCATAAACTATTGAAAACTATAAAATTTTATTCACAGAATGGCAAAAATGGTAAAATCCAGCCATAAAGTATAAACCATTGTCAGAAAGCACTAAAATTTTATTCAAAAAAGTTAAATAACAGCAAAATTTGACTATAAAATAGTAAAATCCAATTATAAACTGTTGGAAAGTGTAAAATTCTGTTCATGGAAAATCAAAAATAGCAAAATTCTGAATAAAATAATAAAATATTGACAGAAAGTCTCAAAATCCGGTCATAAACTGTTAAAATAGTACAAAAATCTATTCATAAGTTGTCAAAAATAGCAAAATCCGGCCAAGAAGTATAAAACATAGTCAGAAAGGCATCAAAGTTTGATTTATAAAAGACAAATAATAGCAAAATCCGACTGTGAAATGTTAAAATGTAACGAATCGTTGAAAAATAAATAAATCTGCTCACAAAATGTTATAATAACAAATTTTTTGATAACTAACACTTGGGCGGGCGGGCGAGAAATACTATATCAAACCACCTACCCAATATTTATAAATTGTGTTCCCGCCCACCCACCCAAATGTTAGTTATCAATCAAATTGTTATTGTACCCACCTCTGACGGATTAGTGACAACTGTCATTTAATCTGTCATATTAAAAACAGGAAATACGCAACAAGTGTGGAAATAGGCAAAAATTTTGATAACAAACACTTGGGCGGGTGGGCGGAAACACTGTATCAAACAACTGGTCCAATATTTATAAACTGTGTTCCCGCCCACCCGCCCAAGTGTTTGTTATCAAAAAAATTGTTATTGTACCCACCTCTGACGTATTAGTGACAACTGTCAATCAATCTGTCACATTAAAAACAGGAGTGTAGGAATAAGCAATTTTCTTGATAACTAACACTTGGGCGAGTGGGCGGGAACACTGTATTAAACCACCGGTCCAATATATATAAACTGTTTTTCCAACCACCCGCCCAAATGTTTGTTATTAAAAAAATTGTTATTCTACCCACCTCTGACGTATTAGTGACAACTGTCATTCAATCTGTCATATTAAAAACAGGAAAAACGCAACAAGTGTAGGATTAAGCAAAATTTTTGATAACAAACACTTGGGCAGGTGGACGGAAACACTGTATCATACTACCGGCCCAATATTTTTAAACTGTGTTTCCTCCCACCCGCCCAAGAGTTTGTTATCAAAAAAATTAATATTGTACCTACCTCTGACGTATTAGTGACAACTGTTATTCAATCTGTCATATTAAAAACAGCAGAAACGCAACAAGTGTGGAAATAAACAAATTTCTTGATAAAAAACACTTGGGCGGGTGGGCGAGAACACTGTATCAAACCACTGGCTCAATATTTATAAACTGTGTTTCCGCCCACCCGCCCAAATGTATGTTATCAAAAAAATTGTTATTGTACCCACCTCTGACGTACTACTGATAACTATTATTCAATCTGTCATATTATAAACAGGAGAAACGCAACTAGTCTGGGAATAAGCAAATTTCTTGATAACAAACACTTGGGCGGGTGGGCGGAAACACTGTATCAAACCACCGGTCTAATATTTATAAACTGTGTTTCCGCCCACCCACCCAAGCGTTAGTTATTAAGAAATTTTTTGTTTAACAATTTTTTCTTATCTAAATCCAAGCACACAATAGATGGGATAAACAAAAACTTTTTTGATAAATAACATTTGACCGGGTGGTTGGGTCACAGTAGAAAAAATAACTTGCTCACTCAAATTAAACTTTGTTCTTACTTACACACCTCAGCGTTAGTTATCAAGAGAGTTATTGTTAAACATTTTTCTTATATCTTAATTCAAGCACACAAAAGGTGGGATAAACAATACATTTTTTGACGACTAACATTTGGGCGGGTGGATGAGTTTTTTTTTTGTGGTTTGGGAAAAGAATCTTCTAAAGACTGAAAGTGTCGGATTCACCCACAAGAGGCAGGCGCCTACCGACTAAACTCCCCCCCCCCCCCCCCGGTAATATGCCTGGAAGTTCAAGACCTTAAGCTCATAAACCTTCCGTTGATAGTTGAAAGACAAGACAGTGTCGAAAAAGAGGGGACATATGCGCCTTATAGGCTGAGAGAAGAAAAAAGGAGTTTTAGGATATGTTAATCGATTGATTAACCGGGCGCTTGCGTCGCGAAACTTCCTTATCTAGCTCGGCGAGTCGGGCCAGATCAAGATTGGAATGATATGTCTGCGTAGTGGTGGAATCCCAAGATTGCTTTGAATATCGCAATTTCGGACGAACCATGAAGCTCCAGTAAGCCACCGCAAGGTCTTGCCTTGGAACGACTCTAACTTATCTAGATACGTATTTGCTGCGGTTCCCCAGACGGGGCACGCGTACGTCATCATGGGTCTGATGGTAGACGTGTATAACAGGATTTTATTAAGAAAAGAGAGAGACCACTGTTCCGCCGCAGAATCGGAACCAGAAGATTTTTAGCTAATTTAGCCTTATCGAGTATTGACTGCACGTGCAACTTGTACGTGAGCCCCTTGTCAAAGATAATTCCTAGATACTTAGCAGAATTGGACCACGGTATGGGAACGTCGTCGAGACAGACGTTATTATGAGGTGCGTTCCGTCGCCGAGTGAAGAAAACGGCTTTGCTTTTTTCCGGATTGACATTTACTAGCCAGTCATCTAACCAGCATACCAGATCGTCGGTGGTTTTTTGTAGCCTAGAGGTGACTTTGACGAGTACAAAAGTGCAGTATTGTCTGCGTATTGTGCCATTTTAACCCCGAGACTGGAGCCTTGAGGGACTCTTTTTGAATTTTTACAGCCAAGGTTTTACGATTTAAATATAAGGCTATCAGCCTTATAAGACGTAGAGGAAATTTTTGACTGTGAAGTTTGTAAAGAAGACCCTTATGCCAGACTTTGTCAAAGGCTTTTTCCATGTCAAAAAAGACCATCCCTGGGCCTTTTTCAACCTAAAACCTTCCACAATGAAATCAGTCACCCGATTTAACTAGTGGACCGAAGAATGCTTCCAACAAAAACCGTGCTGATGCAAAGGAAGTAAATTATTTGAATCAACGTGATCCTGAATAATATCTAAGATAGCTTTTTCTATGACCTTAAGGTGCATAGTAAACCGATAGGCCGGTAGTTTTGAGGAAACCGCCGGTCTTTTTCAGGTTTTGGGATGATTATGACAATTGAGTTTTTCTAAACCGTAGGAAAGTGCCCAGTGCAAAGGATCGCATTAGCAATATTGGTGAGAACCATTATTGCTTTGTGCGAGAATCATTTTAGCGCTCTATTAGGTATTCCGTCAGAACTTGGAGCAGACCGGATTTTTCGTCTTTGTATAACTTCTCGTACTCGAGACGTTCTCACGCTTTGCAGCGACGCGTCGTCGTCAGCAGCATTCAGGGCTCTCCTAACCACCCTTTCAACCCTTTCGACGTGCTCCGTGTCCAAACAATTGTTCGGGGAGCATTGGAGTTCCAGGCTGTCAGCAAATGCTTTGGCCTTTTCTTCAAGCGAGTATTGTACCCCATTTTCGGCATGAATGGCTGGAATGGGGACCAGCCTGTTTTTTAAGGATTCGGAGACCTTCCACATTGGATAATCGTCTTCCGTAAAGGATACCAAGGTATTTTTCCAACACAATTCTTTGTGGGACCTTATGGCTTTTCTCACCTTACCATGAAGAGAGTTTAATGTCATGCGATCTAAGGGGTCGCGATGTCGATGCCAAAGGTGCCTGGCGGCATTTCGTCTACGGATTAAATCTTTTACGTCCCGAGATAGTCCGAGTAGATTATCCACGCAAACCTGATAAGTTTTAGAGGCTTTTTCCAAAGCCTGCTGGATTTGGCGCGTAAAAAGTTTGACGGTCCTATCGATGTCCGCGGCCGTTCTCAACGGAGTCATGCGTCCGATACTCTCTTCCAGGGATCGTGAGAAGAGGGGCCAATCCGTACGGATGATGGATTTTTTTCCCTCCTCAAGTAACCCCCTTCCAAAGAGCTCTAGCAAGACCGGGAGGTGGTCGAAACTCATGTCGTTGACTACTCGGATGGTGTAAATGGGTGGATGAGTCACAGTAGAAAAACTAATTTGTCCACAAATTATACTTCGTTCCCAGCCACCCACCCAAGTGTTCTTAAAATACTTATGATGTTTTTGAATGTCACTCTGTGCGCACTGCAGCAACTCAATCAAGCAGCTAGAGAAGTTGAACTAAAAATGAATACCAAAAACACGAAAATGATGAGTTTAATTTATTTCCAGATATTACTAGACAATGTAACTCTTGCGTAAACTACTATACTTTATACCTACTTTGACCATATAACAGTAGAAGAACCAAATCAAATAGCAGAAGTTGCCAGACTTATAGGTCTCACGTGGTTTGGTAAATTTTGATACATCTTAAATAACTGTAGTAAATTTACAAAAAAAAATCATAACTTATGCATACTATCAGTGACTATATACGGCCTAGAAACAATAAGCATTACAAAAAAGAGTATAAATAGACTAAGAACATCTCAAAGAGGTATGGATTGCACAATGCTTGAAATTTTGTTAAGAGACAGAATCAGAATCAAGAATATTAAAAAAAATAAATAAAACTTAAAATCGAACTAAACACAACTAAAACTTTCAAGGACAATGTTTGTCTTTTTGCTACTTAATTTTACAAATCTTGAGATTGATTAATTAATATTTAAATCAATTTAAAAAAATAATGTTTTAAAGCGTCAGAAATAATAAATAATAATTTTCTCAACACATTAATCAAGCATTCATTGCCAGAAAACCATAAAAATATGCATAAAATATGTTAAATTTGTAAAAAATAAGCAATTATTGTATACAATTTTAGAATTTTTCTTACGTATTTTACAAACTACTTTAAAATTTGCTGTGCAAACACATTTATAGCACGTAAAACATAAAGTTTCAATAAAAAACTACAGTTTCTTTCTATTTATTGCACAAAATTCGACAAAGTTTGCTTAAAAAGCATTTGTTGTTTAAAAAACATAAAATTTTATTAAAAAATTGCATTTATTACATAGTTTTTTTTTAATTTATTGCACAATAATACACAAATTACGTTAAAATCTGCAAATAGTAATTATTTATTGTTTAAAAAAAAATTATTTAATTTTACATATCTTTAGTCTAATTAAAATTCAAAAATTAATTGCTTCGAAGCATAAGAAATAGTTAAAAACTAATCATATTAATTGTATTATTGATTACAAATGTATTCGGAATGTCTGCAATCAACCATAACACTAATAACAATATCATCTATTTAATAAGTTTAAAATCTGTGATATATTAACTATAATTACATACTAAACAAAAACTAATTATACTTATTACATGTCAATCACTCCTTGACCTTTTATTATTATTAATAATATAGTTTCAAACACAAAAAAGAATCAATTAACTTCTGTAATTGTTTTAGACAATTTTGACGCCTACAGTCAGCGGGTGGGTGGGTTAATATAGCAGCTGCCTTTTTGTATTGATTTAAGTATTCATGAATTCAGGAAACGGCATCCTACAATAAATGTGTTTTTGGAAGTAATGCTGATAACAGATGTCATTTATGACCATTTGTAACATGTGCATATTGCGTTTTATGATTTAAGTTATTTTAAAAGGCAAATATAATTTGTCACAATTTGTATATAATTAATGAAATTCTTTAATTTAAAAGGATTTGTTTGTCAAAATTAGCATACTAATTCTGTATTTATTCTATTCCTTATTAAATCATTCAATATTTTCCATAGTCATTCGATCTATAAATTAAATATGCGACCTAGCGAATAAGCGTGTCTCCTAGCAAGATCACAATCTTTCCATATAATGAATATTAAATTACATCTTAAATCACATACTTACATAACGACCTTGTTATTAAAATGTATTAATAATATGAACCATTAAATACGCTTCACGGGAGAACGAAATTGCACAAAATATAAAAAGAATGACAACTAATTGCAATAACACATTAATTAACATGCGCTTGTTTATTGAATTGAAACAATTATAATAAAATTACTTTCGAAAAATTCAAATACATTCACATCCGGGCCATTATATTATGACTTACGAAAATAAATAATTCACCCCATATATGTTAATAATTGAGGTCAGATTTATTTTTGTTTATTTGATTTGTATTGTTATGACGAGTGATTTTTATTAACCTTGTAATTTCTTGTTTTGATAGCAAAAACTGGTGTATTAAATAGACACAATAATTTGATTCCGATTGAATTCTATATATTTAAGAGCTAAATAAAACAAGACATCAACGAAGGGAACATATTATTAAAGATAACATTTTACAGAAAAGCTGCAGAATGGAGATATATATTGAAGCTGCGTTTGATGTGTAAATTTGTTACATTATCTAAAATCGCCCTAAAAGATTTAATGTGTTAATCCCCTTTCCAATAGTATCGCTCTAATAGGCGATGACCTTATTAATTACCAAAAAGTAACTTTTAATAAAATTTAAATTAAATGTAAGAGCCGGAACTGAAATAATAATATCCCAACAACTACTAACTAATCAGTCTCACTTAACATAAATCTGATAGCTACAATTATTATGTTAAGTATATTTCCTTATTAATTTACACGTATTTAATTACAACTTAAGAAATCCATCAAAATTACAATATAACAATTAAGATTGAACCAATTATACGAACAAATAATTATAACACATGATCCAATTTGTACAGAAAACTTTCTTTTCTTACATTATCATCACAAATTTTTGGATACAAATCGACGAAAGTAAAATAATTAACAATTAATTTTTTATAATAATTAATAAAGTTATCAGTGCGGAAAATATACATTTAATAGCTTCTAGAAAATGTGCACAATTTCAAAAATGACACTTTCATAGTGCACTTTTCTTGATTCTTTTAACTATTTTAAATATTTAGTAGAATCTAAAATTACATAATTTCTTGTAATCAACACGTTCAACAAATAAAGATTACAATCGCCCAAAATTGTATGTGCATCAACAATGGAAAAGAATTCGTGCATGAAGCAAAGACCTTAATTAATTTCTATGAATTCAAACACCAATTCGAAAGTTCTAGGTTGGATTATTATGAATACAAGATATCGTCCACTGGAATGGTTTTGTTATACGATCGTCTAGGTCAAGTATAACAATTTGATATGAATGCAATAATAATTGGCCCCTTTCGTTAGGGCGTTGCTCTTAATTGTAGGATTATGAAATATTTTTTTAATACACACCTAATGTGTGTAATGATGGCTGTCTGTAAGCGTTTATCACGAGATAGCTTTGTGAGCTTATGCAATGGGCAATCCATATTAATCTGGTTTTATTTTATGATAATTATTGGTTTCATATTTTTTTAAATTAAAGTGTTTTTTTAATGTGAACCAGTAAACTGTAATCATGCAATTATACGTTGATGCTTGATCCTTTATAATATGCATTTAACACTTATAATCATATCAAACTTTAAAATAGCCTACAATGCTTTAAAGTTATTACAATCTATGCTGAAGTATGGAATGTGGCTTATCATTAACGTTTTAATATTTGCAATTTTAATAATCATATTTATTAATTGATATATTAAAATTGTGTTGCATTTCTTGGGTTATTATTAAATACGTGTAAATTAATAAGGAAATACATTTAACATAATAATTGTAGCTATCAGATTTATGTTAAGTGAGACTGATTAAGCCTGTTTTGCATAGTTATTAGTGGTTTTATATTGGAATATTATTGCTTTAGTTCCGGCTATTATTCTGTGGTTTTAAAACTTGTTATTGCATTTTGCATTTTCTCAGGTTAGTTAATACTGTTTAGTAAAGGAATATTACAAAGAGAAGCAATATATTTATAAGTATGTACTTGTGTATGTTTTTTTAAATAATAAATATGTTCTAAAGTTGTGTTAGTTATAAAAATTTTGAAAACTTTTGACCAACTTTAGTAGTTTTTTGCCAAATTCTTAAAATTAAAAAAAATATTTATAAACCTTTAACTAAGTCCTCAAAAGTTTTAGTAACATTTTATCAAATTCTAGAAACCTTTGGCCAGACAATTCTTTAGCTTTATACAACTTTAAGGAACAATAGAAAAAATTCGAGAAACTTTTAAAATGTTTTAAAAACATTTAAGCAGCTTCAAAAGTGTACATCAAATTCTAAAAATGTTTGACAATTTGTAGAAACTCCTGTTTAGTTTAGAAACATTTAATTCAATTCTAAAGACTTGTAAGATAATCTAAAAACCTTTGGCCAATTAAAATTTTTTTACCTAGTTTTAGAAAGAATTTTAGAAATCTTTGATCAACATTAAAAACTTTTAAAGTGTTCTAAAATCATTTACTAACATTAGAAACAATTTATCAAATTTAAAATTTTTATTTTAAGTTTTAGAAACTTTTATCCAACTTTATACACATCTGAAAAGTTTCAGAAACGGTTGATCCAACTTTAGAAACTTCTAATCTGTTCTAAAAATGTTTAACCAATTTTAAAATTTTAGAAACAAATAATCAAAAACTAGACATTTTTTAAGTGTTTTAGAAACTCTTAGCCAATTTTAGAAGCAATCAATTACTAAATTTTAGAAACTCTTAAGAGAATCTAGAAACTAACTATAATTTTTTTTAATCAAATTTTAGAAAATTCGTAAAACTCTTAAAATTTTTAAAAAAACCTTTGGGTTAAAGTTGCAGTTATTTACTAAAATTTAAAAGCTTTTGAAAAACACTATAAACTTTTGACTAACTAAAAAAATGTCAGAAACACTTAATCAAATTGTAGAAACTTGAGAAACCTTTTGCCAGTTTCAGAAGCTTTTTACCAAATTCGATAAATTTCTGAGAAAAGTTAGAAACCTTTTGCTAATTGTAAAAAACTTTTACTAAATTTAAAAAGTTTTAAAACCTTAAACCAACTCCAAAAATGTAAAAAAAATCAGAAAAAATTGATTATATTTTAAAATTTTTTTTACTAAATTCTAAAAATTTCTAAAAAATACTATATACGATTGACCAACGTTTGGAAAACTTTAGAAACTTAAGGTTAAATTTTAAAAACTTCTAAGTGTTCCAAAAATCTTTAGCCAACTCTAAAAGCTTTTTAAAACTTTATAGAAATTTTTAAAAAGTTTTATTAACCTTTGACTAACTTTAGAATTTATTGAGAAATTTCAAAAACATTAAATTAAACTTTAGAAAGTGTTCTAAAAATGTTTGGTTAACTTTTCATTAAATTTTAGAAACTTCTGACAAGATTTAGAATTTTTTGACTAACTCTAAAAAATAAAAAATAAAAATGAAACTATTTAATCAAGTTTAAAAAAAAAAAGTCAGAAACATTTAATCAAATTCTAAAAACTCATGAAACGCATTAAAAATTTTTGACCAACTCTAAACACTTTTGAAAAATTTTAGAATCATTTGATTTAGTTTTAGGAACTTTTAAAACATTTTAGAAACATTAAGCTTATTCTAGAAGGTATTTACAAAATTCTAAAAATTCTTTAGAAGTTTTAAAAACCTTTGACCAACACTAAAAACTTTAGAAACATTTGATCAAACTCTAGAAACTTTTAAAACATTTTAGTAACTTTTGGCCAGTTCCAGAAACCTTTTTCCAAAATTGAAAAAGCTTTTAGCAACTTCTGAAGTTTTAAAAACTTTTAACTAGCCCTAAAAACCTTTAAAAAGTTTCAGAATTGTTTGATAAAAATAAATCCTTCAATCACCAACACTTGGGCGGGTGGGTGGGCTACAGTAGGAGAAGCTACCCGCGCACAACTTAAACTTAGTTTCCACCCGCTCATCCAAACGTTTGTTGCCATGCAACTTATTATAAGCTAATAGTCTGTTATACTGCTGCAGGAACACACGAAGTAGATTAAATAATAAATACTGTAATCACCTACACTTGGACGGGAAAGTGGACAACAATAGAAAAAGTCATCCGCCCACAACTTAAACGTAGTTTTTTCCCACCCACCTAAGCGTTTGTTGCCAAGGAACTTATTGTATGCTAATCGTCTGTTGTACTGCAGCAAAAACACAAGAGATAGATAAAATAAAAATCCTTTAATCACCAACACTTAAGCGGGTAGGTGGTCCACAGTAGAAGAAGCTACCCGCCCACAACTTAAACTTAGTTTTCATCTACCCAAAGAACTAATTGTAAGTTAATCGTCTGTTATACTGCAGCAGAAACACACAAGATAGATAAAATAATAAATACTTTAATCACCTAAACTTGGGCGGGTGAGTGGGCCAACGTAGAAAAAGGTACCGCTTACAACTTGAACTTCCAACCACCCACCCAAGCGTTCATTGCCAAAAAAATTATTGTATAAGCTAATTATTTGTTGTACTACAGCAGAAACACAAAAGATTGATGAAATAAAAATCCTTTAATCAGTAACACTTGGGTGGGTGGGTGGGCCACAGTAAAAAAAGTTACCCGCCCACAACTTAATTTTACATCTCACTCAACCACCTACCCAAGCGTTCGTTGCCATGCAACTTATTGTAAGATAATAGTCTGTTGTACTACAGCAGGAACACAAAAGATAGATAAAATAAAAATCTTTTAATCACAAACACTTGGACGGGTGGGTGGACCACTGTTAAAAAAAAGTCTTCGTCCGCAATTCAAATTTAATATAACAGACTTAAACTTTTATAAATTTTTCCTGTACTACCTAAAATATCACAAAATGTTTCTAAAAATATGCCTCCTTATCTATTACAGATATAACAAATAATTAAAAATGGTCACAAAATGTCTTTAAACTATGATATAATTTTTTTATTAATATGATATACTTGAACTGTCAAAATATGTTCTTAAGTATAACAAAATGTTTTAAGATTAACAAAAATGTCAGTCTATCTATCACAGTTAACACAAATAATCCAAAACTGACCAAACAGTGTTTTAAACTGTAATAAAATGTTTCTGAAATACCTAAAATATCACAAAATGTTTATAGATTAACAAATATCTCTTTCTATCTATCTATCTAAGTATCACAAATAATCCAAAATTGTAATAAAAAGTCCTTAAACTATAGTAAAATTTTTGAACTGTCATTAGATGTTTTTGTAATACCAATAGTATCACAAAATGTTATCAAATTTACAAATAACAAAAAACTGACTTAAATTGTCTTTAAAATCTGATATAATTTTTCTAAGTTATATTTCATATACTTGAACATATACTTGAACAGTCATAAAATGTTCCTGTATTAGCAAAAGTATCACAAAATGTATTTAAATTTTCAAAAAAAATCTTTTTTCTTTCACAGATACCAGAAGTAATCAAAAACGGTCACAAAATGTTTTTGAACTGTTATACAATTTTCCTAACTTAATATTATGTTTTTGAAATATCATAAAATGTTTCTGTAATAGCAAATATATCACAAATTGTTCTTAAGTTAATAATTATGTTCTTTAGTGTATTACAGATATCACAAATGATCCAAAACTATCATAAAACATCTTTGAACTATGATATAATTTTTTTAATTGATAATATAAATTAATTGTCTATTAAATGCCTTAAATATTACAAAATCTTCGTAAATAAACTAATATGTTATACAATCTTCTTAGTTCTTAAGACACTGCCAGAAAATAACCGTAAATGTTTTTAAACTGTAATAAAATGTTTCAAAAGTATCACATATGTCACTAAATGTTTTTAAGACACTATAATGTTCTAGAGTTGTTATAAAATAATCTTAAGCTGTCATAAAATAATCGTAAACTAATAAAATATTCTTAAACTGCCATAAAACGTTTCTAAAATATCACAAATATTCTAACATGTTCTTAAGATACTATAATGTTTTTGAATTGTCATAAAATGTTCTTAAACTAACATAAAATGTTTATAAAACGTCACAAAGTGTTTTTAAGACACTATAATGTTTTAGAGTTGTCATAAAATGTTCTTGAACTGTCATAAAATATTTCTGAAGTATCACAAATGTCACAAATTGTTTGTAAGACACTATAATGTTCTAAGACTGTCATAAAATGTCTTTGGACTGTCATAAAATATTTCTAAAATATTACAAGTGTCACAAAATGTTCTAAAAACACTATAATGTTTTAGGACTGTCAAAAATGATTTTAAACTGACATAAAATGTTTATAACACGTCACAAATGTGACAAAGTGTTTTTAAGAAATTATAATATTTTAGAGTTGTCATAAAATGTTTTTGAACTGTCATAAATTTTTTTTTAAATATCACAAGTGACACAAAATGTTCTAAATACACTATAATGTTCTAGGACTGTCATAAATTGTTCTTAAACTGACATAAAATGTTTCTAAAATATCACAAATATCACCAATTGTTCTTGAACTGTCATAAAATGTTTATAAAATATCACAAGTGTCACAAAATGTTCTTAAGACACTATAATGTTCTAGAACTGTCATAAAATGTTCTTGAACTGTCATAAAATGTTTATAAAATACCACAAATGTCACAAAATGTATTTAAGACACTATAATGTTCTAGAATTGTCACAAAATGTTCTTGAACTGTCATAAAATATTTCTAAAATATTACAAGTGTCACAAAATGTTCTAAAAACACTATAATGTTTTAGGACTGTCAAAAATGATTTAAAACTGACATAAAATGTTTTTAACACGTCACAAATGTGACAAAGTGTTTTTAAGAAATTAAAATATTCTAGAGTTGTCATAAAATGTTCTTGAACTGTCATAAAATGTTTATAAAATACCACAAATGTCACAAAATGTATTTAAGACACTATAATGTTCTAGAATTGTCACAAAATGTTCTTGAACTGTCATAAAATATTTCTAAAATATCACAAATGTCACACAATGTTCTTAAGACACTATAATGTTCTAGAATTGTCATAAAACGTTCTTAAACTGTCATAAAATGTTTATAAAATTTCACAAGTGTCACAAAATGGTTTTAAGACACTATAATGTTCAAGAACAGTCATAAAATGTTCTTGAATTGTCATAAAATATTTATAAAATTTCACAAGTGTCATAAAATGTTCTTAAGATACTATACTGTTCTAGAATTGTCATAAAATGTTCTTAAACTGTTATAAATTAATCCTAAACTTAGAAAATGTTCTTAAACTGTCATAAAATATTTCTAAAATATCACAAATGTCACAAAATGTTTTTGAAATATCAGAAATATCACAAAATGTTCCGAAACTATCATAAAATGTTCTTAAAGCACTATAATGTTCTAGGACTGTCATAATATGTTTTAAACTGTCATAAAATGTCTCTAAAATATCACACGTTTCACAAAATGTTCAAAAGTTTACATAAAATGTTCTTAAGACACTATGATGTTCTAGAACTGTTATAAAATGTTTCTAAAACATCACAAGTGTCATAAAATGTTCCAAAATTATCATAAAATGTTCTTAAGACACATAATGTTCTAGGACTGTCATAATATGTTCTTAAACTGTCATAAAAATATCTCTAAAATATCATAAGTATCACAGTATGTTCCAAAGTTTACATAAAATGTTCTTAAGACACTATAATGTTCATAAAATGTTCATAAACTATTATAAAATAATCGTAGACAAAAAAATGTTTTTGACATAGCAGAAGTGTCACAAAATATTCTAGAATAGTCATAAAATGTTCTTAAGACTCTATAATGTTCTAGGACTGTCATGAAATGTTCTTAAACTGTTATAAATTAACCGTAGACAAATAAAAGTGTCACAAAATGTTCCAAAGTTATCATAAAATGTTCTTAAGACACTATAATAATTTAATACTATCATAAAATGTTCCAAAAATATTACTAAGTGTCACCAACTGTTTTAGATTTATGATAAAACGTTCAGATCATGTTCATAAAATGTTCTTAAAATGTATAAATATCACAAAATGTTCCCATGCTGCTATGAAATGTTCCTGAACTGTGAAATAGATTCCTAGTCTGTACTCTATTGTAAAATATCATAAAATCCTCCCTGGTCGAGCTAGTGTATCACAAAAATTGCTAAATGTGTCATACAATGTGTTGAACAATGATATAATTTTCCTAACTTAAAATAATATTTTTGAACCGTCATAAAACGTTTATGCAATAGAAAAGTATCACAAAATATCCCTCTATCTATCAGAAGTATCACAAAATGTCCTTAAACTGTAATATCAGATTCTTGAATTGTAATAAAATAATTTAGTAATATCAAAAAAATCACAAAATGTTCGTAGATTAACAAATATGTCCCTCTAAATATCACAAGTATCACAAATAATCCAAAACATTCTTAAAGAGAGAAATAATTTTCCTAACTTAACATCATATTCCTAAACTGTCATCAAATGCTTCTATAATCACAAAATGTTCTTGAACTGTCATATGTTAAATTACCAAATATAACCTTCAATTTATCGTAAGTATCACAAAAACTGTCACAAAATGTAAAATACCATACTAAGCTCATTACTAAAACAAATATAACTCGCTAACCATACATTGAAAATTGATGTAAGTTGCTACCAATAAACTCCATCATCATTAGTACCAACTGCGTAAAATAAATTAAAATTGATACGCTCAAATTCACATAGCCTTTAACTAACTGATGTTAGCTACCTTGACTTCTAACCTTAACACATTACTAAAACAAATATAACTCAGAAACTATACATTGGAAAGTAATGCAATTTAGTACCAATATACTCCATTATCAGTAGTACCAACTGTGTAAAATAGATTAAAATTGATACGCTTAATCTGACATAACCTCAAATTAATTGATATGAGCTAACACAAGCCCTAAGCTTATCTCATCACTAAATCAAACATAACTCGCTAACCATACATTGGAAATTAATGCAATTTAGTATCAATACACCCCATTATTATTAGTACCAACTGTGTAAAATAGTTTAAAATTGATACGCTAAATTTGATTTAATCTTAAATTAATTGATATGAGCTGACACATTCTATACGCTTAGGTCATTACTAAAACAAAGATAACTCGCTAACTATATATTTGAAATTGATGTAATTTGGTACTAATATACTCCATTAGCATTAGTATCAACTGCGTAAAGTAGATTAAAATTTATACGCTAAATCTGACATAACCTCAAATTAATTGATATGAGCTAACACAAGCCCTAAGCTTACCTCATCACTAAATCAAACATTACTCGCCAACTATAGATTGGAAATTAATGCAATTTGGTACCAATACACTCCATCATCATTAGTACCAACTGCACAAATCAAATTAAAATTGATACGCTAAACTTGATATAACCTTAACTTAAGTGATATGAGCTGACTGATTTCATGCATTTATCACATAATTAAAACAAAGATAACTTAACTACACATAACAAAAGTGTCAAAATAAGTAAAAATATTATAATCGTTTTCTAAAAGTACTATAAGATGTTGTTAAACTATCATAAAATATTCCAGAGATAGCAAAAATATCACAAAATAACTAAAACATTGTTCTTAGATTATCTGTTTATCACTAATGATCAAAAACTGTATAAATTTTAGTCGAGTTAGAACGACATGAATTGGGTTAGGTTTGCACAATAAAATTGGCATTCGTAATTCCATTGACGTGCTTCATAATTTATACAATATCATGACACTATAATGTTTTGGAATAGTCATAAAATGTTCTTGGACTGTTATAAAATATTTTCAAAGTATTACAAATATCACAATAAGTTTGTAAGACATTATAATGTTCTAGAATTGTCATAAAAAGTTTTTGGACTGTCATAAAATATTTCTAAAACATCACAAGTGCCACCAAATGTTCATACCACACTATAATGTTCTAGAATTGTTATAAAATGTTCTTAAACAGACATAAAATGTTTCTAAAATATCACGAGTGTCACAAAATGTTCTTAAGATACTATAATATTCTAGGACTGTTATAAAATGTTCAATTGTCATAAAATGTTGCTAAAATATTACAAGTGTCGCCAAAGGTTATAAAATGTTCTGGAGTTATCATAAAATGTTCTTAAGACACTATAATGTTCTAGAACTGTTTTAACATGTTTCTAAAATACCAGAATTGCACAAAATGTTTAGGAGTTATCTTAAAATGGTCAGACCACACTAAAATGTTTTATAACTGTCACATTAAAAAAAAAAAATTCATTGAAAATTTTAAAAGATTCTAAAAAGATTAATTAACCTTTAACCAGTTTTTATATATATATTATTGACAATTTGTCAAGATTAAAAATTAGAGAATGACAATTTGCAATTTATATAATTTTTGTAAGCCCTTTTGCAGACCAGGGCCCGTATGTCTTGCATCTGCAACATGCTTAGAAACCTCAAATAAGTAAACTTTAAGAAAAATAATGGTTTTGAACTTTATTCAATAACACAATTAACAATTCCAGCCGTTAGAATTTTGTAGTATGTTTGTGTATGTAAATGTGTAAGATGTGTAAAACAATATCAATTGCTTAAAATTTTTAAAAAATGTTTTTTGGTTTTAACTGATTTTGCTACATTGTATATTAATAATAATCTTGTATACGTTAGATGAACTCTTATTCAAAGATGACAAATAATTATGTTAATATCAGTGACAATGAGTTCCGACATTATTTCTTTATTTTTCTATGACCAACTTTCTTTGCATGCGAACGATTTTAATCGCGCCTTTCATCGTGTCATAATAGACATGTCACGGTGTGAATTCTTAATTTGTCTAATTTATTCAAATTACTACTTGGAATTCACTAATAATTAATTGCACCCAATTATGGTCACGGTGTGAATCTTATAAATATTAAAAAAAAGTAAACAAAAATTTCTTTAAACAATATAAAATATCGTTTCCTCAATAATTAAGTACCAATAAATTTTAAAATCATATTAAACGTTTCATATTTATCTTATCACATTAAAGCTGCTTCAATTAATCTCAAGTATACCTTTCACCTCACAACACAACATAATTGCAATTCAATCAGTCAAAATCCATCGACAATCAGCCTAATTACAAATTGCAATCAATAATCATGTTTTATATAATCCAATGATTTAATTGTTATGTGTGCGAAACGAAGGACATAGTTGCCGATTGCGAAACCGTTCCCGATTATTACTAGTCGATTGTTTAGTTGGCCACCATTGTGAATATTAAACCTACACACCAAGTAGAAATTTACATGAATAAACAATGCGATCTCATGTTAATAAACTTTCTTGGAAGATAAGCAATTAAAATTTATAATAATTATGATCGGGTTGCGTATATGTGCGTTCGTTAGTGCTATTGAAAACGTAATTGATCTACTAAATATTGTATGTTCTCATGTGAATAAGGAAAGTTATATTTGCTGAGAATTGAATTACATTTTTGGGGCCAATCAAATTTAATGACTATTTTGAAGACATTTGTTTTAATTATTATTTTACTTAACTTATTTTTATTGTTTTAGCTGTAAAAATAAAACTGTTTGCAAATTTTTCAAATTTATTCATCTATTTCATACTTAATTATAACGGAAATACGTGCGTGGGCACACATTGCAACACCCGTGCCGTTGTCTTTTTCTAATTTAAATAATAATTTATCACAGATAGAAAAATCTACATTGCGTTATGTTTTTATTATAATCTACATGTCTGTGTAGGAAAGTCATATAGACAATGGTACGCCGACCTTATTACCAGTCGACCTTCCTATATTTCATCGAAAAATATTGTTACATTTTAACACTTTGAAACATTCACCAATGATGCTTTTATAGTTTATATAATTCTACTTCTCATGATTAAGTGTCGCGTACTTTTCATTGCGGAAAGGCGTTCATTATAATGTTGAGAAATGCAATATTCTCTGTGTTATTAGTGTAAGAAATAAATTACTTTGTAAATGTATATATTATATATTCTGTAAGAATAATAAAATCATTTCTATTTTTTAATTCTTTTTTTTTTGTTTATTATTCAAATATATTTCCAAACACGCATAAATATAATTCATGAGTCCTTGACAAGCCGGATTTAGCCAGTGGGCTGTAATTCTTAGGACCCCAAGCCTATAGTTTATATTTTAACAAATCACCACAACATAATTACAAAGCTAATCTGACTCACGGCGTATTAATTGGTCTATATGGTATTAATGAGCTTGGTATTTGTACTGAATATGTTTTCATTGAATTTTTTATGTGTAGCAGTCACGAATTTTAATTAACAAACAATAATAGCTTTTTATTAATAACAACAATCTATAATAATTTTAAATTAAATCTAAGAAACGACTGAACCGAAACTTGCTTTAGCTACATCAAAGCAATACTAACAAACGGATATGAAAACAATTAACAGCTCTTTTATACTTTGGTAGCTTTTACTACAAACATCAATAAGTTGTTATTCATTTTGGCAACCTAACATAATAAGGACTTGAGGTGTTTGCAGCACTTTAAAAAGCTTTTAAAGCTTTTCAAAATTGTTAAAAGATTTTAAAAGTATTTAGATCACAAAATTTGTTTGAAGTAGCATTAAAAATAGTGAAATAAACAATGGAAATACTTCCAAATGTTTTCTACAAGCATCAGTTACATTTTTAGAATACAAACAAACTGCTAGAGACAGTCAACAAAAGCAAATCTAGGCTTTAGAATAGAAAAAGAAACCATACTCTACATTGATAAGGTGTTTTAATTTTTTAAGATGTGTTGAAAGTTTAAGAAAATTATTCAAACTCAAGAAAATTAACTTAAAAAATCATAAAAACTAATTTAGATTCTAGAAAATAGTGTTTGAAGTAAGTACTTGTAGATTGAAGCTTTTCAAAACTGTCAAACAATTCAAAAATGTTATAAAATTTAGTAGCAAAGTGTGAACTGCGTCACTATCACAAAAAAATATAAAGCCAACAATATCCAATGTATAAATACATTTTATAACAATTTTAACTACTTAATATTTATGCCACACAATTAGTAACAGTTTTGATTGTTTTAGAACATTTAATAATTGTTTAGGACCAATTTATATTAGTTCTGACATTCTGTAACATTTTATGATACCTGAAAAATATTTTGCAGTTAATAAATATACAGAAACATTTTGTAAAAGTTTTGACTATTTTAGAAAAGTGTATGATAGTTTGTATCCAAGGGATACATTTCAGGAATATTTTACTTACTATAGGACATTTTGTAATATTCTTGTGCTATAAATTAATCATAAATAGTTATCAATCAGTGCTTTAAAAGTATAAAACAAAAAATTAAATTTCCTTCTAGCAAGAATTTTTTTATAAACTTTTAAAACTGTTTAAATCAGTTTTTCGACTCTTACAATTAATATTTCAACGGTAAAAAATACAAAAAAAATTATTGGCAGTTTTATAAAATATGTTGACAGTTTAAAACATTTTGGACAGTTTAAAAACTGTAAATGACATTTTTGCTAGTGAAGCAAATTTTATACTATTTATTCAAAACTATTTCTGTACAATTTGGAAATATTTTTTGACAGTTAGGAATTATTTATATTTTTTCTGACAGTTTAATGATTGTTTCATAAAATCTTTTGACAGATTATATTTTTGACAATTCAAAATCATTTTGGAACAATTTGGAAATATTTAGAATTATTTAAAACAATTTTCAACAGTTTATAAGATATTTTATGATATATTTGACAGTTTAGAGCATTTTTTGACAGTTTAAAAACTTTAAATGATTATTTTGCTATTTTGACCAAATTTTATTATATTTTTGACAATTTGGAAGCATTTTTTGACAGTTTGGAACCATTTATAATTTTTTTAGCATTATTGACAGTTTAGACACTTTAAATGACATTATTGAAATTCTAAGCACATTTTGTATTATCTTTTAAATGTCAATAAGGTTCTCAAAATAAGAATAATGTTCCCCAACTGTCAGAATGTTGCTACTCAACTGTTAATCATAATTTGCAACTGTCAATAATGTTCTCAACAGTTATTATTATTTTCCAACTGTCAATAAAGTTTTTTAACTGTCAATCATATTCCCCGACTGTCAATAATGTTTCTTAACTAACAATAAAGTTTTCTAAATGAGAATAATGTTCCCCAACTATTAATAATGTTGTTTCTCAATTATCAATCATATTCTCCAACAGTCAATGATGTCTCTTAACTGTCAATAATGTATTCCAACTGTCAATAATGTTTTCTAGTTGTCAATATTGTTCATAAGCTAGGCAAGAGTGTTTGTGATCTAATTTCTTGTTCACAAACACAATGGCGGGGCACTCAGTTTATTAATTGCAGGACGGTAGTTTCAATTGTGTGCCCGCCCACCCGCCCAAGTGTTTGTGATTCAATTTTGTTATAACAAACATTTAAAACCAGCCTACCCGGGTAGTGTATTGATTACAGGACAGTAGTTTTAACATGAGTTTACGCTCACCTACTTAAGTGTTTGTAAACAAAAAGCTGAACAACAAAAACTTGGGCGGGTGGGTGGGAACACAGTTTATTAATTACGGGACAGTAGTTTTAACTCAAGTGCTCACCCACCCGCCTAAGTGTTTGCGATCAAACTTTTAGTTTAAATACACTTGGGCGGGTTAGTGTAAACACATTTTATTAATTGCAGGACAGTATTTTTATTTGGAGTGCCTACAAATCACTCTAAAGCTTATTAATGAATCAAAATTTTAAAACAGATTGTTTCAGCCGCCCATCCAAGGTTGGATTACAACCTTCTACTGTGATAAAATGACTTCTGACGTCTGCACAGAATACAAATATTCAAATCTTTAATAACAAACGTTTGGGCGGGTGGGTGGGTTACTCCAAAGCTAGTTATTAGAAAGTTAAATCACAACTTTCTCTTGCGGTAAAATGACTTCTGACGTTCGCACAAAAGACAAATATTTAATTCTTTAATAACAAACACTTATAAGGGTGATTGGGTCACTTTAGAGCATGGTACTAGACCAAAACTTTGAAATAGAGTATCCTATCTATTCACCCACCCAATAGCTAGTTATAAAAAAGTTAGATCACTACCTTCTCTTGTAGTAAAATTACTTCTAATGTCTGCACAAAAAATTAATGTTAAAATTTTTAATAACAAACTTTTGGGCGGGTGGGCGGTATACTCCAAAACATGGTAACGAACCAATACTTTGGAATAAAGTGTCTTACCTACTTACCCAAGCGTTAGTTATTAAGAAACTTCAACCGTTTCTTGCGGTAAAAAAAATTTTACGTCCGCACAGAAGACAAATAAATTTCTTGATAACAAACACTTGGGCGGGTAGTTGGGTTACTCCAAAGCATGGTAATAAGCCAATACTTTAGAATAGAGTGCCCCACCCACCCACCTAAGTGTTAGTTATCAAAAGGTTAGACCACAATCTTCTCTTGCGGTAAAATGACTTCTAACGTCCGCTTAGAAGATAAATATTTAAATCTTCAATAACAAACTCTTGGGCGGGTAGGTGGGTTACTCCAAAGCGGGGTACTAAGCTAATACTTTGGAATAGAGTGTTCCACCCACCCGCCAAAGCGTTAGTTATTAAGAGATTAAATTACGACCTTTTCTTGCAATAAAATGACTTCTGAAGTCCGAATAGAAAACAAACATCCAATTCTTTAACAAGAAGTACTTAGTCGGGTGGATGGGATATTTCAGAACATTGTAACAGATCAATACTTTGGAATAGATTGTTCTACTCACCCACCAACCTTTTATTTCTGACGTTTGCATAGAAGACAAACATTTAATTCTTTAATAATAAACACTTGGACGGGTGGGTGAGTCACTCCAAAGCATAGTACTAAGCCAATACTTTAAAATAGAGCATTACACCCACTCACACAAGCGTTAGTTATTAAAAGGTTAGATCACAATCTTTTGCGGCAAAATGACTTCTGAGGTAAGCATAGAAAACAAACATTCAATTTCTTGATAACAATTACTTCTGCAAGTAGGCGGATTACTCCAAAGCATAGTATTAGGCTAATATTTTAGAATAGAGTGTCTCACCCATCCACCCAAGTGTTAGTATTCAAAAGGTTAAAACACAAACTTCTCTTGCGTTAAAATGACTTTTGACGTTCACATAAAAAAGAAATATTCAAATCCTTGATAACAAACTTTTGGGTGGGTGGGTGAGTCACTCCAGAGCATAATACCAGGTTAATACTTTGGAATAGAGTGTCCTACCTATCCACCTAAGTATTAGTTATTAAGAGATTATATCACAACCTTCTCTTACAATAAAATGACTTTTCACGTCTGCATAGAAGACCAACATTTAGTTCTGTGCTAACAAACACTTGGGCGGGTGGGTAGATTACTTCAAAGCATGGTACTAAGCCAATACTTTAGAATAGAATGTCCCACATACCCACTCAAATATTAGTTATTAAGAGATTAAATTACAGATTTTTCTTGCAATAAAATGACTTTTGACGTCCACATAGAAATATTCAGATCCTTGATAACAAACTTTTGGGTGGGAGGCTGGGTCACTTTAGAGCATGGTACTAAGCCAATATTTTGGAATAGAATGATCCATCTATGTACCCAAGTGTTAATTGACAAGAAGTTAGACCACAATCTTCTCTTGCGATAAAATGACTTCTGACGTCCGCAAAGAAAACAAACATTTAGTTCCTTGATAACAAAAATAAAATAAAATAGAGTCCCACCCACCCACTCAAGCGTTAATTATCAAAAGGTTAAATCAGAACTTTTTCTTGTGTTAAAATGACTTCTGAGGTCCGCATAGAAGACAAACGTTCAATTCCTTGATAACGATTACTTGAGCGGGTGAGCGAGTCATTCCAGAACGTGGTACCCGGCCAGTATTTTAGAATAAAGTATCCCACCTACACAACCTTCTCTTGCGGTAAAAAAATGACTTCTGACGTCCTCATAAAAGTCAAATATTCAAATTCTTGATAATAAACATTTGGGTAGGTGGGTGGGTCACTCCAGAGCATGGTACTATGCCAATACTTTGGAATAGAATGACTCATTCACCCACCCAAGTGTTAGTTTGTTAAGAGGTTAGACTACAATTTTATTTTGCGATAAAATGACTTCCGGCGTGCTCAAAGAAGACAAACATTTAATTTCTTGATAACAAACACTTGGGCGGGTGGGCAGGTTACTTCAGAGCAGGGTAACAAGGCAATACTTTAAAATAGAGTGTCTCAACTACCCACCCAAGCGTTAGTTATCAAAAGGTTAGATCACAATCTTCTCTTGCGGTAAAATGACTTATGAGATCTGCATAGAAGACAAACATTAAATTTCTTAACAACGAATATTTGGGCGGGTAGGTAGGTCACTCCAAACTATGATTACGGGCCAAGAGAGTCTCCCATCCACCCTCCCAAGCGTTAGTTATCAAGAGGTTAGATAACAACTTTTTCTTGCAATAAAATGACTTCTGGCGTCCGCATAGAAGACAAACTTTAATTTCTTGATAACAAACACTTGGGCGGGTAGGTGGGTCACTCCAGAGCATGGTACCAGGCCAATACTTTGGAATCTAATATTAATTGTAGAAAAAACAAAAACAAACAAAAATCTCTCAACAATATTTTTGCAAAACTTTTAAAACAATTATATATATATATATATTGAAATTATTGAATAGGTGGATTCATATATAGAATTTAGATTAAAAAAAAATGTATGAAGTAAAAATTACATTATTTAAAGAAATTTAGAGAAAATTGCTTTGTACTTTATCTGTAAAATTGTCTTCTAAAGACATTTAATTTAAAGAAAAAATTATAATCAACCAACAATGACAATTTATTTTTATTTCCATTAGAAATAAAAATTTATAATAATATTTTATTAGTCAACATCGTGTTGTTGGTATACATATATTATCATCATATAAGCTACTGCAGTTACTATCTCGTCCATTTACAAGGTAATTTAATTTCACCGCAACATAAAAATTACATTAAATATGTACACTTACCATTTGCAATGTCAAACAGGTTTCATGTCGAAAACGAAATGTATGTTTACAAACATTACAAAATTTCCCAACCAAAATAATTTAAAACTGGTAATGTTATACATAAATATGTACTAAAAAGTATAATGATGACAAGTTTAATTTTAATTATTGAGATTTTGCAATTTGCACTCACTTTAAATTGCAAAATCTCAATAATTGATTAAAATTAAAAAAAAAAAATTTTTAGAATAGTCTTTAACAAAAATAGTAATATTATTAAAGCCTCAAAACCTAGCACATATGCAACATAAAGGTAAATAATTTAGAATGTATGTTGCAACTTTTTATAATTAAAAATAATTAAAATAACTAATCAATTCTATATACGGTGTACGTAGCTAATCAACAGTTATGTACTATAACTAATTTAATTATACTATTAAGTAAAATTATAAAATGTATATTAATCATTAAATGTATAACAATTTTATTACATTATAACGCATTTCCAAATAATACACGATTTTTCCTGATTAATTAACAATTTAGGAGTGTAGCAAAACAATATATTTTTCACTTTGACCTTTCACTAACTACATTATTTTCAGACAAGGCCACATTTTAACCTACTTCATACTCGTTTTTCCAAAACAATAAATATATAACAGATTCTATTTTACAAGATTGCGCAACTTATTCTCAGCATTGATTGTATATGCAATGTGAACGTTTGAATTAATTAAGGAGAAATTAATTAGTTTCACTTTCCTAGGTAGCGAGGAAATTGTTTTAGTTTAGATTTATATATTATAATTTTTTTCTTCTTCTCATTTCTCTCAAGCAGCCAACATAACAATGCTAATGTTGGCATCGCGTGAACGTGACTGTATTTATTGCTATTATTGTAATCGGATTATACAACAGAGAACTGGTTATAGTTATGCATTAGGTCATGCATACAGTCCATAGTAGGTTAACGGTCACAAAAACTACTATCACTTTCTTCGCAAATGAAAACGAAAACCACATAGAATAATAATGTTATGATAATATGCAAAAGATATAATAAATAATTGTTATAAATTTACGCTATAATGGGTCTGTTTTTATGTTATCAAATTACAGCATGATTTTATTACTTTGAGGATATCGTAATTCGAGAATAATTGTTGCTGTCTTAAGAATTTAATAAGAAATTATTCCAATACTTTGTGGAGCGTGTAAAAATAGTTAGCAGCTACTTTATCTTTCTCTTAGTTGAATAGCAAATGTTCTTGTTTTGTCTAAAAATACTAATAAACAATTCAATGTGGTACTTGTCAAATTTACACTATTTAATCTGCATACGCACCTTGTAGAATCATAATAAATTACAGAGTGAAAGTAAACCAGCATGGATTTAAATGTATTTCAATTTAAGTGAAATTTCGGTGTAAAACTCATTTGAATTTATTATGTTTCGATTGGAATGTTACAATAACATTAAAATATATTGAGCAGGTCAATCTGTTAAGGAAATACCTGCGCTTTAGTACATAAATATGTCACATTCAGACAATCTTTACTGTTTATTTGTTAGGAAACATTGTTTTAAAATTAAATCGTAAACGTATTTAATTTAAACTTAATTTTTGTAGTTTGATTAAATTTTTGACAGTTGAAGATTTGCTAGAGACAGATTTATTTTAAAAATGACCTATTATTAAGATCTGTAGTGCCCCACTGGATATTTCCTTCTTTGTAAACGTTAAAAGTCTCTTTATCACAAAAGGAGATAATAAAATCTAAACTTTTTGATAACAGACACTTGGGCGGTTGTGTGGGCAGTTTTTCATCAATCTACTACTACTACTACTATTAAGATGTGTAGTACCACGCCCACCCGCGCAAGTGTCCGTCATTAGAAAATTGGATATTACCTTCACTAGAAACGTTAAAAGTCTTTTTATCACAAGAGGAGATAATGATACTCATTTTTTTGATAACAAACACTTGGGCGGATGGGTGGATAATTCTTTATCAAACTATTAATCTGTTATTAAAATCTGTAGTACCCCCTAATGTCCGTCATCAAGAAATTAGATATTTTCTTCTCTACAAACGTTAAAAGTCTTTTTATCACAAGAGAAGATGATGATATTCAACTTTTTAATAGCAAACACTTGGGCAGGTAAGCAGGCTATTCTTCATCAAACTATTGACTCATTATTAAAATCTGAAGTACCCCACCCACTCTCCCAAATGTCCGTCAACAAAAAATTATAAAAAAAATTCTCTGCAAATACTAAAAGTTTTTTATCACAAGAGGAGATGATTATATCCAACTTTTTGATAAAAAACACTTGGAAGGGTGGGTTGGCCATTCTTTATCAAACTATTGACTTATTATTAAGATTTGGAGTACCACGCCCACCCGCCCAAGTGTCCGTCATCAAGAAATTGAATATTTTCTTTTCTGTAAACGTTAAAAGTCTTTTTTATTACAAAAGGAGATAATGATATTTATTTTTTTAATAACAACCATTTGGGCGGGTGGGTAGGCTATTCTTCATTAATCTATTAACTTGTTATTAAAATTTGGAGTACCCCGCCCACCCGCCTAAGTGTCCGACATTAAAAAATTAAATATTACCTTTTTTTGCAAATGTTACAAGTTTTTATTACAAGAGGAGATGATGATATCCAACTTTTTGATAACAAATATTTGGGCGGGTGGGTGGGCCATTCTTCATCAATCTATTGACCTGTTATTAAGTGTCCGTAATAAAAAAAATTGGATATTTATTTCTCTGTTAAAAGACTTTTTATCACAAAAGAAGATGATGATATCCAACTTTTTGATAACAAACACTTGAGCGGGTAAGTGGCCCATTCTTCATCAAACTATTGACCTATTATTTATACCTGAAGTACCCCGCTTATTCTTCATCAATCTATTAATCCGTTATTAAGATCTGTATTAGGGTTGCCCCAATACTAAGGAAGCGGTGCTATCGTCGGTACGTGTATGGAGATCTGTCTCTAGTTGAAACAATTGATCCTTATTGATTGAGTGGTAGGTAGATAACATAAAACTCTCTTTGTACTGTTAAAAATTATTTCATAATAATTATTACATTGACATTTTAAATATTTAATTAATAAAATAAACACAATTTTCTCTGAAATACACAAGTTCACATCACACGGAATTTGCAAACTCATACAAGTGCATATAGACTTGAGCAATAATAAGTCTTCATTCACTTTCAGAAGTTAGTATTTTATTATAATTATGTTAATAATAGCAATCGAAGGTTGGGGATTAAAAAATTGAAGAGAACGGATCGACCATAAACAATGAGGAAATAACAATTGACCTTAGCTAATTAATTGATGAATACTGTTCTTACTTTAGATATTAATATAAAACAAATAAAATCACCCAAAAGATTTCAAGGATAATCCCATTAAAACACCTTTCTGTTTCTGTTTTTTTTTTTTCAATTTTATGTTATATGTGTAGTATCCGCCCAAGCTTTGAAATGAAGAATTTATTAGCTCCATAAAAATATAATTATCTTGATAAATTGTAAAGATCAAAATATGTAATCAACATCGTTTATAATTTGTGTCAGATAATTTTTTTTCAATGCCATCTTATATGATGATGCGGCTTGTTAAATTTTATGAAGAATTATTTATGGGTGATAAATTGATGAAATTGATATTATCACGCAACTTATTAATTAAATTAAAATACCGCAAACTATCGCAGCATAACAATTCAATGTTAAAATTGTGATTTTAATCTAATTGATACATTAAAACTGAACTGAATTTCACTTCCAATAAATAAGCATTGCAAAATAAGATAAACACTTCATTTCATCCTAAAATAAAAATCAAAACATCGACAACAAACAAGTTACATCCAATCGGATTTGATTTACAACCGCCGCTTTCGCACAATAATTGCACAAACGCAAACAAAACGTACGATATTCAGACGGCAACATCATTATTCAGGCTCGTGATATACTAAAGCGATCTCTGCCCCATCGAGATCGATCGATTTCGAAACGCACCTGTCGCTATCCGATTCTCTTTGCGTAACCTAACAGCATAGTCTCTTCTGTTGATATTTCGATTAATATTAACCTAATTCCAATGCAACTAAGGTCAACCAATCGGACCATCCTAATTCACACTTTATCAATCAAATACATTCCTAGAAAGCTGATTTATGTTAAATATTCCAAACATCTGTGGGTTGGTAATTTGTTATTTGGCAAAATATTTGTGGAATTAATGCAGCATTGACAATATGTTAATGATAATAAAGCAACAATCAATTTAATAGTTCGGACTATATGTCATGATTCTGCAAGTAATGTAGAAAATGTAATTATGCATCTACATGACCGTGAATAAGTGGCCCAAATATGCAGTAACCTGTTTATAATTGCTAAATTGTGATTGATATTGCACAATTGGTATGCAGAGTATCCTAATTGATATAGTTAAAAATGTGAAGAATAAAGGTTAACTTTTAAAAGGTGTGGAAATTAATGAGCTGTGATGATGGCAATATTTGTCATTAGACAATTTTTAGCAATTTAAAGATTTATGTTATTATCCTGAAGCATTTACAACACAAGATTACTTTTGAACTATATTCAAGTTAAAAATAAAGCTTAATTTACTTTTTGAATTTTTATTAATTATAAATATTAATTTTATTTCAATTTTCTATTCATTTTACGTATAAATCATCCTTAAATATATTCCAATTGCATTTTTAAAAATTTAAGTTTTTATGGTTGCCCAGACTGCTAAATTATTGCAGTTGGTACCGGCGGAATTGACAGCTGATGAAGTACTACTTTTGGTGCATCAAAATTTGCATATAAAGTTGTTAAAATCTCGCGAATGAACTTGTAAAATCTTGTCGGAGTGTAGTTTAGTGAGTGTTGAATCGTTTGTGATAGATTAAATCTGAATTTATTTAGATTCTTTAATAAAAAAATGTGTGAGTGCAATGCATTGGATTGGGCCGTGCAGAGCTGCGTAGCCGGGGATATTTTAAGTTAAAATCTTTTGATTGATTTATTTTACGTTACTCGGATTGTAGTAATTGAAATAAATTGTGTGAATTATATCGATTGAATTGGTTTTATATTGATTTAGTTCTAAAATATTGTTATTAAAGTAACCGCTCATCCGAGCGGTTCCGAACTTACCCGAACAAATATGCTTGCAGTTTTTGCATTTTAATTGAATTTTAATTTGTTAACATATTTTATCTTAATATAATAACATCAAAAATAATAAGATAGGAAGAAAATCTTGCTTTAATATATCCCAATTGCATCTTTAAATATTTATGTTTTTATGATTGCCCAGACTGCAAAATTATTTCAGTTGGTTCCGGCGGAATTGACAGCTGATGAGGTGCTACTTTTGGTGCATCAAAATTTGCATAAAAAGTTGTTAAAATCACGCGAATGAACTTGTAAAATTTTATCGGAGTGTAGTTTAATGAGTGTTAAATCGTTTGTGATAGTTTAAATCCGAATTTAATCAAATTTCTTAATAAAAAAGTGTATAAGTGCAATGTATTGGATCGGGCCGTGCGGAGCATCGTAGCCGGGGATATATTAAGGTAAAAATCATTTGATTGATGTATTATATGTTACTCAGATTAAAGTAATTGCTATAAATTGAGTAATATGTATTGAAATGAATTAATAATTTATTCAAAATCAGTCAATCGAATCACAGCGGCCAAGGGTCAAGCATAGACAATTGTTTCGGTTCTACAAACCTCGTCAGTATGCCTTGTACGACCACGGCATCGCATGATAGCGAAGACAATTTTGAATAAATATTTCGGTGCTTATGAACACAATTGATATTATAAATAATCAAACGAAAGACTGGTTTGCCATCTAGTTGCAATTTTTAATACTAAAATGTCCGCATTAATCGGTATCATTTTTGCATTTATGCAATTGGCAGTCATTTCGCGGCTATAACGATTTTGAATCGCCAATAAATTATGAAATGAATTAATAATTTATTCAAAATCAGTCAATCGAATCACAGCGGCCAAGGGTCAAGCATAGACAATTGTTTTTTACTGACGAGGTTTGTAGAACCGAAACAATTGTCTATGCTTGACCCTTGGCCGCTGTGATTCGATTGACTGATTTTGAATAAATTATTAATTCATTTCATAATTTATTGGCGATTCAAAATCGTTATAGCCGCGAAATGACTGCCAATTGCATAAATGCAAAAATGATACCGATTAATGCGGACATTTTAGTATTAAAAATTGCAACTAGATGGCAAACCAGTCTTTCGTTTGATTATTTATAATATGTATTGATTGAATTGGTTTTATATTGATTTAATTCTAAAATATTGTTATTAAAGTAAAGGCCTATCCGCCTATCCGAACGGTTCCGAACATACCCGAACGAATATTTTGCAATTTTTGCATAGTTGCCTAGTAAAATTATTGTATTTTAATTAATTTTTAATTAGTTACAACATATTTTATCTTAATATAATAGCATCAAAAATAATAAGATATATTATAATCAGAATCATAGAAAGTAAATCTTGCTTTAATATATCCCAATTGCATCCTTAAACATTTATATTTTTATGGTTGCCCAGACTGCTAAATTATTGCAGTTGGTACCGGCTGAATTGACAGCTGATAAGGTGCTACTTTTGATGCATCAAAATTTACATAAAAAGTTATTAAAATCACGCGAATGAAATCTTATCGGAGTGTAGTTTAGTGAATGTTGAATCGTTTGTGATAGTTTAAATCCGTATTTACATACATTTTTTAATAATAAAGTGTGTGAATGCAATGCATTAAATCGGGCCGTGCGGAGCATCATAGGTAGGATATTTTAAGGTAAAAATCATTTGATTGATGTATTGTATGTTACTGAGATTGTAGTAATTGTAATAAATTGTGTAAATTGTATTGATTGAATTGGTTTTATATTGATTTAGTTCTAAAATATTGTTATTAAAATAAAGCACATCCGAGTGGTTCCGAACTTACCCGAACTCTTTTTTTATTTATAATATTAATTTTATTGATTCTAAACATTAAATTTGTTTCACATTTCTATTTATATTACGTATAAATCTTCCTCAAAAATATCCCAATTGCATTCTTAAATATTTATATTTTTATGATTGCCCAGACTGCAAAATTATTGCAGTTGGTACCGGCGGAATTGACAGCTGATAAGGTGCTACTTTTGGTGCATCAAAATTTACATAAAAAGTTATTAAAATCACGCGAATGAACTTGAAAAATTTTATCGGAGTGTAGTTTAGTGAGTGTTGAATCGTTTGTGATGGTTTAAATCTGAATTTATTTAGATTTTTTAATAAGAAAATGTGTGAGTGCAATGCATTGGATCGGGCCGTGCAGAGCTGCGTAGCCGGGGATATTTTAAGGTAAAAATCATTTGATTGATGTATTGTATGTTACTCAGATTGCAATAATCGTTATAAATTGAGTGAATTGTGTTGATTGAATTGGTTTTAAATTGATATATTTCTAAAATATTGTTATTAAACAAAATGCTTATCCAAGTGGTTCCGAACTTACCCGAACAAATGTATCTCAAAGTAACAAAGATTTTAAACTTTTTTTTTAATTTATAATATTAATTTTATTGATTCTAAACATTAAATTTGTTTCACTTTTCTATTTATATTACGTATAAATCTTCCTCAAAGGTATCCCAATTGCATTCTTAAATATTTATATTTTTATGGTTGCTCAGACTGCTAAATAATTGCAGTTGGTACCGGCGAAATTGACAGCTGATTAAGTACTACTTTAGTGCACCAAAATATGCATAATTAGTTATTAAAATCACGCGAATGAACTTGAAAAATCTTATCGGAGTGTAGTTTAATAAGTGTTGAATCATTTGTGATAGTTTAAATCTGAATTTAATTACATATTTTAATAAAAAAAGTGTGTGCGTAGAATGCATTGGATTGAGCCGTGCGGAATAGCGTAACTGAGATATTTTAAGGTAAAAATCATTTGATTGATGTATTGTATGTTACTCAGATTGTAGCAATCCTAATAAATTGAGTGAATTGTATTGATTTAATTGGTTTTATATTGATTTAGTTCTAAAATATTGTTATTAAAGTAAAAGCCCATCCGAGCGGTTCCGAACATACCCGAACGAATGTGTTTGTGCAATTTTTGCATTGTTACCCGATGTAACACGATTAGAAGCCAATGAGCAGTTATAAACACAGTGAAATTATTGTATTTTAATTAAATACAACATATTTTGTCCTAATATAATAGCATCAAATGTAATTATAATTACGACCGTAGTAAAGAAATCTTGAATATCTAATTTGCGCCTCTATCACCTCTAGAAGAGAATAAAAATTACATAATTTTCATATTTATTCAACAAAATTAACCAGTTTCAGTTATTCTATGCAAAATGTTTTTTTGGACTTTCTTGTTCCCAACCATTCAATGATAACGTTAATAAATTGCATCAACAAAAAGAATTAAAAAAAAATTGTTGCAAACTATTTTCAAATTGTAATCTTGCAATGATTTATACAATTACTGCAAGTATAGCATTAAATTTGTTTTTTTAACTTAACTATTATTTATGTTTAAACCCCACCTTTCAATCGCAACCCCTGATAAAATTGCAGCCAAAATGGCGTTAAATAAATTATTTTTTTTTTAATTTATTATTTGTTTAATAACAATGATTAATTTACCGACATTTTGATTTGTTACCCACCCTTCAGTCGCAACCTCTATTAAAGTTACAGTCAAAAACAACTTTAAATTAAAGACTTACCTAATTTTACCATTTTTAGTAATACATATATTGAAATTTTAGTTGTTGTAATTTGTTACTCACCTTTCAGTCGCAACCCGTTTAGAAAATTACACAAAATTACAGCAAAAAATTTAAAAGTTAATATGTTTTATTTTGTTGATACTTATTATGTCTAAATTATTTTAGTTAAGATTTGTCACCCACCCTTTAACCGCAACCTCTGATAAAATTACCGTCAAAACAAAATTAAATAAAACGATTGTTTAATTTAACTCATTTGTTTTATAACAATGACCAATTTACTGTTTTTTTGATTTGTTACCCACCCTTCAGTCGCAACCCCTGCTAAAGTTGTTGCCAAAAATAGCGTTAAATTTAATATTTTTTTAGTTTAACTAATTTTATTGATTCTTATATCAAAACTACTATCATATATTTGTCCTCCACCCTTCAGTCGCAACTTCTATTAAAATCACAACAAAAATGACAAAAAGATTTTTTATTTAATCAATTTATTGTTTCTTTATTTGTCACCTACTCTTCAGTCACAACCTCTGCTAAATTTACAGCCAAAAACAGCGTTAAATTAAACAATTCTATAATTTAATCAATTTTATTAATATTATTTATATTAAAATTACGCTTGTTGTAATTTGTCACCCACCCTTCAGTCGCAAGTACTTACTAAATTACAGCAAAAAGAGCAATATTTTTTTTTTATTTAACCTATGTTGTTAATAGCTAGGATTAATTTACAGCTATTGTAATTTGTTACCCACCCTTCAGTCGCAACCTCTTGTACAGTTACTGCCAAAAACCGCGTTAAAGTAATTCTTTGTTTTAATCAATTTTATTGATACTAATATTGGAGTTACGGCTGAATTTGACACACACTTTTTAGACGCAAGTTTTAATAAAATTAAGTTAAAAATTACAAAGTTTTTGAGTAAAATAGAAAAAATTGTCAAAAAATACAATTTTTTGTTGAGTTTTGTATAATTTTTTGTTATTATATTAAATATTGTTTTAGCAAGTTGTAACTAGTGACAAAAAGTGCACAAATTTATGTATTTAAAAAAGTAAAATGCAAAAAATTGTCAAAAAGTGGGAATTTATTGCTAGTTTTGATTTTGAGTTTCTTAGAGAAAGTGATATTTAATTAATTAAAGACCAACACTTGGTCTGCCCAAGGTGGGTCACTTTAGATCTAAATTACCATCAAGTACTTTAAACTGCAGTGCTTACTCACCAATTCAACTGTTTGTTGTTAAAGGTATGAAAGTTTTTTTTCTCTGCAAGTGTAAGAAGTTTATTAGTCAGAAAAGGAAGAGGTGTTATTTAATTTTTTAATAATTAACACTTGGGCGGATTGATAGGTCACCTTAAATCGTAATTACCATCAAGTAGTTTGAACAGAAGTGTGCATCTTGTCAACCAAATGTTTGTTATTAAAGAATTGAAAATATTTATTTTTTGCAAGTGTTAGAAGTGTTTAAATCAGAAAATAAGAAAGTAATATCCAATTACCATTAAGTAGTTTGAACAGGAGTGCCTACTCACCTGCCAAATTGTTTGTTATCAAAGAATTCAAATGTGTTTTTTTCTGTAAGTGTGAGAAGAAGAGAAGATGATGTTGAATTTCTTAATGACCAACATTGGGCCGGTGGGTAAGTTAATCTAGATTATGAATACCATTGAGTTGTTTGAACTGGATTGCTCACCTATCTGAGTAGATATTATTTTTTTTTCTGCTAGTGTTAGAAATTCCTTAGTCAAAAGAGAAGAAGGCGGTAACCAATATCTTGATGACCAACATTTCGGACTACTCACTTACTCAAAAGTTTGTTAACCAAAATTGGAAGTTTCTTCTCTTTGCAAGTGTTATCTGAGTGGATATTATTTTTTCTCTGCTGGTGTTAGAAATTTCTTAGTCAAAAAAGAAGAAGGCGGTAACCAATATCTTGATGACCAACATTTTGGACTACTTACTCACTCAAAAGTTTGTTAACAAAAATTGAAAGTTTTTTTTCTTTGCAATTGTTAAAAGTTTTTTTTTTGGTGGTTAAGGCGACATTTTTTTTAAAGACTTACACGCGTGTGCGGCACTGAAATAATTTGTGCATAAACCTTCCTAACTTGTTGTTGGACTGGGCGAGTGATGACTCAGCACTGCTACTTTCGGGTTTCTGCAAACATAAAAAAAAGATTAATTAAGCGGTTGAGAGAAGGTTTGAGGTGGTTTGAAAAGATCTTGTTATCGGACGTTAAACAACGCTTTGGTGCTGCGGAATAAATGGTTTTTATGGCGGTTGCAGCGGATCGGTGAGGATTGGCGGCGTTCTAGTTGAAGTTGTTGAGCGGCGATTATTTGGTTCAGTTAAGGCTTGGAGTTGCAGTTTCAGATGACGTGGATACTGCTTTGAAACTGGTTAGTGATTATTTTTCTTACGGAGTTAGTCCAGACGCGCTGACAAAACGTTGGTGAGATTTCCGCGTTGGAGCTCCGGATAGTGGAAGCGCAGTCACAGTTAAGACTTTGGAGGGCCGTACCTCAACCGCCTTTGGAGCAACCGCTTCTGCAACAGCAACAATTACTTCTATAGAGACAAAGGACGGTCTTTGGCGAGGGCCGGTCTCTAGTCGTCTAAGAGGATTTTGGTTGGTGGTCTGTAAAAGTATTTTAATCTAGAGATTATCTTCTTTGGTCCAATTTATTTTAGAGCAAATTTTATGGCTATTCCTTGGACTAGATCTTTGTGATCTTGAAATTAGGTGATAGCAGCGTTCTTCACGGTAGGTATTTTGTCGGTGTTGAATCTCTTAAAGTCGTTTTTTTTAGTCTTCCGGATTGTTCTCCGTTTTACGTTTTTCTTCAAAGTCATCTCAGGTGCCTGGTGCTGTGAAGTTTGCTTTTAACAAGGTTTTGCTAAGGGTTAGATTGGTGGTTATATTAGAATCTGTAGATTCTTCTTCAGTTTTCTATGTTGCAGTTTTACTGAGATGGCTTGGGGATAGTACGTAGCTGTGGTGTGGTAAAAACATTTTCACATTTTGCAGGCTTTGGCAAAGATCTGACTGATAAATTGTAACTCGTTGTTAGAAAAGATGACTTGTGGGTAACCAAAGCAATAAAAGATCTTATGTTCCAAGAGTTGGCACGTCTTTTTGTTGATGGCGCTTGACACTGATCCATCGAGTGCACATGTTCATCACCGTTAGGGCGAAGCGGTTTTTTTCTTGGGTGACCAAGTCTAAGATAGTGAACCTTGCGGGCGGAAACTCCTCGACGGGACGCAAGGTCGTGCTGGCGTCGCCGGGGCCGGATGCCGATAGAACAATCGGTTGGTGACATATTTTTTGTTAAGTTAGTCCAGACGCGCTCACAAAACGATAGTGATATTCAGTTTTTTGGTAACTAACACTTGGGCAGGTGGATGGGCCACTTCAGTTTAAACTATTGACCGGTTGTTATAATCTGGAGTAACTTATCCACCCACACACTGTCAGTTATTAAAAAATTGAATGTTGGCTTTTTATCTAATCTTTTAATAAGTAACACTTGGGCGGGTGAATGGGCCCTTCCAATTTACACTATTGACTGGTAATTATGATTTGAAGCGATAGTGGTGATTAATTTCTTAATAAATAACACTTGGGCGAAAAGGTGAGTTACTTCTGTTTAAGCTACTGACCATTAATTATGATTGGGAGTAATTCATTTACCCGCCAAAGTGTTTTTCATCAAGAAATGAGAAGTTTGCATTCTCAAAAGAAGAAAAGAGAAGATGGCGATATTCAATCTACTAATAAATAACAATTGGATGAGTAGTTGAGCTACTCTAGATTAAATTTTTTGATAAATTTACAGTTGAGTGGGTGAGTAGGCCACTCCAGTTCAAATTACTGACCGGTTATCATAATCTGGAGTGTTCCACCTACCTGCCCAAATGTCCATCATCTTGAAATTAAAAGTTTACCTTTTTTGCAAACATTAGAAGATTTTTTTGTCACAAGAGAAGATAATGATGTATAGTCTTTTGATAATATAATTTTGGGTGGGTGGGTGGGTTACTTTAGTGTCAACTACTGACCGGTTATCATGATCTAGAGTGTCCCACCCGCCCGCCGAAGTGTTTGTTATCAAGAAATTTGCTTATTCTCACACTTGTTGCGTTTTTGCTGTTTTTATAATGACAGATTAAATGACAGTTGTCACTAATACGTCAGAAGTAGGTACAATAACAAATTTCTTGATAACTAACACTTGTGCGGGTGGGCGGGAACACAGTTTATAAATATTGAGCCGGTGGTTTGATACAGTGCTCCCGCCCACCCGCCCAAGTGTTTGTTATCAAGAAATTTGCTTATTGTCACACTTGTTGCGTTTTTGCTGTTTTTATAATGACAGATTGAATGACAGTTATCACTAATACGTCAGAAGTAAGTACAATAACAAATTTCTTGATAACTAACACTTGGGCGGGTGGGCAGGAACACAATTTATAAATATTGAGCCGGTGATTAGATACAGTGCTCCCGCCTACCCGCCCAAGTGTTTGTTATCAAGAAATATGCATATTCTCACACTTGTTGCGTTTTTGCTGTTTTTATAATGACAGATTGATTGACAGTTGTTACTAATCCGTCAGAAGTAGGTACAATAACAAATTTCTTGATAATTAACACTTGTGCGGGTGGACGGGAACACAGTTTATAAATATTGAGCCGGTGATTAGATACAGTGCTCCCGCTCACCCGCCCAAGTGTTTGTTATCAAGAAATTTGCTTATTCTCACACTTGTTGCGTTTTAGCTGTTTTTATAATGACAGATTGAATGACAGTTATCACTAATACGTCAGAAGTAAGTACAATAACAAATTTCTTGATAACTAACACCTGGGCGGGTGGGCGGGAACAAAGTAAATAAATATTGAACCGGTGGTTTAATACAGTGTTCTCGCCTACCCGCCCAAGTATTTGTTATCAAGAATTTTGCTTATTTTTTTACTTGTTGCGTTTCTGCTGTTTTTATAATGACAGATTGAATGACAGTTATCACTAATACGTCAGAAGTAAGTACAATAACAAATTTCTTGATAATTAACACTTGGGCGAGTGGGCGGGAACACAGTTTATAAATATTGAACCGGTGGTTTGATACAGTGCTCTCGCCCACTCGCTCAAGTTTCTTGAAAACTAACACTTGGGCGAGTAGGCGTGAACACAGTTTTTAAATATTGAGCCGGTGTTTGATACTGTGCTCTCGCCCACCCGCCCAAGTGTTTGTTATCAAGAAATTTGCTTATTCTCACACTTGTTGCGGTTTTGCTGTTTTTATAATGACAGATTGAATGACAGTTGTCACTAATACGTCAGAAGTAGGTACAATAACAAATTTCTTGATAACTAACACTTGGGCGGGTGGGTGGGAACACAGTTTTAAAATATTGAGCCGGTGCGGTGGTTTAATACAGTATTTCCGCTCACCCGCCCAAGTGTTTGTTATCAAGAAATTTGTTTATTCTCATACTTGTTGAGTTTTTGCTGTTTTTAGAATAACAGATTAAATGACAGTTGTCACTAATACGTCAGAAGTAAGTACAATAACATATTTTTTGATAACTAATACTTGGGCGGGTGGGCGGGAACACAGTTTATAACAATTGAGCCGGTGATTTGATACAGTGTTCCCGCCCACCCGCCCAAGTGTTAGTTATCAAAAAATTTGCTTATTCTCACACTTGTTGCGTTTTAGCTGTTTTTATAATGACAGATTGATTGACAGTTATCACTAATACGTCAGAAATAAATACAATAACAAATTTTTTGATAACTAACACTTAGGCGGGTGGGCGGGAACACAGTTTATAAATATTGAGCCGGTGATTTGATACAGTGTTTCCGCTTACCCGCCTAAGTGTTTATTATCAAGAAATTTGCTTATTCTCACACTTGTTGCGTTTTAGCTGTTTTTATAATGACAGATTGAATGACAGTTATCACTAATACGTCAGAAGTAAGTACAATAACAATTTTCTTGATAACTAACACTAGGGCGGGTGGGCGGGAACACAATTTATAAATATTGAGCCAGTGATTTGATACAGTGTTCCCGCCCACCCGCCCAAGTGTTTGTTATCAAGAAATTTGCTTAATCTCACACTTGTTGCGTTTTTGCTGTTTTTATAATGACAGATTAAATGACAGTTATCACTAATACGTCAGAAGTAAGTACAATAACAAATTTCTTGATAACTAACACTTGGACGGGTGGGCGGGAACACATTTTATAAATATTGAGTTGGTGATTTGATACAGTGCTCCCGCCCACCCGCCCAAGTGTTTGTTATCAAGAAATTTGCTTATTCTCACACTTGTTGCGTTTTTGCTGTTTTTATAATGACAGATTGAATGACAGTTATCACTAATACGTCAGAAGTAAGTACAATAATAAATTTCTTGATAACTAACACTAGGGCGGGTGGGCGGGAACACAATTTATAAATATTGAGCCAGTGATTTGATACAGTGCTCCCGCCTACCCGTCCAAGTGTTTGTTATCAAGAAATTTGCTTATTTTCATACTTGCTGCGTTTCTGCTGTTTTTAATATGACAGATTGAATGACAGTTATCACTAATACGTCAAAAGTAAGTACAATAACAAACTTCTTGATAACTAACATTTAGGCGGGTGGGCGGGAACACAGTTTATAAATATTGAGCCGGTGATTTGATACAGTGTTTCCGCTTACCCGCCTAAGTGTTTATTATCAAGAAATTTGCTTATTCTCACACTTGTTGCGTTTTAGCTGTTTTTATAATGACAGATTGAATGACAGTTATCACTAATACGTCAGAAGTAAGTACAATAACAAATTTTTTGATAACTAACACTTGGACGGGTGGGCGGGAACACAATTTATAAATATTGAGCCGGTGATTTGATACAGTGCTCCCGCCCACCCGCCCAAGTGTTTGTTATCAAGAAATTTGCTTATTCTCACACTTGTTGCGTTTTTGCTGTTTTTATAATGACAGATTGAATGACAGTTATCATTAATACGTCAGAAGTAAGTACAATAATAAATTTCTTGATAACTAACACTAGGGCGGGTGGGCGGGAACACAATTTATAAATATTGAGCCAGTGATTTGATACAGTGCTCCCGCCTACCCGTCCAAGTGTTTGTTATCAAGAAATTTGCTTATTTTCATACTTGCTGCGTTTCTGCTGTTTTTAATATGACAGATTGAATGACAGTTATCACTAATACGTCAAAAGTAAGTACAATAACAAATTTCTTGATAACTAACACTTGGGCGGGTGGGCGGGTTTATAAATATTGAGCCGGTGCTTTAATACAGTGCTCCCGCCCACCCGCCCAAGTGTTTGTTATCAAGAAATTTGCTTATTCTCACACTTGTTGCGTTTTAGCTGTTTTTATAATGACAGATTGAATGACAGTTATCACTAATACGTCAGAAGTAAGTACAATAACAAATTTTTTGATAACTAACAGTTAGGCGGGTGGGCGGGAACACAGTTTATAAATATTGAGCCGGTGATTTGATACAGTGTTTCCGCCCACCCGCCTAAGTGTTTGTTATCAAGAAATTTGCTTATTTTCATACTTGCTGCGTTTCTGCTGTTTTTAACATGACGGATTGAATGACAGTTATCATTAATAGGTACAATATAAAATTATTTTGTTCTAAGAACTTGACAGGTATTAATTAATATATTTATTAAACATTTTGGACAGATTAAATAGTTATGCAATGTCTATATATTAAACTATAAGATTTGTCTTGTTTTTAAGTATTTAAATTTGTTATAAAATGCAAGAAGCAAAAAAAAAATTGTATATATTTCTCTCAATACTTAGCCTCAATCTACATTCTGCAAAAACAACACCTACATATGCAATCCTAATTCAATAAATAACAAAAAAAGCAATAAAAATAAAAAAATACATTTCACAAAACATGTTGCAACCAAAATTTACTAAAACACCATATTTGCTGTGACAATATTTCCATTAGCAATTACATGGCTACCATATAAGATCCGTTATACTATTCTACACTTATCAGTCTCATTTTTCATAAATTCATAAAAGGATGACGAATCGATTTGTAACTTACCCAATTTTATACATAACTTAAGCAATAATAATATATACAACCTACGTCAATAATAATAATATATTGTTTAGGCTCCGGTTTTCTCTATAGATTTTTAGGAAGTCGAAGAAAGTAGTTGCACCTTGAATTTCTAAAAAGTGATCTACATAATATTTTTGCGCTTACGTAACTTATGTAATTTAATTGAATTGATTTGAATAAAAAATATCGTTTAATTAAACGAAAGTAAATTCCGATGAGTTATAAATTGTTATATATAATTTTGCAAAATTAAATTGTTTAATTAATGAGTTTTTTTGAGTAATTAATGAAATTGATTTATTTCTTTGAATTAATTAAAATATGATTTTAAATTGCGGATTAGAAGGATATCCTTATGATAAGGAAGATGCATAATAAGTTCCTTCCATGACGATAAGGAACAACTTTTTAATAAAGCTAAATTTGTTTTCAATAATTATTTCATTTTTTTTTTGTCTTTGCAATGATTCAAGCGGTTTTATTATTTATGATTCAATTGAAAAATTAATGAAAAAAGTTTTATTTTTTGAAAAATTAATTAATTGATTCATAAATACATGATTGCAATTAATTAGTTTATTGCAAAGAAATATATTTATTAAATTGCAATTATTTTCATTTATAAAGGTTTAACGTAGGCAACTAAATACACTTCTTATGGTTGTGTCTAACAAAGTTTGTTACTATTATAACTAATTATGATCTTTAATATTGCTTCAGTTTTTAATTAATGTTATTTATTTAATTTTCAGACTCTAAACTAAATTAAAGTGAGTGCCATTAAAAGGATTTTATGGATATGGAATGGAGGAGCACCGCAGTTCTCCAAGGAGCAATTCCAGTTCCAGCATGCTCCAGAAAAATGCAGGGTTTCAACTGCATATAAGGTAGGTTCTACAAGAGATGACGCCAAGACGAAAGTTGTGAGTTATTTTTATTATATTAACAGTAAGTGCAATAAAGTGAGTGTAGTGAATCAAGAATTTTGTGTGAATTAATAATTTGTAATTAAAATTAGAATAATAAAATGTTGACTTAGAATTTGTTTTATTTTGATAATACCTTTTTGCAATTTAAAGGTAAGATTATGTGCTTACATTTTTAGTTTTGAAATTATGATTAAAGCTTATTTTTAAATGTTTCAGGTCGACAAGATATTCCCAAAATTTGAGAATGGAGGAATTAATTTTTTTAATTAATTTTTGTTTAATATTTTTGGAATGCAGGTATCATTTTTGCAATTTTGTTAATTATAATCTTAATAAACAATATTAGTGATGCATGAATGCACTTTTATTGTTGTTCTGTTGGTTTAAAAATTCAATATTTTTAATTTTAAATTGCTATTTATAAAATATTATGTTTTATAATACTTTTTTTTCAATTTATTGAATTTAATTTTTGAACTTAATTTTTTTTAAACAAAATGATATCTACATTAAATGATACTTTATCTTAACCCATATTTACTAGCAAAACAAAAGAAAGAAGCTAGTTTTTTACTATTTTGTTTTAGATGCAGTTTTATGTAATTTTTATGACGTTTGTAGTTGCTAATTAATCAATTTTAAAACAATTTTGATTAAATAAAAATGAATGGTAATTCATTATAAATAATTTAGATTTAATTGTGTTAATTGACTATTTTTTTAGATAAGGATTAGTTAACTTTGGACATTCATCAAGTGAATTGAACTAATTATTAATCAATAGTTTCTTGAAGTAGCTTGATGCTTAATAAATCCCATAAATTAGGTAAGAATTTGTTAAATTTGTGCAATAATTGTATAATAGTTTACTGCATTAGAATGAAATTTTAACAACAAGACTGCGACTTTAACACAGAATCTAATTTTTGGCAATATTTGGCGCTGTATTCATTAGAAAAGCCACTGGATGCTAAAGAATAAGGTTTTTTTAATATAAATTAGCTAGATTTGTATTTCAGCTTTGAACAACAGTTTATTGCCGGATTTTGTTGCTTTTTGACATTTTGAATTTTTAACATTTTATGAACAAAATGTTGCACTTTTAAATATTTTTGGCTGGGTTTAAGTTTTTTTTAAATTTTTAAATTTTATTATCAAAGTTTCATAAATATAATGTTACAATTTTTACAATTTGTGTGTTTTTTCTGACACATTTTTATACTTTATGGTTACATTTTGCTATTTTTTGATAATTTATTACTAGATTTTAAATCTTTTATTATTTTAAAGCCAGATTTTGCTGTTTTTGATATTCTTTTTAAAAATATATTTGACATTTTTTTAATGTTTTATGGCCGGATTTTGTTTTTTTTTTTAAATATGTTAATACATATATCATGGCCGGATTATGTTATTTCAACATTTCATTGAAAGAATTTTACGTTTTTTAACAGTTTATGCTGGATTTTGTCTTTTTCTAACAATATTTTTGGATTTTTTTTAGATTTTATAAAAACTTCTACTTTTTTTAATAGTTTGTGGATGGATTTGCATTTTTTAACTATTTTTGGCCGGATTTTAGTTTGATTTGAACAGTTTTTTATATTTTATAATCAAATTTTGCAATTTTTGACTATTTATGAAAAGATTGTTGCAGTTTTTAACAGTCTGTGGTAAATTTTGGTATTTTATGACAAAATGTTTATACTTTATGGTCAGATTTTTGACATTTTTTAAATTAAATTAAATTAAACAATATAAAGTTTGCACTTTTTTACATTTTATGACCGGATTTTGAACTTATTTGACAATATTTAATTATATTTGAAATTTGTTATATTTTTTACAATTTATAACAGTGCATGGCTAAAGTTTAGTACATTTCAACAATATTTTGATGTTTTAAGGCTAGAATTTGCTACTTTTGACATTTTATTAATAAAATTTTAAATTTTTGGCCAAATTTTAATTTTATCTAAAAATGTTTAATTTTTTTATAAACAAATTTAGCTTTTTTTGCAGTTTTTAAGAAATAATGATTCAATTTTGTTGTTTTTTTGACAATATTTTTATATTTCTTGGCTAGATTTTGTTAATTTGACATTTTGTTGAAAAAATTTTGCATTTTTGAACAATCTATGCAGGGTTTGATTCTATCTGAAAATGTTAGATTATTTTATTAACTAATTTAGCTATTTTTGACTTTTTATGAATAAAAATGTACACTTTTTAACACTTAATTATTAAATTTTGATGATTTTCTGACATTTTTATACTTTATGGCAGGATTTTGCTATTTTTTGCATTTTGTTAAAATAATTTTGCTTTTTTTAACAGTTTATGCTGGATTTTGGTACTTTCTGTCAAATTGATTTATACTTTATGGTTAGAATTTGCTATTTTTGAAATTTTATGACTAAATTTTGAATCTTTTTTACAATATTTTATTATTTTATAGCCGGATTTTGCTATTTTTGGGCTTTTATATTTTTTAACAGTTTGTAACAGTTTATGACTAAAGTTTAGTACTTTTAAACAGTATTTGGATTTTTTAAAGATAGAACTTGTTATTTTTGACATTTTATAAATAAAATTTTGAATTTTTTATTTGTTTTTGGCCGGATTTTAATTTTAACTAAAAATCTTTTATTTTTTATAAACAAATTTAGCCATTTTTGATTTTTTTATAATTGAAATTTGCTTTTTTTAACAGTTATGACTTAGTTTTGGTGTTTTTCTGACAACATTTTTATACTTTATGGCGGGATTTTGCTGTTTTTTGACATTTTATTAAAAGAATTTTGCATTTTTAACACTTTATGTTGAGTTTTGGTACTTTTTGACAAATTGTTTTATACTTTATGATTAAATTTTGTTATTTTTCAATATTTTATGACCAATTTTTGAATTGAATATTTTTGACTATATTTCTTTACTTTATAACCAAATTTTGCTATTTTTAAGATTTTATATATTTTTTACAATTTGTCACAGTTTATGGTTTTAGTTTAGTACTTTTCAACAATATTTTGATGTATCAGTGCTAAAATTTGCTATTTTTAACATTATATAATTAAAATTTTGGATTTTTTTTATCCGTTCTTGGTCGGATTTTGATTTTATCTGAAAATATTTTATTGTTTTATGATTGTACTAAACTATTTTTGACTTTTTTGAATAGAAATTTGTAATTTTTGGTACTGTCTGACAAATTGTATTACACTTTATGGATAGATTTTGCTATTTTTTGATAATTTATGACCAGATTTTTTTACTGAATTTTGCTATTTTGGGATTTTATATATTTTTATACAGTTTTTAACAGTTTATGGCCAAAGTTTGGTACTTTTCAACAATATTTTGATGTTTCAATGTTAGTAATGGCTATTTTTGACATTTTATAAATGAATTTTTGGAATTTATAACAGTTTTTGAGCAAATTTTAATTCTATCTGAAAATGTTTGATTGTTTTATAACCGGATTTAGTTGTTTTTTACTTTTTGTAAATAGAAGCACTTTCTAACAGTTGATGGCTAAATTTTGATGTTTTTTGACAATATATATTTTTATACTTTATAGCTGGATTTGGCTATTTTTGACATTTTGTTGAAAGAATTTTGCATTTTTTAACAGTTTATGCTAGGCTTTAGTACTTTTTGACTAATTGTTTTATACTTGATGGTCAGATTTTGCTATTTTTTGACATTTCATGACTAGATTTTGAATCTTTTTGGACAATATTTTGTTATTTTGCAGCAGGTTCTTGCTGTTTTTGGAATTTTATAGTTTCTTTACAGTTTGTAACAGTTTATGGCCAAAGTTTAGTTTTTTTTAACCATATTTTGATTTTTTAAGAAATTTTGGATTAAAAACTCTAAAGCTATTTTTGGCCTGACTTTGAATCAACCTAAAAATGTTTGATTGTTTTATAACCGGATTAAGCTTTTTTAAATTTTTATGTTGTGCCGTTTTTCTAACAATATTTTTATACTCTATGGCCGGATTTGTTTGTTTTTAATATTTTATAAGAGTTTTCTGACAATATATTGATATTTCATAGCCGGACTTTGTTATTTTCACATTTTATTAAAAGAATTTTGCATTTTCTAAAAGTTTATGTTAAGTTTTGGTTTTTTAAAACAATATTTTTGAGCTGGATTTAGCAATTTTTGAGATTTTATAATAAATTTAACATTTCTAAAACATTATATAAACGGAATTTGCTATTTTCAATATTTTATAAACAAAATTTGGCATTTTTAACCGCTTTTGGTCGGGTTTTAGTTTATTTTTATGTTTTATAATCAAGTTTTGCAGTTTTTAACAGTTTGTGGTATTTTATGACAAAATCTTTATACTTTTTGACCAAATTTTACTATTTTTGAAATTTTAAGAATAGAACTATTCACTTTTTGAAAGTTTATGACCAAATTTTGAATGTTTTTGACAACATTTTTACATTTTTTTAATTTTTTTTGATATTTTATAAACAAAATTGACATTATTTTGATGTTTTATGGCTGGGTTTTGTTTTTTTTCTACAATTTATATATCAAAAAAAAAAAAAAATTTATGCTACATTTTGGTTTTATCTAACAATATTTTTGATAATTTATAGCTGAATTTTGCTGTTTTTTATATTGTATAAAAAAAAATATATTTTTGTCAACCGGTTTTGGACTTATTTTGATTTGTTTTGAAAAAAAATAATATATTTTATAATTAAATTTTGCAATTTTAAACTTGTTATAAATAAAATGTTATATAGAATTTTGCATAGTTTATACTCAAATTTTGGTTTTTGTAACAATATTCTATTTATTTATAATGTTTTATGACCGGATTTGAGTATTTTGGCCGGATTATGTTATTTTGACATTTTATTAAAGAATTTTGCATTTTTAACAGTTTATACAGAATTTTTTGACAATATTTTTGATAATTTTTAAGATTTTATAAAAAAAATACTATTTTTATCATTTTATGGACGTATTTAGCAATTTTTGATATTTTATAAACAAAATGTTGCATTTTTTAATCATTTTTGGCCGGATTTCAGTTTGTTTTAAATAAATTTTTATATTTTAAAATAAAATTTTATAATTTTTGATTTTTTATAAATAGAATGTAGCAGTTTTTAATAGTGTGTGGTAAATTTTGGTGTTTTATAACACTTTTGTGACTGCATTTGAAATATTTTTGACTTTTTATAATTAGAATTTTGCGTTTTTAACAGTTTATGCTCTAATTTTAGTCTTTTGCAACAATATTTTAACATTTTTTAGCCAAATTTTACTATTTTTAACATATTATAAACACATGGCTGGGCTTTGTTTTTTTAACAGTTTTAAATTTTTTTACTAAATTTTTGATTTTTGATTTTTTATAAATCTAATGTTGCAGTTTTGAAAGTTTATAGTGAATGTTGGTAGTTTATGACAATTTTGTTATACTTTATTGTTAAATTTTGTTATTTTTTAATAATTTATGATCAGATTTTGAATTTTTCTGACTATATTTTTTACTTTATAGTCAAATTTTGATGATTTTATATATTTTTTTACAATTTGTAACAGTTTATGGCAAACGTTTGTTACTTTTCAACAATATTTTAATATTTTAATGCCAAAATTGTCTATTTTTGACAGTTTATAAATAAAATTTTGAATTTTTTAACCGTTTTTGGCCGGATTTTAATTTTGGTTTTTGTAACAATATTTTAACAATTTTTAACCGTTTTTTATTTTATCTGAAAATGTTTGTTATATAATCAGATTTAACTGTTTTTAATTTTTTATTAATAGAAATTTGAACGTTTTAACAGTTAATGACTAAATTTTAGTGTTTTTTGACAATATGGCCGGATTTTGCTGTTTTTGATATTCTATTTAACAATATGTTGATATATCATAGTCGGATTGTTATTTTTGGTATTTATAAAAATGTTTACATTTTTTTCGTACAATATTTTCAAGCCAAAATTTGTTATTTTTGACATTATAGGAATAAAATTTTAAATTTATTAACCAATTTTGGCCAGTTTTTGACTGAATTTAACCGGATTTAGCTATTTTTGACTTTTTATTAATACAATTTTGCACGTTCAAACAGTTAGTGACTAAATTTTAGAGCTTTTTGGTCATATTTTCATATTTAATGACTAGATTTTGCTGTTCTTCATATTTCATAAAATTATTTTGCACTTTTTAACCGTTTTTGGCCGGATTTTGACAGTATTTTGATGTTTTATGCCGGATTTTGATTCTATTTAACAATTTGTTGCTATTTTATGCAGGATTTTGCTATTTTTTATATTTTATTAAAAAATATTTGCAAATTTTAACGGATTTTGGTTGGTTTATAGCAGGTTTTTAGTTATTTTTGATATTTTTTGAAAATTTTAACAGTTTATGGCCGGATTTTGGTGCTTTTTGACAATTTTTTAAAAATTGTACAAAAATATGTTTATGTACAATAATAATATATGTTTATTTTACGGCATACTCCTTAGTCTTCATCATAGACTTTTAAACTGTTAATAACTGTTAATAACTATTTTTTAGTGTTTTTTGGACAATATTTTTATACTTAATATTTTATTAAAAAAAATTGACTTTATTTTGATGTTCCATGGCCGAATTTTGGTATTATTTAACAATATGTTTATGTATTATTGCCGGGTTATGTTATTTAACATTTTATTAAAAGAATTTTGCATTTTTAACAGTTCATTCTAAATTTTCTTTTTTTTAACAATATTTTTGATAATTTTTGAGATTTTATAAAAAAGTGTATTTATTTTTAACCGTTTATGAAAGGATATTGCTATTATCAATGTTTTATAAACAAAATTTTGCATTTTTTAACCGTTTTTGCCCGGTTTTTGGTTTGTTTTGAACATATTTCTATACTTTATAATCAAATTTTACAATTTTTGACTTTTTATAAATAAAATGTTGCGTTTTTGAACAATTTGTAGTAAATTTTGGTATTTTATGACAAAATGTTTATACTTTATAGCCGGATTTTGCTATTTTTGACATTTTAAGAATAGAATTATGCAGTTTTTGCTAGTTTATGACCAAATTTTGAATGTTTTTGACAACATTTTTACAATTTCATTACCAATTTTTCATAATTATTGGTTTTACGACAATAATTTTAACTGGAGTTCCCGCCCACTTACCAAAGTGCTTGTGATCATAAAATTAAATTACAAACAATTAGGTGGGTGGGCGGGACACTCAAATCATTGATTGCACAACTGTAGTTTTAACTGGAGTTCTCACCCACCCACTCAAGTGATTGTGATTATAAAATTAAATTACAAACAATTGGGTGGGTGGGCAGGGCACTCAAGTCATTGGTTGCACAACAGTTGTTTCAATTATAGTTCCCGCCCACCCACTCAAGTGTTTGTGATTATAAAATTGGATCACAAACAAGGCGGGGCACTCAGATTATTGATTGCACGACAGTAGTTTCAACTAAAGTTTTTCTCTACCCACCCAAGTGTTTGTGATCATAAAATTAGATTACAAACAATTGGGTGGGCGGGCGGGGCACTCAGTTTATTGATTGCGCAACAGTAGTTGCAACTGAAGTTCTTGCTTACTTACCTAACTTTTTATAATTTAATTTTTTGATCACAAACACTTGGGTGGGTTACCCAAATCACTGATTGCCCTACAGTAGAGTTAACTGGAGTTTCTGCCTATTCACCCAAGTGTTTGTGATCCAATTTCTTGATCACAATCACTTGGATGGGTAGGCAAGGTGAACCAATTTATGGTTTGTGGGCGGGTAATTTTAAATTTTGTTCCCACTTACCCGTCCAAGTGTTGGTGATCTAGAGGTTAGATCAGTCGAACACTGATAGTCTTTCAGCTGTCATTAATGACAAAAGCTCAATTATCAAATTCTTGTTTCAAAAAATCAAAATTTCCCAAATTTGCAATTTTGTTGATGGCTAAGTGGTGAATACTATAACTACTCCAAAACTAAAAAAAATTGTTCAATAACAGTTCAGATATAAACCAAAGATAAGGAATTAGTTTAGAAACAAACCAAACTCGAAAACTTAGTTAAACCATAAACCAAATTAGTTCAGAAACAAACCTTAAACATGAATTTTGTTCTGAAATATGAGAAATTAGTTCAGATATAAATCAAAGATAAGGAGTTAGTTTAGAAACAAACTAAGTGTAAGATTATCTTAAAAACAAACCAAACACAAGAAATTAGTTAATTTACAAACTAAATTAGTTTAGAAACAAACCAAATTCTGGTCAAAAACGTGAAATCATTTCAGAATCAAACCAAACATGATAAAAAAGTTTAGAAACAAATTGTGGATGAAAAAATAGTCCAAAAACAAAATAAATATAGAACACTAGTTTAGAAGCAAACCAAAAAGGAAAAGTCTAGTTTAGAAGCAATGTAAAATTAGATATAAGTCCAAAAACAAACCAAATTCTGTTCAACAACAAATCAAAGTTGAAAAATTAGTTCAAAAACAGTCCAAACATGATAAGTTAGTTTGGCAACAAATTGTAGATAAAATACTAAACTGGAAACAATCTAAATGTAAAATAACAGTTTAGTAACAAACCAAAGATGAGAAGTCTAGTTATAAAACAATGTAAATTTAAAACTTAGTTCAGAAACAAACCAAAGATGAAAAATAGTACAAAAACAAAACAAAAGTTAGCATTTGCTTAAAAAAAAAAAGAAATTAGTACAGTTACAAATCAAATATAAAAAATTAGTTTTGATATAAACCAATAACAGAAAGTTACTTATCTACGTATCTTAGAAACAAACCAAAATTAGTGAAACGTCAAACCAAATTAGTTCGGAAACAAACCAAATAAATAGAGTGTTTAGAAACAAACAAAATAATAAATTAGTCAAGAAACAAACCAAATTTGGTTTAACAACAACAAACTAAATACTAAATATAAAAAATTAGTTTAGAAACAAACCAAAAATAAAAAAATTAGTTTAGAATCAAAGTAAGATTAAAAATAAGTTTAAAAACAAACCAAATTCTGTTCAAAAACAAACCAAAAATGAAAATTAGTTCAGAATTAAACTAAACTAATGAAATTTGTTGAACCACAAATCAAATTAGTTTAGAAACAAACCAAAATGAGAAATTTGTTTGGAAATATAAGAAATCAGTTCAGAAACAAACTAAAAATAAAAAATTAGTTTATCAACAAATCAAATATAAAAAACTGGTTTAGCAGTATGAGAAATTAGTCTAGAAACAAACCAAACTTGGTTCAATATCCAACAAACTATAAAAATTTAGTTTAGATACAAACCAAGGATGCAAAACTAGTTCAGAAACAAACCAAATATAATAAATTAGTTTAACAACAAACTGTAGATAAAAAATAAATCTAGAAACAAACTAAGACACTAGTATCCTCTAATTTAATACACACTTTCGCTAACTGGTAATGAGTTAAGTATCAACAAAAATATAATATGGTATATGTGTTAAGGTATACATTTAATAATTCCAAAATATGATTAAATTTTTTTCAAAATTTACATAATGGCGGCTAATAACTTAGCAAATTTAATATGTATAAACTTTTTGATAATGAGCCACTGCTTAGAAATGAAGTTTTTCGTATTATAATTGATGACAACTTCAATTCATTTGCAACTTCAAGATGCATTTTTATTCGAATGCATTCGAACAGATTATTTCAGCTAACTTCAGGTTAGAAAGTTTATGGTTTGTGGTTAATAATTATAATTTTTTTAACATGAAGTTAGCCATGCTGGAATATTTTATTTGAATGCATTCGAATGAACATGCAACTTAAATTGGCATATCTAATCAAATAGTTTCGAATGAATACGAAACTTAAAGTGGCATTTCTATTCGAGTGCATTCGAATAGAGATCCATCTTAAAGTTGCAAATGAAGTTTTTATCATAATTATTAATTATATATTATTGAACTGACTACAAGTTATTAAATATTGTACAATGTCGAAGTAACTAATATTTTTTGTTTGTTTCAGGAATATTTTGCTGATTAAAACGTTACCAAGTAAGTAACAATTGAGTTTGATATTTTTGTTATTATTTTGATTTAGATTATGATTATAATAACAAACTTTACTTAACTTATACCATACATATTTTACAATTTATGTTAACTAACTATAGGCAACTACATGTACAGCCGTGTATGTCTGGTTGCATACAGTAATTTCTAAATACAATTTTAATTATTTGAATAATTTGCTCAACAGTTTTACCATAGAGAGGAACACAAATACTAATTTCAATAAACATATTTATTTTATCATTTTTAATAATTTGAGCAAATGTTTCATAAATTAATAAGCAACAACCAATGCTTAAAACTAATTAATTATATATTAATTGAAATCAAAAAGTGCACAATTATTAATTAAATAGGAACAAAATTGTTAGATGTTGGGTGATTACAAAAGAAAACTAAAAAATATACTAAAAAAAACTTTAGTTACTTCTTTATATGTACAGTCTATATAAATATACAAAACAATTTTCATTATCGAACTAGAACCTGTAATTTTCTGGCTCGTTCTAGCCCTAGGAGATACTTAGCTAATGCTAGCAAATCCGCAAAATGTAGAAACAAATATCTCTATCACTTAATTCTCATCTAAGTTTAATTTAAATCACAATAAATTAAAGCTAGAATTTAGATTGTTTCTGCATTTTGCGATTAGATGTTATGGACTAGATTAATAATAACCGAAACTGATATCGTGTAATGCAGCTGCACCACCTGCTGGTAAAGCGTAATCCTTGGCAAGTTGATCTAATACACCACCGATGCGACCTTGTTGTTGTTGTTGTTGTTGAGGTTGTGGTCTTGGTTGGTATTGTGGTTGTGGTTGTTGTTGAGGTTGTGGTCTGGTGATAGCTTGGGTGTTAGCTGGGGCAAATTGTGGGGTGTATTGTTGTGGTCTTGGTTGAGCGTAGGTGATTTGTGGGGTTGGTCTTTGAACTGGACGTGGAGCTGGAATTTCATAACTATCTTCTTCAATTGGGGCTGGTTGGGAGAAAGAGAATGATGGACTTGGATCGTGTCTAGCTGGTGCAAAAGCTTGTTGTGGTGCTGGACGGTGTGGAACGTATTCAAAATTGCTTGAAATTGGTTGTGCTCTTTGTGGTACAGGAGCTGCTCTTTGTGGGATTGGAGCTGAGAAGCTTTCGAAACTTGGTCTTGGACGAGGTGCTGGTGCTCTTGCGCGGGCTGGTTGTGGTTGTTCGTATTGTGCGTAATCGTCTTGTAAGAGGTTTTCTTTGTTGGTGGTTTCATCGACTAGGGTTGGTGGGGCTACGGTGATTCCTTCACCGGATGGTTCGAATCCGTATTTGGTTGCACCGTATTCTACCACGCGTACCTTGCCGGTGTCATCTACGTAACCATATTTGCCTTTTACTTCTCCGGTTGGAAGCTTGGTTTCAATTTTGAAGGATCCATCACCTCCTTCGTAACCGTAAGTGTAGGAACCATCTTCATTGTGCCTAAAATAATAATAATTAATAAGTAAGTTTATAATCAGTTTGTTTTCATATATAAAATATAGAATAATTATTATGATTTTATATGAAATGCTAGGCACATTGATGAAGGGTGCATACCCTGAAACACTAATTTATAAAATACATCATTATTAATATTAAATAAATATGTTTATTAATAAATTAATGAAAAAAAAAACAAATTTTATTTCAATCGACTTTTCACAATCAATTTTAATTGTTCATTGAATACTTAAAACATTCCATTCTGACTGAACATAATATCTCAATCTGCATTGTGAACCTGCTTGGATTATTATTTAACAACTTTCAAGTTACAAAATTCCGTTACATAATTCAAATAACAGGTCAATTTTCTGTATTATTAATCTCCATTCATCAATAATAATAATATAAAAAACTTGATAATGATATTCTGAATTTCGTCAATCATTATTGAATTTTATGGTTTCGTAATTGGGTCAGATTCAACTTGTTTTAAATGTTTGAAATTTATGGATGAATGTAGTAATGCGTACCTGTTGATTTGTTTAAGGATTGCCACTGGTGTGGGTTTAGGTTGAGCTGGACCTGAGAATCCTGCTTGGATTCTGGCAGGTGCTGGTCTGGTGTTCGATTGGTACTCGTAATCCTGGGCGGATGCCAAAGCCAACAAGGCAAATACAGCGACCTAAAATGAACAATACATTAATTAGTATAAAATTAATAGTAAATTAAATAACATTTTACATAATAATAGCATTAGATCTAACTATAAAGTAAAAAAAAATAAAAAATGTAATTTTGTTACAATTAAATGATTTTTGTAAGCTTATCAACTTGAAAATCGCTCAAATTTTTGCGTAACTAGTTATAAATAAATGCAATTTTAGAATAAACAATTATCAAAGCTATATTAAGACTGTTCATGTTAATTTTGGTTAAAATTTATCCATTAGTTTTAGTTTTATTTAAGAAAGCAAATTCTGTATCTAAAAACTGATTAAAGTTGAATTCAAAAGTTTGAAAAAAATGTTTAAAGATTTTTAATGTTATTTTTAGATTTAGCAGTTGTTTAAGCATTTTATTAAGTTTGTTCATTGCAGTTTTGGTCAAAATTCATCAATTGGTTTTTGTTTTATTTAAGAATAACCAATTCTGTAACTAAAATCTGATTAAAGTTGAATTCAAAATTTTGGAAAATATATCTTAAATTAGCAATTGATAAAGCATCGTATTAAGATTGTTCATAACAATTTTGGTCAAAATTCATCAATTGGTTTTAGTTTTATTCAAGAATAATCAATTTTGTATCTAAAAACTGATTAAAGTTGAATTTAAAATTTTGGAAAGTTTATTTAAAATTTATTAATACAATGTTTGGAGTTAAAAATTATTAAAGCATCTCATTGAGATTGTTCATAGCAAATTTGGTCAAAATTCATCGATTAGTTTTTGATTTGTTTTAAAATAACCAATTCTGTAGCTAAAAACTAATTAAAGTTGAATTCAAAATTTTGAAAAGCAATTCTTAAGGTAAAAATAAGTTCAGTTTCTTAATTACAAACAAGTAAGCGGGTAAGCGGGATACACCATAACACACTACCCGCCCATAATTATATACTGCGTTACCCGCCCGCCCGCCCAAGTGTTCGTTATCCAAAATTTCTTTATCTGACTATTGTCTAAATGTTTAATGACAATTGACATCTACTCTGTTAAACGTCAAAGCTGCAGAAACGTCAAAAGTGGACAAAAGTTCAATTTCTTAATTACAAACAAGTGTGCGGGTAGGCGAGGTACACTATAACAAACTGCCCGCCCATAATTATAAAATTTGTAACCTGCTCGCCCACCCGAATGTTTTTTATCCAAAAATTAGTTATCTGACAATTGTCTTAAGGTTTAATGACACTGACATATATTCTGTCATACGTCAAAGCTGCAGGAACGTCAAAAGTGAACAAATGTTTACTTTCTTTATTACAAACAAGCGTGCGGGTAGGCGGGGTACACCATAACAAACTATTCACCCATAATTATAACTTGCGTGACCCACCCGCCCACCCAAGTGTTTGTTATCCAAAAATTGGTTATTAGACAATTGTCTTAAGGTTTAATGACAACTGACATGTATTCTGTCAAATGTCAAAGCTGCAAAAATGTCAAAAGTGAACAAAAGTTCAATTTCTTAACTAAAAACAAGTGAGTTGGTAGGAAGTGTATACTATAACAATAGTTAGAAAAAAATTCAATTTTTTAATAACAAACAAGTAGGCGGGTAGGCGGGGTACACTATAACAAACTATCTTTTTATAATTATAAACTGTGTGACTTAAGGTTTAATGACAATTGACATATATTTTGTCAATGTCAAAGCTGCAGGAACGTCAAAAGTAGACAAAAGTTTAATTTCTTAATTACAAACAAGTAAGCGGGTAGGCGGGTACACCAAAACAAACTACCGGTCCATAATTAGAAACTGCGTGATCCGCCCGAGAGTTTGATATCCAAAAATTGATTATTTGACAATTGCTTTAAGGTTTAATGACAACTGACATATATTCTGTCAAATGTCAAAGTTGCAGGAACGTTAAAAAAGAGCAGAAGTTTAATATTTTTAAATACAAACTGCGTGACCTGCCCGCCCGCCCGCCCAAGTGTTCGTTTTATTCAAAATTTGTTTATCTGACAATTGTTTAAAAGTTTAATGACAAGTGACATATATTCTGTCAAATGTCATAGATTGAAAACATCAAAAGTGAAAGAAAATCTAATCTTTTGCCTTGAGGATACTGAACTAACTTATAATCAATCGCAAAGCGACATTTAAAGCCCTAAAGACACTAATCTAACTTACAATCGATCGTAAAGCGACATTTGGAACACCAAAATACTGAATTAATTTAAATTCAAACGCGATGCGACATTCTGAAGTATCAGACAATTATTTTGTTTGTAATCAATTGCGAAACGACATACCAAGCCTTGAGGACAATAAACCAACTTAAATCAATTGCAAAGCGACATTTGGAGCCTTGAGGACACTAAACTAACTCACAATCGATTGCAAAGCAATATTTGGAGCACTGAGGATACTGAACTAATTTAAAATCATTTGCGAAGCAACATTCTGAAGTATAAAACAATTATTTTGTTTGTAATCAATCGGGAAGCGACAAATTGAGCCTTGAGGATAATGAACAAACTTACAATCAATTGCAAAGCATCATTTGGAGCACTAAGGATACTAAACTAACTCACAATCAATTGCAAAGCGACATTTGGAGCACCGAGAATAATGAATTAATATAAAATCAATTGCGAAGCAAGATTCTGAAAAGTATAAGACAATTATTTTGTTTGTAATCAATCGGGAAACGACATACTAAGCTTTGAAGACAATGAATCAACTTACAATCAATTGCAAAGCAATATTTGGAGCACTGAGAATACTGAATTAATTTAGAATCAAACGCGAAGCGACATTCTAAATTATAAGACAATGATATTGTTTGTAATCAATTGCGAAGCGACATACTAAGCTTTGAAAACAATGAACCAACTTACAATTAATAGCGAGGCAACATTTGTAGCCTTGAGGACATTGAACTAACTCATAATCAATCGCAAACCGACATTTGAAGCACTGAAGACTCTTAATTAATTTAGAATCTTTCGCGTAGCGACATTCTGAAGTATAAAACAATTATTTTGTTTGTAATCAATCGCGAAGCGGCATACTAAGTCTTGAGGACAACGAACCAACTAACAATCAATTGCGAAGCGACATTTGGAGCCTTGAGGACACTAAACTAACTCACAATCGTTTGCAAAGCGACATTTGGAGCACCAAAGACACTGAATTAATTTAAAATCAATCGCAAAACGACATTCTGAAGTATAAAACACTTATTTTGTTTGTTATTGCAAAACGACATACTAAGCCTTGAGGACAATAAACCAACTTACAATTAATTGCGAAGCAACATTTGGAGCCTTGAAGACACTGAACTAACTCACAATCGATCGCAAAGCAATATTTGGAGCACTGAGAATACTGAATTAATTTAGAATCAATTGCGAAGCGACATTCTAAAGTATAAGACAATTATTTTGTTTGTAATCAATTGCGAAGCGACATACTAAGCCTTGAGGACAATGAACCAACTAACAATTAATTGCAAGGCAACATTTGGAGCCTTGAAGACACTGAACTAACTCACAATCGATCGCGAAGCACATTTAGAGCACCAAGGATTTTGAAATAATTTAAAATCAATTGCGAAACGACATTCTTAAAAGTATAAGACAATTATTTTGTTTGTAATCAATCGCGAAGCGACATACTAAGCCTTGAAGACAATGAACTAACTAACAATCAATCGCGAAGCGATAATTGGAGCCTTAAAAATACTGAATTAACTCACAATTGATAGCTAAGCAATATTTGGAGCACCGAGAATACTGAATTAATTCAAAATCAATTGAAGTATAAGACAATTAATTTGTTTGTAGTCAAACGCGAAGCGACATACTAAGCCTTGAGGACAATGAACGATCTTACAATCAATTGGAAAACGACATTTGGAGCCTTGAGAACACTGATCTAACTCACAATGGATTGCAAAGCGACATTTGGAGCATTGAGAATACTGAATTAATTTAGAATCAATCGCGAAGCAACATTCTGAAGTAAAAGACAATTATTTTGTTTGTAATCAATTGCAAAGCAACATACTTAACTTTGAGGACAATGAACTAACTTACAATCAATTGCTAAGCAACATTTAAAGTTTTATGGACACTAAACTAACTTACAATCAAGTACACAGCAACATTTGGAGCCTTAAGGACACTGCACTAACTTACAATCAATCGCGAAGCAACGTTTTCAGCTTTAGAAAATTTATTTTGCAATTTTTGGAGTTAAAAATTATTAAAGCATTTTATTAAGATTGTTCATGGTAATTTTGGTCAAAATTCACCGATTGGTTTTTGTTTTATTCAAGAATAACCAACTTTTGTATCTAAAAACTGATTCAAGTTGAATTCAAAATTTTGGAAAAACTATTTGACAATTTTTGGAATTAAAAATTATTAAAGCATTTTATTAAGATTGCTCATGGTAATTTTGGTCAAAATTTATCGATTGGTTTTTGTTTTATTTAAAAATAACCAATTCTGGATCTAAAAACTGATTCAAGTTGAATTCAAAATTTTGAAAAAAAAATGCAAGTTTTGAAGTTAACAATTATTAAAGCATCTCATTTAAATTGTTCATGGCAATTTTGGTCAAAATTTATCGATTGGTTTTTGTTTTATTCAAGAATAACCAATTTAGTATCTAAAAACTGATTTAAGTTAAATTCAAAATTTTGGAAAAATTATTTTGCAATTTTTTGAGTTAACAATTATTAAAACATCTTATTAAGATTGTTCATGGCAGTTTTAATCAAAATTCATCGAATGGTTTTTGTTTTATTCAAGAATAACCATATTTGTATCTAAAAACTGATTAAAGATGAATTCAAAATTTTGGAAAATGTATTTAAAAATCATTAATGTAATTTTTGGAGTGAACAATTATTAAAGCACTTTATTAAAACTCTTCATGGCAATTTTGGTCATAATTCATCGATTAGTTTTTGTTTTATTCAAGAATAACCAATTCTGTATTTAAAAATTAATTAAAATTGAATTCAAAGTTTTTGAAAATATATTTAAAAGTGTTTATTGCAATTTTTGAAGTTAACAATTATTGAAGTATCTTATTAGGATTGTTTTTAGGAATTTTGGTCAAAATTTATTGATTGGTTTTTGTTTTTTTCAAGAATAACTAATTCTGTATCTAAAGCCTGGTTAAAGTTGAATTCAAAATTTTGGAAAAAAAAATTAGCAAATTTTTGAAATTAACAATTATTAAAGCATCTTATTCAAATTGTTCATGGCAATTTTAATCAAAATTCATCGATTGGTTTTTGTTTTATTTAAGAATAACAAATTCTGTATCAAAAAACTGATTAAAGTTGAATTCAAAACCTTGGAAATTTTGTTTAAAAATTCTCAATGCAGTTTTTTTAAATTAAAAATTGTTAAAGCACCTAATTAAGGTTATTTATGGCAAGTTTGATCAAAATTCATCTATTAGATTTTGTTTTATTTAATATTAACCAATTTTGTATCTAAAAACAGATTAAAGTTGAATTCAAAACCTTAAAAATAAATTTAAAAATCATTAATGTAATTTTTGAAGTAAACCATTGTTAAGGCATCTTATTAAGTATGTTTATATCAATTTTGGTCAAAATTTATTGACTGGTTTTTGTTTTATTCAAGAATAACCAATTCTGTATCTAAAAACTGATTAAAGTTGAATTCAAAATTTTGGAATGCAACTTTTGCAATGTTTAGATATAACAATTATTAATGCATCTCAATAAGTTTGTTCATGTCAATTTTGGTCAAATTTATTGATTGGTTTTAGTTTTATTCAAAAATAACTAATTCTGTATTTAAAAATTGATTAAAGTTGAATTCAAAATCTTGGAAAAATTATGTTTTTTGCAATTTTTTGAGTTAACAATTATTTAAGCATTTCATTAAGATTGTTCATGGCAATTTTAGTCAAAATTTATTGATTGGTTTTTGTTTTATTTAACAATAATCAGTTCTGTATCTAAAAACTGATTAAAGTTGAATTCAAAATTTTGGAAACCAATTTTTGCATTGTTTGGATATAACAATTAATCAAGCACTTTAATAAGTTTGTTCATGTCAATTTTGGTCAAATTTTATTGATTCGATTTTGTTTTATTCAAAAATAACTAATTCTGTATCTAAAAACTGATTATAGTTGAATTCAAAACTTTGAAAAATAATTTTTGCAATTTGTTGAGTTAACAATTATTAAAAAATCTTATTAAGATTGTTTATGGCAGTTGTAATAAAAATTCATCGATTGGTTTTTGTTTTATTCAAGAATAACCAATTTTGTATCTAAAAACTGATTAAAGTTGAATTCAAAAATTTAGAAAATGTATTTTAAAAATGTTAATGTAATTTTTGGTGTTACCAATTAATAAAGCACTTTATTAAAATTGTTCATGGCAATTTTGGTCATAATTCATCGATTAGTTTTTGTTTTTTCAAGAGAAACCAATTCTGTATCTAAAAACTGATTAAAGTTGAATTCCAAATGTTGGAAAACTATTTTGCAGTTTTTGAAGTTAACAAATAATAAAACATCTTATTAAAATTGTTCATGGTCATTTTGGTCAAAATTCATCGATTGGTTTTTGTTTTATTCAAAAATAACCAATTTTGTATCTAAAAACAGATTAAAGTTGAATTCAAAATTTTGAAAAATATATTTTGAAATTTTTAGATTTACCAATTATTAAAACATGCCATTATGATTGTTCATAGCAATTTTCGTCAAAATTTATTGATTGATTTTTGTTTTATTCAAGAAAAACCAATTCTGCATTTAAAAACTGATTAAAGTTCATTTCAAAATTTTGGAAAATTAATTTAAAATTTATTAATACAAATTTTAGAGTTAATAATTATTAAAACATATAATTAAGATTGTTTATAGCAAGTTTGATCTAAATTCATTGATTCATTCTTACATTAGTATCACTTATAATTGCATCATGTTAACTTATGTTAATTTAGAATTATATTATGAATGTTAATCAACTTTGGTCAACCAAAATTTTATTGATTTATAGTATTTTAAAGTTTCTACTACTTTTACTTAATTATTTAAATAATGTTATTTGTAAGGCACTAATAAATTAATTCCCGTAAGACAAGCGAATACAATATGATATATTATCATTTATATAATAGCAAAAACTATGTCACAAGAGTTACAAAAATATCATCATTACCGGCCAATTAAATTTCTCGAAAATACCACAAACGGAAAAATTAATTAAACATGTTTGAAAATAATAATACAATTTATAAAGCGAACCATTTTACCCGAATGATTAGAAAGCGTCCATTCTTGCATGACAATTTAACTTAACTAGAGGCGTGGACGCACAGTTTTACTTTCGTTGGCTTAAAAACCTACAAATCGTTACTTAACACACATGCATTTTACATAACAACAAAAAAATATTGAAATGAAAAAAAAAATAATGAACACAGTAGCGCTGACCGGTTATTGTAACATTTCAGAATCAGGTCACTTGATATTATATTGATTTATTTTATTTTTTATACAAAAGAAATAATTATTATGCATAATGGATTAAAGTTCACTAGGAAGTGATATGACCTTCGAGTTATCAACTTTTATAACCTGACTCCACCTAGAAATTTCAATGCCAAATTCATTGGAAATGTGATTTATAATTGCATGGAGACTGATTTCATCCGAATTATTTCAGAAATGTATTAAGGAAGTTGAATTAAAATATTTAGAATTTAAAATAAATTAAAAAGTTTGTGAAATATTTCAACACAAAGAATTAATTGAACAAATTCTATTTTTTTAAATTATTTTATATGTTAGTACAAAAGAAGGGTTGAAGGTTACTCACGTATCTGAATGGTAACATGTTGGTTAGAGTAAGACACAGCACTGAAGTGGTGAGGGGGAGTTATTGTACCTTTTATATTAATCGAAATTTTGGGTAGGGATACGCAAGGTCCTGCCAAGTTGGTGCCGGTATCTCCGTACTATCGACCGAAGCCTTTCACCTTACACTCGGACAAAATCTTACCATTGCTTTGCCATTGTCTTTGAAGAAATTTGTAAATTATTTTATCAATCTTCACGAGGCAATTTTATTGAGAACACAATTTTGATTAATTATTGAATTCTTTTGTTAATTAAAATAGTTGTTACTAATGACACGTGTATTGATTAGATTGCAATTAAATAAATTTATTTTATCACAGAATTAATAGAATGTGCATATTAAGGTTGCTTTGAATTTGTTCTTAAAATATTTGGATAAAAAGTATCAATGACATTTTATATGTTTGCTGACCTTATCTGTCCTCCAATTTCATTTATAGGAAGCAAAAATGGTTCAATATATTATTGTTTTGTAATTTATTGATGTTTGCCGTTGATTTTATAATGATAAAGTGAACACAACTTTTGTAAATTCAAATTTTTATACAAGAACTCAAATTGGTTTTCAAATTATGATCATTAAAGTTGAGCACATAATTAGTAAACGTTTTATTGAAAATTGATGCAATTTGGTACCAATGCTTCTCAATATCATTAGTACTAATTGTGTAAAATTAATAAAAATCCATACGCTCAATTTGACGTAACCTCAAATTATTTGATTTGAGTAAAGTTAATTTAAGCTTTTAAAGTTTTGGTGAAAAAATTATAATTTGTAAACGCTTTATTGGAAATTGATGCAATTTGGTACCAATATACCTCAATATCATTAGTACCAATTGTGCAAAATTAATAAAAATCCATACGCTCAATTTGACGTAACCTCAAATTATTTGATTTAGGTAAAGTTAACTTATGCTTTTAAAGTTTTGGTAAAAAAATCATAATTTGTAAACGCTTCATTGGAAATTGATGCAAATTGGTACCAATATACTTCAATATCATTAGTACCAACTGTGCAAAATTAATAAAAATTAATGCACTCAGTTTGACTTAACCTCAAATTATTTGATTTGGATAAAGTCAATTTAAGCTTTTAATGTTTTGGTAAAAAAATCATAATTTGTAAACGCTTCATTGGAAATTGATGCAATTTAGTACCAATATACTTCAATATCACTAGTACCAATTGTGCAAAATTAATAAAAATCCATACGCTCAATTTAACATAACCTCAAATTATTTGAAGTGGGAAAGTTAACTAAAGCTATTAATGTTTTGGTAAAAAAATCATAATTTGTAAACGCTTCATTGGAAATTGATGCAATTTGGTACCAATATACCTCAATATTATTAGTACCAACTGTGCAAAATTAATAAAAATTAATACTCTCAACTTTGCTTAACCTCAATTTATTTGATTTGGGTAAAGTTAACTAAAGCTATTAATGTTTTGGTAAAAAATTTATAATATGTAAACACTTCATTGGAAATTGATGCAATTTGGTACCAATATACCTCAATATCATTAGTACCAATTGTGCAAAATTAGTAAAAATCCATACGCTCAATTTGACGGAACCTCAAATTATTTGATTTGAGTAAAGTTAACTTAAGCTTTTAAAGTTTTGGTAAAAAAATCATAATTTGTAAACGCTTCATTGGAAATTGATGCAATTTGGTACCAATATACCTCAATATCATTAGTACCAATTGTGCAAAATTAATAAAAATTAATGCGCTCAATTTGACTTAACCTCAAATTATTTGATTTAAGTAAAGTTACTTATGTTTTTAAAGTTTTGGTAAAAAATCATAATTTGTAAACGCTTCATTGGAAATTGATGTAATTTGGTACCAATACTCTTCAATATCATTAGTACCAATTGTGCAAAATTAATAAAAATCCATACGCTCAATTTAACATAACCTCAAATTATTTGAAGTTGGTAAAGTTAACTGAAGCTAGTAATGTTTTGGTAAAAAAATTATAACATGTAAACGCTTCATTGGAAATTAATACAATTTAATATTAATCCACTTCAATATCATAAGTATCATTTGTGCAAAATTAATAAAAATCCATAGGCTCAATTTAACATAACCTCAAATTATTTGAAGTGGGAAAGTTAACTAAAGCTATTAATGTTTTGGTAAGAAAATCATAATTTGTAAACGCTTCATTGGAAATTGATGCAATTTGGTACCAATATACCTCAATATCATTAGTACCAATTGTGCAAAATTAGTAAAAATCCATACGGTCAATTTAACATAACCTCAAATTATTTGAAGTGGGTAAAGTTAACTGAAGCTAGTAATGTTTTGGTAAAAAAATTATAACATGTAAACGCTTCATTGGAAATTGATACAGTTTAATATTAATACACTTCAATATCATAAGTATCAATTGTGCAAAATTAATAAAAATCCATAGGCTCAATTTAACATAACCTCAAATTATTTGAAGTGGGAAAGTTAACTAAAGCTATTAATGTTTTGGTAAAAAAATCATAATTTGTAAACGCTTCATTGGAAATTGATGCAATTTGGTACCAATATACCTCAATATCATTAGTACCAATTGTGCAAAATGAATAAAAATCCATACGCTCAATTTAACATAACCTCAAATTATTTGAAGTGGGTAAAGTTAACTGAAGCTAGTAATGTTTTGGTAAAAAAATTATAACATGTAAACGCTTCATTGGAAATTAATACATTTTAATATTAATACACTTCAATATCATAAGTATCAATTGTGCAAAATTAATAAAAATCCATAGGCTCAATTTAACATAACCTCAAATTATTTGAAGTGGGAAAGTTAACTAAAGCTATTGATGTTTTGGTAAAAAAATCATAATTTGTAAACGCTTCATTGGAAATTGATGCAATTTGGTACCAATATACCTCAATATCTTTAGTACCAATTGTGCAAAATTAATAAAAATCCATACGCTCAATTTAACATAACCTCAAATTATTTGAAGTGGGTAAAGTTAACTGAAGCTATTAATGTTTTGGTAAAAAAATTATAATATGTAAACGCTTCATTGGAAATTGATACAATTTAATACAAATATTCTTCAATATCATTAGTACCAATTGTGCAAAATTAATAAAAATCCATACGCTCAATTTGACCTAACCTCAAACTATTTGATTTGGATAAAGTCAATTTAAGCTTTTAATGTTTTGGTAAAAAAATCATAATTTGTAAACGCTTCATTGGAAATTGATGCAATTTGGTACCAATACAGTTCAATATCATAAGTACCAATTGTGCAAACTTAATAAAAATCCATACGTTCAATTTGACCTAACCTCAAACTATTTGATTTGGATAAAGTCAATTTAAGCTTTTAATGTTTTGGTAAAAAAATCATAATTTGTAAACGCTTCATTGAAAATTGATGCAATTTGGTACCAATACAGTTCAATATCATAAGTACCAATTGTGCAAAATTAATAAAAATCCATACGCTCAATTTGGCCTAACCTCAAACTATTTGATTTGGATAAAGTCAATTTAAGCTTTTAATGTTTTGGTAAAAAAATCATAATTTGTAAACGCTTCATTGGAAATTGATGCAATTTGGTACCAGCATATCTCAATATCATAAGTACCAATTGTGCAAAATTAATAAAAATCCATACGCTCAATTTAACATAACCTCAATATATTTGAAGTGGGAAAGTTAACTAAAGCTATTAATGTTTTGGTAAAAAATTGATAATATGTAAAGGCTTTATTGAAAATTGATGTTATTTGGTACCAATATACCTCAATATCATTAGTACCAACTGTGCAAAATTAATATAAATCTATACGCTCAATTTGACCTAACCTCAATTTTTTTGATTTGGGTAAAGTTAACTTAAAAAAATCATAATTTGTAAACGCTTCATTGGAAATTGATGCAATTTGATACCAATATACCTCAATATCATTAGTACCAACTGTGCAAAATTAATAAAAATCTATACGCTCAATTTGACCTAACCTCAAATTTTTTGATTTGGGTAAAGTTAACTTAAAAAAATCATAATTTGTAAACGCTTCATTGGAATTTGATGCAATTTTATAGCAAAAACAAATAGGTTTAAATACAATTAATTTATAAATTTTATCCATACAATACATCTATATGATGTTATTGTAAAGTATATTTTAACATAATTAAAATTACATCATTTTGAATAGCGGTAATGCGTAGATCGTGATAATTGTTTTAAATATTGAAGGCTAATGAGGTAATAATTTTCCTAAACAATTAATATTGTAAAATACATTTGTAAAGCATCCTTTTGTGTATTAAAAAATAGAAAAAATTGCCATTAATAGAAAGGTTGAAACCTTTTCTTATAGGATGGACAAGATTTAATTTGTAAATCAATTTTAAATTCACTTATTGCATCAACTTTTGTTAGAATTATAAAAGAGTTCATAGACCCTGATTGAATGGGGAATGGAATTAAAACGTTTCAAATTGTTAATATATTTTTTTAGTGTTAGGTAGCAAGGTCTTAAGTAATTATTTTGAGAAGACTTAAGATCATTTGTAGCAACATTTTTTTACATATAATTTGATAGTTGAATTATTTTTTGCCAATACATTTAGAAATATATTTATAATCTTACATTTTTTGTTAAAGTGCTTTAAACAAACCATTTAATTTTACATTATTGAGCTAAATCACTTAAATTATTTATTAATCATTGATTATGATCATTCTCCAATAAATCGACTCTATTGTTAATATATTCACTAATTTGCATAAATTGTTTGTTTTGTTTCTTTTGTTGCTGCTCTATTACTAACAAGATATGCTAATTTTATAGATAACCGGACGAATAATGTTCCTACAAATGAGATTAACGATTATATAATCCAATGTTGCTAGCTTGAACAGACCAAGTTGATATAATATAATCACCTATTAAAGTTTTTCTTCGTGACATGCAAATTTTAAATATGTTTTTAAGTATTAATAAAATTCCAGTATTGCCAAATTAAATATATGATTAATAAAATTATTTATTTACTTTCATAAAATTGTTTAATGTAGGCAGAATTAAAAAAAAAAAATTTTGTCTATCACATAAAACTCCTTTAAAACTGTACAGAAAATTTATGTATAACATAAAAATAGCTCAGAAAACTCATTTTTATATAAAAATTTGTTCAGAAACTACGTTTATCACATAAAACTTTATAAAATTGGAGGAAAAACATACTTTTTGCATGAAATTTACCTTAAACCCCTTAAAACTGCACAGTAAAAATGATTTTAATATAAAAATTGCTCAGAAAACTCATTTTTATCTACAAATTTGCTCAGAAATTACGCCTATTGCATAACATTAGCAAAAAAACATACTTTTAGCTTAAAATTTACCTTAAAACTGCACACAAAAAATTATTTATACTAAAAAATTGCTCAGAAAACTCGTTTTTATCTGAAAATTTGCTCAGAAATTACGTCTATTACATGAAGCTTTATAAAATTAGCGGAAAACATACTTTTAGCATGAAATTTATCTTAAAACTCTTAAAACTGCACACAAAAAATGAGTTTTAACAAAAAAATCACTCAAAAAACTTATTTTTATCTAAGAATTTGTTCAGAACTTACTTTTATTGCATAAAACTTTATAAAAATTAGCATAAAAAAACATATTTAGCATGAAATTTATCTTTAACGCTTAAACTGCACAGAAAAAATTCTGTATAACATAAAAATCACTCAGAAAACAAATTTTTAATTGAAAATTTGCTCAGATATTACGTTTATCACATAAAACTTTTTAAAATTAGCAAAAAAAAACATATTTTTAGCATAATAGTTACCTTAAAACTTTTAAAACTGCACAGAAAATTTTATTTATTTATAACATAAAAATGGCTGAGAAAACTTATTTTTATCTGAAAATTTGCTTAGAAATTACTTCTATCACATAAAACTTTATAAAATTATCGGAAAATCATACTTTTAGCATAAAATTTACCTTAAAACTCTTAAAACTAGACAGAAAAAATTATAACATTGTAACAAAACACAATTTTTAATTTTAAAATCTTTTAAATTGCACCTGAAGGACATTTATAACATAAAATTTGCGCATAAAACTTTTTTCAAGTATAACATTTTCTGGAAAATTACATTAATAAAAAAGAATTTGATCAAAATACATGTTCTCTACAAAAATAGAGAGAAACTGAATAAAACTGACATCCATAGTTTAAGCATGATCTTTAGTAATCTTTAAAGGCATGTTTTGAAGGCATTTTAGATCAGACTTTAAGACTGTTTGTATACAGTCCACAGCTGATTTTAGAATTATTGCACTTTTTTGAAATCTTTGAATGTTTTTTTAGTAATTTTAAAAGCATTTATGATCAAACTTGCAGCTTCAGAAATTTAGGTGGTTTTTAAGAACCGTTTTGAATATTTGCAACATTTCATAAAATTTTTAGTTGTTTTAGAAACTACTAATATGTTTGCAAACTCTGGAGGTTTTTTGAAGGATAGTAGTAGTTCAGATTTTGTTTTGTCTTTAAGGATCTTTTGGAGGCTATTTTTTGAGAAATTTTGAATGTTTAAAAATCTTAAGGTTTAGAAAATACTTTTTTGTTATCTTTGAATTTTTTGCGATTATTTTTGAAGAGTTTAAATGTTTTCGTTTATTTTAAAACGCATTTTGTACTTTTTTTTTTGGATAATCTGAATATTTTTTGTAAGCTCTAAAACATTTTGGAATAAGTTGTTATCTCAGAAATTTTTGAAGATCTTTTCTTTTGTTTGAGAAAATAATTTAAAATGTTTATAGATTTTTTTGGAGTATTTCTAGTAATTTTGAAAAAAAAAATTAAAAATTAAAAAGTTTTTTTTGCAATTTTTTACCTAAAAATAAGTTTTTTGAACGATTTTTATGTTATAAACTTTGTTTTCTGCAGTTTTAAGGATTCTGAGGTAAAATCTACGCTAAAAGTATGTGCTTTTTGCTAATTTTATAGAGTTTTATGTGATAGACGTAATTTTTAAACAAATTTTTAAATAAAAATAAGTTTTCTGGTCAATTTTTATGGTATAAATAATTTTTTTCTGTGCCCTTAAAACTGGTTTTAAAGTCAATTTTATGCAAAAAGTATGTTTTTGCGCTAAATTTATGGGTTTTTATGAGATAGACGTAATTTCTGAGCAAATTATTTAATAAATATAATTTTTTCTAGCAATTTTTATGTGCAGTTGTAGCGGTTTTAGTAAGTTTTATGTTAATATGTTTTTCTGCTAATTTTATATAATAGAGCATTTCTGAGCAAGTTTTCAAATAAAAATAAGTTTTCTAAGCGAATTTTATGCTATAAATAAATTTTTCAGTGCAGTTTTATGGGTTTTAAAGTCAATTTCATGCGAAAAAAGTGTTTTTTGCTAATTTTATAAAGTTTTATGTGATAGACATAATTTCTGAGCAAATATTCAGAAAAAAATTGAGTTTTCTGAGTGATTTTTATGTATTAAACAAATTATTTTGGCACTTTTAAAGGATTTAAGGTAAATTTTATGCTAAAAGTACGTTTTTTGCTTATGTTAAACAGTTTTATTTATTAAATGTAATTTCTTAGCAAATTTTTAGATAAAAAAGGTTTTTTTGAGCAATTTTTGTGGTCTAAATAAATTATGCTGTGCATTTTTAAAGGTTTTAAGGTAAATTTTATGCTAAAAGTATGTTTTTTGCTCAATTTATAGAGTATTATTTGATAGACGTAATTTCTGAGCAATTTTTCAGATAAAAATGAGTTTTTTGAGCAATTTTTATGGTTTAAATAAATTATTCTGTGCACTTTTAAAGGTTTTAAGGTAAATTTAATGCTAAAAGTATGTTTTTTGCTCATTTTATGGAGCTTTATTTAATAGACGTCATTTCTGAGCAAATTTTTAGATAAAAATGAGTTTTTTGAGCAATTTTTGTGGTCTAAATAAATTATTTTAAGCATTTTTTAAAGTTTTAAGGTACATTTTTAGTTAAAAGTGTGTTTTTTTGCTCATTTTATAAAGTTTTATGTGATAGACGTAATTTCTGAGCAAATTTTTATATAAAATTTAGTTTTTTGAACAATTTTTATGTTCTAAACAAATTATTTTGTGCACTTTTAAAAAATTTAAGGTAAATTTTATGCTGAAAGTATGTTTTCTTGCATATTTTATGGAGTTTTATTAGAGAAACAAAATTTCTTAGCAATTTTTAGATAAAAATGAGTTTTTTTAACGATTTTTGTTGTCTAAATAAATTATTCTGTGCATTTTTAAAAGGTTTTAAGGTAAATTTTATGCTAAAAGTATGTTTTTTGAATCATGTTATGAAATTTTATGTGATAGACAATATTTCTTAGCAAATTTTTAGATCAAAATGAGTTTTTAAGCAATTTTTATGTTGTAGATTAATTAATCTGTGCACTTTTAAAGGTTTTAAGGTGAATTTCATGCTACAAGTTTTTTTTTTCTTATTTTATGGAGTTTTATGTGGTAGACGTAATTTCTAAGCAAATTTTCAGTTATAAATGTAATTTTTAAACGATTTTTATGTTATAAATAATTTTTCTGTGCATTTTTAAGGGTTTTATGGTCAATTTTATGCTAAAAGTATATTTTTTGCTAATTTTATGGAGTTTTATAAGATAAACGTAACTTTTGAGCAATTTTTTAAATATGAATGGTTTTTTAAGCGATTTATATGTTACAAATAATTTTTTTTGTGCAGTTTTAAGGGTTTTAAAGTAAATTTTTTGAGCTTTTTAATAGATTGTTTAAAATTTTTTCAAGTTTTCCAGAAGTTTGTAAAAAAAACCCGAAATCTTAGAATTAGTTAAAAACTTTTAAATATCTTCTACAAATTTGTTAAAAGTGAAACCTATTTTGAGTATATCTTAAGCTTCTAAAAAGTTTTTTTCATAAGTTTTGAGTTTGTTTTTATAATTTGTTTATGTTAAGCGTCAATCTTATGACAATTTTTTTTAATTATTTTTTTTAAAATTATTTTTTAAAATTTTCTTACTTCCTTAGAAGCTTTTTAAGCTTTTTAAAAGCCGCCTTAAAAGTTTTCCAAATTTAAAAAGTTTTTTTTGGACTCCAAAACCGTCTTAAAAGTTTCTAAAGCTCTACCGTGGAGTTTTTAAAAGTTTATATGATCCAGAGACATTTTTTTAATTGATTTAATTAATTGTTATTGTTAATCAATTTGTATGATTTGAAACGACAAATATTCATTAATAATATTTAAAATTGACTTAAATATCAGTCAACTGTCCTCAAGATATATAAGATTAAAAAAAAATTATATGATCTAGTGACGACAATGTTCTAATTGATTTACTTAATTGTATTAAGAATGTGCTACAGTAAATCTTAAAAGTTTTTGGAAGCTTTTTAACAGTTCTTTAAATGTTTTGGGAGCTTTTAAAGCAGTTTAAGAAACTTTTGAGTAGTTTAACTTAGAGCAGCTTTTTACTGTTGTATGAAGCGTTTTAACAGTTGGAAGTCTGAAAAGGTTTTAAGCTGTTTAAAGAAGTTTTAGGAAACTTGAAGAATTTTGAAGTATTTTTAAAAACTTTTAAAAGTTTTGAGTGAAGTTTTTCGAATTTTATAGGAAGTTTTTTGAAATTCTCATTATTTTCTAAAAAAATTAAAGAGTTTTTCAAGTTTATCAAAAACAATTAGGGTTTGTTAAACGTTTCTAAATAGGTTTGAAAAGATATTGAACTTAGACTTTTAAAAGTTTTAAGGTAAATTTTATGCTAAAAGTATGTTTTTTGCTTATTTTATGGAGTTTTATTTGATAGTCGTCATTTCTGAGAATTTTTTTAGATAAAAATTGAATTTTTGAGCAATTATTATGTTCTAAATAAAAAAATTTGAGCAGTTTTAAAGGTTTTAAGGTAAATTTCAAGCTTAAAGTATATTTTCCGCTAATTTTATGGAGTTTTATGTGATAGACGTAAACATTGAGCAATTTTTCAAATATAAATGAGTTTTCTGAGCGATTTTTATGTTACAAATCAATTATTTTGTGCGGTTCTAAGAGTTTTAAGGTAAATTTTATGCCAAAAGTATGTTTTTTTTCTCTTTTTATGGAGTTTTATGTGATAGACGTAATTTCTCAGCAAATTTTTAGATAAAAATGAGTATTTTAAGCAAATTTTATGTTCTAAATAAATTATTCTGTGTACATTTAATGACAGACATCTGAACAATTTTTTAAGTAAAAATGAGTGTTTTGTGCAATTTCTATGTTTTAAATAAATTTTTCTGTGCATTTTTAAGGATTTTAAAGTGAATTTTATGTTAAAAGTATGTTTTTTTTGTTAATTTTATAGAGTTTCATGTGAAGATAAGTTTTTTAAGCAATTTTTATGTTCTAAATAAATTATTCTCTGCACTTTTAAAGGTTTTAAGGTAAATTTTATACTAAAAATATGTTTTTTTGCTCATTTTATGGAGTTTTATTTGATAGACGTGATTTCTGAGCAAATTTTGAGATAAAAATAAGTTTTTTGAGCAATTTTCATGGTCTAAATAAATTATTTTGTGGACTTTTAATGATTTTAAGATAAATTTTATGCTTAAAGTATGATTTTTGCGCTAACTTTATAGAGTTTTATGTGATAGACGTAGTTTTGGATCAAATTTTCAGATTATAATTAGTTTTTTAATTGGTTTTTATGTTATAAATATTTTTTTCTGTGCAGTTTTAAAGGTTCTAAGGTCAAATTTAAGTAAAAAATATGTTTTTGCGTTGATTTTAAATAAAAATTAATTTTTTATGTTATTAATAAAAGTTTTTGTGCAGTTTTAAGGGTTTTAAGGTTGATTTTATGCAAAAAGTATGTTTTTGCGCTAATTTCATGAAGTTTTATGTGATAGACGTAATTTTTGAGCAAATTTTTAGATAAAAATGAGTTTTTTGAGCATTTTTTATGTTATAAATAAATTATTCTGTGCATTTTTAAAAGTTTTAAGGTAAATTTCTTGCTAAAAGTATATTTTTTTGTTAGATTTATGAAGTTTTATGTAGTAGACGTAATTTTTGAGCAAGTTTTTTGATAAAAACAAGTTTTTTGAGCGATTGTTATGATCTAAATAAATTATTCTGTGCAGTTTTAAAGGTTTTAAGGTAAATTTTATGCTAAAAATATGTTTTTTTGCTCATATTAAGAATTTTATGTGATAAACGTAATTTCTGAGCAAATTTTTAGATAAAAATTAGTTTTTTAAGCAAATTTAATGTTCTAAATAAATTTTTTGTGCAGTTTTAAGGGTTTTAAAATAAATTTTGTGCAAAAAGTATGATTTTTGCGCTAACTTTATGTGATTGAAGTAATTTTTTAGCAATATTTTAATGGTACACGTGATTTTTAAACAAACTATATGCTGAAAGTCATTTTTGTGCAATTTTAAGATTTTTAAACTAAATTTTATGCTGAAAAGTTTTAGCATAAAATTTACCTTAAAACCTTTAAAACTACACAGAAAAAATCATTTATAACATAAAAATCGGTCAGAAAACTCATTTTTATCTAAAAATTTGCTTAAATTTTTTTCTTTAACATAAAACTTTACAAAATTAGCGGAGAAACAAACTTTTAGCATAAAAATTACTTTAAAATTTTTAAAACTGCACAGAAATAATGGTTTATAATATAAAAATTTCTGAAAAAACTTATTTTTACCTGAATATTTGCTCAGAAATTACTTTTATCACATAAAACTCTATAAAATTAGCGTAAAAAACATACTTTTAACATCAAATTTACGTTAAAATCTTTAAAACTGTTCAGAAAAAAAATATATAAAATAAAAATAGCTCAGAAAACTCATTTTTATTTAAAAATTTGCTTAAAAATTACGTTTATTACCAAAAACTCAATAAAGTTTACGGAAAATCATATTTTTAGAATAAAACTGCACAGAAAAAATTATTTAAAACATAAAAATTGCTCAGAAAACACATTTTTTTCTGAAAATTTGCTCAAAAATTATGTCTATTTTATAAAACTCCATAAAATCATTAAAATAAACATACTTTTAGCATAAAATTTACCTTAAAACCCTTAAAACTGTACAGACAAATTTATTTATAACATAAAAAATGCTCAGAAAACTAATTTTATCTGAAATTTTGCTCAGAAATTACATTTATTACATAAAACTCTATAAAATTATCAAATGAACATACTTTTAGTATAAAATTTACCTTAAAACGTTTAAAACTGCACAGCAAAATTTAATTATAACATAAAAACCGCTCAAAAAATACATTTTTATCTAAAGTTTTGCTCAGAAATTACGTTTTTTACATAAAACTTCATAAAATTTGTGAAAAAACACACACTTAACATGAAATTTTGCTTAAAACGCTTTAAACTGCACAAAAAATTTATTTAAATCATAAAAATCGCTCAGAAAGCTCATTTTTATCTAAAAATTTGCTCACAAATTACGTCTATTACATAAAACTCCATTAAATTAGCAAAATAACATACTTTTAGCATGAAATTTACCTTAAAACCTTTGAAACTGCACAGAAAAATTTATTTATAACAAAAAAATTGCTTAGAAAACTAATTTTTATTTGAAAATTTGCTCAGAAGTTACGTCTATCACATAAAACTTTATAAAATTAGCAAAAAAACATAATTTTTGCATGAAATTTGCCTTAAAGCTCTTAAAAAATTATGTATAACATAAAAACTGCTTAGAAATCTCATTTTTATCGGAAAAAATTTGTAAACTCTAAAGATTTTTTGAAATTTTGAAATGTTTTTCTGTCTTTAAAGATTGCTTGACTGCTACTATTTTTAGAATTTATGCTACTACCATACAAACTGCCTTTGAATATGTTCCTGAAAAGACAAATATATACTACTGCATCCGTTAATTGAAATAATGAAGCAAAAAGCATTTAAAAAGTAGATTATATCACGTTCTTCTCTTGTAGTAAAGTGACTTCTGATGCTTGTAGAGAGAACGAAAATTCAATTTCTTGATGAGGGACACTTGGGTGAGTGGGTGGGTGGGTCACTTCATAGATTGATAACAAGTCAATTTTTTAAACTGATATGACCTAATCACCCATCCGAATGTTAGTTATCAAGATTATCTGTTGTGGCAAAGTGACTTTTGATGCTTGCAGAGAGGTCAAATATACAATCTTTTGATAACAAATACTTGAGTGGGTGGTTGGGTTATTCCATAACATGGCAAAGGATCAATAATTTAGATTAGAGTGGCTCACTCACCCATTCAAGTGTTAGTTATCAAGAGGTTAGATCACAACTTACCGTTATGACAAGTTTGCTTCTGGCGTCGGCCTAGAAGACAAATATTCAATTTCTTGATAACAAACACTTGGGCGGGAGGGGGGGTCACTACATAACATGGAAAAGAACCAATAATTTGGAATTGAATACTTGTCTTATAGGCCGACGACAGATGCAAATTTGTCTAGAAGACAACCATTCAATTCCTTAGTAACAAACTCTTAGGTGTGTTAAAAGGCAACTTAAGTACAAACTTTTGACTTGTTACCATACTATGAAATGTCCCACCTGCCCTCTCAAGTGTCCGTTATCAAGAAGTTTAATGTTTGACTCTTTTGCGTAAGTTAGATGTCACTTTATTACAAGAGAAAAGGTTGTAATCCAACTTCTTTATAACGAACACTTGGGTGGGCGGGTGGGTCACTCCAGATCATAATTACTAAAAAGTAGTTTGAACTGGAGTGCTCATTTACCCGCTCAAAAATTAGTCATCAAAAGGTTCTATATTAGTTCCTCCTTCTTGAACAAAAATATGATCTAGAGTGACCCACTTGCTCACTCAAATGTTAGTTTTAAAGAGATTGGATATTACTAAAAGCTTTTTAATAGCAGTTTATACTACTACCAAAAGAGTTTTTGGCGACGAGATTGTCAATGAATGTTTTAATTAATTTCTAAAATTTAAGTAATTTTAAAAAAACTTAAATGCGTATTAGGAATTTTTAAAAATACAAAATTTTGATTTTACAAAAATTGTATTAAAGCAATTTTTTTGAATTATTAATTCAAAATTTTGTAATTTAAAAAAAATCTTTGAGACAATTTAGGATTTTTTTTTTTTTTTTTAATTTTACAAAAATTGCTATTAAAACAACAATTTCTGAAAATTGCATTCAAAATTTCTATTACTTGTTACCAATAAGTTTCAATTTCTAAAATAAAATAATTATTAAAAAATTTTAGATTCATTTTAGAAATCAAAATTTTATCAAAAATTAACCAAAAGTAATTGATAAATTCAAAATTTGTCAAAAAATAATTAAAAAACTCAACATTCTATAAATAAATAACCAAAAAGTAAATAACTTAAAATTTGACAAAAATAACCAACAAGTTGCTAGAAAAGTCAATATTTTATAAATAAATAATCAAACCATAACTAGAAAATTCAATAATTGACAAAAAATAACCAAAAATAACTGGTAAACTCAAAATTTCATAAAAAAGTAACAAAAAACTTCAAAATTGAAACAAATTTTATTAAAGAAAACTTGAAAACTCGAAATTTGTCAAAAAATAACTAAAATGTAACTAGAAAACTCATGAAAAAAATAACTAAAAAGTAACTAAAAACTCAAAATTTTACAAAAGTAACTAGAAAACTCAAAATTTTAATTTAAAAAAATTTAAAATTGCCTAGAAATCTTAAAATTTTACTACAAAATAACCAAAAAGTAATTGAAAAACTCAAAATTTGACAAAAGTAACTGAAAAACTTTAAATTTTATTTAAAAAAAATAAAAAATAAACTAAAAAACTTTAAATTTTATTACAAAAGAACCAAAAAGTAATTGAAAAATTTAAAATTAGACATAAAAAACTAGAAATCTAAACAATTTATTAAAAAAAAATAACTAAAAAACTAATAATTTTTTAAAAAATAACTAAAAAGTAACCAAAAAATTCAAAAATTCATCAAAAATTAACCAAAAAGTAACTAGAAAACTCAAAATTTTAATTTAAAAAATGTTTAAATTGCTTTGAAAACTTAAAATTTTAATACAAAATAACTAAAAAATAACTGAAAAACTTAAAATTTGTTAAAAATAACAAAAAAACTCAAAATTTTATTTAAAAAAAAAAAATAGAAAATTAACTAGAAAACTTAAAATTTTATTACAAAAGAACCAAAAACTAATTGGAAAATTCAAAATTAGACAAAAAAAAAACTAGAAATCTCAACAATTTATTAAAAAAAAAAAAACTAAAAAACTGAAATTTTTTTAGAAAATAACTAAAAAGTAACCAAAAAAATCAAAAATTCATCAAAAAATATCCAAAAAGTATTTGAAAAACTCAAAATTTGTCAAAGATACCTGAAAAACTCAACACTTTATTTAAAAAAATAGAAAATTGCATAAAAAAATCAAAAATTAACTACAAAATAATCAAAAAGTAATTGAAAAATTCAAAATTTGACAAAAGTAACTAGAAAACTCAAAATTTAATTTAAAAAAAATAGAAAATTTAATAAAAAACTCAAAAGTTTACTACAAAATGACCAAAAAGTAACTGTAAATTCAAAATTTGACAAAAAGTAACTAGAAAACTCAAAATTTGATTAAAAAAAACTAAAAATAAAAAAATTGTTAAAAAACAACCAAAATGTAACTAAAAAACTCAAAATTTTATTAAAAATTAACCAAAAAGTAACTAAAAACTAAAAATTTGACAAAAGTAACTGGAAAACTCAAAATTTGACAAAAGCAACTTGAAAACTCAAAATTTTATCAAAAATTAATCAACAAGTAGCTAAATACTCAAAATTTAGCAAAATTAACTGAAAAACTCAAAATTTTATTTAAAGAAAATAGAATATTAACAAAAAAACTCAACATTTTATTACAAAATAACTAAAACGTAATTAAATAATTCAAAGTTAGACAAAAAGTATTTAGAAAACTCAACATTTTATTAAAAAAAAAAATAAAAAACTAATTTGTTTTTTTAAATAACCAAAATATAACTAGAATATAACCAAAAAGAAACTAAAAACTTAAAATTTTGCAAATTATCTGAAAATTTTAAATTTTAATTTAAAAAAAATAAAAAACTACCTAGAATACTAAAAATTTTACTATAAAATAAATAAAAGTAAACTAAAAAACTCAAAATTTGACAAAAGTAACTAAAAAACTCAAAATTTGACAAAAGTAACTGGAAAACTCAAAATTTTAATTACAGAAAATAACATATTAACTAAAAAACTCAAAATTTTATTACAAAATAACCAAAAAGTAAATAAAAAATATAAGATTGGACAAAAAGTAACTAAAAAACTTAACGTTTTATTAATAAAAAACTAAAAACTAATAATTTCCTAAAAAGTATCCAAAATGTAACAAGAAAACTCAAAAATTTATTAAAAAATAACTAAGAAGTAGCTAAAAACACAAAATTTGACAAAAGTTACTGGAAAAGTAGTAACTAAAAGCAACATTTTATTAAAAAAAACTAAAAAAATTATAATTTTCCAAAAAATAACCAAAATGTAACCAGAAAACTCAAAAATGTATCAAATATAACCAAGAAATAACAAAAAACTCAAACAAAAGTAACTGGAAAACTCAACATTTTATTTAAAAAAATTGCCTAGAAAAGTTGAAACTTTACTACAAAATAACTGAAAAACTTAAATTTTTACAAAAGTAACTGGATAACTCAAAATTTTGTTAAAAAAAAAATAGAAAATTAACTAAAAACCTTGAAATTTTACTATAAAATAAACAAAAAGTAACTGTAAGTTTAAAATTTGACAACTAAAAAACTCAAAATTTTATTAAAAATATCTAGATAACTCAAAATTTGTTAAAAAATTACCAAAATGTAACTAGAAAATTTAAAAATTTATCAAAAAATAACCAAAAAGTAGCTAAAAACTCAAAATTTGACAAAAATAACGGAAAAATAAAAAATTATTTTAAAAAATAGAAAATTAACTAAAAACTTCAAAGTTTTACTAAAAAAAAAACAAAAATGTAATTGAAAAATTTAAAATTTGACAAAAAGTAACTAAAAATCTCAAAATTTCATTAAAAGAAAGTAGAAAACTTTAAATTTGACAAAAACATTTTGCAATTTTTGATTGAATTCTGAGCAATTTTGTTAATTTTTATTATTTTTTAAGCGATTTTGTGAATTTTTATATATTTTCTTGAATATTTGATCAATCACAATTGTATATATATAATTTTTGATAAATTTTAGGCAATTGAGCGCTTTATAAACATTTACAATTACTAAAGATTGCTCCTCAGCTATACGTTTAATTAATTATGATAAATAAAGTGTAAATCAAAACAATTTACAACTTCTTAGAATTTAACTTATTAATAATTATATTTGTTTACAAATAGGACATAAATTTGCATCCATATTACGAATAATTTTAATAAAAGATGACTGCAATGTTATAAACATTTTTTCAATCATCTCAAGAAAACAGGAAACGGTGAGGCTAACAGTGAAGTAACCATAAAATACAAACGTAAATAAACATATCCGCAATAGGTGTGTCAATAGCCCATTTTTATCGCACAAACAGTCATGGCATTAAATCTGTACAACAATACAATTGTTAATTGATTCAATATTTAAAATATATTTATATTAAAATTATGGATATAAAATTGCTCACTTCTGATTAAACTGAGATGCAAAATGATTCATAGCAACTCGATCAATAATTAAATTAATATGAAGGCTGTTATGTGGTGTTGGTTAATAAGTAATATTAAAATATTCTAATCAATCATATTCTTTTTTTTTAATTTAAAACGTATAAGATCTGTTTGGTTCTACTTTACTGAAAGATGTTAAGATATCATTATTGTTAGAATTTCTTCTTCAACTCGCACGACTGCACGTCGCAGCCGTTTAACAAAACAAAACGGTTTGTTTACAGCTTAATTAACTGTTGACGCAACATTCACACATCGTCTAACAATCTCGAATACAACAATAATTACCTATTTTCTAATACCGCCATCAATAAATTATTATTAAAAAAAAAAACAATATTCAGAGCAGAACTAATCATTCCTTTGTCTTTTTAGTAACAAAGAATAGTTTTCCTATCAATGATTCATTAATAAGATGAGGATTTTCAAACAATCTTCCAAAAATACAATGAAAGTTATATAATTGTATCACAATAAAAACAGATAAATCATTAAAAAAAATGTTATTAAAATTATCTAAAACAAAATCAGCTTTGATATCAAAAAAAAAAAAATTAAATTTTTTTTTAAATAATAAAATTAAAAAATATGTATCTAAAAGCCAATTATATATTATACACAATTTGATCATGATTATGCATATAATTAGTTATTAAAACCGCGTTTATAATTTCAAAACTAATACCTCAAATGAATTAAATTAACTCTTAATTAACAATAAAATTCCCAAACATTATGTTAATGACCGATTCCAATTTGCTTATAATGAATGCATATTAGAATAAACTTATTAAATGCATCGCCTTCGATGGAATCCACTGAAATGTCAATGAACACACACGGAAAGAGGAAACCAATAAAAAATTTGTAACGACCAATAAATAAAGTAGGCGCAATGTTAACAGGATAATTAGAGCGAATTCCATCGTCGACCTCAGCTCATGTGGAAATTGCGCGTACTGCACATATACGCATTCCATTTTGCAATGAAAAACATATCAAGTTCATTGATTTTTTATTAATATTTACAACCTTGTAGCGGGAACCTCCTTAGGATAATTTGAAGCTATATTATTTTCACCAAAACAGGAGTGTCGAAGACCTTGTTGATATTTTAATGATCTGTAGTATTTTTAATGAATTCGAATACAAATTTGGCTTGAGGAAAGCATTAGAGAAATTATTATTAAGTAGTTTATTATAAAGTAATGTAGCATGAAATCATTATTTATAAACTATAAAATTGTAATAATATATTTGAATTAATCACCAATGTATTGGGTATTCAGAGCGTTTATTCTATAAATTTGTATTTAATGTTTTCATATTACAAAAAAGACACTAAAAACGTTGTTGCAAGCGTATAGCTTTAAATTATGATGTTGCAGAATCATTGAATTCGGAGCAAAATCGACCTTGCTCCAGTTTTGCTTTGTTAAAGAGCAACGTGTTTAGCGTAAAATTCTTTAATTTGCTTATGGAATTCATCAAGTTAGTCTTACTAAATAAATATTGAAAAAAACAAATTTAATCTTATTTTAAAATAATAGAAGAAATGTGCATTTGGTTACTAGGTATGACTAGCACCGGTTTATGCAAACACAAATGAAAATTTAGAATGATATATAAGACGCACTACATTTTTAGTTTTGTTTCTATAAGCTTATTGATAGGATTTCAACTTTTGTTACTTCTTCTAATCTCTAACACTTTTTTAAATCTATAAAATCAACAAATTGATTACATGCATAAACGGTAAAAGCTATTTTAAAGAATTAAAAAAAAAATTATCAAACAATTTGTTTAAACTGAAAAAGAGACAATATTTACATTTTTTGTTAAAAATAATAAAACATTTAAAAATATCCAAAAAGAGTGCAAAGTTTGTTAAACTGTTCTTCAAGTGCTTCTAATGTTGCAAGATTGTTTTAAAATGTTTTAAGAACATTCAAAAAGTTTCAAAATTAAAAAGTAAAAGGAATATTTAATATTTTTTTATTATGAATACTTGGGCGGGTGGGCGGGGTACACAATAGTAAGTTTGCTTTCAAAATTATTAAATTGAGTGCTCTCTACTAGCACAAGTCTTAGTTTTATTGACATTGGCCATTTAAGAACATAAAAAATAACAAAATAAATTACATATACGAGTACTTGGGTGGGTGGGCTACATCATAATAATTTACCTGCTCACAAGTTTTGTTTTGAGTGCCGTGCCTACCCGTTCAAGTATTTCTTGTCTGTTCTTTCTTTTATTTTATTGATTTTTGTTTTTAATTATTTTTAATGTAAGAACACCAATAGTGGTAGAAATATTTAGTTTCTTTATCACAAATACTTGGAAGGGCGGGGTACATAAGATTAAGTTTCTGCTTATATTTGTCTACTCGTCCAAGTGTTGTTGTTGTTAATAATTATGTCTGTTTTCTTTTTAAATTGATTGATTTTTGTTATATTTATTTTTATATAATAAATAGCTGCAAGAACATCAAAAGTAGAAAAAATATTTACTTTATTGATTACAATTACTTGAGAAGGTTGGTTGTAAGATATTTGCTTACAATCTTTAAACTATTGATTATTGTGTCAAACTGTGTACAATGCCCACCAAAACACCGGTCTAAAGTTGACCATACTAGCACACTTTATTATATCAAAACAATAAATTTGCCAACTTGAAGTTAGCCATGCTAAATATTCTATTCGAGTGCATTTGAATAAACATGCAACTTAAAGTGGCATTTTTATTCGAATGCGTTTGAATAAACATGTAACTTGAAGTTGTATATGAATTGAAGTTGTTGCAATTAACAACTTTATACCGAAACACTGTCGCATAAAAAAAAACTTTAATATTAGTCAATAATTGTCAAAATGGTGTCAATTATTAAAAATTGTTACATTTTTTACTTAATAACATTAAACAGTTATCAGCTAGTGTTATCCAAATTATTGACTTAAAATGTATGTTCTAAGTGATATACAAAAAAATGTAATCATCAAATTTTGAAAGTTGTTTATATTTTGTATTATGTTAAAAACTTTGTAGGGTATCCTTAGACCAACAGACTTATAAACACTCATTTTGTCAATGCGGTGAAGCCAACATGATCGATGCATGTGACGTCAGTTGTGGACAAAAACGTGTACTTAGCAAAAGACTTGTTTATGAAAACACATTTTTACTAAAATGTCAACGAATCTTGTACTTGGTGTTTACTTGGTGCATGAGGCTGCTAATTAATTTAATAAACAAATATTATTTATTTTGTTAAAATCAATTTTATTTTATGAATGAAATTAAAAGTTATTGCGTTCAAAAATTGTAAAATTAACTTAACTATCCATAAGGCATAATATCTACAATTAGCGCGTGACGTCAGTTGTGGGCATAGAACGTTGTTATGTTGGCTTCACTATGAGATAAGCAAAAAATAATACACGATCCGTGTCTATAAGTGTAAATAGTCTAAGAAGGCACTTAACAGATTGTATAAAACATTATAAAATTTTGAAGACTAGTCTTTGCACTATTTAGATGGTTTGTTGTTTGTTTGATTCCTAAAATGTATTAAGTATAATAAATAATCATAATTAACAAAAATTTTGAAAGCAACAACTTTTAAAATCTACAAATCAGATTCCTACACATTAAATAATTATCCAAAGGTTAAGTGCAACCATTAATTACAAATTTATATATTTTGTCAAGTAATAGCTTCACAGATTGTAAATAAATTTTACGATTAGTTACAAGCATGCCAACAACTATTATTGCATTTGCTTATTTACATTGATTTCTTCAATGAACTGAAACAAAAATTGCATAATAATCAATATTCTGCAAATAATTTCACCTACATATGTCGATTTTTTAACATTATATCTGACGCAACTATAACAAAATTTACATTCAATTGCGAAGACAATTTTCTTTCACTTTCGGTTTTCCAATGCAATCGTTTTATTATTAAAACATTAAAAATATGTAAATGTAACATACGTGATTGAAATATGTACATAATATGAATGAATAGAAAGCATCGATACAAAATATATTTTTTATTCAGTTTGCGGGCCTGAAGAATAATTAAAAATGATACGCCACACTCTGTTTAACGTCGGGCATTTTTCGCGTAATGTTTTTAATTGTTTGAAGGTTTCAATATTAAATAGAAAATGCGTTATGAATATTACATAAAGTTATTATTACATTGTTTCTTTCACTACATTTTTGGAATTGCTTATGTAATTTGGTTTTAAAATTCCAGTGGGTTTAGAATGTTTGTATAAATTTGTCAAATTTTACTCAAGTTTATTCAACTCAAATAGTTTCATATATGAGATCATAACAATGCAAAAAATATTGACATTTGTAAGATTATTAACAATTGTTTCCAGACTGTAAGTAATATTGCCTACCGACACGTGCATAACACATGTAGGTGTGAGACTTTTGCAAATGGCTACGACCCACCCAGGCCTCGAGGAGTGGGTCAATGTAAAGATTACAGGACTGACCACTCGAGCATACATTGCATTAGTCGTGAAATATCCGGATGCATTATAATTCATCAATGCACACATCCAATTCAATCAAAATAACACTTTCGATTATTGAAAGTAAATTTGTTGTTATTGATATACATACATAAATACTTTCTATTTAATAGTTTAAGATCATCAATTTATTAATGTTCGAAAGCTGTGTTAATGTTATTAAATTTTTGTGCACGGATGCATGAAAATGATAATTTTAGGCATATTTTTCGGCCAATCAGTTCAACCACATTTAATCTATGTAAATTTTTAAATTGAACGATTGTTTATTATTTATAAAATTAGTCTTTAGGCGGTTATTATAGTAATATTACTTCCTTAAGTTAAAACAAAAACAATTAACAATTAATCATATTGTAGCAAGATCAATATTTTGTTATAACATTTGTTTTTTTATTATTGATTTGCAATTTTTTTTTAGTTTGTGAATAATTTTTTTTTGGTTGTTTTTGGAATTTTAGAAGAATGACTGTTTTAATGCATTTTTAGCTTTTACGTCAATTTGTTATCTTGTCTCAAAAATTTGTGTAGTTTTAGATATTTTGGATAAAAATTCAAAGATTAGTTGACCTTTAGACAAAATTGGGGTCTTCATCAAGGTGTAAATACATCTTTAGTCTTTAAGTCAATTTTTATTTTTTTAGTGATTTTGATCACAATTTAGGTAATCTGAACAACTTTTGTTTGAATTTTTATTTTTTTGAGAACGTCTGATTGATCTTAGAGGTATTGATACATTTTAAGAGCAGGCTTTCTAAAGAATTTTAAGAAACCGTTAGGAGTTTACTTTAATTTTTGTGTGTATTTTAGATTTTTTTGGAAATTACTGAATACATTTAACTGGTTTGTAATAAGAGCGTAGCAATTTGGTTTACTAGATTGTAAAACAGATTTTAATTTTTACAAATACTTCAGAGAAATTTGGAGAGTTAGTAAGTATTTTGTTACAGTTTTTGAAATACTTTGGCAGATTAAATAATATGTTCTCCAAAGTTGACTGATACTTTAGAGGTGTTAACAACAGCAGATGAGTGCTTAGCAAATTGTTGTACTTGCTAAAAGCTTTATAAAATAATGGAAAAACTTAGGTTGGCAAGACTTGGTACTTTAAAAGCTTGTATTGACCTGTAGACAACAGCTTAGACCTCCAGATTAATATATAGAAGTAAACTTTTGCTTATTTTTTGGAAATTTGAGGCAATAATTTTTATTACTTTTTGTTAGTTCTGAATGCATTTCAGAGAAGACATGTAGCTAACAAGTTTTACCAACATTTTATGTAGTCTTTGAAAACCGTTTCAAGTTTTTACGATTTTTATTTATTTTGAAGACTTTTAATGCTATTTCTAAGCTCTGAAAGTCTTTTGGAGACTATTAATAATTTAAAAATTATCTGATTAAATTCTTTACTACTTTTAATGACTTTTAACGCTTTTCGATAGTTACAAAAATTCTCTAAAAAAAATCTGCAGTTTTTGGGGTTTGTTTAATGTTTTTGAGATTACTTTTGGTGATTTCGATTGCTTCTATTGTCTTTTGAAAGCTGGCAATGGTTCCGAAATTAATAGAAACATTTTTTGCAATTTTTGAGTTTTTTTTAGGCTATAATTGATTTTATTTGTCTTTAAAAAAAGTTTGAAATTTTTTTGACTATATTTATGTAAGCTGGTAATGCCTCAGAAATTGTTAGTAGTTTTTGGACTTTGGTAATGGCCTAAAAGTTGTATGATTTTTTTTTTAATTTTTGAGTTTTTTTTAAATTTTTTGTAACTATTTTTGGAGTTTTTTTGCAATTTTTAGGTTTTATGATTTTTTGCAAACATTTTTGAAACCTATAAATTTTTCTGTTTAAAAATCGTAATTTTTTTTGAAAAATTATTCAATTTTTGAAAGCTTTATTTTGGAAAAGTCTCAAAGCCTCAAAGCCTTTTGGAGAATTGATTCAATTTTTTGCAGTTTTTTGGAAATATTTTATCACTTTTGTAAGCTTTATATAGTCTTTGAGAATTGTTTTAACTATTTGCGGTTTTTTCTAAAATTTCTATTTGTTTTGGAGACTTTTAATGCTGTTTGTAAATTAAGGATTTTTAGTAATGGTTCAAAAATTGTTTAAAATTTTTTTTACATTTTTTAAAGTTTGTTTAGATTTTTTGCTTTTATTTTTTTACTTTTAATGTCTTGTAAGCTTTGAAAATTTTTAAAAAGATGGTAATAGTTCAAAATGTATTTAACTGAATTGAATGTAAGCTCTTATAGTTTTTGGAAGCTAGTAATAGTACAACATTTTTGGTTGCAGTTTCTGAGGACGCTTTAAATTTTTTCAACTTTATTTTGTGAAATAAATTGCAGACTTTAATTGCCTTTTTGTAAGATCTAATGGTTTTTAGAAGCTGGTAATGGTTTAGAAATTGTTTTTAAGTCACTTTGAAGTGTGTTTAATATTTTTATTTTTGATCACTTTGAATGATTTTGTAAGTTTTTATGGTCTTTTTGAAACTGCTATTTGTACAAACATTATTTGAAAAGTTTTCTGCAGTTTCTAAAGTTTTTGCGGCTTTTGTTAAAAATGTTGAATGTTTTCTGTAAGTTTTTTTTTGTTTTTTTGAAAGTTGTTAACATTACTAATATTTTTATTAAAGTTTTTGAAAGAATTAATTTTTTTTGCAACTACATTTGAAGATTTTGAATGTTTTTTGCAAATTTCAATAGTTTTTGTAAATTGGTCATGGTTTAGGAAGTTATTCAGCAATTTTCTACAGTCTTTGAGATACGTTTAACGTTGTTGCAGCTGTTTATAGTAATTTTGAACACATTCTAATAGTCGTTAGTAGATTAAAATTTATTTAAAACTGTTTTTGCAGTTTTTGAGGTTGGGTTAAATTTTTTGCTACTTTATTTGGAAACTTTGAATGTTTTTTGTAAGGTTTGTTGAATTGTTTTTAGAATATGGTAATAGTAAAAGTTTAGTTTACTATTTATGAGGTTAATTTATATACTTTGCAACTATTTTTGAAGATTTTTAATGTTTTATGTAAGTTTTAGAGCTTTTTAGAAGCTGCTGGTGCTTCAATATTTTTTTGAACAAATTTCTGCAGTTTTAAAATTTGTTTAAATTTTGGGCGATTATTTTTGGAAACTTTAAATGTTTTTTTGTAAATTTTTTAAAAGTTATTAATGGTTTAGAAATTATTAGAAAAAATCTCGGTCTCTTAAATTTTTGCAATTATTTTAAGGTTTTGAATGCTTTTTATAAGCTTAATTGGGTTTTTCTTTTAATTTTTTAAATTTATTTTTGCAATTTTTGAAAAAAAGTTTACAAAATTTTTTCTTGTTTCTAAGAACTTTTTAATTTTTTGTTAGTTTTTTTATGTTTTAGTAGTGCTTACAGTTTTTACATTTTACTCGATTTTTTTAATAGTTTTTTTATAAATTTTGAAACCATTTTAAAACAAATTTGTAATTTTAAAAATTTTAACAATATTTTATGTAGTTTTTGAAAAATGTATTACATTTTTCCGACGTTTTCTAATCAATTTAGTTATTCTAAAGTTTTTTAATGCTTTTTGTTAGGTTTTTTGGAATCGGGCAATTATTAATTTTTTTTGCAAAAACTTTTGTATTTTTTGCAACTATTATTTGAGACTTTGCATGCTTTTTGTAATCTTTTGGAAGCTGGTAAATTACATTGTTGAAAAATGTTTTGCAGTTTTGATTTCAACTAATTTTTTACACTTTAAATGCTTTTTGTAAGTTTTTAAAAACTAGAATCTTCAGAATTTTTTGCAGTCACTAAAGATTTTGAATGTTTTTTTGTAAATTTTAATGGTCTCTGAGAATTGTTTGAACTTTTTGCGTCTATTTTTGGAGATTTTGAATGTTTTTTTGTTTTGATAGTTTAATAGTTTTGATAGTTTTTATAGCTAGTAATAGTTTAGAAATTATTTTAAAAACTTTCTTCTGGTTCTGAACTTTGATTAATTTTTTTTTTTAAGTTTGAAAGTTTTTTGTAAGCTCAATTCAATTGGCTTGTTTTTTAATTTTTTTAAATATTTTTGTGTTTTTGGAAAACGCTTAGAATCAATTTTTTGCATTTTTTTACAGACATAATTTTTTTAAAAGCTTTCTTTAAAGTTGTAGTGGTCTAAATGTTTACATTTTTTTTTAGATTTTTTAATGATTTTTAGTAAGCTTTAAATGCATTTTACAGCAGACTTGCAGCCTTAAAAATGTTTACAAAACATTTTATGTTGTCTTTCTGAACCATTTCAAATTTTTGCATTTCTTTTTTAAGTTTTTAGTTGTTTTGTACATTTTTAATGCATTTTGTAAACTTTGCATACTATTTGGATTATTAATGGTTCAAAAAGGGTTTAAAAATTTCTGCAAACTTGAATTTTTGTTTTGCGGATTTTAAAGTTTGCTTAATTCTTTGTTTTTTTGTGCAAATGTATTAGTTATTTGAAAGTTTGGTTGCAGTCTCTAAGATTTGTTTAAGTTTTCTGCAACTATGTTTAAAAACTTTGAATGTTATGTGTGAATTCTGGTTGCTTTTTGGAAGTAGGTAATAGTTTAAAGATTGTAAAAAATTTTGTTTTGCAGATTTTCAGGTTTGTTTGATTGTTTTTTTGTTTTTTGTGCAGACTTTGAATGCTTTTTGTAATTCTTTTTAAATTTTTAAAGTTGCAAATGGTTTAAAAGTTATTTTTTTGCAGTCTCTGAGATCCACTTAAATTTTCTGCAACTGTTTTTGGAAACTTTGAATGTTTTTTGAGTTCTAGTAGCTTTTTGGAAGTAGGTAATAGTTTCAAATCTGTTTTTATAAGTTGTGATAATTTTTTGGAAACTGGTATTGGTTCAGAAATTATTGGAAAAGTTTCTGAAACTATTTGAGTTTAAAATAATTTTTGCAGTTTTAAATGTTTTTTGTAAGTTTTGGTACTCTTTTCAAAGATGTTAACTGGTAAAAATTTAAAAATTGTTTTAAATATTTTTTGGAAATTTTTGTGAACTACAATGGTTTTTGGAAGCTGGCAATGGTTTAGATTTAGTTTGAATTTTCTAAAATTATTTTTGGATATTTTGAAAGTTTTTGTAAGCTTTTCTGTTTTTTTTTTTAGATTTTTAATGTTTTTTGTAAGCTTTAAAGATTTTTTGAAAGCTGGTACAAGAACAGTTTGAAATTTTTTGTACAGTTTTGGAAGCACGTTTCGGTACATAAATTGTTTAAAAAAATTGATGCAGCTTTTTATGCCCTTTTACATTTTTTGCAACTATTTTTAGAAACTTTGAATATTTTTAGTAATGGTTTAGAAATTAATTAAAAATTCTTCTACAGTTTCCAAAAACCGTTTAAATTTGTTGCGACTATTTTTGAAAATTTTGAATGTTTTTTTGTAAGTTTTTATTGTTTTTTGAAAACTTTTTTAGTTTAGTTTTTGAGAAACTGTTAATAGTTCAAAAATGTTATGAAATTTTTTTTGAAATTGGTTTAGATTTTGTGCTACTATTTTTAAAGATTTTTTAGATCTGATAGTCTCTTTAGAAGCATTTTTTTGAACAAATGTTTGTAACTATTTTTAGAAACTTTGCAAGAAATATTTTTATAAGCTTTAATGGTCTTTTGAAACCAGTAATGGTTTAGAAATTGTTTAAAAAAATGTTTGTTTTCTCTGAATTCTACTTAAATTTTTTGTTAAAGTTTTGATAGTTTTTTTGGAAATTGGTCTTAAAAGTCTTTTTACGTTTTTTACGGTTATTTTAAGATGTTTTTTGTTCCAATGATTCTTTGAAGCTGGTCATAGTTACAATTTTTTTTAACATTTTCTGGAGTTTCTGAGAACCGTTTAAGCTCTTTACGTTCATTTTTGAAGTTTATAAATATTGTTTGTAAGTTTTAATAGATTTTGAGGTTAGGTTAGGTTAGGTTAAATTGTATGCGACTTTTTTTGAAGATTTTGATATCTTTTAACAATTCTTGATGGTCATTTAAAAGATGGTAATAGTACAGAAAATAATTTAAAAAAATGCATTCTGTGTAAACTGTGAGACTTTAATTGCTTTTTGTAAACTTTGATGGCTTTTTGAAAGCTGCAAGTAGTTCAAAAATTTTCTACAGCGGTTTGAAAAAAAAAGATTTTAAATACTTTTTGCAACCTTTAATAATCTTTTGGAATCCTAAAATGGTTTAGAAAATAGTTTTAATAAAATGCTTTTTTGTAAGCTCTAAAAAAAATTTGGCAGCTGGTAATGGTTCAAAAATTGTGTGAAAAATTTAATGCTGTCTCTGAAGTCCATTAAAATTTGTTGCAACTTTTTAATTTGGATGGTTTTTTAAAAGATTTTGCAGTGGCGGAAACAGTTGTTTTTTTTTAAGTATTTGTAATTACTTTGAATCTTTTCTGTAAGCTTCAAACGTTTTTTGGAAGCTTGTGGTGGTTTAGAAATTATTTGTAAAATTTGATTCTGTCTTTGAAATTTATTTTAATTTTTTGTGACTATTTTGATTGTTAATTGTAAACTTTAATGGTCTTCTGAAATAAAAAAATACTTTAAAAAATAACGGTTCAAAAAAAATGTTTGTAACTGGTTTCTGCCAAACTTTTTTAACAACTATTTTTGAAAAAGCTGGTTATAGTATCAAAATTAATTAAAAACGTTTTTGCAGTTTTTGAGGTGTTACCTACATTTTTGTTTAAGTTTTCTGCAATACTTTTTTGGGACATTAAATGTTTTTTGTAAGTTTTATTGTACAAAATTTATTCAATTTTTTTTGCAGTTTATGAGTTTTTTTTTAATTTTTTGCAATTATTTTTGTGGATTTTGAACATTTTTTTGTAAATTTCAATGGCTTTCAAGCTACTTATGACTCAAAAGTTATTTAATTTTTTTTGCAGTTTCTAAAAATTATTTTGCAGATTTTGAATGCTTTTTGTAAGCTTTGATAGCTTTTTGGAAGCAGATAATGATTTAGAATTTGTTTAAAAAAATGTATAAAGTTTTTGTTTGTTTATTTTTTTTGCAAATACTTTGAATAATTTTTGGAAGCTGACAATGGTTAAAAAAAGTTTGAATATTTTTTTAAATTTATTTTTGCACTTTTAGTCTCTGGACTAGTTTAAAAAATGTTGACAATATTTTCTCTTGTTTCAGAGAGTTTTTTTAAATTTTATCAATTTTTTTAGAGTTTTTTAATGGTTTTTTTATAAACTTTGAAGCTATTTTAAAACAATTTAGAAATATTATTTTTTTGCAGTTCAGTAGTTCTTTTTGCAACTACTTTTAGAAACTTTGAATGTTTTTTGTAAACATTAATGGCTTTTTGAACGCTGCAGTCTTTGAAAATAGTTTGAACTCTTTGTGTCAATTTTTGTGCTTTTGGAAGACCAAAAGTTTTTTTTTTAATTTTTTTAAAAACATAAATATTTTAAGTTTTATTTTAGAATAGCCTTAAAGTTTTTATAGTGATCAGAGTTTTTACACTATTTTGGATTTTTTCAATGGTTTTTTGTAACCTTTAATGGCGTTTTAGAACAGACCTCAGAAGTGTTGCCTTTCTGAAACATTTCAAATTTTTGCAAATCTTTTTAAAGTTTTTACATTGTTCTGTACATTTTTAATACTTTTTGTAAGATTTGAAGGTTTTTTGGAAACTGGTTATTATAAAAATTATGTTTTTAATAAACTTTTTGTTTGTTAGGTTTTTTTAGAAGCTGGTAATGGTTCAAAAATTTTCTAAAGACGGATTAAATTTTTTTAGTTATTTCGATGTTTTGAATACTTTTTGAAAGTTTTAATAATCTTTGAAAGCTTGTAATGGTTTAGAAATTATTTGAATTTTTTATTAATTTTGTTTTGTTTATTTGTGCAAACTTTGAATGCTTTTTGAAAGTTATTTAAAAATTTGTTTGCAGTCTCTGAGTAGAGTTCTGGTAGGTTCTTGGAAGTAGGTAATAGTATAGAAATTGTTTACAATTTTTGTAGTTTGATTAATTTTTTAAGACTACTTTGAATGTTTTTATAAGCTTTGATGATTTTTTGAAAGCTGGTAAAGCTTCAAAAATTGTTGGAAACACTTTTACAGTTTCTGAAATGGAAAATTGTTTTTGTAAGATTTAATACTTTTTTTGAAACATGTTAATAATTAAGGAATCATTTAAAACATTTTTTGCTGCTTTTTTGTAACTCCTAATGACAGTTTAGGGCAGACTTGAATCAGAAATGTTAAAAAAATATTTTATGTTGTCTTTTTATTTACTTTTTCAAGTTTTTGCGAATTTTTTTAAAGTTTTTTTAAGCTCTGAAGGTTTTTTAAAAACTAGTTATGGTACAAATTATATTTTTTAAACTATTTGGATAATTTTTAATAAACTTTTTGTAAGTTCCAAAAAATGTTTAGAAGCTGGTAATGATTCAAAAATGGTTTGAAAAATTCTTTAAAAACTGTTCAATTTTTTTTTAAATTTTTGGAAATTCTAAATGTTTCTTGTAAGTTTTGATAATTTTTGGAAGCTCGCAATGGTTTATAAATTATTTGAATTATTGTTTTGCAGATTTTAAGGTTTGCATAATTTTTTTAATTTACTTTGTGCAATTTTTTTTTTGTTTTTTGAATTATTTTGCAGTTTCTGAAATCCGTTTAAGTTTTCTGCAACTAAGTTTGAAAACTTTGAATATTGTGTGTGAATTCTGGTTGCTTTTTGGAAGTAGGTAATAGTTTAAAGATTGTAAAAAAATTTGTTTTGCAAATTTTCAGGTTTGTTTGATTATTTTTTTGTTTATTTGTGCGGATTTTGAATGTTTTTTGTAAATTCTTTTTAAATTTTTTAAGTTGCAAATGGTTTAAAAGTTATTTTTTGCAGTCTCTGAGATCCACTTAAATTTTCTGCAATTGTTTTTGGAAACTTTGAATGTTTTTTGAGTTCTGGTAACTTTTTGGAAGTAGGTAATAGTTTTAAATGTTTTTTATAAGTTTTGATAATCTTATGGAAGCTGGCATTGGTTCAGAAATTATTGGAAAAGTTTCTGAAACTATTTGAGTTTAAAATAATGTTTGCAGTTTTAAATGTTTTTTGTAAGTTTTGGTACTCTTTTAAAAGATGTTAACTTTTAAAGTTTTTGAATGGTATTTGTAGTCCTTGATGGGAGCTGGTAAAAATTTAGAAAATGTTTTAAATATTTTTTGCAGACTTTTGTAAACTACAATAGTTTTTAAAAGCTGGCAATGGTTTAGATTTGGTTTAAGTTTTCTGAAATTATTTATGAATATTTTGAATGTTTTTGTAAGCTTTTTTGGTGCTTTTAAAGATTTTTAATGTTTTTTGTAAACTTTAAAGATTTTTTGAAAGCTGGTTTAAAAACTTTTGTACGGTTTTTGAGGTTTGTTTAAATTCTTTCTTTAAACTCTTTTTGAAAGCACGTAACGGTACATAAATTGTTTAAAAAAATTGATGCAGCTTTTTATGCCCTATTTTCATTTTTTGCAACTATTTTTTGAAACTTTGAATATTTTTGGTAATGGTTCAAAAATTAATTAAAAATTCTTTTTTAGTCTCCAAAGACCGTTTACATTTTTTGAGATTATTTTTGAAGATTTTGAATGATTTTTGTAATTTTTTATGGTTTTTTGAAAACTTCTCATAGTTTTTGAGAAACTGTTAATAGTTCAAAAATGTTATGAAAATTTGTTTGAAATTGGTTTAGATTTTGTGCTAATATTTTTAAAGATTTTTTTAGGTCTGATGGTCTTTAGAAGCATTTTTTTGTCCAAATGTTTGTAATTATTTTTAAAAACTTTGCAAGAAATATTTTTATAAGCTTCAATTGTTTTTTGAAACCAGTAATGGTTTAGAAATTGTTTAAAAAATGTTGTGTTCTTTTTGAAATCCGTTTAAATTTTTTGTTAAAGTTTTGATAGTTTTTTGGAAATTGTTCTTAAAAGTCTTTTTACGTTTTTTACGGTTATTTTAAGATGTTTTTTGTAAGTTCCAATGATTCTTTGAAGCTGGTCATAGTTACAATTTTTTTTAAACATTTTCTGGAGTTTCTGAGAACCCTTTAAACTCTTTACGTCTATTTTTGGAGTTTATAAATGTTGTTTGTAAGTTTTAATAGATTTTGAGGTTAGGTTAGGTTAGGTTAAATTCTATGCGACATTTTTTGAAGATTTTGATATCTTTTAACAACTTTTGATGGTCATTTAAAAGATGGTAATAGTACAAAAAATAATTTAAAAAAATGCATTATGTGTAAACTGTGAGACTTTAAATGCTTTTTGTAAACTTTGATGGCTTTTTGGAAGCTGCTCGTAGTTTAAATTTTTGTACAGCGGTTTTAAAAGATTTTAAATACTTTTTGCAACCTTTAATAATCTTTTGGAATCCTAAAATGGTTTAGAAAATAGTTTTAATAAAATGCATTTTTGTAAGCTCTAAAAAAATTTTGGCAACTGGTAATGGTTCAGAAATTGTGTGAAAAATTTAATGCTGTTTCTGAAGTCCGTTAAAATTCTTTGCAACTTCTTAATTTCGATGGTTTTTTGAAAGTTTTTGCAGTGATTGGAGACAAATTATTTTTTTTTTAGTATTTGTAATTACTTTGCATCTTTTCTGTAAGCTTCAAACGTTTTTTGGAAGCTGGTGATGGTTCAGAAATTATTTGTAAAGTTTGATGCTGCCTTTGAAGTCTGTTTTAATTCTTTGTGACTGTTTTGATTGTTAATTGTAAACTTTAATGGTCTTCTGAAATCAAAAAATATATTAATTTTTTTTTCTAAGCCTAGTAATTCTTTTAAGAGCTAGCAACGGTTCAAAAAAATGTTTGTAACTTCTGGTTTCTGCCAAACCTTTTTAACAACTATTTTTGAAAAGGCTGGTTATAGTATCAAAATTAATTAAAAACGTTTTTGCAGTTTTTGAGGTGTTACCTACATTTTTGTTTTAAATTTTTTGCAATACTTTTTGGGACATTAAATGTTTTTTGTAAGTTTTATTGTACAAAACTTATTCAATTTTTTTTGCAGTTTCTGAGTTTTGTTTAATTTTTTGCAATTATTTTTGTGGATTTTGAACATTTTTTTGTAAATTTTAATGGCTTTCAAGCTACTTATGACTCAAAAGTTATTTGAATTTTTGTTGCAGTTTTTGAAAAGTTTTTTGCAGATTTTAAATGCTTTTTGTAAGCTTTGATGGCTTTTTGAAAGCAGATAATGATTTAGAATTTGTTAAAAAAAATTTATAAAGTTTTTGTTTGTTTATTTTTTTTTGCAAATACTTTGAATAATTTTTGGAAGCTGACAATGATTCAAAAATGTTTGAATATTTTTTTAATTTATTTTTGCATTTTTAGTCTCTGGAATAGTTTAAAAAATGTTGACAATATTTTCTCTTGTTTCAGAAAGTTTTTTTAAATTTTATCAATTTTTTTGGAGTTTTTTAATGTTTTTTTTTATAAACTTTGAAGCTATTTTAAAACAATTTAGAAATATTATTATTTTGCAGTTCTGTAGTTCTTTTTGCAACTACTTTTAGAAACTTTGAATGTTTTTTGTAAACATTAATGGCTTTTTGAACGCTGCAGCCTTTGAAAATAGTTTGAACTCTTTGTGTCATTTTTTGTGCTTTTGGAAGACCAAAAGTTTTTTTTTTATTTTTTTTTAAAACATAAATATTTTAAGTTTTATTTTAGAATAGCCTTAAAGTTTTTATAGTGATCAGAGTTTTTACACCATTTTGGATTTTTTCAATGGTTTTTTGTAACCTTTAATGACAAAGAGCAGACCTCAGAAATGTTGCCTTTCTGAAACATTTCAAATTTTTGCAAATCTTTTTGAAGTTTTTACATTGTTCTGTACATTTTTAATATTTTTCGTAAGATTTGAAGGTTTTTTGGAAACTGGTAATTATAAAAATTATGTTTTTATTGAACTTTTTGTAAGTTTGATAGGTTTTTTCAGAAGCTGGTAATGGTTCAAAAATTTTCTAAAGACGGATTAAATTTTTTTAGTTATTTCAATGTTTTGAATGCTATTTGAAAGTTTTAATAATCTTTGAAAGCTTGTAATGATTTAGAAATTTTTTGAATGTTTTTTGAAAGTTATTTAAAAATTTGTTTGCAGTCTCTGAGTAGAGTTCTGGTAGGTTCTTAAAAGTAGGTAATAGTTTAGAAATTGTTTGCAATTTCTGTAGTTTGATTAATTTTTTGTGACTACTTTGAATGTTTTTATAAGCTTCGATTTTTGGAAGCTGGTAATGGTTCAGAAATTGTTGGAAAACACTTTTACAGTTTTTGAAATGGAAAATTGTTTTTGTAAGATTTAATGCTTTTTTTGAAACATGTTAGTAATTAAGGAATCATTTAAAACATGTTTTGCTGCTTTTTTGTAACTCCTAATGACAGTTTAGGGCAGACTTGGATCAGAATTGTTAAAAAAATATTTTATGTTGTCTTTTTATTTACTTTTTCAAGTTTTTGCGACTTTTTTTAAAGTTTTTAGTTTTTGTAAGCTCTGAAGGTTTTTTAAAAACTAGTTATGGTACAAATTATATTTTTAAACTATTTGGATTTTTTTTAATAAAGTTTTTGTAAGTTCCAAAAAATTATTAGAAGCTGGTAATGATTCAAAAATGGTTTGACAAATTCTTTAAAAATTGTTTAATATTTTTTCAAATTTTTTGAAATTCTAAATGTTTCTTGTAAGTTTTAATGATCTTTGAAAGCTTGCAATGGTTTATAAATTATTTGAATTATTGTTTTGCAGATTTTAAGGTTTGCATAATTTTTTTAATTTACTTTGTGTAATTTTTGTTTGTTTTTTGAATTATTTTGCAGTCTCTGATATTTGTTTAAGTTTTCTGCAACTATGTTTGAAAACTTTGAATGTTGTGTGTGAATTCTGGTTGCTTTTTGGAAGTAGGTAATAGTTTAAAGATTGTAAAAATTTTTGTTTTGCAGATTTTCAGGTTTGTTTGATTACTTTTTTGTTTATTTGTGCATACTTTGAATGCTTTTTATTTTTTTTTTTATTTTTTAATGTTGCAAATGGTTTAAAAGTTATTTTTTTTAAATCTCTGAGATCCACTTAAATTTTTTGCAACTGTTTTTGGAAACTTTGAATGTTTTTTGAGTTCTGGTAGCTTTTTGGAAGTAGGTAATAGTTTAAAATCTTTTTTTATAAGTTGTGATAATTTTTTGGAAACTGGTATTGGTTCAGAAATTATTGGAAAAGTTTCTGAAATTATTTAAGTTTAAAATAATTTTTGCAGTTTTAAATGATTTTTGTAAGTTTCGGTACTCTTTTAAAAGATGTTAACTTTTAAAGTTTTTGAATGGTATTTGTAGTCCTTGATGGGAGCTGGTAAAAATTTAAAAAATGTTTCAAATATTTTTTGCAGACTTTTGTAAACTACAATGGTTTTTAAAAGCTGGCAATGGTTTAGATTTGGTTTAAATTTTCTGAAATTATTTTTGGATATTTACTTTAAAGATTTTTTGAAAGCTTGTTTAAAAACTTTTTGAAATCTTTTGTACGGTTTTTGAGGTTTGTTTAAATTCTTTCTTTAAACTTTTTTTGGAAGCACGTAACGGCACATAAATTGTTTAAAAAATTTGATGCAGCTTTTAATGCCTTTTTACATTTTTTGCAACTATTTTTAGAAACTTTGAATATATTTAGTAATGGTTTAGAAATTAATTAAAAATTTTTCTACAGTTTCCATAAACCGTTTAAATTTGTTGCGACTATTTTTGAACATTTTGAATGTTTTTTTGTAAGTTTTTATTGTTTTAAAAAAAATTTTAATAGTTTTTTAGAAACTGTTAATAGTTCAAAAATGTTATGAAAATTTGTCTGCAGTTTCTGAAGTTGGTTTAGATTCTGTAATACTATTTTTAAAGATTTTGTGAGATCTGATGGTCTTTGGAAGCATTTTTTTGAACAAATGTTTGTAACTAATTTTAGAAACTTTGCAAAAAATATTTTTATAAGCTTCAATGGTCTTTTGAAACCGGTAATGGTTTAGAAATTGTTTAAAAAAATGTGTGTTTTCTCTGAATTCTGATTAATTTTTTCGTTAAAGTTTTGATAGTTTTTTGGAAATTGTTCTTAAAAGTCTTTTTACGTTTTTTACGGTTATTTTAAGATGTTTTTTGTAAGTTCCAATGATTCTTTGAAGCTGGTCATAGTTACAATTTTTTTTAAACATTTTCTGGAGTTTCTGAGAACCCTTTAAACTCTTTACGTCTATTTTTGGTGTTTATAAATATTGTTTGTAAGTTTTAATAGATTTTGAGGTTAGGTTAGGTTAGGTTAGGTTAAATTGTATGCGACTTTTTTTGAAGATTTTGATATCTTTTAACAACTCTTGATGGTCATTTAAAAGATGGTAATAGTACAGAAAATAATTTAAAAAAAATGCATTTTGTGAAAAACTTTGATGGCATTTTGGAAGCTGCTCGTAGTATAAAAATTTTCTACAGCGGTTTTAAAAAATTTTAAATACTTTTTGCAACCTTTAATAATCTTTTGGAATCCTAAAATGGTTTAGAAAATAGTTTTAATAAAATGCATTTTTGTAAGCTCTAAAAAAATTTTGGCAGCTGGTAATGGTTCAGAAATTGTGTGAAAAATTTAATGCTGTCTCTGAAGTTCGTTAAAATTCTTTGCAACTTCTTAATTTGGATGGTTTTTGTAGTGATTGGAGATAAGTTATTTTTTTTTTAGTATTTGTAATTACTTTGCATCTTTTCTGTGAGCTTCAAACGTTTTTTGGAAGCTGGTGATGGTTTAGAAATTATTTGTAAAATTTGATGATGTTTTAGAAGTCTGTTTTAATTCTTTGTGGCTGTTTTAATTGTTAATTGTAAACTTTAATGGTCTTCTGAAATCAAAAAATACTTTAAAAAATAACGGTTCAAAAAAATGTTTGTAACTGGTTTCTGCCAAACTTTTTTAACAACTATTTTTGAAAAAGCTGGTTATAGTATCAAAATTAATTAAAAACGTTTTTGCAGTTTTTGAGGTGTTACCTACATTTTTGTTTTAAGTTTTCTGCAATACTTTTTGGGACATTAAATGTTTTTTGTAAGTTTTATTGTACAAAATTTATTCAATTTTTTTTGCAGTTTCTAAGTTTTGTTTAATTTTTTTGCAATTAATTTTGTAAACTTTTTTTGTAAATTTCAATAATTTTCAAGCTACTTATGACTCAAAAGTTATTTAATTTTTTTTTGCAATTTCTGAAAATTATTTTGCAGATTTTGAATGCCTTTTGTAAGCTTTGATGGCTTTTTGGAAGCATATAATGGTTTAGAATTTTTTTTTTTTAAGTTATGAAGTTTTTGTTCGTTTATTTTTTTTGCAAATACTTTGAATAGTTTTTGTAAGCTGCAATGTTTTTTGGAAGCTGACAATGGTTAAAAAATGTTTGAATAATTTTTGAAGTTTCCGAGATCTGTTTAAATTTTTAGAGACTATTTTGTAAGATTATTGATGTTTTTTGTAAACTCCAAACATCTTCTTGAAGTTTGTAATGGTTTAGAAATTGTTTGAAATTTTGTTTGCAGTTTCTGAAGTCTACTCAATTTTTTTGCGACTATTTTTGGAGACTTTGATTATTTTTTGTGAGCTTTAAATGTTTTAAAAGCTGATTATGATTCAAATAGCTTTATTTAAGTTGTATGCAATTAAATTTAAAGATTTAGAATACATTTTGTATGCCTCTTTTAAAAATTAGTTTTATCTGCAATCTTTGAGGTCCGTACAAAAAATCAGCAGTCTCTAAAAACCGTTTGAATTTGTTGATACTGTATTTAAAAAGTAGGAATGTTAGTTTTAAGCTTTGATAGTTTTTTGGAAACTGGTAATGGTTTAGAAATTGTTTGTAACATTTTTTGCTGTCTCTGAAGTCTGTTTAATTTTGTTTTAACTATTTTTCTGCAGTTTTTAAAATCAGTTTAATTTTTGTTTGTTTAAATTCATAAATATTGAATGTTTTTTATTAACTTCAGAAGCTGATAATAGTTTAAATAAGTTTTGCTATTATTTTTAAAAACTTTTTGTTTGTAAATTGTTTGAAAACATTTGTACAGTTTCTGATGCCCGTTTACATTTTTTGTAACTATTTTTAGAAATTTTGAATATTTTTTTGTAATTTTTGATGTTTCAAAAATTATTAAAGAAAAGAACCGTATTAATGTTTTTGAAGACTTTCAATGTTTTTTGTAAACTTTGATGTTTTTTTTTGGAAACAGGCAATGAAACAGAAATTATTTGAACAAAAAATGCAGTTTTTGATATTTGTTTAATTTTTTTGAAACAATTTTTGAATGTTTTTTGTAAGCTTTGTAAAGTTTTGATGATTATTTTGGCAGCTAACAATGGTTGAAAAATTGTTAAAAAACATTTATAGTTTGCAATCATTTTTAAAGAATTTTGAATGTTGGGAGCTGGTTAAAGTTTATATTTTTAAGATATGTTTGTAAGCTTTAATGGTTTTTGAAAACTGGTAATAGATTGAATTTTTTTTTTTGGCTAGTTCAAATTTTATACAAGCTGGTAATGGTTTAAAAATTGTTTGAAGTATTTTTTACGGTCTCTAAGGTTTGTTTAAATTCATTGCGACTATTTCTAAGACTTTGAATGTTTTTAAATTATTAAATTAAATTTTTAACGTTTCTGGTTTTTTTAGTGTCCAAACATTTTATCTTACTTGCCTCACACTAAACCTGCCACTTACTGACAGCAGATTACTTACATAAATATTAACTATCATTAATTACTAATGTTAATATTTATACTCATTATATAACACTCCAAGAAGCAAAAACTAAAATATAATGATTAATTGCTATATTTTTAATTTGCTTTCAATTTAAGTAGCTACTTAAAAGTAACCGACATTCTAATTTCATACTCAATCATTATACACCATTGTTCCATACACGGTAGGTGTTTTACTGCTTTTATTATAATTACCATTCAATTTTTTTAGATTAGAATGCAAAAATTTTATATACATTCTATTCCATAATTTTGGGATATAAAATATAATTGATTTAATTTTGAACATTTGCACAGTCGCTTAATTCCATTCATAACAAGACGGTCAAAATAAATCACTTTAACTTAATTACACCAGGTACAGATTATCACTAAATAGAAAGTGCTCTGATATTTTGCAACACAACGAACGGGTCGAAAGGAATTCTTTATTAAATAACTCGGCGTCTCATGTTTACATGTGAGTCTGGGTGGAGTCCGGAAGACCTTGGAATTCTTTATGGGTTTGCTGGTTTTTTATAAATGTATAATATAAACGCCGACTCGTTCAGTTGCTGTGACAATGACTTACATAAATAAAACAACGACATTAAAATATATCACAACATTTATTTAAATAAATTTGTTACTTTATATTATGAGCAGAACACTAAAAATACCATCACAAGGATGGGATGAAGTGTATTTTTTTTATAATAATTGATTATCAGTGCGTGAAATTCTATTGCACCTGTGGCCACGATGACTTAAATTAGAATATAATACATTAATAATAATAACTAGAGTCTTTTAATTGATTATCTTTTATAATTAACACTGTATGAACCGGAAGCAACATCGAAATTCGTGGCTGGGTGTCCACCGAATGGGTTGAAATTAGGATGAGCTGGATTATGGTATTTAGGTGCTGGTTGAGCATTGTAGTTTTGTTGTGGTTGATAATTATTGTAATTATTTTGAGGCCTGAAGGCGGGTTGAGGTGCTGGTTGATAGCTTCTGGGTTGTTGGTAATTATTTAAAAATCCATGCTGAGTTATTGGTCTTTGAGTTTGACTTTGATAAGTTTGAGGTTGATAGTTTTGTTGTTGTGGTTGGTAATTGTATTGTTGTTGTTGTTGTTGTTGTGGTTCTTCGTATGAATTCACTTGATTAAATCTGAATGGTGTTGGTTTATTTTGTTGTGGTTGCGTGTTGTAGGCGTCATCTTTGTAGTAAACGCTTGGATCTTCTCTGTATTGACCATCATCTTCTTCATTTGGGCCTAATGGTCTTGCTGCTTGTTGGTTGTTTTGTAGGGTTGGTGGTGGGACGTTGATTTCGTTGCCTGCTGGTTCGAATCCTCTTCTGCTCGCTCCGTATTCAATTTCGCGTACTTTTCCACTATCGTCAACGTATCCGTATTTGCCGTATACTTCTCCGTTGGGATATTTGGATTCGATTTTGTAGGAGCCATCTGCTGCCTCATAACCGTAACTGTATGATCCGTCCTCGTTATGTTTGTTGATTTGTTTGAGAATTGGGATTGGTGTAGTTTGCTGTTGGGCACATACTACGGCCAAGAATGCAGCTGATATCAACTGAAACAAATATAAAGTGATTAGTTTAAGGAATTTATTTAAGTTTTTTTTTTTTTTTTTTAATAAAACGTTATTAGATTCTTTTAGGTTAGGTTAGGTTAAGTTAGGTTAGGTTAGGTTAGCCAAATTGGGCCTATATATTTTGATTAAATTTACACAATTGGTGCTTATGATGCTGAAGTGTATTAGAACAAAATTGCATCAATTTTTAATGAAGGGTTTAGGAGTTATTATATTTTAGTTTCCTTCCTTGACGCTTGCATCAATTAACTAAAGTTGAAAATTTTGAGGTTATGCAAAATTGAGCGTATACATTTTGATTATTTTTTTCCAGTTGGTACTAATGGTATTAAGATACATTTGTACCAAATTACATAAATTTTTAATGAAGGACTAAGGAGTTATAATTTTTTTAATTATCTTCTTTGGCGCTTGCTTCAATAAACTGAAGTTGAACATTTTAAGGTTATGCAAAATTGAGCGTATACATTTTGATTATTTTTTTACGGTTGGTACTAATGGTATTAGAGTGTATTGATATCAAATAACATAAATTTCTAATGAAGGACTAAGAAGTTATAACTTTTTTAATTATCTTCTTTAGTGCTTGCTTTAATTAACTAAAGTTGCACAATTTGAGGTTATACAAAATTGAACGTATAATTTTTGATTAATTTTTCACAGTTGGTACTAATGGTATTAAGGTGTATTGATACCAAATTACATAAATTTTTAATGAAGGACTAAGGAGTAATAATTTTTTTAAATTATTTTCTGTAGTGCTTGCTTCAATTAACTGAAGTTGAAGAATTTGAGGTTATGCAAAATTGAACGTATGATTTTTGATTATTTTTCTACAGTTGGTACTGAAGGTGTTAAGGTATATTATTACTGAATTACATTAATTTCTAATGAATCATTTAGGAGTTATAATTTGTTTAATTGTTTTTTTAATTTTGAGCTTTGATTCATTGACTAAAGTTGAACAATTTGAGGTTATGCAAAATTGAGCGTATACATTTTGATTATATTTTTACAGTTAGTACTATTGGTATTAAGGTGTATTGGTACCAAATTATATAAACTTCTAATAAAGGACTAAGGAGTTATAATTTTTTAAATTATCTTCTTTAGTGCTTGCTTCAATTAACTGAAGTTGATCATTTTAAGGTTATGCAAAATTGAGTGTGTATATTTTGATTAATTTTTCACAGTTGGTACTAATGGTATTAAGGTGTATTGGTACCAAATTACATAAATTTCTAATGAAGGACTAAGGAGTTATAATTTTTTTTAATTATTTTTTGTAGTGCTTGCTTCAATTAACTGAAGTTGAAGAATTTGAGGTTATGCAAAATTGAACGTATGATTTTTGATTATTTTTCTACAGTTGGTACTAAAGGTGTTAAGGTATATTAGTACTGAATTACGTTAATTTCTAATGAATCATTTAGGAGTTATAATTTGTTTAATTATTTTTTTGAGGTTGGATTCAATGACCAACGTTGAACAATTTGAGGTTATGCAAAATTGGGCGTATAAATTTTAATTATTTTTTCACAGTTAATGCTAAATGTGTTGAGGTATATTAGTACTAAATCACATCAATTTCTAATAAATCATTTAGGAGTTATAATTTGATTAAATATTTTTTTGAAGTTGGATTCAATGACCAAAGTTGAATAATTTGAGATTATGCAAAATTGGGCGTATGAATTTTGATTATTTTTTTACAGTTAATGCTAAAGGTGTTGAGGTATATTAGTAATAAATCACATCAATTTCTAATAAATCATTTAGGAGTTATAATTTATTTAATTATTTTTTGAGGTTGAATTCAATGACCAATGTTGAACAATTTGAGGTTATGCAAAATTGGGCGTATGAATTTTGGTTATTTTCTCACAGTTAATGCTAAAGATATTAAGGTATATTAGTACTAAATTACATTAATTTCTAATGAATCATTTAGTAGTTAAAGCTTGTTTAATTATTTTTTGGAGTTGGATTTAATGAACAAAGTTGAACAATTTGAGGTTATGCAACATTGGGCGTATGAATTTTGATTATTTTTTAACAGTTAATGCTAAAGATGTTGAGGTATATTAGTACTAAATCACATCAATTTCTAATGAATTATTTAAAAGTTATAAATTGTTTAATTTTGAGGTTGGATTCAATAACCAAAGTTGAACAATTTGAGGTTGTGCAAAATTGGGCATATGAATTTTGATTATTTTTTTACAGTTGGTACTAAAAATATTAATGTGTATTGTTACCAAATTTTATCAATTTCCAATAAGTTATTTATGAGTTATAATGTTTTTAATTAACTCTGTTGAGGCATGGTTTAATTAACTGAAGTGGAACAATTTGAAGTTATGCAAAATTGGGCGTATAAATTTTGATTAGTTTTTTACAGTTGGTACTAATGGTGATGAGGTTTATTAGTACTAAATTACTTTATTAATTGGCGTTAAATGTTAAATAAAATAAAATAGTTAACAAATTGTCATGAAATTGTTTATAAATTTAATTCATTCATTAGTTAAACTTATTGAAGCCAAGGATCAAATTAATTAAACTCAAATATCTCACCAAAATCCATTAAACCCAAATGGTTTGTGTCACCCTAAAGCGCTGGCTTAATTAATTCTGAATTAATCACATTAGAACGTTCCTTTATTATTAATATTGTCCATTTAAATAATAATAAAAAAATCAAGGTTAAAATTCTCGTCGACGACTATGAGAGAAACGACACGTAAAACTTTACCTTGAATATTGCGGAATGTTAATAGGAAATGAGACAGTTCCAATAGATTAGATTAATTAGAATATTTCCCGAATATTTTACATATGATGATTCATACAATAAATAAATTGTTTAGATATTTTAAGGAAGTTATTTAAGCTTGATTGATTGTGATTGATTGTTGGTATGGGTAATGCTTATTTCATAAATCATTAGGCAATTGAGTAAAATTGGTAAATAATTTAGTAAAACTTATTTGAAAACAGGCTTGTATGTTTACATTAACAAATTTTATAGCTTTATAAATCAATTTTGTTTAAGTTTAGAAGTATTTTTATGCAAAATTTGTTTAAATATTTATTTTTTTTACAAAATTTTAAAATCCGTCAAATCTATTATTTGACGGCCATTTTGTTAAATTTATTTATGTTTGGACGCTATTTTGGATTTATTTTTTTGCATGCTTGACATATGTTTTCAGTAAATTTTATCAATTTTGACCAATATTTTCCGAATTATTTTTAGTTTTCTACAAGATTTTAAAATTTGCCAAATCTACTATTTGGCGGCCATTTTGTTAAATTTGATTGCATTTGGTTGTCATTTTGGAATTACTTTCTGATATGTTTGACACATGTTTTCAGTAAATTTCATTAATTTTGTACCAATATTTATCAAATTATTCTAAGTTTTCTACAAGATTTTAAAATCTGCCAGATCTATTATTTGGCGGCCATTTTGTTTAAATTAACTATATTTAGTTGCCATTCTGGAATTATTTTTTGACATGATTGACACATGTTTTCAGTAAGTTTCATCAATTTTGTACCAATATTTTCCGAATTATTCTTAGTTTTATAGAAGATTTTAAAATCTGCCAAATTTATTATTTAGCGGCCATTTTGCTAAATTTGATTATATTTGGAGGCCATTTTAGAATTAATATTTGATATGCTTGACACATATTTTTAGTAAATTTCATCAATTTTGTACCAACATTTTCCAAATTATTCTTAATTTTCCTCAAACTTTAAAATCTGCAAAGTTAATTATTTGGCAGCCATTTTGTTAAATTTAATTATATTTTGTTGCCATTTTGGAATTATTTTTTGACATGCTTGGTACATGTTTTCAGTTAATTTTAATAATTTTGTACCAAAATTTTCCAAATTAATTTTAGTTTTCTATAAAATTTTAAAATCTGTCAAATCATTTATTTGGCGGCCATTTTGTTAAATTTATTTATTTTTGGACGCCATTTTGGAATTACATTTTTGCATGTTTGACACATGTTTTCCGTAAATTTTATTATATTTTTCTAATTATTTTCCGAATTATACTTAGTTTTCCACAAAGTCTAAAAATCCGTAAAATAAGTTAATTGGCGGCCATTTTGTAAAATTTTATTATATTTAGACGCCATTTTGAAATTAAATTTTGACATGTTTTGTCCATATTTTCAGGGAATTTCATCAATTTTCTCTCAATATTTTCCAAATTATACTTAGTTTTCCACAAAGTTTCAAAATTCGTAAAATCAATTAATTGGCGGCCATTTTGTTAATTTTCATTATATTTGGACGCCATTTTGAAATTACATTTTGATATGCTTGACACATGTTTTCGGTAAATTTCATCAATTTTTTTTTAATATTTTTTGAGTTATATTTAGTTTTCCACAAAAATTTAAAATGTGTAAAATTAATTAATTGGCGGCCATTTTGTTAAATTTTATTATATTTGAACGCCGTTTTGAAATTACATTTTGACATGCTTGACACATGTTCTCGGTAAATTTCATCAATTTTGTACCATTATTTTCCGAGTTATTCTTAGTTTTCTACAAGATTTTAAAATCCACTAAACCAACTATATGGCGGCCATTTTTTTAAATTTATTTATATTTGGTTGCTATTTTGGAATCATCTTTTAACATGCTTGACACAGGTTTTTAGTAAATTTCATAATTTTTCTTTAAAAAGTTTTTGAATTATACTTAGATTTCTACAAAGTTTTAAGATCCGTAAAACCAGTTAATTGGCGGCCATTTTGTAAAATTTTTCTATATTTAAACGCCATTTTGGAATTAAATTTTAACATGTTTGATCCATGTTTTTAGTGAATTTTATCAATTTTCTCTCAATATTTTCCAAATTATGTTTAGTTTTCCACAAAGTTTCAAAATCCGTAAAATCAATTAATTGGCGGCCATTTTGTTAAACTTTATTATATTTGGACGCCATTTTGTAATTACATTCTGACATGCCTGACACATGTTTGCAGTAATTTTCTTCAATTTCCTCCTAATATTTTTAGAATTATATGTAGTTTTCCGCAAGATTTTAAAATCCGTAAAATTAGTTATTTGTCGGCTATTTTGTTAAATGTTTTTAAAATTGGACGCCATTTTGGAATTTTATTTTGGCATGCTTGACACATGTTTTCAGTAATTTTCATTAATTTTCTCTCAATATTTTTAAAAAAATACTTAGTTTTCTACAAAATTTCAAAATCCGTAAAACCAGTTAACTAGCGGCCATTTTGTTAATTTTACTTATGTTTGGACGCCATTTTGGAATTAAATTTTGACATACTGGGCACATGTTTTCAGTAAATTTCATTAATTTTGTACCAATATTTTTCAAATAATTCTTAGTTTTCTACAAGATTTTAAAATCTGCCAAATCAATTATTTGGCGGCCATTTTGTTAAATTTAATTATATTTGGACGCCATTTTGGAAATACGTTCTAACATGCCTGACAAATGTTTTCAGTAAATTTCATCAATTTCCTTTTAATATTTTCCAAATTATACTTGGTTTTTCACGATGAGGTTATATTCAATTTCTTGATCAAAGTTTGGAATAATTTTTGTTTTAAAAAAATTGATTTTGCCGACTTAATTTTAAGATTTTTTTTCTGAAATTTGTAACACAGATTGGAATTTAGTAGTTTATTAAATTTATAAAATTTGGAATTTTTCAAAAAATTGTAACAAATTTTCAAAAAAAATTAAAATTTGGAATAATTTTTGATTTAAAAAAATTGATTTTTTTGACTTAATTTTTGCAATTTTTTTTTTAAATTTCCAATACAGATTGGAATATAGTTGTTTATGAAATTTATAAAGTTTGGAATTTAAACAAAAATTGTAACTAATTTTTCAAAATTATTAAAGTTTGGAATGAATTTTGTTTTAAAAAATTTGATTTTTCCCACTTAATTTTAAGATTTTTTTTTGGAATTTGTAACACAGTATGGAATATAGTTGTTTAAAAAAATTTTGAAATTTTGAAATTTTTTAAAAAATTGTAACAATTTTTTTTTAAATAATTAAAATTTGGAATAATTTTTGTTTAGGAAAACACTATCTTTTTGACTTAGTTTTTGCAATTTTTATTAAAAAATTTTAATTTAGATTGGAATTTAGATGTTTAATCAATTTATAAATTTTGGAAATTTTCAAAAAATTGTAACAAATTTTCAAAAATTATTAAAGTTTGTTTTAAAAAAATTGATTTTTTTGACTTAATTTTTGCTTTTTTTTTCTAACATTTGTAACACAGATTGGAATTTAGTTGCTTAATAAAATTTTAAAATTTAGAATTTTTAAAAAAATTGTAACAAAATTTCAAAAATGATTAAAGATTAAAATAATTTTTGTTTAAAAAAATTGATTTTTGGCTTAATTTTTAATTTATTTTTTTTGAAACTTGTATCACAGATTGGAAACTTGTTGTTTAATAAAAAAATTTATTTTGGAATTTTTTAAAAAATTGTAACAAATTTTCAAAAATGAAGTTTGGAACAATTTAAAAAAAAAATAATTTTTTTACTTAATCTTTGCAATTTTTTTTTGAAATATGTAACACAGATTGGAAATTAGTTGTTTAATAAATTTATAAAATTTGGTATTTTTCAAAAAACTTGTAACACATTTTTCAAAATAATTAAATTTTGGAATAAATTTTTCTATTAAAAAAATGATTTTTTTTACTTAATTTTTGCATTTTTTTTTTCTGAAATTTGTATCACAGATTGAAATTTAGTTGTTTAATAAAAAAATATAAAATTTGAAATTTTCAAAAAATTGTAACAAATTTTCAAAAATGATTAAAGTTTGAAACAATTTTTGGTTAAAAAAAATGATTTTTCCGGCTTAATTTTTAATTTTTTTTTTTAAAATTTGTAACGCAGGTTGAAACTTAGTTGTTTAATAAATTTGTAAAATTTGGGATTTTTCAAAAAATTGTAACAAATTTTTTAAAATGATTAAAGTTTGGAAATTATTCCAAACTTTAATCATTTAAAAAAAAATGATTTTTCCGACTTTTTTTTGAGATTTGTAACACAGATTGGAATTTAGTTGTTTAATAAATTTATAAAGTTTGGAATTTTTCAAAAAATTGTAACAATTTTTTAAAAATGATTAAAGCTTGGAATAATTTTTGTTTTAAAAAAATTGATTTTTTCAATTTACTTTTTGAATTTTTTTTCTAAAATTTGTAACCCAGATTGGAAATTAGTTGTTTAATAGATTTATAAAATTTGAAATTTTTCAAAAAATTTTAACACATTTTTCAAAATGATTTTTTCGGCTTAATTTTTGTATTTTTAGTAATATAGGTTGGAATTTAGTTGTTTAATAAATTTATAAAATTTATAGTTTCTCAAAAAATTGTAACAAATTTTTCAAAATAATTAAAGTTTCGAATAAATTTTGTTTTAAAAAACTTTATTTCAAATCAATTAAAAACTTTGTTTAATAACAATTAGGTTGAGTTAATATTGTAACTTATTATTTCAAATATTATTAATTTATGTACATCTCAATCAATATACAAAACTAATTTCTATCACTTTTTTATAAATAAATTAAAATTCATGTATATTAACAAGCCATTAATTTAATAAGCCATTATAACAATCCACATATTACAAAAAAATTACTAGCCATAAATTGCTGCATGCATAATGTACACTTAATTACATTAATTAATGCAAATTTATTTATAGAATTTTTTGCTTCTTGTTCCCCTTATGAATCAGTGCATTCAATACTCGATTACGCAATTAGTTTCTTTTGTTAAAAAAACAAAACTAAATTTAGAAAACTAATTAAATTTTTTATTATTTGTTTACAATTTAATATTACAAAAGGGCAAACCGCATCATTTATGTGTAGGATTATTGCAGCAATTACATATTCAATGACTCTTAAAATATATATGAAAGCTATGTTGAAATGCAATCATAAAAATGCTGTCAATGAGCATGAGATGTGCCCTTTATAAAAGCAACTGCAATTGCTAAACATTATTTTATTAATCATAAATGAAATTTTATTTGAATGACCTCAACATAATTTACAAAATGTTCTTATTATTGTAAAACTATTGGGAAAACAAATCAATTTTATATAATAGCACGCAACAATTGCGGTATGTTATATATAAGAGAAATCGCGATATCCAACAATATTGATTCGCACCTAATAATAAAATATTAATCACTAATTAGCACTCACTTTAATTATTATTATTATTATTATTATAAAATTAAAATTATTAATATTTCTACTCACAAATAACTTCATGTTGCTTCGCGCACTGAGCAAGCCGAGCAAGTGTTGGAAAACAAAGAGGTAAACAGTCCCAGTGGTTCGTGTTCGAGGCTTATATAGTTTAAGTCCCCCACAATACAGAGCAAGGTTAAGTATGGGTTTTGTTAGTTGTATACCTTCGGACACTACCGATTTGTCCGTCCATCCGTGTCGTCGCTGTTGTATCGGAAATTCATTTTTTTTATCCCTTGGGGATATTATTAAGGATTCAGTAGTATAATAAATTATTAAGGTTATGGAATGCAGAAGTGAAAATTTATCTTATATAATTATGTCTGACTATTATCTAAATAGAATGTTGTGATTTTATGATTTTATCTAGGAAATACGATTTGTTTGTTTATGGTTTTAATTATAAATTGATATTTTGTGGTGTAAGATTGGGATTCTAGTGGAATCGCTAATTTTAATAATTGTTGGTTTTCACCGGATATTTGTAAATTAAAATAAATATATGAATTAAATTTAATATGGATCAGACACAAATCTGTGCACGTAATCATTCTAACAAATTATAATTGACACATTACAAATATGTTATAACATCCATGATGTTTGCAATATTCAAATTTTGATTAAACTTTAATTTAATTCAAATTAATATTATGAGACAACTTTTTTAATTCTATTGCTAAATCTCAATATTTTTAATTAATGGAAAACTGTCAATTTCAGTTTTGAAATATTTAATAATTGTTTTTTTGATAAAAGTTTGTTGGTTTTGCAGAAATTCATTTTAATTACCGAAATTTACATTTATTTTTAATGAATAATTTTTTTTATGAAAAATTTAATTTTCCTAAATGATTTTTGTTATTTTTTTTTGATAAATTTAAGTATGTTGAAACCAAAATTTTAAGTTGCAACTTAAAATTCTTGTAGGTTATTGCGGAAATTCATTTTAATTACCGAAATTTGCATTTATTTCTAACTAATAAGATTTTTTATGCAAAATTTAATTTTCCAAAAAGTTTTTTGATATTTTTTTGATAAATTTAAGTATATTCAAAACAAAATTTTAAGTTGCAATTTAAAATTCTTGTTGGTTATTACAGAAATTCATTTTAATTACTAAAATTTGCATTTATTTTTAATTAAAGAGATTATTTATAAAAAAATCAATTTTCTAAAATGATTTTTTTGATTTTTTTAATAAATTTAAGTTTGTTGAAACCAAAATTTTTAATTGCAACTTAAAATTCTTGTAGGTTATTGCAGAAATTCATGTTCATTTGCATTTTATTCTAATGATAGAGATTTTTTCTGAAAAATTTAATTTTCTAAAATGATTTTAGTAAAATTTTTGATAAATTTAAGTACATTGGAACCAAAAGTTTAAATTGCAACTAAACATTTTTGTTAGTTGTTACAAATTTAACTTACAAATTGTTTTGGAAACTTGAAACGTGTCTACAGATTTATAGTGGCTCTAAAGTTAACAATTTAGATTGTTTTCAAATTGTTTAGAAATCTCAAATGTATTTAATATTTATTCTACAACATGACAAAAAAACCAATAATTTAAAATAGAGTGACCCATCCACCCAAGTGTTATTAATCAAGAAGTTGGATCACAACCTACTCTTGTGACTAAATGGTTTCTGGCGTTCACCCAGAAAACAAATATGAAATTCATTGTTAACAAACACTTGAGTGGGTCAATCAATAACTTGGTAACCGACCAATGACTTGAAATAGAGTGATCTACCCACCCACCCAAATGTTAGTTATCGAAAAGTTAGATCACAATCTACTCTTGTGACAAAATACATTCTGGCGTCCACCCAGAAAACAATTATTAAATTCCTTGACAACAAACACTTGGGTAGGTGGGTGGGTCACTCTATAACATGGTAACGGACCAATCATTTAAAATGGAGTAACCCACCCACCCACTCAAATGTTAGTTATTAAGAAGTTGGATTACAACCTACTCTTGTGATAAAATTGTTTTTGGTGTTCACTTAAAAGACAAATAATAAATTTCTTGATAACAAACACTTGGGTGAGTAGGTGGGTCACTCTATAACATGTTAACGAACCAATTATTTAGAATGGAGTGACTCACCCACCCACCCAAGTGTTAATTATCAAAAAGTTAGATCACGATCTACTCTTGTGACAAAATGGTTTCTGGTGTTCACCCAGAAAACAAATAATAAATTCTTTCTATATCATGTTAACGGTCTAATCATTTAGAATAAAGTGATCCACCCACTCACCCAAATGTTAGTTATAAAGAGGTTAGATCACGACTTAATATGGTGACAAAATGGTTTCTTGTGTTCACGCAGAAGACAATAATTAAATTCTTTGATAACAACCACTTGGGTGGGTGGGTGGGTCACTCTATAACATGGTAACGGACCAATTATTTAGAATGGAGTGACCCACCCACCCACCCAAGTGTTAGTTATTAAGAAGTTGGATCGCAATCTACTGTTGTGACAAAATGGTTTCTGGAGTTCACCCAGAAGACAAATAATAATTTTCTTGAAAACAAACACTTGGGTGGGTGGGTGGGTTACTATATACTATAGTAACGGACTAATCATTTAGAATAAAGTGACCCACCCACCCACCCAAGTGTTAGTTATCAAGAAGTTGGATTACGACCTACCCTTGTGACAAAATGGTTTCTGGCGTCCATCCAGAAGACAATAATTAAATTCCTTGATAACAAACACTTGGGTGGGTGGGTGGGTCACTCTATAACATGGTAACGGACCAATCAATTGGAATAGAGTAACCCACCCACCCACCCAAATGTTAGTTATCAAGAAGCTGGATCACAACCTACTCTTGTGACAAAATGATTTCTGGCGTTCACCCAAAAGACAATAATTATATTCCTTGATAACAAACATTTGGGTGGGTGGGTGGGTCACTCTATAACATGGTAACGGACTAATTATTTGGAATAGAATGACTCATCCACTCACCCAAGTGTTAGTTATCAAGAAGTTGGATCACGACCTACTCTTGTGACAAAATGGTTTCTGGTGTTCACTCAAAAGACGAATAATAAAATCTTTGATAACAAACACTTGGGTTGGTGGGTGGGTCAATGTTTACCATGTTAACGAACCAATGGAGTGACCCACCTACCCACACAAGTGTTAGTTATCAAAAGGTTAGATTACGACCTACTTTTGTGACAAAATGGTTTTTGGCGTTCACCCAGAAGACAATAAATAAATTCCTTGATAACAAATACTTGGGTGGGTGGGTAGGTCACTCTATAACATAGTAACGGACCAATCATTTGGACAAAAGTGCTCCACCCACCCACCCAAGTGTTACGTTATTAATATGTTAAACCACAACCTACTTATGTGACAAAACGGTTTCTGGTGTTCACTAGAAGACAAATAATAAATTTCTTGATAACAAACACTTGGGTGGTTGAACGGGTCTCTCTTTAACATGATAACGGACCAATCATTTAGAATGGAGTGACCCACCCACCCACCCAAGTCTTAGTTATCAAGAAGTTGGATTATGACCTACTCTTGTGACAAAAAGTTTTTTAACGTCAACCCAGAAAACAAATATAATTTTTTTTTTGATAACAAACACTTGGGTAGGTGGGTGGGTCAATTTATAACATAGTAACAGACCAATCATTTGGAATGGAGTGACCTACCTACCCACCTAAGTGATATTTATCTAAAAGTTAGATCACAATCTGGCGTCCACTCAGAAGACAATAAATAAATTCCTTGATAACAAACACTTGGGTGGGTGGGTCACTGTACATAGTAACGGACCAATTATTTAGAATAGAGTGACCCACCCACCCACCTAAATGTTAGTTATCAAAAAGTTGGATTACAACTTACTCTTGTGACAAAATAGTTTCTGGTGTTCTCCAAGAAGTCAAATATTAAATTTCTTGATAACAAACACTTAGGTGGGTTGTTGGGTTAGTCTATACCATGGTAACGGACTAATTATTTAGAAAAGAGTGACCCACCTACCCACCCAAGTGTTAAATATTAAGAAGTTGGATCACGACTTATTCTTGGGACAAAATGGTTTCTGGCGTCCACAAAAAAAATAAATATGACATTTCTTAATAACAAACACTTGGGTGGGTGGGTGGGTCACTCTATAACATGGTAACGGACCAATAATTTAAAATGAATTAACCCACTTACCCATTGAAGTGTTAGTTATCAATAAGTTGGATCACAACCTACTCTTGTGACAAAATGGTTTCTGACGTCCACTTAGAAGACAATAATTAAATTCTTTGATAACAAACATTTAGGTGGGTGGGTGGATTACTTTATAATATGGTAACGAACCATTCATTTGGAATTGAGTGACTCACCCACCCACCCAAGTGTTAGTTATTAAGAGGTTAGATTACAATCTACTTTTGTGACAAAATGGCATTCACCCAAATGACAATAATTAAATTCCTTGATAACAATCACTTGGGTGGGTAGGTGACGGTCGCTCTATAACATGGTAACGGACCAATCATTTAAATTGGAGTGACTTACTCACCCACCCAAGTGTTAATTATTAATAGGTTAAATTACAACCTATTTTTGTGACAAAATGATTTCTGGCGTTTACCCAGAAAACAAATATTAATTTTTTTGATAACAAATACTTGGTGGGTGGGTGAGTGTATACTATAGTAACGGACTAATCATTTGGAATAGAGTGACCCACCCACCCACCCAAGTGTTAGTTATTAAGAAGTTGGATCACGACCTACTCTTGTGACAAAATGGTTTTTGGAGTCTACCCAGAAGACAAATATTAATTTTTCTGATAACATATATTTGGGTGGGTGGATGGGTCACTCTTTAACATGGTAACGGACCAATAATTTAGAATAGAGTGACCCTACAAACCAACTCAAGTATTAGTTATAAAGAGGTTGGATCATGACTTAATCTTCTGTAGTCCGCATAAAAGACAAACAACTAATTCCATGATAACAAGTACTTGGGCGGGTGGGTGGGTTACTCTATAGCTTGGTAAAGAACCAATAGTTTAGAATGGAGTTATCCACCCACCTACCCAAGTGTTAACTATCAAGAAGTTGAACCACCTACTACTTTTGTGACAAATTTTGTTTTGGCGTTTGCCCAAAAAACAAACTTTTTCACTTTATAATACGGTAATGGACCAATATTTTAAAACCTACCTACCTACCAACCCAAGTGTTAGTTATAAAGTTGTTAACTTCTTCTTGTGACAAAATGGTTTCTGGCGTCCGCTTAGAAGAAGATAAGCATTCAACTCCTTGTTAAGAAATACTTGGGCGGGTGGGTGGGTCACTCCATAACATGATAAAAGACTAATAATTTGAAATTGAGTGGCCCACCCACCCACCCAAACGTTTGTTATCAAGTGGTTGGATCACAACCTCTTTTTGTGACAAAAAATGACTTTTGGCGTCTGCTTAGAAGACCAACATCACATTTCTTAATGACCAACATTTGGGCGGGTGGGTGGGTAACTTCATAACATGGTATCAGACCAATAATTTAAATGGAGTGAAAGTTGGATCATGAAGTAAGTTGTAAACTATTATCAGCTCTCAAAAACACTTTTGAAGCTTACTAAAAACGTTCAAATTGTCTAAAAATATTTACAAAATTTTTAATGAACTTTGAAGAACTTTACATTTAAAGCATTTAAAGTCATTAAAAATTGTTGCAAAAAATTTGCAAATAATATTTGAACATTTACCAACTTGGCATTTAAAGTATTCAAAATAGAGTATTTTTCCAATATTTTTTAACAAAACTTTTCTAGTTTTTTATTCTAGTCTATACACTTTATAATATACTTATAAATACAAATTAATCATTCTTCTTGTAGTAAATAAAATGTAACGGGTAACTGATATCCAGCTGATATAACATGTAATTAATATCTGTGGATATTATGTATAATCTGTTATTAAATGCATTTTTGTCGTGTTGTAGATCAACCTAACATTTCCAATAAATTAATGCAATGAATTGCAATTGTTAATAATTCAATCAATTAATATTAAAATAACAGGAAGTAATTTTCATTGTCATTGGTTCCTATTTACCTAACACTTGTTGTAATGTTTTGGATATTTATATAACATAATTTTATTAAACTTCTGCCCACATTTTCATCAGGAAGGTCTTGTATTATGTATATAATATTTTATATGTATTTGGTTCATGTTAGTTAATTAAACTAGTTGGCTGACTTTAACTAGATTTAAATGGACACACAATGGTGAAATTTTACTTTTATATAATTAATTAGAAATTACATTATTTATGATTTCAAATCAAACAAGTTAAAATTTAAATTAGTATTAGTTATTGGAATAAAATTGAGTTTTTGGAGTATTGAAATTTTCTACTTTTATCATTGAACTAGTTTAACTGAAATATCAAACTATAATTTTAATTAATCCTCTAAACGTCGCAGTATACTTCAAGGTTTATATAGCAACAATTAATCGCTTTATTTAGTTTTGTTTTCAATTAATCATATTAAATTTATTATTCCAATTATGGATAAATATAATTAATATTTTTTACTTGTTCTGGGATACTGCACACAGTAATGAGGGTTGTACAACGGATGTTTATTTATAATTTTGTAAATGGATGTTTTTAATGCAAGTATGATTTGTTCTTTAGATATGTTTAAACTAATTAATAAACAATAAATACTATTAATGGTACTAAAAATGTCAAGGATAATTATCTAATACAGATCTATTTGTGATTAATATCTCCGGTGAAGAGAGCGTCGCTATATTTTATTGGGAGTATAATAAAGCAATAAAATATTTGTGGGTTTAATGTTTTGAGCTTCTGAATAATTTATGATTTTGAATTATTTTTTATTTAGATTTTAAAATTATGAAAAGGTCAATCACAGGACGTTAAATATTGCTTGTAGACTGCACGTAGTGTGGTTTTTGAGAATTGATAAAGCATTCTTGTGCTCTAACTGTTGTGGTGGTTAATGTTGATTGAATGAAATTACGTAACGAGGAAATCTATGTTAGTTTCTAGCTTTTTTGTTGGTAATCTTGAAATTAAATTTTATAAATCATTTGGGAAGTATACAAAGAAATCATTCAGGTTGACTTTAAGAATTTTTGCCAAAATTTTCCCAATTTTTTTTTTATATTTACATATAAAATTGCATGACAACTTTTCCAACAATTATGAAAATATTTATTATGAAACAGTTGAGTATGCATTGGTGTTAGTCATATATTTACATATGTTTTAGTTCTGATTAATTTGTATTCATCGTCAGCAATGTTAAAGAATTGTTCACACCTCTTTCATGTAGGCTCGATAGTATTTCGTTTGCGTTTCCACAGAATAATCAATGGGTGCAGGCAGGGGAAATATTCTGCGGAGTATGTAGATTTGTGTAATTATGTTTTATCTACCAAACATATAAACGATTCTAAATTTGTTATGTAACAAATTCAATCTCAATATATCACATAAACACGAGCTCGCTTGCTATAAAATAAATCTGCATATGTAATTTTCGGATATTTTAATAACTTCAAACATTATTTATTTAGTAGACTTGAAGGTGAACTATAGTCGTTATTTATTATTATTTCGGGCGTGGCTTTAACCTTGTCTTCTCCGACATTCAAGACATTTTTTGTATGCGCATTTCCTCACGGAATCAGGTTGATCTGTCCTTAGGAAGTTGCTGCTTACAACGAGGTACCATTACCAAATCACCTGCAGAGAAAGAGATGTCTTGTTTGATTGAAATTTGTTGTTCTAGTTGGAATTTATTTTCCATTGTCGGTATTTATTGGGTGGATTAGTCGACATTTTAAACTGACCTTTTGATTGTAATTTCACTCTGTTACATTTAGATGATCTCGTTAAAGGCAATTAATAAGAAAAACGATAATGTTGTTTTAATTGGTTATTGTATTGCTACATAATTCAATTGTGGAATCGTTTCACAAATAAAACTATTAAATTTAGTTTAATAATATGTAATTTACAAACGATTTAGAATGTTATCAAACATTTATTATTATTAATAATACAATAATAATTTGCAAGGATGAAACAAATAATTGTTGCTTGTTGTGAATTAAAAACTAATACATAAAGCCACTTTTGGCTATGTAAGCATATTTTATTATTAATGCAGATTCTGTACTGTTTTTAAAAACTTTTGTTGAGATATTTTGAATGTTTTTGCAGGTTTTCAACATATCTTGAATATTTTGAAGGTTTTTTTAGAACACTTTTAGACTATCTCCGGATTCTTGATTATTTTTGGAAAACCTGATATTTTTTTGGTTTGATTTTGTGGATATTTTGCACTTCTTTGGTAGATTTTGCACTTTTTTTGAAGATTTTGCACTTTTTTGGAAATTCTGCACTTTTTTTGAAATTGTATTTTTAGTACCAATTCTGAACTTTTTTGTTCTATTACTAGAATCAACTACCACTTTTTGGGAGATCTTTGAGACTTTAAGCCTTTTCTTAAAAACTTTTGACCAAATTTTTAGAAACTGCATTTTTTAGATATTCTAAACTATTTACTAACTTTGGAGGTTTTGAGAAACATTAATATTTTAAAATTCTTTACTACTTTTGTAAAACATTTTACTATTTTGGAATGTTTAAGTTTTTGTAGTTTTTAAAAAATGTCTGGTGTTCTTAGATAGTATTTTTGCACTTCTTTTGGTGATTTTGTACTTTTTTTTTTTTAATTTTGCACTTTTTTGTTGAGATTTTAATGATTTTTTGGCAAATTTTGATGTTTGCGGTTATAAAACCATAGTTTATAATCAAATTGTAATGTTTTTTTATTGAATTTCTATGATTTATAGTAAAAACTCGCAAACCGTCCACAAATTAGATAACTTTTTAAGACATACATAATTAAAATAACGTTGTTCTTGTACTGGTTAATTTGATTTATATTGTATGAATCTTTTTATGATTGTTGCATAATGCATTGCAATTAATACGTGCGTATAATAAAACTGTAAAATATATAACATGAATTCCTCATAAATTAATAATAAAGCGCATGTAATTGATAGATAGGTATTTAATCGCATCTAAACACATAACTCCGAAGATGTATTTACTGCGGAGGAAATTAAATAGCTCATGCAGTCTAGAAATTACAATCACCTTGTGTAAATAATAAATATTCAATCGTGACAAACACTACAACTATGCGTTATTAACAAACGCATATATGCTTTCACGCAATTATAAATAGATTTAGTTTGGGTTTTATTTAAATAAATAAATATTCAACAAATTTATAACCTTTTATGGTCATTTTACTAATCTAAAACATTTACATATTAATTATTTAAATATTGAAAGTGGATTAAGGAAGCATAATTAATTAGGCTTAAATTTAGCATATTTTTTAGATCCGTACCGATATTACAATAATTTTGTTGATAAATACAATTACTCATTAAATTTCTAGTTGATACAATCTAATCATTTGATATAGTTTAATTTGCTGATGTAATAGTCTGACCGAATCAATGAGATATGAAATAACAGTCGCGTTATGTGTATGTACAAGAATACGGTTTGCGTAAATATTATTCGGTTACGGTTGAACGACAGCCTTGATATAGAATGCGGTGCATAGTGTTCTGGTTTTTAGAAATTTTATCAAATTAGTTATGCATTTCGAACACCCTCACAAATCGAATATGCTGTTAAAAGTTTTTGTCTATAAAAGTTACGCATTTTGTAAACGGATATTAATAATAAACTTAGTTGGTCAATAAATAATAAAAGATATTAATATAAAGTTTAGAAATTTTACAATTATTGTTAAAATGCTGGTTTTGCTTATATAGTCAAGGGCTTTTGGGAAAAGGTGGAAAGAAAACTGCAGTTTCAAGCTCACTTTCTAAGAAGGATTCTAGAAAACTGCTCAACAAAACCAAGAAAAAATGGCAACTGGGCACTTTCACACATACCGAGCAGTTGAAAAGAGTTCCAAAACTAAATCATACAGACCAATCAACTTGACATTTTTTATACAAAATCTATTAGAGAAAATAGTTGACAAGTACATACGAGACAGAGCACTAAAAACTATAGCTTTCAATTGTTTTCTCAAATTTCTTTTGAACCTTATAGACTCTGTTTCACATTTTTGTAAAATCCATGATCTCATTAAACAGTTTTTTAAGTACCTTTTAACTTTAACATTTGTACAACTTTTTATGTATTTAAAACTTTCTAGTAATTGTCAAAATTTCCTATAATTTTTGTAAAGTTTTGTAAAAATTCTCTAAATCTTCTCAGACCTTTTAAAGTTTTTAAAGTTTCTACATTAAAACATTTTTTTATTGGGTGTTTGCTACGTTAGGTTTGGAGTTGATTAGCCGGTTGCTTAGTTTGGCCAATTTAGGATTGGAGTAAGCCGCAAAATTATTGAAATGCTTTTTGGCCAATGTTTCTATATGTTGACGTAACATGGGAATCTCAAGATTGTTACAAACATTTCTGTTTTGTATGAACTGCGATGATCATCTGCTGTAAGATTTTGGAAAGCCTTGATACAATTGAAGTATCAGTTTATGGTCGGAGCTACATTTATTGATTGAATTTATTTTGGCTTAGAAGTTGACTTTAAGTATTGCTACGTCAAAAACGTACCCTCAGTAGCCAGCAGAGCTATAGTGCATGGCTTCATCCGTTGGCATTCCAGAATCAAACACAGAGCAATACGTCAATTGTATTTTTAATGTTTTAAAGGCTTAGTATGGTGGACACAATTTTTTGTAAGTAAGCTAAAAGAGTTCTAGACCAAAATTCTATAAGGACTTAGATAGGGGTCTAAATTCACATTTCCGTTATCTTGGACTCTTGTGAGAAATAGATTGAAGGACGTCTGGCCGCTTATGAACTATGTTAAACCGCTTAACATTTTAAGTGGTTTATAAGTGGTCAGACGTCTCAGCGTGTTTCTTACAAAAATCCAAGATGGAAAAAAGATAAATTTAGATTTTTTATGAGATTTTAGTCTGCACTATAAAAAGAAGACCAAGACCTTTGCCTTGCAAGGCCATCATTTTTACAAATGTTTTACATTTATTGAACTAGATAGGATGAAGGTCGACACAGAATGCACACTTGGGTGGTATGTTTTTGGGCCAGGCTATTTATTAGAGGAATCCTGAACAGTTGCAGCAGACGGAAATTGCTATGTAGCATCTTTTGGCGGTTTACCCGTATTGCTGACACTTTTGGCATTAAGGAATGCAACTATTCCGTTTTTTGGGTTCCACTGCAACTTTTAGGCTTAAGATTTTGCTCTTTTTTATAGGTTTTGCGCTTTTTGCTCCGTTCAGGAGTTGCACAGAGGCTATTGAGAAGTGAACAAATTTGTTTCCCATGCTATGGGGAAAATTTAATCTGTGTTCTAGTGTCGCTAACATTTTTGGCATTAGGACAATGCCACTGCTTCGTTTTTTTTTTTTTAATTTAATTGAAAACTTTAGGCTTAAGGGTTTGATTTCTATAATCTTTGCGGTTTTTGTTTCTTTTAAGAATTGCACAGAGATCATTAAGAAGCAAACAAATTTATCTCCCATTCTTTAGACTTTAGAGCTATTCCAACGTCTTCTTCCGTTAGCTGTTTTGGAACGTGACGGATAACTACTTTGAAGCCGCGTTTTTTGGTGGTTGACTATGTGTAAAAGTTTGTTTTTTTTTATCTAAGCCTTTTCATGGCCAAAATAATGCAAATACCATTGTAGGTGTTTTGCACAAAATCTGCGTGCCATTGTGCTCTTTGGCTTAAAGTGCAACCGCTGATGACTGTCTAGCTGCGGCCGCTAAAGATTTAGTAACTAAAACAAAAGACTCACCTTGAATTTTCTTTGCGTTTCTGCTTCTTTTGTATCATTCTGAATCTTTAGGTGTCCTAAGAGTTTCCTTTGCTGGCATTTTTGGAAGAAGAAGTTGTTTTTGCCGGGACAGTGAGGTTGAAATTGTTACCAGCGATGATTTCCTCTTTAAAGACCTAGAGGTGGGTGGTGTAGAGTTTGTCCTTGTTTTTCCAAGAGAGTCTATGGCATTTGTAAGAGATTTAAACAGCTATTTTGACTTCTTCCTTTAAGATGATGTTAGTTGCTTCCATTTTAGTGGCAAGTGGGAAAGATTTTGGAACAGACCAAAATTTCATAAAAACCTAGAAAGGGGTCTAAATTCACATTTTTGCCATCTTGGATTTTTGTGAGAAACACGTCAAGGAACGTCTGACAGGTTATGATCTACGTTAATTTGCTTAACATGCTAAGCGGTTCATATATAGTCTTTTACAAAAATTCAAGATGACAAAACTATTGATTTAGACCCTTATACAAAAATTTATAGGATTTTGGTCTGCATTATAAAAAGAAGCCGAAGACAGAACCGGGACTGGCGTTGGCTTGGTTGCCGGTCTTTGTTACATTTGCTTTGCAAAGTTATTATTTTTAAGAATGTTTTGCACTTTTTGAAGTTGGCGGTAGGTTAGGTTAGGTTAGGTTAGGTTAGGTTAGGGCACCGTTTTGCTGGCACTTTTGGCATTAAGAAATGTCATTTTTGCATCATTTAGGTGTTGCTGAGAGACTATTGAAAAGCAAACAATTTATTTCCCTTTCTATAGAGAGACTTTGATTTGTGTGCCAGTGTTGCTAATACTTTTGACATTAAGGAATGACACCGTCCTACTATTTTGGTTTAACAGAGACTTTTAGGCTTAAGAATTAAGTCATTTCCGTAATCTTTGCGTTTTTTGCTCTTCTTAGGAGTTGCACAAAGACCATTGAGAAGCAAACAAATTTGTTTTGCGTTCTATGGAAAAAATTCAAAAGATTCTATTTTCTCCGTTAGGTATTTCAGGACGTGCCGGATTACTACCTTGACGCAGCGTTCTTTGGCGGTCAATTATGTGTGAAAGTTGCTTTCTTATGGTCGGCGTTTTTTGGTAAAAATAATGTAAATACTCTTGTTTTTTTTTTGAAAATTGCAATTTTGTTGTTGCTGAAGTACTTCTAGTATTTTGAGAATAAGTGCTTATCTCAAAGACAAATTTCGTGGGCGGGATTTAAAATAATTGTCTGTTGGAGGGTTAGTGGGAGTAGTTGTTGTTGTTGCCAGCAAAGTTAAGATTCAAAACGGAGACGTTCTGAATGTAGAAATCTTAAAGGACGTCAACTTGCAAGTGGAAATTTGGACAGTCAATGACCTAAGCTCCAACCAGGAACTATAGTCAGGAATCAAACAAGGGGAAAAGACAATTTGTTATACACACGAATTGGCTTTGAAATTCTTAAAAAATAGCATAGATAGGTTTGTTCCAGTATGTACGGTTGCGGATATTGAAGGAACTGTTGATCAATTTATAGAACTAGTTTTTAATTTTTAAGTCCGGGTGGATAATCCACTTAGACTATCTTGCAAACAAAAGGCATTGGTTTGTAAAGGAAATACTGCCAGTCTTTAATGGCAAAAGTTTTTTATAAAGAAGTTAGGACGACTATAAAGCTGCACAAAAATTAGTGCTAGCAAGAAACATTGGAGCCAACCACAGAAAATGCAAATTTAATGTGGAAAATTTCTAAAGGCTTACGTAACAGGATACCATGCATCCATGGTGAGCTTCAATACTCTATTGAAGAGAAGGTCAAAGCGTTTGCCAACAGTTTGGAACTTTAATGCTCTTTTTCTAGAGAGAACGATGATACGGAGCAATTTGAAAGGGTTCTTGGCTTCTTGGTAGGCTTGGACGACAACACCCTATTAAACAGCGTTCAGCCTTCACTGTTCAGAGAAATCAAAATTCAAAGCTCGATATGAGCCAGGTCCTGACAATATTTTAAATATAACTTAAAGGTATTTTTTGCACAAAACAATAATGGTTCTGACCAATATTGCTAATGCAATCCTACGTACAGGACATTTCTCAACAGCTTAGAACGGCTCCCACGTAATGAACATCTTAAAACCTAGGAAGGACCAAAAGTTTTGCCAAAACTACCGGCCAATTAGTCTTCTATCCATTATGAGCAAGATTAAAAAAAAAAGAATCCTGGATGATATCAAAGAATACGCAGAATTGTGCGTATCAATTTTATTTTATTTTACGCAGTTGGTACTAATAATATTGGAGTGTATTAGTACCAAATTGCGTCAATTTCCAATGTATGGTTAGCAAGCTATCTTAGTTTTAGTAATGAGATAAGCTTATGGAATGTGTTAGCTCATGTCAATTAATTTGTGGTTCTGTAAGATTGGGCGTATCAATTTTAATTTATTTTACGCAGTTGGTACTAATAATGTTGGAGTGTATTATTTCCAAATTGCATCAATTTTCAATGTATGGTTAGCAAGCTAACTTAGTTTTAGTAATGAGTTAAGCTTATGGAATGTGTTAACTCATGTCAATTAATTTGAAGTTATGTAAGATTGAGCGTTACAATTTTGATTTATTTTACGCAGTTGGTACTAATAATATTGGAGTGTATTTGTTCTAAATTGCATCAATTTCTAATGCATGGTTAGCAAGTTATCTTAGTTTTAGTAATGAGATAAGCTTATGGATTGTGTTAGCTCATGTCAATTAATTTGAGGTTATGTAAGTTTGAGCGTATCAATTTTATTTTATTTTACGCAGTTGGTACTAATAGTATTGGAGTATATTAGTTCCAAATTGCATCAACTTTCAATGTATGGTTAGCAAGTTATCTTAGTTTTAGTAATAAGATAAGCTTATGGAATGTGTTAGCTCATGTCAGTTAATTTGAGGTTATGTAAGATTGAGCGTATCAATTCTAATTTATTTTATGCAGTTGGTACTAATAATATTGGAATGTATTAGTACCAAATTTTATTAATTTTCAATGTATGGTTAGCAAGCTATCTTAGTTTTAGTAATGAGATAAGCTTGAAATGTGGTAGCTCATGTTAGTTAGTTTGAGGTTATGTCAGATTGGGCGTATCAATTTTAATTTATTTTACAAAGTTGGTACTAATAATGTTGAAATGTATTAGTACTAAACTGAATCAATTTCCAATGTATGGTTAGTTAGCTATCTTAGTTTTAGTAATAAGATAAGCTTATGGAATGTGTTAGCTCATGTCAGTTAATTTGAGGTTATGTAAGTTTGAGCGTATCAATTTTATTTTATATTACGCAGTTGGTACTAATAATATTGGAGTGTACCAGTACCAAATTGCATCAATTTCTAATGTATGGTTAGCAAGTTATCTTAGATTTAGTAATTAGATAAGCTTATGAATTGTTTTAGCTCATGTCAGTTAATTTGAGGTTATGTAAGATTGAGCGTATTAATTTTAATTTATTTTATGCAGTTGGTACTAATATTATTGGAATGTATTAGTACCAAATTTTATTAATTTTCAATGTATGGTTAGCAAGCTATCTTAGTTTTAGTAATGAGATAAGCTTTTGACATGTGGTAGCTCATGTTAATTAGTTTGAGGTTATGTCAGATTGGGCGTATCAATTTTAATTTATTTTACAAAGTTGGTACTAATAATGTTGAAGTGTATTAGTACTAAACTGAATCAATTTCCAATGTATGGTTAGTTAGTTATCTTAGTTTTAGTAATAAGATAAGTTTATGGAATGTGTTAGCTCATGTTAGTTAATTTGAGGTTATGTCAGATTGGGCGTATCAATTCTAATTTATTTTACGCAGTTGGTACTAATAATATTGAAGTGTATTAGTACCAAATTGCATTAATTTCTAATGTACGTTTAGAAAGTTATCTTAGTTTTAGTAATGAGATAAGTTTATGGAATGTGTTAGCTTATGTCAATTAATTTGAGGTTTTGTCAGATTGGGCGTATCAATTTTAATTTATTTTACGCAGTTGGTACTAATAATGTTGAAGTGTATTAGTACCAAACTGCATTAATTTCCAATGTATGGTTAGCAAGCTATCTTAGTTTTAGTAATAAGATAAGCTTGTGGATTGTGTTAGGTCATGTTAGTTAATTTAAGGTTATGTCAGATTGGACGTATCAATTTTAATTTATTTTACGCAGTTACTACTAATAATATTGGAATGTATTAGTACTTAATTGCATTAATTACCAATGTATGGTTAGCAAGTTATCTTAATTTTAGTAATGAGATAAGCTTATGGAATGTGTTGGCTCATGTTAGTTAATTTGGGGTTATGTAAGATTGGGCGTATCAATTTTAATTTATTTTACGCAGTTGGTACTAATAATATTGGAGCGTATTAGTTCCAAATTGCATCAATTTCCAATGTATGGTCAGCAAGCTATCTTAGTTTTAATAATGAGATAAGCTTATGAATTGTGTTAGCTCATGTCAATTAATTTGTGGTTATATAAGATTGAGCGTATCAATTTTAATTTATTTTACGCAGTTGGTACTAATAATATTGGAATGTATTAGTACCAAATTTTCTTAATTTTCAATGTATGGTTAGCAAGCTATCTTAGTTTTAGTAATGAGATAAGCTTTTGAAATGTGGTAGCTCATGTTAATTAGTTTGAGGTTATGTAAGATTGAGCGTATCAATTTTATTTTATTTTACGCAGTTATCAAGTTAGCAAGTTATCTTAGTTTTAGTAATGAGACATTTGAATAGAATGAATCAGCTTATGTCAAATTATTTAAGGTTATATAAGATTGAGCGTATCAATTTTATTTTATTTTACGCAGTTGGTACTAATAGTATTGAAGTACATTAGTTCCAAATTGCATCAATTTTCAATGTATGGTTAGCAAGTTATCTTAGTTTTAGTAATAAGATAAGCTTATGGAATGTGTTAGCTCATGTCAGTTAATTTGAGGTTATGTAAGATTGAGCGTATCAATTTTAATTTATTTTACGCAGTTGGTACTAATAATATTGTAGTACATTAGTTCTAAATTGCATCAATTTCCAATGTATGGTTAGCAAGCTATCTTAGTTTTAGTAATGAGATAAGTTTATGGAATTTGTTAGCTCATGTCAGTTAATTTGAGGTTATGTAAAAATAAGCGTATCAATTTTATTTTATTTTATGCAGTTGGTACTAATACAAAACATTTTGCCATCTAAACAAATATTTACTTGTAGTACAAGGCTTGCTAGGAATTCTAACAAATATTCACTGACAGTTTAGAGATGTAATACCAAAATTTAAAAAAAATATTTCTTTAACCGTACTATCGACAAATGAAATAAACTTCTAAATTCAGTATTCCCTAAAACTTATAAGCCACAAATATTTAAAGTCAATGTTCACAGGCTGCTTAAATCTAGTCTTTAATATAATAGTTTCAGCGAGAGTGGTTTTACTCGTTGAAGTTCAAAGGAATTTTTATGTTGTTGTGGCATATTTATTATTACCTTTAATTTAGTGTTAAATTGAATTCAATAATAAAAAAATTTTTTTTAAATATAACAAATCCGTTACATTGAATTCAAATTAATCAAATGTTCCTATATATTATTGATTGCGTAATGGTGCATGCGCCAGGCACGCTATAACTTGTAATAATTAAAAAAACACAAATCAGTGTGTAATTGAATTTCTTTTTATAATTTTTATTTCAAACTATTAATTAATAATATATTATGAAATAGAATGCACCACTAAATGTTAAAGTTAACACATAATTTGCATTTTAGAAATATAAATAGAATTAGTTTTATATATATTTTATATTAATACAAAATAATTTCAATATATTTAGATTTACATTATTTTCATTTCACATGTTAATATAAATATATTCTTATCTGCATGATTTCATTTCCAATACCAAATTGTTTTTACATAAATTGTTTCACATTTTATTCTATTAATAGAAACATACGCATTTGTATAAATCCTTATCAGCACGATTTCATTCCCAATATCAAAAAATGCAAAGTCATTGCATTTATTTTTGCAATATATTCCAATATATACGTATTTAAATAAACCCTTATCTGCATGACTCATTTCTTTCGATGCTCGACGAATTTATTTTAAGCTCTTATCTCTGTTAGAAAAAACTATTGTGCGCCGCAACTAGGATGAGATGAGGTCGAAGCGGAGAGGGTTTGCAGTATGTAGTGAGTGTTTGTGTGGTGCGTATCGAATTCAATTACATTTGATGTATTATAATGGATGTAATGGTGAGCTTTGTTTTAATATTATGTTGATTTAATTACTGTATTGATGAAGGTATTAATAATTTAATGTGTTAGATGAAATTTTGCTATTGCTTTATATTACAACATATTATTTAATGCTAATAAGGAGGGACATATGTATATTACTGCCTGCAAATTGACTATTTAGTGTGTGTTAAATGCGATTATTTGTTAATTTTTATGTTTGATGTTTGTCATCATTTTAATTAGCTTGCACTCATAATTAAATGTTTAATGGTGGTTTAATTGGTAATAATTTGTCACTGAAATACTGCTGCGGTTAGAAAACAAATACAATTCATTCAAGCAAAGAAACTAATTGCAATAAAACATTTTATTTGGTTTTAGGAACTTTTTTAAATGGAATACAAATGTGAACTAACAATAAATTTGTTATTTCTTTGCTTGATTGGCTTACATTTGTTGGAATTTGGTTTCAGATTTTGAAAACATTGTTTGCATAACTGTTTTAATTTTTAAAACTGTAAAATATGGTTTTTGGCAAATTTTAAATTGATTTTTATTATATAAATTTTCAAGTTTTATTTTGAACTGTGTTTGTTATCAAGAAATTTCTTGCATTTTTGCTGTTTTTAATATGACAGATTGAATGACAGTTGCTACTAATACGTCAAAGGTGACCACAATAACAATTTTTTGATAACTAACACTTGGGCGGGTGAGCGGGAACACAGTTTATAAATATTGGGCCGGTGGTTTGATACAGTGTTCCCGCCCACCCACCCAAGTGTTTGTTAACAAGAAATTTGCTTATTCTCACACTTGTTACGTTTCTGCTGTTATTAATATGACAGATTCAATGATATTTGACATTAATACGTCAGAGCTGGTTACCATAACAATTTTTTTGATAACTAACACTTGGGCGGGTGGGCGGGAACACAATTTTTAAATATTGAGTTGATGATTTGATCTAGTGTTCCCGCCCACCTACCCAAGTGTTTGTTATCAAGAAATTTGCTTAAACTCACACTTGTTGCGTTTCTGCTGTTTTTAATATGACAGATTGAATGCTATTTGTCATTAATACGTCAGAGGTGGGTGCAATAACAATTTTTTTGATAACTAACACTTGGGCGGGTGGGCGGGAACACAGTTTTTAAATATTGGGCCGGTGGTTTAATACAGTGTTCCCGCCCACCCACCCAAGTGTTTGTTATCAAGAAATTTGCTTATTCTCACACTTGTTGCGTTTCTGGTGTTTTTAATATGACAGATTGAATGATATTTGTCATTAATACGTCAGAGCTGGTTACAATAACAATTTTTTTGATAACTAACACTTGGGCGGGTGGGCGGGAACACAGTTTATAAATATTGGGCCGGTGGTTTGATACAGTGTTCCCGCCCACCCACCCAAGTGTTTGTTATCAAGAAATTTGCTTATTCTCACACTTGTTGCGTTTCTGCTGTTTTTAATATGACAGATTGAATGATATTTGTCATTAATACGTCAGAGCTGGTTACAATAACAATTTTTTTGATAACTAACACTTGGGCGGGTGGGCGGGAACACAGTTTATAAATATTGGGCCGGTGGTTTGATACAGTGTTCCCGCCCACCCACCCAAGTGTTTGTTATCAAGAAATTTGCTTATTCTCACACTTGTTGCGTTTCTGGTGTTTTTAATATGACAGATTGAATGATATTTGTCATTAATACGTCAGAGCTGGTTACAATAAATTTTTTTTTGATAACTAACACTTGGGCGGGTGGGCGGGAACACAGTTTATAAATATTGGGCCGGTGGTTTGATACAGTATTCCCGCCCACCCACCCAAGTGTTTGTTATTAAGAATTTTGCTTATTCCCCCACATATTAAGTTTCTGTTGTTTTTAATATGACAGATTGAATGACAGTTGTCACTAATACGTCAGAGCTGGTTACAATAACAATTTTTTTGATAACTAACACTTGGGCGGGTGGGCGGGAACACAGTTTATAAATATTGGGCCGGTGGTTTGATACAGTGTTCCCGCCCACCCACCCAAGTGTTTGTTATCAAGAAATTTGCTTATTCTCACACTTGTTGCGTTTCTACTGTTTTTAATATGACAGATTGAATGATATTTGTCATTAATACGTCAGAGCTGGTTACAATAACAATTTTTTTGATAACTAACACTTGGGCGGGTGGGCGGGAACACAGTTTATAAATATTGGGCCGGTGGTTTGATACAGTGTTCCCGCCCACCCACCCAAGTGTTTGTTATCAAGAAATTTGCTTATTCTCACACTTGTTGCGTTTCTGCTGTTTTTAATATGACAGATTGAATGATATTTGTCATTAATACGTCAGAGCTGGTTACAATAACAATTTTTTTGATAACTAACACTTGGGCGGGTGGGCGGGAACACAGTTTATAAATATTGGGCCGGTGGTTTGATACAGTGTTCCCGCCCACCCACCCAAGTGTTTGTTATCAAGAAATTTGCTTATTCTCACACTTGTTGCGTTTCTGCTGTTTTTAATATGACAGATTGAATGATATTTGTCATTAATACGTCAGAGCTGGTTACAATAACAATTTTTTTGATAACTAACACTTGGGCGGGTGGGCGGGAACACAGTTTATAAATATTGGGCCGGTGGTTTGATACAGTGTTCCCGCCCACCCACCCAAGTGTTTGTTATCAAGAAATTTGCTTAAACTCACACTTGTTGCGTTTCTGCTGTTTTTAATATGACAGATTGAATGCTATTTGTCATTAATACGTCAGAGGTGGGTGCAATAACAATTTTTTTGATAACTAACACTTGGGCGGGTGGGCGGGAACACAGTTTATAAATATTGGGCCGGTGGTTTGATACAGTGTTCCCGCCCACCCACCCAAGTGTTTGTTATCAAGAAATTTGCTTATTCTCACACTTGTTGCGTTTCTGGTGTTTTTAATATGACAGATTGAATGATATTTGTCATTAATACGTCAGAGCTGGTTACAATAAATTTTTTTTTGATAACTAACACTTGGGCGGGTGGGCGGGAACACAATTTTTAAATATTGAGTTGATGATTTGATCTAGTGTTCCCGCCCACCTACCCAAGTGTTTGTTATTAAGAATTTTGCTTATTCCCCCACATATTAAGTTTCTGTTGTTTTTAATATGACAGATTGAATGACAGTTGTCACTAATACGTCAGAGCTGGTTACAATAACAATTTTTTTGATAACTAACACTTGGGCGGGTGGGCGGGAACACAGTTTATAAATATTGGGCCGGTGGTTTGATACAGTGTTCCCGCCCACCCACCCAAGTGTTTGTTATCAAGAAATTTGCTTATTCTCACACTTGTTGCGTTTCTACTGTTTTTAATATGACAGATTGAATGATATTTGTCATTAATACGTCAGAGCTGGTTACAATAACAATTTTTTTGATAACTAACACTTGGGCGGGTGGGCGGGAACACAGTTTATAAATATTGGGCCGGTGGTTTGATACAGTGTTCCCGCCCACCCACCCAAGTGTTTGTTATCAAGAAATTTGCTTATTCTCACACTTGTTGCGTTTCTGGTGTTTTTAATATGACAGATTGAATGATATTTGTCATTAATACGTCAGAGCTGGTTACAATAACAATTTTTTTGATAACTAACACTTGGGCGGGTGGGCGGGAACACAGTTTATAAATATTGGGCCGGTGGTTTGATACAGTATTCCCGCCTACCCACCCAAGTGTTTGTTATTAAGAAATTTGCTTATTCCCCCACATATTAAGTTTCTGTTGTTTTTAATATGACAGATTGAATGACAGTTGTCACTAATACGTCAGAGCTGGTTACAATAACAATTTTTTTGATAACTAACAATTGGGCGGGTGGGCGGGAACACAGTTTATAAATATTGGGCCGGTGGTTTGATACAGTGTTCCCGCCCACCCACCCAAGTGTTTGTTATCAAGAAATTTGTTTATTCTCACACTTGTTGCGTTTCTGCTGTTTTTAATATGACAGATTGAATGATATTTGTCATTAATACGTCAGAGCTGGTTACAATAACAATTTTTTTGATAACTAACACTTGGGCGGGTGGGCGGGAACACAGTTTTTATATATTGGGCTGGTGGTTTGATACTGTGTTTCCGCCCACCCGCCCAAGTGTTTGTTATCAAGAAATTTGCTTATTCTCACACTTGTTGCGTTTCTGCTGTTTTTAATATGACAGATTGAATGATATTTGTCATTAATACGTCAGAGCTGGTTACAATAACATTTTTTTTGATAACTAACACTTGGGCGGGTGGGCGGGAACACAGTTTATAAATATTGGGCCGGTGGTTTGATACAGTATTCCCGCCCACCCACCCAAGTGTTTGTTATTAAGAAATTTGCTTATTCCCCCACATGTTAAGTTTCTGTTGTTTTTAATATGACAGATTGAATGACAGTTGTCACTAATACGTCAGAGCTGGTTACAATAACAATTTTTTTGATAACTAACACTTGGGCGGGTGGGCGGGAACACAGTTTATAAATATTGGGCCGGTGGTTTGATACAGTATTCCCGCCCACCCACCCAAGTGTTTGTTATTAAGAAATTTGCTTATTCCCTCACATGTTAAGTTTCTGTTGTTTTTAATATGACAGATTGAATGACAGTTGTCAGTAATACGTCAGAGCTGGTTACAATAACAATTTTTTTGATAACTAACACTTGGGCGGGTGGGCGGGAACACAGTTTATAAATATTGGGCCGGTGGTTTGATACAGTATTCCCGCCCACCCACCCAAGTGTTTGTTATTAAGAAATTTGCTTATTCCCCCACATGTTAAGTTTCTGTTGTTTTTAATATGACAGATTGAATGACAGTTGTCACTAATACGTCAGAGCTGGTTACAATAACAATTTTTTTGATAACTAACACTTGGGCGGGTGGGCGGGAACACAGTTTATAAATATTGGGCCGGTGGTTTGATACAGTGTTCCCGCCCACCCACCCAAGTGTTTGTTATCAAGAAATTTGCTAATTTTCATAATTGTTGCGTTTTTGCTGTTTTTAATATGTCAGATTAAATGACAGTTGTCACTTATACGTCAGAGGTGGGTACAATAACATTTTTTTTGATAATTAACAATTGGGCGGGTGGGCGGGAACACAGTTTTTAAATATTGGGCCGGTGGTTTGATACAGTGATAACCGCCCACCCACCCAAGTGTTTGTTATCAAGAAATTTGCTTATTCTCACACTTGTTGCGTATCTGCTGTTTTTAATATGACAGATTGAATGATATCTGACATTAATACGTCAGAGCTGGTTACAACAACAATTTGTTTGATGACTAACACTTGGGCGGGTGGGCGGGAACACAGTTTTTAAATATTGGGCTGGTGGTTTGATCCAGTATTCCCGCCCACCCACCCAAGTGTTTGTTATTAAGAAATTTGCTTATTCCCCCACATGTTAAGTTTCTGTTGTTTTCAATATGACAGATTGAATGACAGTTGTCACTAATACGTCAGAGCTGGTTACAATAACAATTTTTTTGATAACTAACACTTGGGCGGGTGGGCGGGAACACAGTTTATAAATATTGGGCCGGTGGTTTGATACAGTGTTCCCGCCCACCCACCCAAGTGTTTGTTATCAAGAAATTTGCTAATTTTCATAATTGTTGCGCTTTTGCTGTTTTTAATATGTCAGATTAAATGACAGTTGTCACTAATACGTCAGAGCTGGTTACAATAACAATTTTTTTGATAACTAACACTTGGGCGGGTGGGCGGGAACACAGTTTTTAAATATTGGGCTGGTGGTTTGATCCAGTATTCCCGCCCACCCACCCAACTGTTTGTTATTAAGAAATTTGCTTATTCCCCCACATGTTAAGTTTCTGTTGTTTTTATTATGACAGATTGAATGACAGTTGTCACTAATACGTCAGAACTGGTTACAATAACAACTTTTTTGATAACTAACACTTAGGCGGGTGGGCGGGAACACAGTTTGTAAATATTGGGCTGGTGGTTTGATCCAGTATTCCCGCCCACCCACCCAAGTGTTTGTTATTAAGAAATTTGCTTATTTCCCCACATGTTAAGTTTCTGTTGTTTTTAATATGACAGATTGAATGACAGTTGTCACTAATACGTCAGAGCTGGTTACAATAACAATTTTTTTGATAACTAACACGTGGGCGGGAACACAGTTTATAAATATTGGGCCGGTGGTTTGATACAGTATTCCCGCCCACCCACCCAAGTGTTTGTTATTAAGAAATTTGCTTATTCCCCCACATGTTAAGTTTCTGTTGTTTTTAATATGACAGATTGAATGACAGTTGTCACTAATACGTCAGAGCTGGTTACAATAACAATTTTTTTGATAACTAACACTTGGGCGGGTGGGCGGGAACACAGTTTTTAAATATTGGGCCGGTGGTTTGATACAGTGTTCCCGCCCACCCACTCAAGTGTTTGTTATCAAGAAATTTGCTTATTCTCACACTTGTTGCGTTTCTGCTGTTTTTAATATGACAGATTGAATGACAGTTGTTACTAATACGTCAGAGGTGGGTACAATAACAATTTTTTTGATTACTAATGCTTGGGCGGGTGAGCGGGAACACAGTTTATAATTATTGAGACAGTACTTTGATATATCGTTCCCGTCTACCCGCCCAAGTGTTTGTTATTACAAAATTAGTTACGTTACCTCATTTTCTTAGCTTAATGACATTTGTCAGTTATACTGTCATCTTTGTTAGCTGCAAAAACACAGCAACTAGTTCTAATGTTTAATTCCTTTATGACAAACACTTGGGCGAGTGGGCGGGAACACAGTTTATAAATATTAGACCGGTAGTTTGATATAGTATTCCCGCTCACTCGCCCAAGTGATTACCATAAAGAAATTGAACATTGGAACCACCTTTCGCGTTTATTAAGCCAACAAAGATGACAGTATAACTGACAGATGTTATTAATGTAGATAAAGAAAATGACTAATTTGTTGATAACAAACGCTTGGGCGGGCGGGCGGAAACACAGTTTATAGTTATAGTTATAGTGTTTCCGCTCACTTTGAACTGTCAAAAATAGTTTTTTATTGACAACAACGGATATTGAATTATTATACATAAATCTAAACTGTTGAATATAAACCCAAATATAATGTAGAACTGTCAATTGTCAAAATTGATCTACAGCTGTCAAGAATGATCTTTAACTGTCAAAATTAATCTAAAAATGCTATAAATATTTGTTATTCAAATAAAATATGTAAGCTGTCAAAAATGACATTATAACTTGATCTGCAGCTGTCAGAAATGATCATTACATGTCAAAATAAATCTAAAATTGTTATAAATAGTTGTTTATCAAATAATGTGTGTGAGCTGTCAAAAATGACGTTATGACTTGATTTGCAACTGTCAAAAATGAATTGTGTAAATAATCGAAAATGGCATTATGACATGATCTGTAGATGATAAAAATATTCTTAAACTGTCAATAATATTATTCAACAGTCTAACAATGGATATTAAATTATCAGATATAAATCTAAACTGTCAAATATAAACCCAAATATAATGTAGGACTATAACTGTCAATTGTCAAAATGACATAAAGACTTAATCTGCAGTTGTCAAAAATGATCTTTAACTGTCAAAATAGATCTAATACGGTTACAATTTGTTGTTAATTAAATTAATTATGTAAACTGTCAAAAATTTCATTATGATTTGATCTGTAGCTGGCAAAAATGATCTATAATTGTCAAAATAAATCTAAAATTGCTATAAATAGTTATTAAGCAATAAAATGTTCAAAAATGACATTATGACTTGATTTGCAATGTCAAAAAGGATTTTCAACTGTCAAAATAAGTTTAAAATTGTTTTATACAGTTGTTAATGAAATAAATTGTGTGATCTGTCAAAAATTACATTATGACTTGATCTGTAACTGTCAAAATTGATCTTAAACTGTCAAAATAAATTTAAAAAGCTATAAATAGTTGTTAATCAAATAAATTCTGTGAACTGTCAAAAATTGCATTATGACTTGATCTGTAATTGTCAAAAATGATCTTTAACAGTCAAAATTAATCTAAAAATGCTATAAATATTTGTTAATGAAATAAATTGTGTGAACTGTCAAAAATGACAATATAATTTGATCTGCAGCTGTCAAAAATGATCATTAAATGTCAAAATAAATCTAAAAATGCTTTAAATAGTTGTTTAACAAATAATTTGTGTGAGCTATCAAAAATGACATTGTGACTTGATGTGCAGTTGTCAAAAATGATCTTTAACTATCAAAATAATTCTAAATATGCTATAAATAGTTGTTAATCAAATAAATTGTGTAAACTGTCTAAAATGACATTATGTCTTGATCTGCAGCTATTAAAAATGATCTGTAACAGTCAAAGTAAATCTAAAAATGTTATAAATAATTGTTAATCAAATAAATTATGTGAACTGTCAAAAATGATATCATGATTTGATCTGCAGCTGTCAAAAATGATCTTGAACCGTCAAATTAAATCTAAAAACTATATAAATAGTTGATAATTAAATAAAATGTTTGAACTGTCAAAAATAACATATGACTTGATCTGCAAAATTTAAAAATGATCTTTTAACTGTCAAAATAAATGTAAAAATGCTGTAAATAGTTGTTAATCAAATAAATTGAGGGAATTGTCAAAAATGACATATTGAGTTGATCTGCAGCTGTCAAAAATGCTTTTTAAACGTCAAAATAAATCTAAAACTGTTACAAATTGTTGTTAATGAAATAAATTGTGTGAACTGTCAAAAACTTTATTATAATTTGATTTGCAGTTGTCAAAAATAATCATTAAATGTCAAAATAAATCTAAAAATGCTATAAATAGTTGTTAATCAAGTAAATTGTGTCAATTGTCAAAAATGACATTATGACTTGATCTGCAGCTGTCAAAAATGATCTTTAACCGTCAAATTAAATCTAAGAATGCTGAATAAGTTAATAATCAAATAAATTGTATGAACTGTCAAAAATAACATTATGACTTGATCTGCAGATGTCAAAATTGATCTTTAACTGTCAAAATAATTCTAAAAAGGTTACAAAATGTTTTTAAATAAATAAGTTGAGAGAATTGTCATCAAAAATAATTTGACTTGATCTGCAGCTGTCAAAAATAATCTTTAACTGTCAAAATAGATCTAATACGGTTACAAAGAGTTTTTAATCAAATAAATTGTTTGAATTGTCAAAAATGGCAATATGACTTGATCTGCAGCTATCAAAAATGATCTTTACAGTCAAAATAAATTAAAAAATGCTATGAATAGTTGTAAATTAAAAAAAAAAATTGTGTGAACTGTCAAAAGTGACAATATGATTTGATCTGTAACTGTCAAAAATGATCTTTAACAGTCAAAATAAATCTAAAAATGCTATAAATATTTTTTAATCAACTTAATTGTGTAAACTGTCAAAAATAGCATTATGACTTGATCTGTAGCTGTCAAAATGATCTTTTAAGTGTCAAAATTAATCTAGAAATGCTATAAATAGTTGTTAATCAAATAATTTGTGTGAACTGTCATAAATGACATTATAACTTGATCTGCAGCTGTCAAAAATGATCTTTAACTGTCAAAATAAATCTATAAATGCTATAAATAGTTGTTAATTAAATAAATTTTCAAAACTGACAACATGATTTGATCTGCAAATGTCAAAAATAATCTTTAACTGTCAGAATAAATTTAAAATTGTTCTATACAGTTGTTAATTAAATAAATTATGTGAACTGTCAAAAATGACATTATGACTTGATCTGTAGTTGTCAAAACTGATCTAAAAAAGTGACATTATGGCTTGATCTGCAAATGTCAAAAATTATCATGAACTGTCAAAAATAGTTTTTAACTGTTAACAGTGGATATTGAATTATGAAACATAAATTTTAACTGTCAAATATAAACCAAAATATGATGTAGAACTATAAAACTGTCAATTGTCAAAAATGACATCAAGACTTGATATGCAACTGTCAAATATAATCTTTAACCGTTAAAATAAATCTGAAAATGCTATGAATAATTGTTAATTAAATAAATTGTGTGAACTTTTCAAAATGACATTATAACTTGATCTGCAGATGTCAAAAATGATCTTTAACTGTCAAAATAAATCTATAAATGCTATAAATAGTTGTTGATTAAATAAATTGTCAAAACTGACATTATGATTTGATTTGCAACTGTCAAAAATGATCTTTAACTGTCAGAATAAATTTAAAATTGTTGTATGCAGTTGTTAATGAAATCAATTGTGTGAGCTGTCAAAAATTATTTTTAACTGTCAAACAATGATTATTGAAATATCAAACGTAAATCTAAATTGTTAAATATGAACCCAAGTATTATGTAGAACTATCAAACTGTCAATTGTCAAAAATAACATTAACACTTGATCTGCAGCTGTCAAAAATGATCTTAAACTGTCAAAATGAATCTAAAACTGTAATTGTTAATTAAATAAATTGTGTGAACTGTCAATAATAACATTATGACTAGATCTGCAATTGTCAAAAATGATCATTAACTGTCAAAATAAATTTAAAATTGTTTCAAATTGTGTGAACTGTCAAAAATGACATTATAATTTCATCTACAGCTGTCAAAAATGATCTTTAGTTGTCAAAATAGATCTAATACGATTGTAAATAATTGTTAATTAAATAAATTGTGTAAACTGTCAAAAAAGACATTATGAATTGATCTACAGATGTCAACAATGATTTTAAACTGTAAAAATAAATCTAAAACTGCTTTAATAGTTCGCTATCAAATAAATTGTATGAACTATTAAAAATGACATTATGACTTGATCTGAAATTGTCAAAAGTGATCTTTAATGCTCAAAATTAATCTAAAAATGCTATAATCAGTTGATAATTAAATAAATTGTGTGAACTGTCAAAAATGACATTATGATTTGATCTGCAGTTGTCAGAAATGATCTTTACAATCAAAAAATTTAAAAATACTATAAATAGTTGTTAATTTATGCTTGTGACACATAAGACACAATTTTAATTGTGATACTTAAAACACAATTTTGTTTGTATCACATGAGACACAATTTTACTACTGACACATGAGACATAAATTTGTTTGTCAAAACAATTTTATTTGTGACACTTGAAGAGACAAATTTTTAATTGTGACACATAAAACACAATTTAATTGTGACACATAAAACACAACTTTGTTTGTATTACATGAGACACAATTTTCTTTGTATCACATGAGACACAATTTTACTTGTGACATGAGACATAAATTTGTTTGTCAGAACAGTTTCATTTGTGACACATAAAGAGACAAATTTTTAATTGAGATACAAAACACAATTTAATTGTGACACATGAGACACAAATTCGTTTGTACCACATGAGACACAATTTTACTTCTGACACATGAGACATAAATTTGCTTGTCAGAACAATTTCATTTATAACACATAAAGAGACACAATTTTGTTTGTGACACATAAGACACAATTTAATTGTGACCCAATAGACACAATTTTATTTGTATTGTGTATGAGGCACAATTTTACTTGTATCACATGAGGCACAATTTTACTTGTGACACATGAGACATAAATTTGTTTGTCAGAACAATTTCATTTATAACACATAAAGAGACAAATTTTTAATTGTGACACAAGAGGCACAATTTTATTTGTATCACATGAGACACAATTTTACTTGTAACACATGAGACATAAATTTGTTTGTTAGAACATTTATAACAAAATTGAATTTGAGTTAGAGCAACTTTGATTATTTTATTATATACTTATAATACTTCGTTTAATAACAAAAAATAAATATGCCAAACAGAAAAATGTGGTAGATTTATTTTCAGAGTAAATTATAAATTAAATCTTTACTTTATATTATAGGAACAGCTTTAATAATTGAATAAAATAGTTATGAATGTTAACAATTAAATTCTTGTGTTCCAACTTAGGCAACAAAAATTACAATTTGCACTGTAAGTTGCATACGACTAAGCCAGCACATTTTATAAATCAATTCTGAACTTTTACTTGCTCCACTAGATGGTTCTGCGTAAATAATATGGGATTATTTTTTTTCTGATTGTTTACAAATGTATTTTGCAGTAATTAAACTGTTTGCGTATGTATTGAGTTAAATTTTATAAGTTTTCAGAACATGTGCAGTATTTATTTTAAGTTAAACAATTTTAAAACTATATTTGTTATTAGCATTAAGATTTATGTGAATTCGGACAAATTTTAGTAGAGGGGGCATTTGCAGTATTTATGTTAAAATAAATTGTTTAAACATTTAAAAAAAGTTGAAATTACTTGCTATTTGGCTACATAAAACCGAAAAAAAAATTGTCAAAGTTTTTTCCAAAAGAAAAATTATTTTTAGTCAACAAATGGTCTTCATTATAAAATAAGTGTACATATAATACTTATAAAATATAGTAATTAACATATAAAAGTACTTAAACAACAACAACCAATTATTATACTAAAAATATTACAATTATGTAAGAAAAATCTACTTTAATCTCATAAGCGTGCTGCAAAATAGGTATTAAATGCATAATCTGTACGTTTATGCGGTATATAAATTATATAGTTATTTCATCATTTATCAATTGAACTAAGCAAGTTAGGACAATCAATAATTCTACAAAACACTTAAAAAAATAATATTTTGTTAAAATTAAAATATCTTCCACTAAGAAAAGTAGGTAGCAGGTTTGTGTACTTGCTAACAATATTGCACTTATACAGGGTTACTAGACAAAAAATAAACACTTTAAATGTTCTATTGTATAAATCTTGTTTGTAAACTGCTTACATAATTTGCTAAATTTCTTTTGAACATCTGTATCCAAACATTGTTTTAGTTTCATTCACATAAATAACAAAATTGCAATTCAAGAAACGTCTTACATTTTTGTGTAAACATTTCAATGAATCGGTACGATTTGAAGAAAGATTTAATCGTAACATTACGTGACTTATATAATTTAAATAACAAACAAACCGATACTTAATTCATAAATTATACATCAAACAAAACATGAATGCATTCATACATTGCACAAAGTTTTTTAATCAAATATTTATTCCCCAATAAAACCTTTTGCTCCGAGTGTTTCGTGTCGATAGTTATCATCAGAATTATTAAATTAAAAGAGAATGCAAATAATAAGTGGATCAATATAGTTTCAATAAAAAATTGCGTCATTTTAAAAATTAAAATATTTACGGAAATATTAATTTAAATGTAACTTTACAAGCAGTTCTTTATTGCTTTATTAAAACAATTTGATTTATACGACAGCCACCGGTATAAATAAATTATTAATTAATTTCATTACTGATTTATTTGGTTACATATACAATTCATCATAATTTAGTTGATTTAATAAATTATATCTTTATTAAATAATTATACATGGCACAAATTGATAGTTCCTCAATTAACATTTCAATTAATAATATAGTGATTTCTTTGTCCTTGATATGCATAATTTAAGATTTATACACAAACAGAACTAATCGCGGCTCATCTAAAAATTGTACATTGCATAAGCGCACTTTTTTCTTCTAAGAAAGAAATGTGAAATAATAAATAAAAAACGCACCGAAGCAATTATAAACGAAACGTAATCTTCGAAGATCATCTAAGGTATCAAACAGATGCAAGTCCATTATTAAAGTTGAATTATGCAAGTGTTGGTATAATGCCCGTCGAGTTTTATATTAAACGGTCATCATCGTGTCTAGAAGAAGCTCGCCCATTAGATAATGACCTCAAAGCACAATGCATTCAATTACATATGTTTTTTTTGTATCTCTTTCGTATTCTTTATTATTAATGTGTATCAAAACTGGCTTCGGTTCAATGGACTTTTATATATTTTCTATGGTATCGTAAATTTTATTATAAAATATTTATTTATCAATAATTATTTGATTAGAAATAATTGTACAATTAAGAACTAGTTTAGATATTTTCAATGCCGAATTAATTCAACTTTGTTACTATTTATTATCACAAACATTTATTTTTATTACAACATTCTTATTGATTCTTAAATGGTTTCTCTAATGCTACTTTAAAGAGCAACGCGAAATTTGCATATGTTTTGGTAAAAAAAGTTTATGAAAATTTTACATTGATAATTTAATTAAATTGGATATTTACTAATAACTATTAAAATTACATAAATTTGTAATTCTTGTTTCTAATATAATTTTTATTTATTTTCAGATGCATTCAACTACGACAAAATTAATTGTATTAATTTGATCAACTTATTGGAAATAAGTAAGTAGAAATCTAGTACATTAATTTGATATATTTAATTTTGTTAATAAAAACTATTTATGTGTGTTTTATTTTGCATGCAAACCATTTTTACAGCAATTTATTGAGGAGAAAATAATATAATTTGATAGAATATATATATATAAGTTAAATTTTTGATACAGGTTTACTTATCTATTGATAACAAATTATTCAGTTACTTTAACATGGGGTTATATTAATTTCATGCGTCCAAACTAAATATCTATTTTACAATAATTTATTAGAATTTACAAAATAAATTTGCGTTTTTTTAATTTTTCAATTAATTTACAGGTTTTTGCTACAAATTGTGTCTACTAACATGTTTTATTCTAGCTACTAACACTATTTTGCATAAATTAATGTTTTATTTTCAGAAATTATTTAATTGCAGGTTTACAATTATTAATTGCAATTCTTTTTTAGTTAAAATTAAGCTCCATAATTATAGTTTTTGAAATCAAATTTAAACTATATTTTTATGGAGTGGTTGTATACAAAAATCTAATCTTTTATAATAAATTTTTATAGGTGTTATCAACTTAAAGAAGATGGAGATTTGCATATTGTCTATGGAAGAAAATATGGTGGGCCTAATCAGGGATTTAAAGAAAGTAAGCTTAAACTTGAATTAAAACATGTAAGATTAAATAGTGAAAAAAAACTTAATCTAGACAATTTTCCAATTGGTTTAATTAACTCTTAATCATTTCGTACGTTTTGAATTCTTAATTATGCTTTGAGGCGACATATTTTTAATATTAATTTTTAAAATTGTGTTGAGTATCAGAAAAATTATATTATCTAGACACAATTTTCTATTTGTTTTAACTATTTCTTAATCTTTGAATGACAAGTCTTAGTTTTTGAAATTGGTTTGTTTGATAAATTTTTGGAGGAGCAAATATTAAATCAGTTTTAGGATATTTTAAGCAGTTCAAAACGCTTTTGAGTAGTTCAACTTAAGGTGGTTTTTGAGGAGTTTTTTATAGTTTTTGGAAGTCTTTAAACAGTTTTTTAGAAAGTTTAAAGAACTTTTAGAGACTAACGTAACTTGAGGAGATTTTGATGATTTTGAAGAGTATTTAAGATGGCAGTTAAGTTTTTTTTTAGTTTTGCCTTATTTTTAAAATATATTGGGAGTTTTCAAAGAGCGGTTAAGAATTGAAAGGGCTTTGTAGAACTTTTAAAATATTTCTGAGTTTAAAGAACTTTTGAGGAGTTTAAAAAGCTTTAAAATTTAAATGAGTTTAAGAAGCTTTTTAGGAGCTTTTGAAATGTATTAAATGTAGTTAGAATTTTGCTTAGAAACTTAAGTTTAATCATAGCGGTAAATATTTGATGTTTGGGTTTGCACATGTAATTTTTAATTTTAGTTTTTGAAAAATAAAATTAAAAAATGATTTTTTTTTGATATTTTAAAATTTTTCTAAAGTTTCTTCAGTTTTTCAGAAACTTCTTAAAGTTTTATAAAAAATTAGTTAGATTTTTAAGTTTTTCAAAAATTCATAAAAACTTTTTAAGCTTTTCAAAAACTTTTTTTTAAATCCTCAAAGTTTTATAAAAAATTTAAAGAAATTTAAAGTTTATCAAACGCGGTTTAAGTTTTTTTTTAATTTCTAAAAAAGTTTGAAAAAATGTCAAGCTTCATAAAGTTTATAGAAAGCTTTACAAACTCCTCAAACTTTTCAAAAACTCTTTCAATAGTTTCTTGAAATTTAAAACTTTTAAAAGTTTTTTGAAGTTCTAAAAAGTTTTTTTTTTAGGTTTAGGGTTTGTTTTCTTTTTTAACAGTTTTTTTAATTTTTTGGGTGGTTTTAAAAGAGTTTTTACAGTTTTAAGAAGTTTTTTAATAGTTAAAGGTCTGAGAAGGTTTTAAGCTGTTTAAAGAAATTTTAGGAAACTTTAAAAGTTTTGTAAAAGCCTTTAGAAAGCTTTATTTAAAAATAAGAATTTTTTAAATTTTTTTAAGCATTTTATGATCTTAAAGAGAGCTTAAAGGACTAAAGAAGGAGCTTTGTAGATGCTTTTTGAAATATTAAGAAAGTTTTTAGGTTTTTTTGAGTTTATAAGAAAATTTAAAAAAATTCAAGTTTTTTAAAATGGTTTTCTAAAGCTCAACACTTTTTAAGCTTTTAAAAACTCTTGATTTTTTAAAAAGTTTTTTGAGCATTTTGTTGAATTTTTGAAAAGTTCTCTAGGCTTTTTAAAATCCTTTAAAATTTTTTCGAGCTTTTTTTTTTTTTTTTTTTTTAAATCAAGTTTCTCAGTTTTTTTTGGGCTGTTCAAGATTGTCTTAAAAGTTTCTTAAGCTCAATATTAGAGTTTTTAAATGTTTATAAAAAGCATTTTTAAAAACTTTTAGAAAGCTATTTAAAATCTTTAAAATGTTTTATTAATTTAAAGTTTATCAAAAGAGTTTTGAAATTTTTTAACAACGTTTGAAATGGTGTTGAGCTTTATAAAGTTTTTTAAGCTTTTTGAACTCTTAAAATTTTTTTTTTTTTTAATTTAAATGTTCTTAAAAAATTTTAAAAGCTTTACAGCTTATCAAAAAAGGTTTTTGAGCTTTTTTTATAGATTATTTAAAACTTTTTCGAGTTTTTCAAAATGTTGTTTAAATGTTTTAGGAGCTTTTAACATTTTTGAGTAGTTTAACTCAAAATGGTGTCAAAAGAGCTTTTGAATAGTTTTTTAAAAGTTTGAGCTGCTTTAAAACTGTTTAAAATTTGAAGAGTTTTTGAAGATCTTGAAAAGTTCTTAGGAGTTTGAGGATTTTCTATGTTAGTTTTTTAAACGTTTTTTTTTAAATTATGTTAAGTTTTTTAGAAAAGGATAAGTTATGAATTAAATACTGAGCTTTGTACTAAGTTTTTTGAAATCTTAGCAAGTTTTCAATTTTTTTTTCTAAGTTTTGAAAAATTTAATAAATTTTTTAGCAGTTTTTAGAGCTTCTAAGTAGCATGAAGTTTTAAATAAGCTTAAAAAGCTTTTTAAGAGTTTTTGAAGTGTATTTACTGTAGTTTTATTTTTGGTTGGAGCATTAATTACCTTTAAAGTAAAACTTTTAGCTTTTGAAACGTTCTTAAATAATTTTTTAATTTTTTTTAAGTTTTTTAAATAGTTTTTTGAAGTCTATAAAGGGCTTTTTAAATTTATTTTTTAAAAGCAAGTTCCTCAAATGTTTATAAAAAGTTTTTCAAGCTTATCAAAAGCATTTTTGAAGTTTTTAACAAAGTTTGAAAAGGTGTTGAACTGCATGAAGTTTATAAAAAGCTTTTTGAGCTTTTTAAAAACGCTTAGAAAGTTCTTTGAGATAATCAAAAATTAAAAAAAAGTTTTTTAAGCTTATTAAAAGCTTTTAGGTTTTTTTAATGTTTCTAAAAAGCTTTGATAAAGTTTGAGCTTTTTAAAAGATTATTCAAAACTCTTTCAAATGTTTATAAAGATATCTTAGAAATCATTTGAAATTTTTTGAATTGTAATTTTATAAGTTTTTCAAGTTGTTAACAAGGTTTAAAAAGGTGTTGAGCTTTATGAAGTTTATAAATAGTTTTTTTGAGTTTTCATACTTTTAAAAACTTTTAGAGGGTCTATTGAGATTTTTAAATTTTTTTTTTTTTTTATTTAAAAGCTTATTAAAAGCGTTTTGAGTTTTTTTCAGTTTTAAAAAAGATTTTTAGTTTTTTAAAAAAATATTCAAAATTCGTAAAAAGCTCTTAATATTTTTGAATTATTTAAAACCTTTTAAAAGTCATCTACAAATTTGGTTAACTTTCTTAAAAAATGTCAGGCATTTTTTTGAGTTTTTTTTTAATAATTTCAAAAAAATTTTAAGTTTTCAAAAGTTTTTTGAAAACTTCTAACAAGGTTTGAAAAGGTGTTGAGCTCTATGAAGTTCATTAAAACTTTTTTTGAGCTTCTCGAACTCTCCAAATTTTTTTAAAATCTTTGATTTTTTTTTTTAATTTTTAAAAAGATGTTGAGCTGCATGAAGTTTATAAAAAACTTTTTGAGCTCTTCAAAAACGCTTAGAAAGTTCTTTGAGATTATTAAAATTAAAAAAAAAAAAAGTTTTTCAAGTTTTTTAAAAACTTTTTGGTTTTTTAATGTTTCTAAAAAGCTTTGATAAAGTTTTGAGCTTTTTAAAGTTTTCTAAAAGCTTGTAAAAAAAACCTGAGCTCTTTGAGTCATTCAGAAACTTTTTAAAGTTATTTACAAATTTGTTTGACTTTTTTAAAAGTTTTTTGAGCATTTTCCTGAAAATCTAAAAAAAAACTTAAAAGCTCTTTAAATTTTTTTCTTAACATTTTTTTTAAGTTTTTTAAATGTTTATACAAACTCTTCAAAAATTCTTAAAAAGTTTTTAAAATTGTTTAAAAAGGTTTTTTAAGTCTTTCAAAACATTATTACTTCTTTAGAAGCTTTTTAAAGCTTTTTAAAAAGTCTTTTGAGCTTAAAAGTCAAGACTATTTTTAAATGCTTTTAAAATTGTTTTGACTTTTTCAAAAGCTTTTCGAACATTACGCTTTTATTTTATAGTTTCTAAAAAGCTTTCTGGGTTTTTTAAAAGCTGTTTTAAGAAATTTTAGGAAACTTGAAGAATTTTGTAAAAGCTTATAAAAGAAGCTGACAAAAGACTTTTGAAAAGTTTTTTTTAAAAAACTCAATAAGTTGCTATGTGAGCTTTTTAAAAGTTTTTTAAAAATTTTGTCGAAATTTTTTAAAAGAATTAAAAAACTTTTCTAGTTTATCAAAAGCATTTTGGGTTTGTTAAAAGTTTCTAAAAAGGTTTGAATTTTATGAAGTTTATAAAAATTTTTTTTGAGCTTCTCAAACTTTTTAGAAAGTTTTTGGAGATCTCAATATTTAAAAAAATAAATAAAAATCTTTAAGTTTTTCAAAAGCGTTTTGGGTTTTATAAAAGTTTCTAAAAAGATGTTTGAGCTTCTCGAACTCTTTAGAAAGTTTTTTGAGATTTTCATTATTTTCTAAAAAAAGTTTATTTAAAGCAAATCCAAATGATTTGTTAAAAGTTTAAAAAAGGTTTGAAAAAGTGTTGAACTTTATAAAGTTCATAAAAAGCTTTTTGGGCTTTTTGAACTTTTTAGAAAGTTCTTTGAGGTTCTCATCAATTTCTAGAAAAAAGAATTAGCTTTTCAGGTTTATCAAAAGCATTTTGGGTTTGATAAAATTTTCTAAAAAAGTTTGAAAATGTGTTAAATTTCATGAAGTTTATAAAAAACTTTTGGAGGTTCTCGAACTCATTAGAAAGTTTCTTAATATTCTCAAAATTTTCTAAAAAAAATTAAATAGTTTTTTGAGTTTATCAAAAGCATTTTGGGTTTTTCAAAAGTTTTTAAAAAAGCTTGAAAAAGTGAATTTCATAAAGTTCATAAAAGCTTTTCGAGCTTCTCGAACTCATTAGAAACTTCCTTAAGATTCTCATTATTTTCTAAAAAAATTTAAAAGTTCTTTAAGTTTATCAAAAGATTTTTGGGTTTTTTAAAATTTCTAAAAAGTTTTGAAAAAGTATGGAATTTCATGAAGTTTACAAAAAGCTTTTTGAGCTTTTCAAACTTATTAGAAAGTTCCTTAAGATTCTCATTATTACCTAAAAAAAATAGCCATTTTGGGTTTGTTAAAAATCTCTAAAAAAATTTGAAAAAGTGTTGAACTTTATTAAGTTTATAAAAAAGCTTTTAAAAAAAAAATTGTAATGAGTTTGAGAAGTTTAAACTCATTAAAATTTTTTTTTCAAGTTTATTAAAAACATTTTGGGTTTGTTAAAAGTTTCTAAAAAGGCTTGAAAAGATGTTGGACCTTATGAAGTTAATAAAAAGTTTTTTGAGCTTTTAGAACTTTTTAGAAAGTTTTTTGAGATTCATATTATTCTCAAAAAAAAAATAAAAAGCTTTTCAAATTTATTAAAAGCATTTTGGGTTTGTTAAAAGCCTCTAAAAAAGCTTGAAAAAGTGTTGAACTTTATTAAATTTATTAAAAGCTTTTTGAACTTCTCAAACTTATTAGAAAGTTCAAGATTTATTATTTTCTAAAAAAATTAAAAAGTGTCTTAAGTTTATTAAAAGCATTTTGGAGTTGTTAAAAGTTTCTAAAAAGGCTTGAAAAGATGTTGAACTTTATGAAGTTTATAAAAAGTTTTTTGAGCTTTCCGAACTTTTTGAAAAGTTCCTTGAAATTCATATTATTCTCAAAAAAAAAAAAAAAAAAAGCTTTTCAAATTTTTTAAAAACATTTTGGATTTGTTAAAAGTTTCTAAAAAAGTTTGAAAATGAGTTGAGCTTCATAAAGTTTATAAAAAGCTTTTCGAGCTTCTCAAACTCTTTAGAAAATTCTCTGAGATTCTTATTATTTTCTAGAAAAATTAAAAAGCTTTTCAAGTTTATCAAAAGCGTTTTGGATTCTTTACAACTTTCTAAAAAGGTTTGAAAAAGTGTTGAGCT